>JAQPPZ010005144.1:2400000-3027052 GCA_028583015.1 Wollemia nobilis | reverse complement strand
CTCATAAACACCATGCTTCTTCCATATAAATGGTTGGCCCATAATCACATAGAGATTGAAAGACACAACATCACGTGCAACTTCATATTTGAAGGGATTGATGGTATAAGAGAGGAGATATTGTTAAGTAATATGAATGGCTCTCCCTTGTTGTAACCATCCAACATTATATAGTTGTGAATGTGGTTGTGACAAGTAGATTGAAATATTTCATCACCTGAGCAAAATTTAGATTATTTTGAATCTCACTATCCATAATGAAATGTAATTAATTAACCTTGACCCATGTTTGTGAGTGAAATAGTTGCTTCTCCTCTTATATCTCTTATTTCAACTCTATTAACACATCATGTGTGGTTGCAATGGTCACATTTGATTTAGATTTTATGATTTGATTCACTCTATCCTTAGGCTATGGATGTCGAGGCAGTGTTGTAGTGGATGTAGGTAGTTGTGACTCAACAAAAATTAACTAAATTTCTCAATAATTCTTAATTTAATATCGATTGTTCTTGTGATAATCACAGTCTTGGCCTTCAAGGGATTCTTTTCATAAATTTAATTTTCGCTTCTTATCTTAATTTTGGGGTTGACCCCCTTTGTCTTGATTTGGAGTGTAACTATTGCCTTTCTTTAGTTGGTACTTAGTGTTTTGCTTTTTATTATTAGCTCCTTTTTATTTTTTTTGTGTTTTTGCTCAAAATTGACTACAAGTTTGTATGTCTTTCCTAATATCCTAAATTTGAAAAGGTCCATGTCCTCTTGAATATACCATTAGAACCCACCATAGTACTTGAGGATTTGATGTCTTTCTATATCATGAGTACGTAGTTTTATTTCTATATAATAGAAAATATCTATTTAAACATATTGGTCTTTACCTTGATTTATTATTGCCATAGTATGCATTGCTCTTCATAAGATCCCACACGACAATATTTTCCTTGACAACCCCCATGAAATGATTTTATGTGAACAGTAATTCTTCATATTCATTTCTCTCCTTGACCTTATTATAGTATCTTTCTCACCAATTTTCAATAGCTAATAAAGCTTTAAAAAGCGTGAAAGTGATTTTATCAATCTATAATTTTTAATAAAAATGCAAAGATAATGGTCATGGGATCAACATTAATTTTTTCTTAAAAAGTAGGAATATAAAAATTCACCTACCTTTTAAAAGGTGTGGAAGCACTAAATTGTGCCAGGGTAGTGAGAGGTTGTGCAAAGGAGGTTAGAGAATTTGTATTAGGTAGCCATAAAATAATTTGAGTAAATAAATCCATCATCTTACTACTTTGTTTTATGAGAGCTTCATTCAATATCTCATTGAAAGGATCAACTATCTCGATGTTGTCCAATCTAGTTCCTACTTGATATTGTTTGGAATGACAAAAGAGGTAATCAAAGGAATCTTGCATCTAATACCCAAATTTTTGATATCGTGATCTTGTATTTATCAACATATACTTCAACCAATTTGATACCACTAATCTAAAACTTAAATTTTGAGTTAAGGAATCAAGAAAGAGTGCAATTTAGAAAGATCTCTCATATTGTTCATAACATGTTTTAATATAATAGATCTCTTATATCTAGTCATTTAGTTAATATATGGTGATTTCAACACAATGGATAATACTCAAAATATTATTGACTATAACACCACATGGTGGTGTATGAACAAGAGAAAACCATTGTCTATATGCATAATAAATTGGGATCATTTGATCTCAACCCAAATTTAATATTAATTATCTTCTCCATGGTTTACTAAGCTTTATTAGTGTACTAACAAGTTTATGAAAGATGCAAATCAAGTCATGACCTTTGACTAAAGGATACACTATTTTGACCATCATTATGGTTATCTTGTTAATAATATCTCATATATTATCTTGTCAAACCATTATTCCACAAAATTTTACATTATATTAAAGTATGACATGATAGATCCCCAACCTAAAGCTAAATATTTACTAAATACTACAATTTCTACTTTAGCTCTTCTCCATAGATTCTAGAGTCTTGTTCCTTAACTTGTTGGAGAAAAGTAATAGATTGAATGATAAATGATGTCATTATCACACTACTTATTTTCATTTATGGAAAACAATTGCAAATGTTGTCATGCATCCAATAGTTTAAGCTAAATTTCTTACCTTATATTTTGTTAGTTTATATAAACAACTACTTGATGATGAATTACAAGTTTATGTCATTTCAATTTAATATAACTTAAAGTAGTTAGAGCTCATCCTACTAGGGGAGTCTAAATAAAGTTAGATTACATTGGCTAAAAAATATTGATGGGGTTTTCAAATAAAAATTTAATACTTGGATGATTTCCAACTTTTTAAACAAATTAAATTAATTTCTGATGCAAGTAAAAGGCTCCTTTCTACAAGCTAAATGATGGAATATAAATTCATCCCTTATACAAGACAAGGATTAAAGGGATAAAAATTTGTTCTTTGAGGTGAGGGTGGAAGAGCCAAGTGCTCCTTATTTTGGGTGGGGCTTCAAGTGACGAATACCATAATCCTAATTGAATAATAAAAAGGACACACCTCCTTCCATATAAAGTGTATAGATATTGAGTATCTTATTTTATGATCGAGGGTGGACAAGCCTATGCTCTTTCTATAAGGGATGGGGTTTTTTCCATTGATCATTGAAGGAAGTATAAATACTCTTATTTGAAGGTAGTGAATGGAAGAGATGAATGTTATTTCTCTTAATTTGTGAAGTTCAAACATTATTTCTTTAGGCTATGGATGTAAAGGATAGGTGTCCTTTCTCTTAAGCATGAGGAATTTGTAGATTCTCTTTGTTGGGCTCGGGATGGAATCGATGGATATCCATTAAAATAAGCATTAGGGAATTTTGTTTAAGGTGGTGGGTAGAACATATGGATATCTTTATCCTAGTTAAAGGATGAAAGGATTAGGATTTTTTTCTCTACACTATAGTGTTATAGACCCTCATCCTTTTGAATAAGGCACAAAGAAAAAATACCCTTGTTTAGGTTGTGAGTTGGAAGGAAAGTTGTTAGTGGAATGATCAATGCTTCATCATTAAAGTGATATTAGAAAATATAAAACTCTTTTTTTAGTTTGGAATAGAAGGGACATGCACTCTACATCCATACTAGAGTACAAGGCAAGAGTAATGAGGATGTTATAAGCAAAAAAAACCTCATTTATCATTCATATTTTTTTTCTCAAGGTGAATTACATAATGTGTTGGATAGAGTTATATTTTGTGATATAGAGGTCCATAGTTATATTCACACTACAATTTTTTTTTTGTAATAAAAAATACATAGCTCAAAATTTATCATGTTATATATCCTAGGACTTTCTAAGTAGTCACCCATCCTAACACTATTATAGCTTGAGCATATATTTAACTTTAAATTTTTTACTAGGTTTTGGAATAATTTATATCAAAATGCATGTTATGTAAGTACACATAGTATATTACTAGATCTATGTTTAAGGACTATTTTAGTTTAAAATTCCATAGATTGAAGTCTTATTGGATGTTATATTATGTTTTGTTGGCTAGATACTTGATTAAAGATTATAATATAAACTTATAAGTTTGTTCCCATTTATGAAAATAAATGATTGAAAACCATTTATTTTTTGCACTTTTTTCTAATTTTAATGATAATTAATAGAAATAGAAACTTTCATTGTTGGATTCACTATGTTTTTTTTGCTTAGGTATACAGGTATGATTGTAGAGTATACTATATTGGATCTAGATCTAATAGCCCAACATATCCTTATTACTAACCATCACAACATTTTAGAGTATCTCCTTATGATAATCCATTCTAACCTTCTAGTGTCTATCCTTATGCCATTCATGTCTCTTATTATCTCTCTTTTAGAAATGAAAAAATATCAGCTTTCCAATCCAAAAGAGAAATACAACACAACTACAAAATTTTTACTTAAGTTTACTGTCCAAAATCAATAAAATAAGAGGATACAAGCTTAGAATTGATGCTATGCTAAAAATATCATGAGTTAGACTTGAATTAGGAGTTATAAAAACATAGCAACTCCATGTTGCTAAATTATAGTCACAGAATAATTTTAGTGAGGCTCTTAGCTGACCAATTACCATTGCTCTTGAAATATAAAACTATCATAGAGGTCATATGATCCACATTATTAGTAGGTAATTCAATGATATTAATAAAATTTGATATTTTAGCCAACTAGTTAGCCTACTTTGAACTCGCTTCCTCTTGTGCATGTTGTTTATGATGCACCTAATAATGAAATCATTCTCACATATTCACCATTGAATCCAAAAACTATAAGATTTAATCCAACAATAATTTCAATCAAAATATTGCCTAAGGTGATGCCAAAGTAGTAAGCACATCTTGATATACCAACTTTAGAATATTTATAAGGGTGATCAATCTATAAGTTTCCCATAAAGGGATCTCAAGGATAGTGCTTCCAAAACCTAAAAGAAATGTTTTCCACTAGATTTAAAGACTTGAAGAAACTAGACCAAGGAAATCCTAGAGTCTCTAAGTAAAACTACAAAACCAAAATATATGGGGGATAATTTTTGTGGAGGAAAAAAAGACACATTTATCAACACAACCTGGAATAAGAGCAAGGGCAGTAGATCTTGGAAGATTAAAATGGAGACACCATTATATGATTTAACTTTTGAAGTCAACATTGGTTTCCAAATTCGGTTTGCAATGAAAGGAAACTTTCAATATAAGATCAAGAGGGAAGGGTGAAAGTCATTTGGGATACACAATGTGGGGCTTTTAGTATTAAATATGGGATTCATTTGAACAACACCAATATCTAAAAACATTGGTAGCATATGCTTCTAATTTAATATAAAATTCATTTGGAATAAGTTCACATATAATGTCAATGGAAGCCTTTAGATGATATGGTAGGTTAAAGATAATTCTTGCAATCCTCCAAGACCAAAGTATAGGTAGCATGGTACCAAAGTCCTAGTCTTTGGTATATGGATCTTGAAGTTAACCAAGTTGAGGGTTAATAAACATGTTAGGCTATCAAGAATTTATGAACAGTCTAGTTTTGTCCAACTAAAGACAAGAATTTGACTGGCCAAACTATGATTCTTTTAGAAACTTGGCTAATACACTGTCCTGACTTTTTTTATAGGTTACATTAACTATAAATGGAATCCTTAGGTATCTAACAATTTGATCATGGAACTAACCTTCCAAGCTATTGGGATATTACCCAACTAAGGATTATAGGAGAAGAAGAATACTTTAGCCTTGTGGTCACTTATACAAGAACAAAAAACATCATACTATCATTGAAAAACTTCTTTAGTAGTAGATATATCTTCTTTGTAATTTTAAAGGAACAACATAAAATCATCTACAAAATGAGAGTATATGATAATATATGATAAACTCATTTTTGACCTTCTTTGATAAGAGCTTAGCATAATGTTGGAAGAAAACATATATAATGTGCTGGGTGTCTACCAGGATATACCCATCATTGATATGCAACATAGATATTTTTTAGTTTTTTTTTTAATCTTATGTAGCTAAAACAATTACAAAATTTATTATCATGATACGTGTACTTCAGTCTTAAATGAATCTTAGCTCCATTGGCCTTATAGATTTTATAATTTCTCAAAGCATCCTCTACTTGAACTAGAACTTGATGACAATCATAGTCATCATATTGAGCATTGTCTTGTCTAAGATGTCATAGTCATCATATTGAACGTTGTCTTCTCTAATATGAGAGACCTTTCTTTGCAATTTGGTTTCTAGTGCTCTACATTGATGCACTCTTCTACATTCATAACATCTTAGAGTCAAAATAAATATTTTAATGGCAGATTCCTAGTAATCAATCCACCCCATAGACCTAGTGGGATGAGTGTAGGATTTACTAGACATGTTGAATCAAATTAATGCTTTATTTTGGCTCCATATGGGAGACACTTAATTTAAATTAAGGCTCTTTACTACTAGAAGAAGGGGGCATACTAGATTGCAAAGGATACTAGAAGGTGATCTTAGAAAGTATTATAGTGGTTAATATATACAAACTAATTATGAATAAGCCATTGACATAGGGATTTTCTCATGCACACCCTATACAACCTACTAGCTTGTCTCTCTTGACCATAGTAGTCATTATTGTAAGTGAAGCACTTTGAAATATCAAAGGAGGGACTAATAAAAAGGAGGTTCAAACACACCTAGAGAGTTTCTATATTAAATCCATCTCCCTAATTCTTCATTGCTAAGAGGATGGTTGCCTTGCCAATTATGGTCTTGGGCAATTTCTTCTGTATTGAAATCCCCAACAAGAATCTACTTAGTCACTATTAGGAATGTTGTCAAATAATCCCATAAAGCAATCTTTCTAGCTAAGGAATTCAAAGCATTAATCAAACACAACATAAAGACTTTATTAAACAAAATCACGAACAAATGAAACTATAGATAATAATTGGGATGGATTTGATAGAAGTGCATTCCATCTTACTATGTGGTTTATAAAAAATATCGTCCTTGGAAATATAGATAAAATAAGTAATATTCAAGTTGAATGCTAATCATTTGAGCAAGATGGATATTTAGGAGAGGGGGAAGAGGGAATGAGCAAGGAATGTGAAAGAGAACACCAACTCTTTGATCAAGGGGTATTTTCCTTGGGTTGTGGACCACTCCTATATATTATTGGATAAGGAGTGGCCATGTTTTTCCACCATATGCCAACCCTTCATCATTTCATTGTCAAAGAGCTAATATTTGTTAGTGGTCGCTTACAATACATTTTCCTTGTTACTAAGATCAAAATTGGATTGTTTAGAGGATTATATGCTAGGAGAGACAATTGACTATAAGGTGAGAGAGATAACAAGGTTGGACATAGTAGCTGTAATATTAGTGAGGGTCTCCTCCATCTGATGTTTCTTAGTAAACTTGTTTCAACAATCCCGAATGAGGTGTCCAACTTTGCTATAGTAAAAACATGTATCAAGAAGATTGAGCTAAGTTACTAGTTCAAACACAGAAGTGTTAGGACCAACAATTTTATCATCTAAGGAAGGGCATTAACTATATTCATTTCCACACATACTCTTGGACTCATTCTTACACTAGAACATTCTTTTTATTAGACCTAGACCTAATTACTTGACCTAATTGTCAAATAAGGGATTTCGATCCATAGATATTGGTCATTGGGAAACCCTTCCAAGTGGAAAATCGAATGTTCACCTTTGCAAATAAGCTACTTGCCTACAAATAACCCAAGTACAATAATATAAAGTTGTCTAGGAATGCAAGGGACAAGAAAAGTGACAAAGATTTAGCCTTTTCCAAAGGTCTCTATTGGATTCAATTGACCAACGATGCTTTATTTTCCAAACAAACCTAACTTATTTAGACGTCAATATCAATAGGTATCTCGCATAGAAAAATAACTATTTTATTCTAATTAGATTCTTAGATAAAACATACAATTCAAAAGGAAGAAAACATTTAAATGGCTTACTAATCCTTAACCATTAGATTTATCTCTTGACTTTTAAAAAATAACTTATCACTGTATCCTCTTAAAATATAACTTCTTCAAATCATCATTCTCTACATCATATCATCATCATTCTCTATATCATATCATACTCAATGTTGAGATTCAAAGTAATATTTAAACCTGCACCCAAACCAATTACCAAACTATGATCAATAAATGACCATGTTGCTTAAATCTACATGTCAAAAAACCAACTCCTAAATTTTCTAACGATTTTTAAAATCTACATGCTAACCGAGAACAATATCTCTTCTTATAAGAAATAAAGATGCCCTTCTAGACAAATATACTTACCTTCTAATATTTGTCGTCCTTATTCCGTGTATAAGACCCATTGTCCTTATACTAAAATAAAGGTATTGGATTTTTGAAATGACACTAATAATTGAATGATAGGATTATCTATAGTTAGTCGCTGTTTACTTTTGGAGACCATATGATTAAGAAGTATACCAAATCCACTAATATCCAAACACATATATTTTAGATTTCAGCACTAGTCGTGTTATCCTTGGTCTAAAATAAAGGTAAACGATTTTTAAAATGAGTTTCAACGCAAATGTTCTAGATTTCACGTTCTGCTTTGTCTCCTTTAAAATGACTTTCAACGAAATTTTTTGAAAATGACATTTAGGAGAGGATTATCTATAGTGAGTCTATGTCTCGACCGCGCTGCTTATTTTTTTTGACGCGATTTCCTTTAGGAGCAAACCCATGTATTGGTTACAACTACAATTTTTAGTAAATGTTAGTGTAAGGTTTAAACCATCAATAACTGCTTCTAATAAATTTACTGTTTTGTTAAAGTTAACCCAGCGTGAGTTGGGGACAGTCCGTTACATATGGTTCTTTCGGTTGTCGTCGGTCTGGGCATCACTCAAAAGAGTCATATTAGACTGCTATCTATGCTAAGGTGAGTGTGCCAACGAATTTTGAACCTAAATCTCTTCTTGATAAATACCAAAGCTTACCAATCCATTAATCTTGCCGACTTTTCTCTACATCCAATTCTCCCATTACATTTTCGACCCGTTTTTATTACAAACTAAAATTTAAAATCAGGCAATAATTCCGTCGTTTGCCGATTTTTCGAACTTGAACATCCGGAATTTTTGGATGGTCGTGGTCGTTAAACGACCAAAATAATAGACAGAACTTGAACTTGGTCACCGTTGTTAAACGGCATAAAAAATTAAACGGCATAAAAAATAAATGAACGGCCGTCAGCGTGCGGGCGACGGAAAACCCACAATAATTAAAAATAAATAAAAATCATTGGACAATGAGATTACGATATTGTAGTGTTTCTTTTTGAACATTGTTTATAAATATCATTGGGTGGAGGGTGGAGGGTGGAGGCTGGGCAGCAGTACAGCAGTCCGTTGGAGCAAACACAAGAAGAATCGAACTCATAAACCACATCAGAGGGTGGAGGATGGACAGCAGTAACAACTGTGGAGGGTGGGCAGCAGTAACAACTGGTGCAGCAGCACAGTAGTAGTCCGTTGGAGCAAACACAAGAAGAATCGATCTCATAAACCACATAAATGATAATAACTAAGCAACTGCTATTACACCAAAAACCATTAGACATTCCCTTTACATTTTTAATCTCACATCTTATATTATTCTATTCCACGTTAAAATCTCAAAATCAAATAACATACTTAAATTTAAACCCAAAAAAACTTTAACCACCACACAAAAAAACTTCAATCATAATCAACACTTATTGCCGTTTCTTAAAAATCTCACACCAATCGACACTAGTGCCTCAGGAAATCAAAAAAATTGTAGCGCCTCTACATCATTATTTTTGGGATTTACAAATTTTAAGAGTATAAAATAGTAAATAGTGGAATCAAATAACAATTGTCTTTATGGAAGATTTGAGTTGTAAATAAATTAGTTGGCTCAACCCATATAAAGAAGTGGATATCCAGAGTCCAGAGTTCAAATCAGTTTTGTAAGATTGAATGCTTGTTTTTTTTGTATTTTCAACGACATTAAAGATTGAAAATAACTGCAACATAGTGGTTACAGGGAACTCTAATGGCCGTAAGTGCTTTCAGCCGCATAGAAAGTTAAAAATAATTGTCGCATGGTGGTTACAAGGAATTCTGACAGCCGAAAAAAACGGAAACGGATAGCGTTAACCAGGGAATTCTGATGGCCATAAAAAACGGATAGCATGTGATATAAAAAGTCAAAAATAATTGCCACATATTAGTTTGACGGAATTGTGACGGCTATAAAAAACGGATAGCGTGCAGGATCATCGTCACGACTACTAATTCTACCATAATAATAAATAAATTAAAAAAAAAAAAAAAAAAAAATAATAATAATAATAATTTGTTGGTAGAAGGTATCGTTTACTTGTAAAGGGCGTGTAGTAGATTGGTTTGTAAAAGCTATCCACCTAAGGTCTAATAGCAAATTCCTGTAAAGGGCGTGTAGTAGATTGGTTTGTAAAAGCTATCCACCTAAGGTCTAATAGGAAATTCCTACTAAATGTAAGTGATTGAATTATTTGATAACCAATTAGGAAAATATTTTTAAGAGGAAATTTTAGAAGGTAGTGGCATACTAAGTTATTTTAGAAGTCTGTAAAAGATTCTCAATTTTTTTTTGATGGCATATTATTTTGTTATAAATGTTTTTAAATATTTATAATGATTTTATAAAAAATAATAAAAATTATTAGGTAAGATTCTAATAAAAATATAAATATAAATTAATCATAGAATATAATTATTTCAAAAAGAAAGTATTTATGCAAAAATAACGAGATAATAATGTAATTTGACGTAAGTTTACATCATCTTGCAAGTGAAACAAGAAAATAAACATTTATATAAGTTAAGAATCTTTATTTAATTTATAAGTAAAAAAGGTTTAAGGTTTTTTATTTTTATTTTTAAATTGAAAAAATTATATTAGAGTAAGATTATTTACAAGTTGGGACAAGATTCCTCCCAAACTTAGCCAACAAGAGCAATTTTTCCTCTTTTTGACTTCCATAACTCTAAAGCTCAAGATCCTAAGAACTAACCACTTTTGGTTACAAAAATAAAAGGAGATCTGCATTGAAGCCAAATATTTTAAACCATATGTCTGTATTTGTTGTCCAAGTTAGACAAACAATAGATTTTATTGCTAATTTTCCCAATCCTTTCGTCATCAGTAGTCATGTCATTGTGCTATTGAACCCCTGCCTCCTTGGTATCTATCTTATCTAGGAAGTTTGCCACTGTATTTGGAGCTCTACCCATATAAATCAAGAACACATCATCCAATTTCATCCACAACTCCTTAATTTGGGTGATAAGAATCCTCAACCTCCATGTCTCTAAAGCAAAGTTCCTCATGCAATCCAAAGCTCCTACCAAGATTTGAGAATATGATTCTATGATTATCCTCCTATAACCTTGTCTTATCGCCTAGATAGAAGCAAATTTGATAGTTAAGACTTTTGCTTCATTGTTCATGGCCTTAGCTAGGCCCTGTAGTTTCTAATAAAGAACTATCCCAACATGATTCGTACATATCATAACAATTCTAGCTCTACTCGAATTGTATTTTATAGCTCCATCAATATTAATTTTAATCCAACCTTCTGGGGTTTTTTCCAACTAAATTTGTCCTATCTCTCATGCACTTTAGCTTCCTTCTCCATTGTCCCTATATTAGTCTAAGTTTCCTCTTTAGCATACATTTCCACAGTTTCATAACTTTACTCCAAATGACCTCCAAGATGTCATCTAAGGACGAAAAGGTTTCTCTAAATATTCTACCATTTCTCTCCAACCACAATTACCACCAAATAAAATTTAATCTAAGCTTCCACCCGATACGAAGAGCTTCATATTTAAATATACCCTCTTCCATATTTTCCAAATATTAATACAGTTTATATCACCATTGACTCCAATTTTATAAGCTAAAAACAATATCTCCCAAATCTGGTGTGTGAATGAGCATTCAAACTTTAGGTGGTCAGATGTTTCTTCCTCACTTTTATATAATAAAACACACTGGTATGGGCCAACAATTTTCCTATATCTAAAATTATCAAAGGTAAAAATTCCATTGTGCATGAACCGCCAGACAAAGAAGTTTATCTTCGACCAACCCTTGGACTGCCAAATCTTTCTCCAATCCTCAACCTGATAAGCATGAGAAGAAGGTTTTAGAAGGATATTTCCATATCCATTCTTCATTGTGTAGACTCAAAGGATCCAAAATCCTTAAACTAATCCATCCTTCTCATACCTACTTGTGAAAAATCTTTTTGCGAAGATTGTAATCATGATGGGTACCAATTTCAAAGGGATTGGAATTGACCACTCGTTCAAATTTTCAAATTATTTAAACTTATAATCCCCTTGCTAGATGGTGTTGAAATAACTTTTAATATTGATCTAACCCCTGCTTTCCATAGTTATTTTTATTGGTTGTAATTTTAGAAATTCAACAATTATAGATGGGTATTGATCCCATGAATCTATCTAAAATTATGCCTTCTCCCCTCTTCCCACTTTCCAAAATAATTCATCTTTCACTTCTTAAGATCCTAGCTTTAGTACCTACCACTAGGGACTTGTTACCATACAAAAGGAAATAACTCACCTTGTTTGGAATCACCTGTCTCAAATATTTTCTAGTTAAAACTCTATTGAATAAATAAGTTGGCTAGGAGATCCACCTCTATTAAAACTTTCCAACCAAAGCTTTATTAGCTAGCTCTGATCTACTCAAGACCAATCATCTCTTTGCCTTGGGCTAGTTTAATTTCTCCTAGCCTACTAACGCCTATTTAATCTCTCCTTTTTATCCTCCCCATAAAAAATTATGGTCATCTTGTCCAAATCTTTCCATATGGTATGTGGGGCAACAATAATATAAAATTTTTAGATTGGCATGGCCTGAATGATTGACTACAAAACATTAATTTACCCCTAAAGGTTAACCATTTGTGATACCAATGGTTAATTCTTTCTTTGATATGGTCCAAAATATTCTTATAGATAGGTAGCTCCAAGGTCCATGTAGTCGACACTACACTCAATCAACATACCAAAATCCTTCATCAATTGAAGATGAATTTGGAAATGGCCCAAAATCGAATGCTCCAATAATTTGTTCAATACCGTTATAAGCACAACTTTGATGTTGGTGATATGATGGTCCTCTTCTTGTAGCCATATAAATAGTCATCACTCCAGCTTTGAAGGTATTAAAAACTCATTGCCAAATACTATAGGCCCTACTAGGTCTTTCAATGAATTGGTGCCTAGCATACAAATTGGCCCTACCATCTACCTCCAAGCTCCACTTTGTCTTTCATGTATCCTCTCTCAAGAAGTTTGTAGGAAATTAGGTACAAGTTCAATCTGACTTATGAAAATTGGATGAAGATGGTTCTATCTTGCTTGAGCTCGAATAATTATTGGACTACAGGACACACTCTTTGCAATCAAGAATTTACTAAGGTCCTTGTTTAGTGGCATGGTTTACAACCAAAATATGCTATGTGGGAGTCTCTTCAACAACTACAATACCAATTTCCTCATCTACAACTTTGAGGACAAAGCTTTTTGAAGGACAAGGGCATGTTAGGATCCCATCCTAACATTATTTTATAATTCTTATATGATTATGGAATGACCCACTTACAATGTGGGAATCTCTTTATAATGTTATTTTGTGATACTTTTGTAATGGTATGTGGCAAGTAAGGCACCTAGACAAGTGGGGCCATTTCATGTAACCATTATCAAGAATGTAATTGATGTTTGGTAGAAGATTCTAGCTCGAGTGACATTTTGTATGTAAGCCAACTCTTGAGCATTAGGTTAGGGTTGCATGAAGTGTATCTTTAAAAGACATGGATCCATGTACGAATGCATATTTTTTAAAATTAATAAAAGTATTAAAGGATATTTCCCCTCAAATAGGCATGTGATTCTATGTTACTTTGTGAGATTATTTCATTTTTGTGCTTAATTTTTGTATTGCAATAGTTTGTGTTTCAAGTATTTATGTTTATTTGCAATATTTGTGTGAGTGAGTTTATTTTTAATAGTAGGTCCCTAACATAATGATATTGTAATTACAAAAAAACCCTACTCATCATTCAAAATCTATATTTTCAAAGGAAATCATATGCAGTAGTTTTAAAATTTCAAAGACAATCACTTCAATAAATTTTATCTTTTATTATCGAATATAGAAAGCAAACATGCCTAAACTAATAATGCAAATACAACCTATTATGGTATGTGCACAATTTTCTTCTTTTTGTCATGTTATTATCTAACACCTATAATACTCTCCCTCATGCAAAAGGTTGAGGTAACTCTACCAAGCACTCAAACAAGATCACTATAGTTAGTCTTGTTACAAAAATTGTAAAATTGATTTAAATATAAATTGAAATGCAATAATATTTCATCAAATATATATTTATCATTTTACAAAATAACCATATAATTATAAAATAAATCACATGTTATGATAGTAGTCATTTTATGCCAAATCATCATTGTCCCATGTTGCCACAATTCCATCACATGCATAAAATAAGTTGCCATAAATAGTTTTATTAGAAATGTGGTTGTGACAACTTTCAATTTTGTTAAGGCTTGGTTTTGTTTTGAAGATTTTTAAGCCATAAGATATTCTATTTTACCCTTCAATTATTGTACCAAAATATTAGTATTTTTGTAACTCAATCTATATACTTTGTATTGATATGCAATTAACATGCTTTTAACTACATGTTTGATCACATTATTAACTAAAAAGAAAATGTTCAAGTGAGGAAATTTTGGAAGTTTAATTTGAATCTTAGATTTTTTTTTTGTTTCATAACAAGTAGTCAACCACGCTAAATTGTTGTACAATTTGAAAAATGTATACTCCTTTTCCATATGAAATAAGTAAAATATCATTATAAATTAAAATATTGAAGCACCCACTAATATAATAATATTATTGATGATTTTTTATCAAGTATAATAATTATAATTTTTTTAAATGTTCCACACATCATAAAATAAATATGTTAATGATATTTTATAAATAAGATTTTAGAAGATAGGTCACATTGATGGCTTTTTAGCCAGATTAAACACAGGTACCAATATCCAGGATCTTAAATAAATTCAATATTAAATCATTCAATATTTGACTCAACAAAATCCATGACATTCATGAAATAACAATAATTTCAATCAATAATATACTCATAATATTATTGATGAATCAAATATACAAGTTCTCTATTATTGAGAAACACTTCATTAATTTTTAGATATAATACATGGAGCTTTGTCTCCATAATATAACCTTATAAGTTAACTTTAAATACTTTGACTATTGCTCTCCTCACATATCTAGGAGATGCATCCTTTTGTATCCCACACATAAGATAAACCTCGCATGTCTCTAAACTGAATAACACATGCTTATACTAAGAGGGGGTGAACAATATAAGATCAACTTTTACTTTTTTTTCCCAAACAATATTATCCAATATTATCAATGGAAATATCAATAGCAGTAATAAAAGAAATGCAAAAATCATTACACATATGAGAGACACAAATTTTACGTGGTTCACCCAATGTGGGCTACTCCACAAAGAAAATATTTCTTCTAAATTTTCTCAACATATCTCTTGGGAATAAAATCCCTATTACAATGTTTATGGATCTCTATCCAAAGGAGACACCAATCCCTTATGCTCTGACTTGTGGATATCTCTCCATAGGAGAACTATTTCCCCTTTTCTTTGGTTCGTGGAACTTGATCTAGGAGAACTCTATCTCCTCAACTGGTTCGTGGATCTCTCTCCACATAAGAAATTTATCTCCCCAGTGGGTTCACGGATCTAACTCTACAAGATAACTTTTTCCCCTTGATATGGTTCATGGATCCATCTCCATAGGATAACTCTTTTCCCTTGCTTTGGTTCATGGATCTCTCTCCACAGCAGAACTCTTTCCCCTTGCTCTGATTCATGGATATCTATCCATAAGAGACCTCTATCTCCTCTGCTCTGGTTGGTGATCTTCTAGAAGACTTCTGCCCCCACTACTCTGGATTGTGGATCTCTATCCACAGGAGACCTTTGTTGCTACTACACTGGGTGATGGATCTCTATCCGCTGGAGAATACTATCCTCTTTGCTCTATCACATCTAAAGCCTACTTTCAACTCTATCTCAAATCTCAATGATCATTGAAAGAAATAACTCACAACTTAAACCTTATAACTCCCTCAAAGTATGCACTCCAAAACTTATAACTCCTATGTATCCAATCATAATATGCACCTAAAACTTTATCAAATTTTAATAAAGTAAATTTAGCAAAATGGTACCTCTTATTACCGTTGGGAATCAATCCCTTGACCTACAACAGTCTAGCTTGGGCCTTTCAACCGACTGTGCTATTACAATGCATGGAGTATTTGGGCATAAAATAATTTTTATACCTTTCACAACTTATCCTCAATAAAAATAATATGATGGGTTTCGAGCTTTTGAACTTTTACACAAGAATATTTCACACAAGCCTCGATTACCATCTGTGCTACCCATTGGTGATTGAAACAAAAGGAAACCACAATCTATTTAAACTTTAAAACTCTATCGGCTACAATTTTTTTAGTTCATAAGGATGTCTATGATCATATTTATCGGGTATAGATATGTTTACATCTCTCCACAAAATACATAGTGCACTCCTTATTTTATTTGATGTATGTTTTCTGTTCACTGTCTCAGATGGTGTGCTCAAAAACTAAAACCTGAATCATCAACGTTTACTACTGTGACTCAATAGTGAAAAATTGATGATGTATCTATTAGCTTGTATTGCACATATCTCACTTTCTATCTACATCAAGGCTCGTCCATACAAAAGGACATCAATCTCTTCAAACTACACAACGAACCTTCAAACTATACGGTGATCCTTTAAACTGCACGATGATATTTCAAACTGCACATTGATCCTTTAAACTGCATGATGATCCTTCAAACTTGCACATCGATCCTTTAAAATGCACGTCAATACTTCAAACTTGCATGGTGATATTAGATTAGCTCATCCTTGTACCCGTTACCTTCAATCAAATCTCACAAAATTTTTTCATCGAGATTTCTCACATTCATGCTTTTGAACATATATTTCGTTCACTGTTCATTCACAGGTGATATCACAAAAATGGTACATTCGTTGTTCACCTCCAAAGCTTACCTTTTATATAAAAGCCTATCAACAATGACGACATCGACATGCCAAATATTAAGGTTTTAGAACAAAATTATATTCAATGGTGCCTTTTTTCGAATGACATCGCTGCACATTGTTAACATCGTCAGGTGATCATTGGAATCTATACTTGGCACATGGAGATACTAGCCATTGTGAAAGACGTTCATTTTGAGCCTTTATCGCAAAACCCTTTTAAAATATTTTATTTAATTATAATTATATAAATATTAAAAGGTTTAAATATTATAATTAAATACTTTAACCTTTCACCTTTGGGTTATCTTTTTGCAAATACCACCATGAAGAAACCTTATCTTTTTCATTGATGATAACACATCATGCTCAAATTTTCAACAATCTCCCCTTTTTTCATTGATGGTAACCTCTTTCTAAAAAAAATTTCTTGCAACCAGATTCCAAATCTACTCCCCCTAAAAAGCGTCTTCCCCTGACTGAATGCTCTCTCCCTTACTCAAATCTCTCCCCTTTGACATTAATGGCAAAGGGACTCCTTTAGGACTAAAAATAAGACTGTTAGCTCAACCCCCCACCTCCTCTTCTTGGGGCAATTAATTTTTGGGTGGGAGTATCTCTACTCCCAAAATACAATTCTCTTTTTCTTTTTTAATCTTCTTTATCAACATATCCTTTTAATTCTTTTGAGTGTTCCTATTTTTACTTGTCTCTAGAAGTTCTAGAAACTCTATTCTACACCACTTGGCATTATGCCCTAGATTATTGCACTTGTAACACTTAATTTTGTAGTTCTTGGAAGGTGCAAATATCCTAAAATTTCTTTTGGTGAAGCCATAATCATTTCTATCATTAACCCTGTAGTGTATAGCTTTGTGACCAAAATGATTACATGAGTAGCAATGACCTTGAAAGAAATACCCATCCTCAAATGAGTTGAAGTTCTTCTTAGTAAAGCCATAATCCTTCTTTCTGTGAACCTTGTAGTGCACTGCTTTATGACCAAACTAATTACATGAATAATAATAACCCTGAAAAAAAATTCATCTTGCCTTGATCTCATAATTCTTTCTTTGCTTTTCATGTGATGATCTATGTTCCTTGATGGTGCATTATTTGATACCTTTTTGATACTATCACTTCTCAACACATCAATGTAAGTCTTAGGTTCTTCTTCAATCACTTCTTTTGATGCTTCCTTTTCTTTTGAGCTTGACTTCCCTTTTTGTACCTCTTGTCCTTCTTCATAGCCTAGTCATGTTTTGATAAATAATGATATTTGTGCTTTGGTAATGCTATCCAAGGTTTTTGAACTTTTTCCAAAACTGTGTAGCTTATCATTGGCATATTTCACTTCCATCCTTAGAGAAACTACTTCATGTTCTAATCTTTCACACTCTAGCTCTTTCGCTTTTAATTTTTCAGCCATACCTTCCTCAATTTTCTTTGCCTCTTCAACCTTAACCTTAAGGTTAGTGAGATCTTGTAGAAAATTTACCTTTGTTTCCTTATCCTCTTGTACTTGGGCTTTCAATATTGAGTTCTCCCTTTTCAACTCAACAAGTTCCTTAACTATGGATTCATATTTTTTTTTTGAATCTTCCTCTTCTTCTAGGTCTTCAAGAGCATCTTCATACTCTTCAATATCTGAGAGACTTTCATCACTATCACTTGAAGCACTGCTTTCTACTTCAACATGAGTGTCTCCTTTTTCTTCTATTACCGAAAGTATAATTTTCTTTGTATACCTGATTTCACTATCCCTATTTTCTTTTTCATCTTCATTACTACTGAACCCATTATAATAAGTTGCATTGTGTACAAGGTTACCACAAACAAAACATTCTCCTTCACTGCTACTATACCTAGCTTTTGAACAATGATCTTCAAGATGACCAAAGTTACCGTAAATAAAATATTTGAGTATTCTTAGTTCCTTCTTATCCCTTTTTACACAATTAGCTTCTTTTCTGTTGCTTGATTTTTCACTTGATCCTATTTCTTTATATGTTTCCACTTCTCCTCTTAGAGCAAAAACAAATTCTTCTTCCTTTTATTTCATGTGAGTTCCTTCCTTCTTAGGAGGATGTGGTCTCATGATTTTTATTTTATATTTCCTTGCCTTGTGTGTTCTTGTAGATCTTCCTTCCAGCTGTTAGAATTTTCTGAAGGAACCTACTATAATACCAATTGAAGAACACAGGCTTATATTAAGAGGAGGGGTGAACAATATAAGACAAAATTTTATTTTTATTTCCCAAAAAATATTATCCAATATTATCAATGGAAATATAAATAGCAATAATCAAAGCAATGCACAAATCAACACACACATGAGAGACACAAATTTAACGTGGTTCACCCAATGTGGACTACTCCACGGAGAAAATATTTCTTCTAAAATTTCACAACAAATCTCTTGGAAATCAATTACCTATTACAATGTTTATGGACCTCTATCTAAAGGAGGCACCAATACCCTATGCTCGGATTTGTGGATCTCTCCATAGGAGATATATTTACCCTTTTCTCTGGTTCATGGAAATTGATCTAAAGAACTCTATCTTCTCAACTGGTTCATGGATATCTCTCCATAGAATAACTCTATCTCCCTAGATAGTTCACGGTTCTCACTCCATAGGAGAACTATTTCCCCTTGCTTTGGTTCATGGATCTCTCTCCTTAGGAGAAATATTCCCCCTTGCTCTGGTTTGTGGATCTCTCTCCACTAGAGAAATATTTCCCCTTTATTTGGTTCATGGATCTCTATCCATAGGAGACCTCTATCTCCTCTACTCTGGTTGGTGATCTTCTAGAAGACTTTTGATCCCATTGCTCTGGCTTGTGGATCTATCTCCATAGGAGACCTCTATCTCCACTGCAATGGTTGATGGATATCTATTCATTTGAGATTGTTGTCCTCACCTCCAAATCTTGTTCTTAACTCTATCTCAAATCTACATAAAAATCTATTTCAAATGTGCCTCAAGCCTTAGCACAAGACTTGAATAAATAAACAATCAAACCTGATCTCAATTCTATCTTCAAGACTTCTCAAATAATTTATCAAATATGCCCTCAAGCCTTCTCAAAAGACTTGCTCAAAACTACCTTCAAGCCTTCTCAAAATACTTGCTCAAATCTACCTTAATGCTGCTCACTCAACTTGCTCAAATATTTCCAAACCTTGCACACAAACAAAGCTTATATCTTTTTCAAAAATACTTTCTTCAAATAGATATATTCTACTCATAATTCATTTAACCTCTAGAACATATAGAGAATGATGTACACTATCAAAATCCCATTATGTTCTTCACATTCATAAATCTTGCATTCAACTAATTCAATATTTATCTCTTGCAAAATCCCTTTCAAAACAAATCAACACAGTATATATCTTGCTTCACAAAATTGGTCTATCTCTCTTGCAAATTTTCTCTCAAAGATCAATCACACTCATGCACAATTTCCCTTCATAAAATTGATCTCAACTACTTCCACAATTGCAATCAATATCTCTCAAACCAATGCCCAAAAGCTTCACACAATCATTCAAACAATGAAGCACAATTTGCTCACAAACCCTAACATAGATGTTTCCACTTTCTTTCAACAAATATGCTCAATGTAGGTCTCAAACCCTAACTCAAATCTTTCCAACAATGCTTACCAAACAACCCTTTTAACTCCACCTTATATTCTAGAAAATATTGCTCAACAACACACCTCAAATAAGGAAGAATATACTCATACCTTTTATTTTATTTGATAAGGATATGACCCTAAAACCTATTTTATAAACACCCAGTCCTTCTTGTGCCACTTCAAGGATTAGTTAGCATAGTACCTCTTTAAATCATCCATATGAAAATTTAATAAAACTTTAACCTTCTTTTCTCACATGTTCATAACACAAGTTATTTTATCCACAATACACCCTTATGCCTCCTTTGCTAATGCTCACAAAAATATTAAATTGCAATATCCTCTTTTATAATATCAACTTCAATCAGATCTCAATGACTATTTTTAAAAGAAATAACTCACAGTATAAATCTTATAACTCTCTCAAAGTATGCACTCCAAACCTTATAACTCCCATGTATCCAATCATAATATGCATCTAAAACTTTATCAAATTTTTATAAAGTAAATTTAGCAAAAGGTACCTCTTATTACCGTTGGGAATCGATCACTTGACCTGTAACATTCTAGCTTGGGCCTTCCAACCGGCTACGCTATTATAACACATGGAGTATTTGGGCACAAAATAATATTTATACCTTTCACAACTTATCTTCAATAAAAAGAAGATGATGGGTTCTGAGCCTTTGAAATTTTACACAAGAATGTTTCACACAAGCCTCAATTACCGTCTGCTCTACCCATTGACGATTGAAACGAAATGAAACCACAATCTGTTTAAAATTCAAAACTTTGTCTGCTACAATTTTTTAGTTTATAAGGATGTCCATGCCCATATTTACCAAGTAAAGATATGTTTGCATCTCTCCATAAAACACATAGCCCACTCCTTATTTTATTTGACGTTCATTTGTTGTTTGTTGTCTCGGATGGTGTACTAAAAAACTAAAACCCGGATCATCAACATTTATTATTGTGACTCAATAATGACAAATCGACGATGTCTGTATCATCTTGTATTACACATATTTCACTTTCTATCTACATCAAGGTTTGTCCTTGATGTACAATAGGATGTCAATTTCTTCAAACTTCACAATGATCCTTCAAACTGCATGATGATCCTTTAAACTGCACGGTGATCCTTCAAACTGCACAATGATCCTTTAAACTGCACGACGATCCTTAAAACTTGCACAACAATCCTTTAAATTGCATGACGATCCTTCAAAATTGCATGGTGATCTCAGATTAGCTCATCCTCGTACCTGCTACCTTCAATCAAATCTCATCGAATTTGTTTGTCGGGATTTCTCACATTCTTGCTTCTAAACATATATTTCGTTCAATGTTCATTTCGTAGGTGGTATCATAAAAATGGTACATTCATTGTTCACCTCCAATACTTTCCTTTTATATAAAAGTCTATCAAAAATGACGACGTTAATGTGCTGAATATTAATGTTCTAGAACAAACTTATATTCAATGGTGCCTTTTCCCGAATGACGTCGGTGCACATAGTTAAGAACGTCAGGTGACCGTTGGCATTTATACTTGGCACATAGATATACTAGCCATTGTGAAAGACGTTTATTTTGAGCCTTTGCTGTAAAACCCTTTTAAAATATTTTATTTAATTATAATTATTTAAATATTAAAATGTTTAAATATTATAATGAAATACTTTTAACCTTTCATCTTTGGGCTATCTTTTTGCAAATATCACCATGAAGAAATCTTATCTTTTTCATGCCTACACAATTATGAATAGTGTATTGTTTTTCTTACATAACTTTCCTTTGACATCAATGACAACACATCATGCTCAAATTTCCAATATTTACATTATATCTTGCCACATACATGTGACTCTTCATTCGTATACTTGATACATACACACATGACTCTTGACTAACCTATATGACACATTGCACACACTTGCACACTTAATTACATGACACTTGCACACTCTCACACTCTACACACTTGCACACCTTGCTACATGACACTTGTACTCATCCTACACATTGACATATACTTTAGGGGAAATATAAATCACACATCTAATCTAATGAATCACACCCTATTCTAATATTTATAATAGTACCATGGGGGAACTTTAGCATCCACCAAATAATGTAATATTCTCTAGCACCCCCTTGTATTACATTATTTTGTTTTTGAAGACTTTAGTCTTCAATCTCTTATTCTTGCTTTTGTCCTTCTGTTTTGTCTCTCACATTGCTTGAAGTTCAAATTTTGAATTTATCCCTTTATGCTATTCCTTGTGCTTGTTATACTTACAAACAGTTCATATCTTTGTGAAGATTTTTAATTATCAATACACATTATTTGTCTTCCTTTCTATCACATACCATATCCATTTCTTGAACAAGATCATATCCTTCATTTTTTGTCATTGTTTTATGAGTATCACAAAGAATATTTATGATAAATTTTCTTGTACTTGGATTATACATGAAGAATATTTTCCTTACCCATATTGATTGGTTTTGTGGCAATGATTCCATGTTAAAATATGTTATTGAAAACAATTTAGAACTTCATTACTCTTGGATGGTATCTCGTAATTTATATTGAACATTTTCAAATAATTACACATGTAATTTTCCTTCAATTTTCAATATTTTTTTTCTTCAAGTATAAATACTTTTATCTCCAAAATTTTATTCTTCACTAATTTTAATAATCTTCACATTCTCCTTTTTCAAATTTCATCTCTCATATACCTAGGAATACATATATGGAGATATGATATTATATGGTATAAGGTTATTATTAATAGTTAGCAGAGGCCACACATAACCCAAGGTTGATTGTATTATTATATTGTATTATAATAATGAGTGGGATGCGGGTTTAGTAGTTGGACGCCTAAAGTAGAATGAGAAGATGAGTATATAAAGAAGAAATATTGCCATTATAATAATCATCATTCATATCAAGTATTCTCTTGTAATCACATTTTCCCACAAAGTGGTCTCTCATCTTGTGAGATCTTGTGGAGTTATTCCTTTCTTAAGGAGTATTCACTACACCAAAAAAGGGCTTTAACGACAACTAAAATAAGGTAGTTTTTTATGATGATAAAAAATTATCCTAATAGATCCTAAGAGGGTGGTTTATAACCATCCTCTTAAGATAACCATCCTCTTAGGGTCACCCTAAAAGGGTGGCTACAAACCACCCTCATAGCACTAAGACAACGGTTATAAATTGTTGTCTTAGGGGTCATACTAAGATGGTGGTTATAAACCATCGTCTTAGGATGATCTAAGAGGGTGGTTTATAATGGCCTTCTTAGGGGAATCTATTTTTTTCAGGCTCCCCTATGAGGACGATTATAAACCGCCCTCTTATCCTTAAGAGGACAGTTATAAACCACCTTCTTAGAGGTGGTTAAGGTATTTTTTAATAGGTAGGCTTAAACCCCCATGCGGTGACATATTTATTTTTTAAAAGCTTTACGAATAGATAGTCCATTTGCCTTAGCTACTATAACCTCCACGCTGTACCTTAGCTACTGCAACCTCTACACCACGTAAACAACCTCCACACCACAATTTAGCTACTATAACCTCCACACCATGTGCACAACCTAAGGCTCCTGAGCTTCGATTTATGTTATTCATTTTTTACCTAGAGTTTACCCTGATTACAACCTCCACATTGTGCACACAATCTCCACACTGCACCTTAGCTACTGCAACCTCCACACTGCGTGCACAACCTAGGGTTCCTAGGCTTCGATTTGTTCTATTATTTTTTTGGTTGGGGTTTGCCCTAAAATTTATTTGAAACTTCTACGACTCCCGAGCTTTGATTCATGTTGTTCATTTTTTGGCTAGGGTTGGCCCTAAAATTTCTTAGAAACTTCTACTATTTTACCCGAAATGGTGATAGATGAGGGTCGAAGATGAAGGCACAGAACGAGGCATGAAGACAAATTTAATATTGGAAGATATGAGGTTAGTTAGGTTTAATGAATTTTGTATTATTTCAAGTATTTTTACGATTAGGGTTTGGAATTTTTTAGTTTGTAATATTGTGTTTATGCATGAGGTTTGTAAATTTTAAAACCCTAGATTAAAATTTAAACCCTAATGTTGTGTTTATACATGAGGGTCTTTAGAATTTTACTGAATGGGATAAGACGACCTTAAGAAATTTTAGAGATAACAATTCTTTCAACTTAGAATTATACCATTAAGCAACCATGTATAACAAAGACATATTTTCAAAACTTGAGGACATCAATAATATGCACAATTAAGTCACCATTTTTAAGTTTAATTTCACTTATTCATGACATTGCACTATGAAATATTGTTTCTTTACAAAATAAACTTTGAAATAAATTAATTATTGTAGGGCAAAAAAATACACATTCTTCTTTGTGGTTTAAGTGTAAACATAGATCACCTACTTATTATCTCCATACTATAAATCCTCGCTTATCATTATAGATTTGGGATTATAGTCTCTTGGTTTGCTATGGTCAATGAAACAGGACTAAATAATTAGCAAGTTCGTTTTCTATTTTATCCATTGTTTTATATGGTAAACACTGATTTTATATGTTCTATTTGTTTGATAATAAATAAGAAGGGTGTTATATACACGAATTCAAACAATAACAATATATTTTATTGCTTCCAATCCTTACACAAGAGCAATATAGTATGCTTTGCTTTTGGTAGTGGTATATTATTTAAGTTGGAGCATTATAAGGCAAAAACCACAACAGTTGGAAATCAATTTTATTTTCTTACTATAATTTACAAAGGTCATGCATGAATAATTTTATAGTTGGTTATGTTATCAAACATTATTATTTAACTAGGACCTTTAAAACATCACAAACTTAAGTTTTTGAGAAAGAAGCCATAGTTATTTTATATTATAATCTCATGCTAAAAGGTTAACCTCGACACAAGTGAATAAGATCAAGAAAAGTACCAGAATTATTTAGGTTTCTAAATTTACCTTAGAAGCAAGGATTTTGTGGAAAGTAAAAAAGATAAAATATTCATAGGTATCCATAAAGGGAAAATTCATAGAAATAATAGTTGATATTTATCAGTCATACAATTATCTCCATATGCTCTATAGATCTACAATACATATTTGTGATAGTGATGTGTAACACATTAAACAATAATATTTTTGTATAGGGCATGTGTAGCATATTTGACCTTTAGAAGGCCTCTAAAATGATTGCTTGCTTCAATAAATTGCACTTCCAGTAGATTTACATATATAATTGTAATAAAATAGTTGCATTGTATACCTAATCCTTAGCCAATATGACTCTAGTGCTATGAGCAAATATCTCCATTCACCATCTATTGATTGAAGTTGTTTTTTTAGATCAACAAGCTCTTGGAGTGCCTATGTTGTCATGTGCATGTGTTATTTTTTTAAGGCTTATGCATGTTTGGTAATCCTCTATGGATATACAAGTAATATATACAATTTATACAAGTAATATATCAACTACAAAAAATAAATCTTATTTATGACAATAAGCTATAAATAATATTTCTTTAAGTATAGCATGTTATGGAGTCTTGAAAAAACTATAAGACTTTGCATGATTTTGTACATTGTAATATGCTTTTAGGATGTTTAAAATATTTAGTATCAGTTTTGATGAGCTACGATGAAGGAGCAACAACTTGTTAGTTTAATTTCTAGTTCTACCAATATAACACTTATATCTCAATTGTATGTAAAATTCATTTTGGTAGTTTAAGTTCTAGGTCTATGATTTATGCAGATTTAGAACAATTACAAGGTAGGGGTGTTTAGACATCTACCCGTTATATGGAGGGCTCAGGTTTTTCATTTAAGATTACATTGAACTGAGTGTTTTTTTAGTTGATTTCAGTTTATGTAGTTCTTTGTTAGTGTTTTGTCCTTCTATTTTCAAAAGGGTTTATATTCTAATTATGAATAAAATCACTTCTACTCTATTTTTTATGTTATCTCTTTTAGTTTTTGACATCTGTCTTTATGAGTGACTCATTCATAGCCCTTGTGTTCTCTTGATCACTATAAGGAAAAATATGGTTAGATTGTGAGGAAATCCTGCATAGTCTTGATATATGATACTAATTGTCATGATAATTCGGTTCCATATTCTTGCATTTTGTTTGGAACTTAATATTTATTTCATTCTTAATTTATTATGTCCTCACTAGTCTTGGAGAGCATTTTATAGGGATGCCTTGTGGCATGGAAATTTATTTACTACTACATAAAAGGTGATGGAATGATGAGAAGCAAGAAGAATTTAATTTTGCAAAGAATTTCATAATATTAAGATATTTGTTTTTAGGCTTGAAAAAATTTGACATGTTTTTGCATTTGCATAAGAAGAAATTATCATGTTCTATGTTAGATGGATTGAATAAACCCTGTAAGTGTATTTTTTATCTTTTATTATTTTGATAAAATTGCCTATGGACTTGTTATTATATTCTCGTTTATGGTATAATTGTAAATTACATTACTGTTTGGCCTAAATTCTAGTCCCTCCAACATGGATCGTATCCTTTATATTTTTTCCAATTGCAGACATGTGTTGTTTTTCTAAATGCAGGTCAATATACTTTGAGGCAACATGAACAACAATTGCTTATTGCTTATTTAGGACTTCTTGCAGATGATATGTCACGATTTGGTACTACTATTGTGGCTTGTGGGAATCAAAGGCTTGAGAAACTAATTTTCGTCAGGTTTCTTCTATATTGGAACATGATATTATGTTGCATGTGTTTTTTTCTAAGTTTTTGAAGAACAAATGTCTATGTTCCATTTATAGAGAGACCCTTTTGGGTAAGATACTACCTGCTTATGATGGTCAAAAGAGTTTGTACACTACTGGGGCTCTACCTTTTGCATAGAAGAAGTTTATGATAATGCTAATTGATGTAGAGGAATCAAACAATTGTTCAAGGTACATCATCAAAATATCCCGAGTTATTGAACATTGCCTGGAATTGTCATAATTTTATTAATTTATTGTCTTTAGCTATTAGCCAATTAAATGGGAATTTTGTCAATTATTCTATTAATTGAAAAAGAGAATAAACTATTTAAGTCTTCTACATTGTAAAATTTTTGCACATAAAATATTGAATTTTGAAGGTTGAATACAACTAGGTGGAGGTGGCAGGAATAGAACCTATGACTCTTTATTCAACATTGCAACATACAATAATTTTTTTGCCAGTACAAGCCATAAATACAAAATCATCACAACACTGGAATCAATTTCAATTTTTAGCAACTTTTGGACATAGTAATATTCTTTAATATTTTGCTAAGTCTCATTTTGATGTAGTCAAATTGGACTGCAAAGTCCTTGCATCATGTAAAATTGTATTTGTTCAATGTAGGTTCTTGTTCCACATGACTAGTTCACATTCCCTTCATAATAGTCTTTATATTTTTAGGTTTTACAAGTATATGTCCATAAGTAGGTCCTGCAAACTTATGGTTACAATATTGAAATTATTGAGGTTGCACTCATTAGATGTGTAATGGACTTTCACCTCACACTTCAGTTTATACTTCATGTATGATTTTACAAATATGAAAAGGATAAGTGGTTTAAGAAGGAGCATTCAACAATCTGGTTTTAGAAAACCTTAAAATTCCTCTTCAATTGAGGAAGATCTCAAGTCATCACCTAGAGGAAGCTCCACACCATGCCTTATACACTATTCAAGTGAAAGGGTATTACACAAATTTATGGCAACCTCATAGGTATAAATTTAACATAACAACTAACTGACTACGTTATTATCATTATTTTTTGGCAAGACATGAACGAAATAAAGGGTTTGAATAAGCAAAAGAATACGAAAGAGAATATATGGCAATTGGTGTCAATAACTTTTATTCATTTCATATGTTCCCATAAATATTTAACTGTCTGTCTTTCATATGAGGTGATGGACATGTTTTTCCTTGTATAAAGAGTGGGAAACTTAATTTAAGTGAAAGATCTTGCTTTTGGTGAACAATCATTGTTTATTATAGTTATGTTTATATTTTTAAGAGATTGTTTTTTGTAATAATAATGTAGAAAATTATCTAGAATTGTCATTATTTTTATAATGTCTTGTCTTTAGATATAGCCAATTATGTGGAAATTATGTTAGCTATTCTATAAATTGAAAAAGAGAATAAACTATTAAATTCTTCTACATTATAAATTTTCTATACGTAACATATTGAAGTTTAAAGTTTGAATACAACCAAGTAGAGGTGGTAGGAATAGAACCTATGACTCTTTATTCAAATTTTCAATAGATAATCATTTTATTTGCTAGCACAAGCCATAAATACAAAATCATCACAACACTGGCATCAATTTCAATTATTAGAAACTTTTAAACATAGTAATCTTCTCCACTCTTTCTAAGTCCCATTTTGATGTAGTCAAACTAGATTGCAAAGTCCTTGCATCATGTAAAATTGTGTTTGTTCAATGTAGGTTCTTGTTCCACATGACTAGTTCACATTCCCTTCATAATAGTCTTTATGTTTTTAGGTTTTACAAGTATATGTCCATAAGCAGGTCCTTCAAAATTATGGTTACAATATTAAAATTATTGAGGTAGCATTCATTAGATGTGTAATGGAATTTCATCTCACACTCTAGTTTGTACTTCATGTATGATTTTACAAACATGAAAAGGAGAAGTGGTTGAAGAAGGATCATCAAGTAATCTGGTTTTAAAAGCCTTAAAATTCCTCTTCAACTGAGGAAGATCTTAGGTCAGCACCTAGAGGAAGATCCACACCATGCCCTATACATCGATCAAGTGAAAGGGTATTACACAAATCATGGCAGTCTCATAGGTATAAATTGAATATAACAACTTTCTGACTACGTTCTTGTCATTATTGTTTGGCAAGATATGAACAAAATAAAGGATTTGAATAAGCAAAATAATATGAAAGAGAATATATGGCAATTGGTGTCAATAACTTTCATTCATTTTATATGTTCCCATAAATATTTAATGGTATGTCCTTCATATGAGGTGATGGACATGTTATTCCTTGTACAAGGAGTGGGAAACTTAATGTAAGTGAAAGGTCCCACTTTTGGTGAACAATCATTGTTTATTATAGTTATGTTTACATTTTTAAGAGATTATTTTTGGTAATAATAATGTAGAATAATACCTAGAATTATCATGATTTTTTTAATTTCTTGTCTTTGGCTATTAGACAATTATGTGGGAATTATGTCAGTTATTCTATTAATTTAAAAAGAGAATAAAATATTAAATTCTTCTACACTATAATTTTTTTGCACATAAAATATTTAAATTTGAAGTTTGAATACAACCAAGTGGAGGTGGCAGAAATAGAACTTATGACTCTTTATTCAAATTTGCAACAAATAATCATTTTGTTTGCTAGTACAAGCCATAAATATAAAATCATTACAACACTGGCATGAATTTCAATTCTTAGCAACTTTTGAACATAATAATCTTCTTCACTCTTTTGCTAAGTCCCATTTGATGTAGTCAAACTAGACTGCAAAGTCCTTACATCATGTAAAATTGTGTTTGTTCATTGTAGGTTCTTGTTCCACATGACTAGTTCACATTCCCTTCATAATAGTCTTTGTCTTTAGGTTTTACAAGTATATGTCCATAAGTAGGTCCTACAAACTTATGGTTACAATCTTGAAATTTTTGATGTAGCACTCATTAGATGTGTAATGGAATTTCACCTCACACTCTAGTTTGTACTTCATGTATGAGTTTACAAACTTGAAAAGGATAAGTGGTTGAAGAAGGAGAATTCAACAATCTGGTTTTAAAAACCTCAAAATTACTCTTCAAATAAGGAATATATCAGGTCAACACTTGGAGGATTCTCCACACCATGTGATATTAAGAAAACTATATAAAAATCGAGGATGTAGGATATATTGGCAAAACCATAAAAAAGCTCTCATAGTAGAACTGTCCAACTGATGAAACTCTATGAAGAGTTGTACCAATAGAATACAATTATGTCTATAAGAGAAGAGGAAATCATGTGGAGAGCAATAGGGAGGAAGTAAGAGCCCAACATGAGATACAATACCATCTAAGTATGAGAATGCTTCTTACATGCAAGCTATTCATACTTGTCATTCCCATAATGGCCTTCCCCAACATTTTATTTATACACATATATACGAAATTTATGAATATTTTTCATTGAATGATATTTTTTCGTTTAGTTCCTTAATTTAAAAGTTAATACCTATGGAGGCGGGCTACTATGTATTTGTAATGTTAATCTTAGTTAAGAAATAAACCATCTCTTTATACATCCATACGATATTCGAATCATGGAAATATTAACTTTTTTACCACATATACCTGATTGTATTAGTTGCACAACCAGTTGAATATTGGGGATGCTTGTCACATTTTGAACCTAGATGATTGTTATAGTCAGTGTCTCACCTTCCTGCAACACCACATCGTGATGGATATTAGTTGTTTTGTACTGCTAGTTAAAGATATATATACTTAAAATCTTAGGACAAGTGATTGAGGTAATTAACATGGAAATTAATGGTAAGTGGTTCTGATGATATGTGGGTAATAGACTACTAACTAATATGGGTGTTCTTTAGGGCATAAGATCTGTAAAGTTTGAATTTTCTCAATATACATTTTTTTTAAAGATAAAAGGTGTGACAATTTAAAAAGTTGATAATAATTTATAGAAAATATATCCTTACACTGTATGGGTGGTATTTCTAACTTGAGACCATAAGTAGTTGCTCTTTGATACCGATAAAAAAACTAAAAAAAAATGGATGAGTCACTTGAAATACCTCCTTTAGGTTTAATATAAAGAACAACGTTCATAACTATCATTATAATTTACTCTCAGTCCATATTAGTTGATTGATTGTGATAATAAAATACCATCGGATAAGGAAGACAAGGTGTTGATAGTACATGCAAGATATCATTGATAATCATGTTAAAGTGTCTGCTTGGCAGCTTCTGAGCTTTGATCAGGAGGATGAGTTTATATCAAAATATTGATTTTGTAGGCACCGTGGATGGTGTTTTCGAGCCGAGACTACAAAGAAAATTATTTTTTGTTGCCGAGTATAAATTGATTGATTCTCAAAGAACTGGTAGTATGTGCAAGATCTTATTTATTATCAAGTAGATTTGTAAAGTTTGCAAAATCTTGGGCCTTGATCATGGAGTTAAAACATGTATTGATAGAATTGTTTCTACTGAGAGAGTGTTGAATAAAGAGTCATAGGATATTTATAATTGATGATATAACTTATCTGATAATACTATCACTTAAATACATAATTGTTAATTCAATGCATTTCCATATCAAATTTTCCATATATTGATTTCAGTGGCTATAACTTTTCTATTGTTTGAGTAAGTACATAATAGTGAACATCAATGGTAATTTCAACAACTAGGCTATAGGTAAGGACAATTAAAATACCCATTATCACTACAATTTATTATGAGCCTAACTGTTTAGACTAACTTCTAGTCCCTCCAACATGGATCGTCTCATTTATATATTTTTTAGGGTGGGACCATAAGAGGGCGAGTTTTAAACTGCCCTCTTAGCCCTAAGAGGGCGGTTATAAACACCCTCTTAGGGCTAAGAGGGTGGTTTAAAACTGCCCTCTTAGTCTCTAAGAGGGCCTTACGAGGCTAAATCCTAAGAGTATGGTTAATAACTATCCTCTTAGTCCTAACATGATGATGGTTCACAAACGCCCTCGTATTCCTAAGATAGAAGATTTAAGTACCCTCTTAGACCCTAAGAGGGTGGTTTTTTGAGGTGGTTTTTAGCCACCGTCATATATTATAGAGTTTTTACGATGCCCTCATAGATGATGATTGAATAACTACCTTTAAAGGTATTTAAGGATGGTTTATAAGCACCATTAAAGCCCTTTTTTGGTGTAGTGATTCTTGATGTTGCCCTAACTTAAGGGTATTATCCATATCTATCTTATTATGTGGATTGTTACTTTGGATAATTATTTGTGGATGAATGGTTTGTTATTTCAATATATGATGAATGATTTATGTAATGAGAATATAAAAAACCAAAGAGTGAATGTGAATATGAGTAGGGAGTGAATATCAACTTAAATTTTATTCAAGATATTTGAATAACTTCCAAAGATAAAGGATTCTCCTAAGGAAAGCTATCTAGCAAGGAGAAAAAGTATATATGGAATCCTTGAATGGAAGTAAGGATGACCTAGCTATAAGGATGCCCTAGTTGATGAAAAAAGGAAGAAATCAATCCATAACAATCCCTATCAAGTTGCTTCCAAAGAAAATCTAGGGAAATATAGCAAATGTGGTGTAATAAAGGCAAAACTATCCTCACTCAAAATAGCATGGAACTTCAAGTAAAATCTATGCAAAGGTTAGAGCATTAGCAAGGATCAAGGATGCAATTATATAATAATGAAGATACATTTAAATTGATGGGTATTTACAAATTATTATTATTAATAATATTAATGCTATTAAAAAATATGGAAAGTGGGGATTGGATAAAAAATGAGATAATTTTTTATGTCCATCAACTGTACATATATGTAGTATCTTTGAAATGTAAGATATATATAGAGAAGAAAACATAGTAGTAGACAATTTAGTTAGTCACGGTGTTGATATTTTTCTTGGTAAAATTCAACTTTTAAAAGTTACCTAGCTGATGGAGATTCTATATCTCTTAATGAAAATGATACAAATGGTTTGATAGCAAAAATATAACAATTTGAAGAAAATGAAGAATATTTTTTATCCAAAGTCAAAGTGAGCATGGTCTAATTGATGCAATAGCAAATGTAGCATATTGTTATCTTGATGGATGTGGCCCCAAATAGAATATACATATAGCTTATTAGAAAATATAAATTGCTAGCAAAGATCCTCCTATAAATTAAGGATCATACTTTAATATCACAATATATCATTATAATTATATAAAATCAAAGATAATATTTTATCATATTTTTAGTAGCCTTTAATTTTAACAATATGATATTGTTATATGGTTTGAATTGGTCCTTGCCACTCTGGTAAGCAGTCATGTCTATGAAGATGAAATTTAAAAATGTTACAATCACCCAACATAATGACATAACTTCTAATCCAAGAGGAAGAATAATTTTGACCCTGGCATCAATATGAACCATTAGAAGCTAGGGATCTTAAGAAAATTGGAGTGCACTAACAATAAAATCTTAGCATGGTAAAAGACATGGTACAATATGGATGCAATATAGATACCTATCACAAGAAACCCATTTCACCATAAATTCTCTACAATTTGGGACAAAAAATACCTCAAGATCACAAAAAATGCCAAGATAATTTATGAAGTGATTATTGGCCTATCAAGCTCCCAAAGACCCAATAAGAAGGCTATGATAGAGATTAACATTTTGACTACACTTACAATGCTAGCAATGGTCAATTTGGTGGTAAGGTAGATGACAATTGAAGGACAAAGGATCTTTGAAAGGTACCATTCAATGCTTATAAAGGTCTTAGTAGCATAGGAATATCAAAGGTAGAAAATTCAACTTGAGGAGAGGCTAATCCCTCAAAGAGGTGCTCCTATCGAGTTAGGAATGACTAATATTGTGGATGCTACTACAACTATTTTTACTTTTCTTATACCATCAACCGCTCCCCTTTCTTTCTCTATCATTTCTTCTTCTTCTCCCCTAATTTATTATTCCACTAAACTTCTCTCATCCTCCACCAATGTAACTCATTGTTCTCTTGGAGGCACCTTGCCTCCAACAGTATATTGCTTGTCTAAGACCATACTTATAACTTATTTTTTATCACCTTTCATTCAAGTTTCTACCACACAATCATTAGTCCCATATACCATATCACCATCATTGCAATTTCCTTCATCTATAATGTCATCGCTAGTTGACACACTAGTACAACTAGCATCAAAACCCACTCCCTTCATTTCCATCCTATTTTATTCCACAACCACATAATTTGCTTTACCTTCCACCTCCACATGTCTACCTCACCCACCATATTAGGTAGGACAAATCCTACTCCAAGTAATAATGCCTACCTTTCTAACTCAAGATATTGAGTCTATAAGAGCACCCCTTTAAACCAATATAATTTTAGGGCCAAGCTTGGAATTTGTATGGAAAATAATGTGTAAGCCATAGGAAATATATTTCAAAGAGGAGTTTGATGTCCTTTCCACCAAGGAAAAGAAATGAAAAATGAGCATATCAATGAATGATGTTTGTTCTATCAAATGATGGGGTACCATTTCAAAGGGCTATGTACATAGATTTCATTAAGCTTATATGTGAGATAATTTTCATTTATCTTGATGATCTAACTATATATTCCAAGTAAAGAAGTAAGCACCTAGAACATCTCAAGTCAATATTTTAGAGGTGTAGAGAATTTGATGTCTTTCTTAATCCCAATAAGTCCATCTTTATGGTTCAAGAGGACAAACGACTACAACATGTATATTCAAATTTGGTCTTCAACCCTTACTATATAGAATCCATCAAAGATCTCCCATTGCCTTCATCAGTCAAAGAGATCAAGTCATTCCTAGGCCAAATCTAGTTTGTCATTAAGTTCATTATAATTTTTTCTCAAATTGTTAAGCCCATAACCAACATGTTGAAAAATGAAATCTCCCTTTAGTGGACTAATGAATAAAATAAATCCTCCCTTTAGTGAAATAATGAAGAAAATAAATCCTTCTAGGATGTTAAAGATGTCATAACCAAAGCTTTGGTCTTGGTCAACCTGTATTTATCTAAATATTTTAGGTTGTATGCATTTGGTATAGATGAAATCATCATTATTATCTTAATCCAAAATAATGATAAAGATGAAGAATATTCCATTTTGTTCATAATCTAAGCCTTCCACAACTACAAATAAATCAACACTCTTATCAAAAAATAGCTGCATTTACCATCATGAAAGCTCTTAAGAAATTTAGGTACTATATATTGTAAAACAAAACCATTGTCTTTATGGTACACCCTAATGTGTGATCCATCATACATATTGTTGAGTTAGGAGAGAAGAGAGCTATATGGATCAATAAAATTTAAAATTTGACTAAAAAAAACACCAAACTAATCAGGGAAAGGGTCTTATGTGAAAATCTAACAATGATAATCATTAAAGATCAAATTGCTGTAGTAGAAGAAATAGATGTGGATGATAAAACTAGTTTGATGACCAAATTGTGGCAATAAATATCTATAGAACAAGTACTATAAGGCTTGACAACCAAGGAGAGAGCGTGATTTAGATAAAAATCAATGTATTATCATTGGTCAGATGTTTTCTTGTTTAGAAAAGGACATGACAATATCTTATATAGGATTCTTGATCAAGCAATACCATGATAGAAGAGGATCCTATGAGCTAGATATTATTGGACTACAATTTTTATTGATTTCTACTAGTGGGTCCAAGATTTCAAATCCTACTACATATTTAGGGAAATAAAAAGATGATCTTTGATGCCCCTAATACCTATTGTTATGACTAAATATTTTTATAAATGGGTCCTAGACTACAAAGTCCAAATCAATCCACTATCAAGTGTAGGACATGGATGGGTCCTCACAACTACAAATTATTTCATAAACTGGGTAGTTTGAGTTAAAGGAGCCATTCTAGAAATAATGGTCAAGTTGTTAGAAGATATAGCCACTATATTCAAAGCACCTACCGTCATATTCATAGATAATACCACCTACTTCAAGGGGATTAGGTGATGGAGTTTTCCTTGGAATATATATTTTTGCTCAAAATATAATCTAAGTATACCCCCAAGGCAACAACTTGGCCAAATCAACTAATAATAATATCATAAAAATCTTAAAAAGAATAATTTAAGGAACAAAGATACTAGAATACTAAGCTATGTAAGGCATTATGGCTGGATAGAGTGACACCAAGAGCATTCACTCGATATTCCCCTTACAAGTTGATTTATGACAAGGAGACTGTGCTACCAATCAATTTAGGGATTCCTTCCCTTCAAATGTCACATCAACTCATATTGGAAGATATCACTATCAATCCTATGTAAGGTTGAGTGCATTACTGGACCTAGAGGAGGAAAGATAAAAGGATTTTAAAAGAATAAGGTGACATCATGAAGTCATCAAAATGTGGTTTAATAAAAAGGCCATGTAGGTTGAGTATAAATATGAAGACATCATATTTAATTGGGATGAGTATTGGGAAAGCTAGGATAATACCAGTAGTTTGATTCCTTATGGAGTGGACCCTATCAAATTATGAATATCATGGAGGAAAATTTTCTACTTTTGTGAATGATCAACATCTTCACCCAATTTAACAACAAGAAGTTTGATCAAAAGAGTATGTAGGGATGTATACATAGTAGTGACTACTACTTTTAGAATTTTTTTTTTTCTTACTTGAAACCCCTACTTCTCTCTTTTCCTTTCATTTGGTAATTTTATTTTTCCCCTTATCATCATGTAACAATGGCATCCATAACCATGCTAACATAATTGATGATTTGATATGTTTAAAGAAAAAATAATAAATATTAAAAAAACAACAAAGGCAATATGATCAAGTAGCTCATTTAGTGATCAAATTTCCTACTAAAGGAAAGTGATGCTCCTACCCTTTTGTGATATGTATATGTAGATAAGTAAATCAGCCCCTAACAAGCCAATAACTTGCTTGAGCAGCTCCCAAAAAATACATGGACAATAAAAGGTCCTTGTAAGGTGGCAATATAGATCCCCCTACCTTGTTAGCAAATATTCACTATTATCATAGGTTTAACAATATCCAAGATAAAATAATATCTCAATAACATGCATAAATTAATACTCAATAATGAATAATAAACCACTGAATTTTTTATTGAGATATCCACTATAAGCAATGCCTAAATGTAATGCTTGTTGAAATACCTATTACATGGATTTGTCTTCAATATATACATACATGAGACTCTTCATATGTACATGACTCTTCATATTTACACTTACATAAACTCCTCATCTCCTCATACTCATAGGAGATATTATATTTTGTATTTCTCTCACATATTTATATAAAGACAAATTCTCTCATTATTGCTCATAACTCCTCACTTCCAAACATGACACATCATGTACATAACTCACACTTATTAACTTGATACCTCACACACATAACCCCACATTCATTTACATGACACATAATCACACTTAATAACATGACACATACTATAGACTCAAAGATTAAACATACCTTAATCTAAATTATTTATAAGGTGCTTGTAATAATATTACAAGGTACCAAATAATGTAATACCTCCAACATGCCCCACCATTTGCATCTTATTTTTATATTTGACATGAAGCAACCTATGTACCTTAGTTCTTTATCAACCCACATCTCATTTATTGTATGCATAGCACAACCCACACCTTCACTTGGGTTGAGCTCACTAGTCTCCCCTACTTGCATGGTCACTCAAATGGCATAAGTGAACAATTTGACCCTTAAATGAAACCAATTTTTAGCAAATCACTTCTTGTTTAGACAACTAATAAAACCATTGCAAGATAAACCAAGAAAAATAAAATTTATCTAAGTCCAAAACAGTGAGTGAATCACTCACATTTAACAAGTGAATCACTCGTATTTAACAAGCAAATCACTTGAATTTTATGAGTGAATTTATCAATTTGTGTGAGTAAATCACACTCCTTTACAAAAACATTCTAAGGCCCCAAAATGATTGAATCACTCCAAAATCATGAGTGAATCGCTCCTCCCTTAAAATAGATAAATTTTGCTCCTTTTTAAAAATATCACTATTTTATCCATTTTTTCCATCCCAAATTACCATGGATACTACTTCCACATCTTCCAACCTCTAACTTCCTAAAGCATAACCATTTTCACCACCTTCTACTATTGTCACCCCATCTACTTCTACTCCATTTTCATACATTACCATATTATCATAGGAGGTTGGACCATTAGAGGGGAAGTTTTCAAAAGAATATAAGGGGAAAGAGAAGGGGATAGGGATCCTCTACTCAAAAGAGACCTAAGGAGTTCTACAATGATCCACATTAGAGGATAAAAGAGGGAAATTACACACAATCTATTGGGCACCTGAAAAGAGAGCCCTTAGAACAATTGGTCCATAGATGAACTCTTGGAGTATAAGTAGGATATGGACATCAAGATTGGCTATGAATTTAGTGCCCTAAGTTTGGAGCTATATTGAGCTACTAAAGACTATGGTATAGATATTTGAACCCCTAACTAGGAGCTTTAGGCTTCCATACTAGATGAGGATGTTATCTACATACAAGAGGAAGTCTTAAGAAATATGTTAAAGGTAGTCAATGATCTAAATATATGGGTTTTCTATAACATAAATATTTATAAATATATTTAGTATATGCACCCTAGTACCTATTGGTAGGATTTATTAATCTTGTACCTAAAGAATCCTACCTTACCAATCAACTTCAGTAGATCACTAGGGTTATACTTATTCAAGGAAGATGTTCAAATGGTGTTGTTTGGCATAGCCACAATATTAGGGGAAAAGATTGAATTAAAGCTCTATGAGGAGCACATAACCATGTTTCATGATATTTAAACTTATTCTAGGCATTTTTATATGATTGAATGTGCTAAATAATAGCAGATAAAATAGATAGTCAATCGAAAGCATTCAAGAAATAGAGTGATTTCATTTGTACATCCTCTCTAGTCTAGTTAATCATATATCTAAAAATTACCAGTTCTACATCATATAGCTAGACTAAGTAGGAGTTGATGAGAAACCCCTCTTAATTATAGACTATATAGATATATCCCACTAAGAAATGGTGATATATCCTCCCACTTCTATGAATAGGTGTATGAGATCATCAAGGAGAGGCTGAGGGGAAAGAAACCAAATCTATCAGGTGAGACACAACTTTTGAGTAATGGAAAATGACTAGGCAGATACTTCTATTTGGGGAGGACCCAAATGTTTATCCACCTCTATGGATTTTTAGCCATGCCCTTTAAGTTGCCTACACATGTACCCAATCACATGTTCAATTTAGAATATGTGTGATAATTTGACTAATTGGACCTAAGGTATTTTAGAGGGCAAAAGAAGATGACATTCTACCCATCAAGTAGCCAATCATGAGTATTACCTCAAAGTTGCATGGGTTCTACCCATTTGTAGAGGCACAATTAAGAGAAATGGGTTTAGAGTAGTTAAAAAATTATTGGTTGTATGACCCATAAAGAGTCATTGAGAATACCTTGAGGTATAAGAAGTTAAATACCTTATTCAATCATGAGAATAGGTAAAATATATAGTAGGAATCCAACCCAAACCAAAAATAACCCTTACCAATCTAGGGATTGACCATAGATACAAAGATGAAATTTTAATTTGGTACAATGCACCAATACACAAGAGTGGCATACATTCTACACAAATAAGAAATATGACTTTGACCTTGTTATTAATATGAATCATCAAAAGTTAGGGCACTCAAAAAATTGGGACATACAAACTAGGAGATCCTCACATGGTAGATGATGAGGCATGAGATGACACAATCCCAAAGTGTACTAGAGACAACCTATTTAATTTTGAGTTCTTCGCCATATGAGATATACGACATCTAAAGAGTGCAAAAAATAACAAGATAATCAATTAAGTGGAAGCATGCATCTCAACCCAAAAAAAAACTAGAAGAAAATACCTAAGATCATAATTTTTGTTGCACTAATGAATCTCATAGTAGTCAGCTCAACAACAAAAAATAGTCATCAAAGGGTAAAATGGTTAGAAAGGTATAGGCCCATGCTTTAAGAAGTCATCATAGTGAAATAAAAATTGACAACTCAACTCAAGAATGGATAAATAGCTCAAGGAGGCTCCCCTATTGAATTGGAAATGACCATTCCTCTGGACACCACTACGATCACTTTGACCTCCCTTACACCATCCACCAACCCCCCTTATTTCTCTATCTATTATTTTTATATTTCCACTTCTTGTCTCCCTTTTCATTCTTTTACTACATTTATCTTTCCCTCTAACTATGTAGTCCATGGTTCTCCAAGGTGCACAACCCCCAATAGTCTTAGTCATGGTTGGGACCACACCCATCACATTTATTCCATCCCTTATCACCTAGGTTACCACCACTCAACCATTGTATCTATACAATATGTTAATTATGTTAGCCATACCATCACCAACCACATCACCTCTCATCAATACTCTAGTACAATTGGCATTGCAACCCACTCCCATTACTCCTATTACATTCCTTGCTATCATCACAAAATTTTCTCCACTCGATTTTTCATCCACTTTCTCATGCCCAACATGCACACCATCCCCATCATGGTAACTTTTTTTGTAGGTAATGATTCCCACTATCATAGCCCAAGTAGTTAATTTTGTAGGACCACCACCACAAACTAGTATATTTTCTAGGCCAGGCTTGGCCTTTGCATGAAAAGTTAGAGAGACAAGCATCACCATGGTATTTGACATCCTTGCTACTAAAGAAAATAAGTGAAATAAGTAATAAAAAAGGATTTATAAGGGGACCTTTAAGGCATATATACTCATGCAATCATAGCTGTCAAAGAAGAGGGATAAAGTGTATGTTGTTGAGGCTATAGAGACCAACGCTTCTAAATTTACAATGGTCACTACCAATTTGAATGCCAAAGTATCTAAACTAGACTTAAATAGGATGAAACCATAACAAATGGTCCAAATAGTAAACCAAGTCAAACTTAGTGCAACCATGTAATTTAAATGTATCATAGTCATGAATGAAACAACACAAAAAAAGAACAAAGAGCTTAAGGGAGAAGTGGCTCAGCTAAAGGTATAAAGGGTTAAACTTCAATAGGAAAAGGAGGCTCTTAGAAATGAAAATTTAGAAAAATATCAGCTAAAAAACCAAGCCAAGGATCTTAAATATTGACTTGCTAAAGTTGAGCAAAGCCAACAAGGGCTTGAAGACCTCATACAATAATTAATGCAGAAGTAGAGTTGACTCTAAGAGGGCATGAAAACAAAATGCCAATAGATATTAAAGTTGGAAACCTTGAAGCCAACACAAGTAGGTGTAGAACCTAAGGTGGCTCAAGATATTTAAAAGATCAAGTCTCTTTGAAAAAATATGAAAGAAGGGGTGAAAATACCTATGAGTACTCTAAGTTGTACTCCTTCATAAAAGAAATCCTTGAACAAGTAACTAAAATAATAAAGCATGTAGAAGGGAAGTTATCTACAATGAGTGAATATTAGGAGGTACTTAAACTCCTTGCCTCAGTGATAGTAACACAAATAGAACAACATGAGATAGATCATCGGGACCTAGTTACAAAATTAAGAAAAATCTTAGATATCTAGAGAAACATGCAAACTTGCAAAGATAACCTAGCATTATTGAGAACCCAAGTTCACAAATGGATAAGGATATTCAAGGGTTAATTTTTTTAGGGATGTCTAATGTTTTAAATGATGACATCATAGATATTATATTCAAAGAGGATAAAGCCAAGTTGACCAAAGGAATGTAGATAAAACCTATGAGAAGTTGGAGCTAGTATATGCCAAGCTAGAAGAGCTAGTCGTAAAGCAATAAGAGGTATCACACAATCCTTTTGAAGAACTAATAAAGGAATTAGAGGACTTTACATAAATATAGTTGTCAAATGATACTAAGTGGAAAAAATTATAGGGATTTCTTCTACAAAATACTGAATAAAGAGAACCAATGTTTTTGATAATTTCATTGTGTAGGTCCCAATTTTATAGGCTTCATGCCCAAAGATAAAGGTAGGATCTAGGATCTTATGCTAATCGAGATTTGCATCCAATAAAATTTCCATAAATATAGTACCTAGGGTTATGCATAAGGGGTCAAACCCAAAATGTATTTATAAAAATTTGATGAATCAGTTTCAAAATCTAGGCGAATAGTGTCCAAACGCATGTAGAAGGTTCACTATTATTAGGGGCAATGTTGGAAATTTAAACTTAAAATGGTCAAATTAGTATAAAATTTGGGGTGAATAAACCCCAAAACAAATTTGCACCCAGAAGTTTTTGGCTAATGGGCCCTGGTAAAGGGTCCGAAATATTAGCCAATTCTAAAATTCAAAAATCCTAATTTTAACCAATTTGGTGATAAATAACTGCTATGCATAACCTTGATAGCACCTTGGTACTACCTTGATATTTTTAAAAGTTTGAAGGAGCATATGATAGAGAAGTCCAATAATAGATGCCTCACTAAACACTTAAAATTTGACTAAGAATAATACAAGTACTGATTCACTTGCAAAAGATAGATGATTGGCTCCAAGTTCCAACTCGCTTGGTAAAACATACCATTTGGATCCAAGAAGTAATTTTCTCAACAAAAGCTGTTAATACGATTATGAATGCAAGTGATCTAATCGCTAAATTAGACCAAATCATTTGGATTATCACAAAGGTAAATTGAAGGTACAAATCTCAAGGTAAATATTTTTAAAAGCAATATTTTAGTATATAGTGGTGCATTAAGTCATTTCAAAAGCCTTCTAAGCCTCTCAGAAACTTTATTTAGGGTATGTAAAGTTTAGGGGTGAATCGTTTTACTAAAAAATACTTCAAATTTTTACTTTTACTAGGAATAATTATTTTTTCCACAAGGTAGCTCAAGGATAAACTTTTACTATAAATAACATCCTAGGGATCTCATTGTATTCATATTTTGACCATGAGAATTAAGAGCTACAGTCTGTGAAACCCACATTATGCTTGAATCTCATGAGATTGTAAGAAATTAGGAAGTCCTTAGGCATTCCATAAATGGTATTGCCCTCCCATTTTTCTAAGAGTGCAATGATTATGCCATTTCCCTTTCATCCCATCTTGTCATCCACTTATCAATTTCGTATCTAATGAATGCAAGGACATTGATATTATTCAAATTTTTGTGTGGTCATTGATTGAAAAATTTTCTTGCTAGGGTTTTAACCTACATTTGCATGAATGACTCATACCCTTAAATTTTAATACAATATTATTTCCAGACATTACTTTTCTACATTTACTTTTTTTTTTTCATTTTATTTTGAATGCAAGTTAGTGTAGGTTATCATAGGAGTATTCTACGGGGAATAGTGGGAAGCCAACCTAAATTTGGAGGTTGGGACAAGCCATTGGAAATCCCTTTCAACTTTATTGAAACTTGAATTGGGGCACAAATTTTAATTAGAAGTTAGGACAATCCCCTAGCTTAACAAGTTTGTTGGATTTTTTCACGTGATATTATCATTTTTTTTTGTTTTGATAAAGGTCGGTGTGAATGGATTAGATGTTATTATAGCACTCCAAAATATTTTATTCTGATTAGTGGATACCCTAATAGATACTTTGAGTCATCATGTGGACTCTGCCAGGGTGATCCACTATCTCAATTTCTATTCATTATTCTTGCAAAGACATTAGAAAGGGCTTTCTCAAAGACAAAAAGTAGAAGAAAAAATCAAAGGTATTCCGTTTGCAACAAATGGTCCTTCCAAATTGCATCTATACTTTGATGATGATAGTTTAATTTTAGGTTATTCCTTAATTGGTTGGCTCATTGAGTTTAAATCATTATTATCATACTATGAGAAAGTTGTTTGATAGTTGGAAATACAAAAAAAATTAGGATCTATTTTATTAACTCTATCCTATATTTAAAATGGATTATTGTGGGTATTTTAGGGTTTAAAATTAGAAAAATTTCATCATCATATTTGGATATTTCATCTCATAAAGGAAATAAGAAAGAGCTTTGGGATTAAATTTTGAATAGAATAAAATCTTGGTTAGCAAATTGGAATGGTAGGCTCATAACCATGGCTAGAAGGCTACAATAAATACTATATTACAATCCATCTCTATTTATATGATATCACTTTCAATATTGCAAGTAAGTATAACATCTAAAATTGATAAAAATTTTAAGATATTTTATTTGAAAAGTATGTGAGAAAAAAGTAGGTTTCCTCTTTGTAAGTAGATAGAGTTTGTAGTGTAAATAATATTAGAGGGGCAAACTTGTTGAATTGTAGACTTATGTACTTGACCTTGGGACAAAAATTGACTAAATATTTTTTTGAGAAGAAGGAAATAGTTAGACAAAAATATTACTTCAAAAATATATAGGTTCTCTGAATGCAATTAAAATATTCAAATTATAAACTCTACCTAAAGGATCATCAACATGAAACTTTGTATCAAATAGTTTATAATTGATCAAGAAATATATTAGATGATTTATCAAAGAGGAAAATTATACAATTTTTTATTTGATGTTAGTTAAAGCCTTACCTCTTATCTCTTATTCAAAATGACAACCATTGGCTTGATCATGCCTAGATTGTAAATATTCCTATATTAAATGAGAAACTATTCTAGATCATGGATATCTATTAATAAACTAGTTGAAGGAGACAAACTTAAACGATAGCAAAAGAGCAAAATATGTTTTAGTGTTTTAATTGCGTTTTTTTTTACACAAAAGGATGAGTTGGTATGGAACCTATCAAAAAATAGTGGATATTCATCCAAGTTGAGATATAAGGGTTTAGATAAATAAAAATTACCTACTCCCGATGATTTCTTTTAGAATAATGTTTTGTCACAAGAGGCTCTCCTTAAGGCCTCAACATTCCTTTTTTTAGTAGTCCAAAGCAAGAATCTTTCAAGATAGATTCTACAAAGAGGAGGATATCATATACCTTTAAGGTGTGCCTTGTATAAGAAGGATCTAGAAATATCAAACCATTTACTTATTTATTGTCCCTTTGCTTACACCATTTAGGGCTATTTTTTAAAATATGAGAATATGTTGGGTAGCTACATCATCATTGAAAGAATTGATGAAATATTGGATTAATTAATTCAAAACTAAAGCATTGTGTATTCTATGGATGAGTGGTCCTACCATTATTTGCTAAATGTATGGCTTAAAAGAAATAATAGATTAAGAAAGATATATATATATATATATATATATATATATATATATATATATATATATATATATATATATATATAAGATGCCCAAATTTGGAGCCACATTATTACATCTCTTGGATAATATTTACAGATATGGTGCTCATCATGGGAAGTTTAAGTGTGTATAAAAAAGTGTTATCCTCTTTGTTACATGATTGATGTATATGTGGAAGGATCATCCACAATAATGTAGTTAACAAAAATTATTTACTTCAATCTATGGTAAAATGAAATATCTAAAAATAGGGTTTACCAAAATTAATTTTGATGTTGCTCCAAAAGAAATCTAGGAAACATTGTTGGAGTATTATTTTTTGAAATAATGAAGATAAAATTCTCTTCACTTACTCAAAATCATATGGAATTTTAACTAACAAATATGCAAAGGCTAGGGCACTTCTTATAGGGCTTAAAATTAAAATTGAAATGATGGAAATATATTTCAACTAAGAGGGATTCACATATTATTATTTATACTATCAAAAAAAGTGGATGTGGGTATTGGATTAAAAATAATATTATTGTTGATGTTCATCACCTATTATTGGAGGAAATCTTTTGAAAATTTGAGAATACCTATACAAGATAATGTGACCAACTATTGTTGGAATTTTTGTTTGCTAATGTAGGGGATGTGTAGGAGATGAACATAATTGTTAGGGTACCTATGAATAGATATTTGGTGATATGTTATTATATTGTATAAGGGTTGGAATGGGCCACACATAACACAAGGTTGATTATATTATAATATAATATTATATTGGTAGTCGACTGCCCAAAGTAGAATTACAAGATGGATATATAAAGACGAGATATTTGTCATTGTAATCATCATGGAGATCAATCATATGTAATAATCTTTGTCCACAATGTGGATTATGGGACTTTTCCCTCCTTAAGTGGCACTCTCATCTTAGGAGATATTATGGAGTTATTCCTTACTTAAGGAGTATATTGGTGTTTCCCTACCTTAAGGGTATTATCTATCTCTATCTCAATTATGGATTGTTATCGTGGATAATTATTTATGGAATGAATGATTTTATATTTATGCATAATGGTGAATGATTTATGTTAATGATAATATAGTTTTGTAACAAGTGGTATCAGAAAAACGATTATAGCGAAGTGGGGATTATTATTTTTTGGATTGCAGAATTAGGCCATATTTTTTTGGAAAAACATCTCATCTTTCAAGAGCCATATCTTTGTGAATTTTTATCTGATTCCAATGATTCTTAGATCATTTTGTGCATAATTTTAAGATCTTTAAAATGAGTGGTCATATGAAGGAATCTAATTAGTATTGAGGGATATACAAACTTTTGAATTTAGTCATCTAGAATAAGGTGAATGATGAATTTTTAAATCATAATTTTTTTGGAAGACAAAATTGGTTTGTTCGAGTAAGCAAATCAGTTGTAGTTTATTTTTTTTTGAAGAAAAAATGAAAATATAAATTTTTATGTGGAATTTTAGCTTCAAATAAATGGGGAGATATATATTTTCATAAAACCCTAGTTTGCATTATCTTGGGGTGTGAACTTATGGAGCTACAATTTTTTTTGGAGAAGATGATATTGATGTTAGGGATTGGTGGTAAAATTTTAAATCCTTGTATCATCATTATTCTCTTTGGAAATTTATGCTTCCTTATTGTCTTGGAGGAGAAGCTTTTTCTTGGTTTAATAGTTTTTATAGCACCCATAATTATGAACTAACTTGGGAAACAATAGAGCAAGCATTCTTGAGTCAATGGGACCCATATAAAAATATAGCTAGTTTGAAAGTCACCATCAAGGGATATGAAGAAGAAATAAAATTGCTTCAAAAAGAACAAAAGGAAATAAAAAGAGAGCTAAAAAACTTCAAAGAAGTGGTAGAAGACAAAAAATTTTAGTATGCAGACAAAGGAAACAATACCTTTGGTAGTACATAAGTTAAAAAGTGGACAAAGGGATTTGTATGAATCTATAAAGTCTATTTTGTAGGTTCATGAATGCATTCAGGAGGAAAATATTATTATTTCCATTAAAAATAACAACAAATATAATTTTATTAGTATTGCTTTGGCTAAGAGGTTGCAGGTTCAAGCAAAAAAAATAAAGGACATACATCTTAAGGGTGAGAATGTTCATATTTTTGAAGATTTGAAGATCACCATGGATAAATATGTTTTACATTTAGATTTTCATACTATTGATATGGATGATGATGATATTGTTCTTGGTTATCCTTGGTTAGATTCTTTAGGTACTGTTAACATTAATGTACAAAAGAAGTTTATGAAGCTATGGTACAGGAAAAGGAAGATAACATTATAGGATATTTCTCAAGTTAAGGAGTAAGGATCCAAGGAAGAACTAGAAGTCGTTGTAGAGAAATAAATTGAAGAACAAATAGAAGAACTTGAAATAGAGTCCAAGAAGGTATTAGTAGCAACATATTCCATGGAAGAAGCATGAACAACTAAGTCCATGTAAATAATAGTAGAAAAGTCTAAGGAAACTTTGTTAGAAGAGCACAAGGACATTCCAAACAAAGGGAACATGAAAGAACAATGTGTAGAAGAATTTATTATAGTGAATCCTAATGTTGAGGAGTCAAAGAAGGTAGAACATAAAATTAAGGTTGTAACATATCACCATCCACACCACCCTGAGTGACAACAATCTTGGAGGTATGGATCAAGGCAATAATATTATGGTTCTACATGGAATAAGAAGGACACCAAGTATGGCAGTGTTTGGCAGAGAAGCATAGTGATCCTGGTTTTCAAAGTGGTTCATCAGCATCAGGGGACAAGTGGACCCATCATTCAAATTATCAAAATAAGGCAATAGAAGCATGGAGTCAAAGCAAATTTGGTTACTCAAATGGAAAAATTACATACCAGCATCAGTGTCAACCACCACCAATCAATGTTTCACTATGATGGATGGATGATCAATATTGATATCGGTTTCTAACATTGCTTAGCAAATAATATTATCTTGTTTCTTCATATGTTTTGAGTACCAAACATTTGTAAGGAGATTGGCATGTTAAGGTACCTAGAAATAGATATTTGGAGATATTTTATTATATTGTATAAGGGTTAGCATTGGCAATACATAACCAAAGGTTGATTGTAGTATAATATTATACTATATTATAATATAATATCATATTTGTAGTCAGATCTCCAAAGTAGAATTAGAATATGGATATATAAAGAAGAGATATTTGTCATTGTAATCATCATGGAGATCAATCATATATAATCATATTTACCCATGAAGTGGCTTATGGGACTTTGCCCTCCTTAAGTGGTACTCTCATCTTGGGAGATCTTATGGAATTATTCCTTCCTTAAGGAGTATATTAGCATTTCCATACCTTAAGGTTATTATCTATCTCTATCTCAATAGTGGACTGTTATTGTGGATAATTATTTGTGAAATGAATGATCTGATATTTATGCATAATGGTGAATGATTTATGTTAATGAAAATAAAGTTTTGTAACAAAGGGGATTCACATATATCATTTATACTATCATAAAAAATGGATGTGGGGACTGTATTAAAAATAACATTATTGTTGATGTTCATCACCTATTATTGGAGGAAATCTTTTGAAAATGTGATAATACCTATAGAAGATAATGTGACTAACTATTATTGGAATTTTTGTTTGCTAATGTAGGGAATGTGTAGGATATGAACACAATTGGTATTTCAACCTCTCAAATGGCCTCTATTGTGTATCTCCCCATTGGAACATGGATTTGACACCTACCTCGGTTACTTGGTGTAGTGGCCAAACAATGTGTGAGAATCCTAATACAAATATTTGATAGAAATAGGTAAGACCCAAAAAGCTAAAAAGCTCTACTAGATTTTTTATGGTAGACCAATATCTAATTACCTCATTCTTCTCAATATCAACATGGAATCCCTCTTTGTCAAAAATATATCCAAGGTATTGAATATTCATCTGTTAGCATTTGGAGCTATAAACATAAAGAAAATGCAGCCACAAGTATGGGAATAAGCATGCAATATTATACCTATAATAATGGCAATCTAATAAGCATACAAATATGATAGAAAAATTATGAAATAACTCAATAAATAGCCATTAATAAAAGCTCACGAAAATATACAATGCCATGCAATGGAGGTAACTACCTCTCCATTTTACAAAAAGGATCTACATTGTAATTACTACTACTCTCACCTATGCACTCTAAAATTATCTCTTTCTTCTATTCTATGAAGGTCTATTTATAATGAGATGCAAATATTTGCATTCAATATTTCTATGACATCTCACTATTATATTATAAGGACTCATGTACATGTGGACTACATGCACATTTACATCATTGCACATTCTAACACTTGTGCATTTATTACATTGCTTTAATAAAGTAATTAAATCCTAATACACTCCTAATCTAAATATGTACCCATGATGGTACATTAGTAAGGACCAAATAATGTAATATATTCCAACACCCCCTATATTACATTATTTGGATTTTGAAGACTTTTAGTCTTCAATATGGATCTTTATCTTTGATTATTCTTCACCTTGATCTGGTTCATTGTACTATCTTTAATTTACCTTGCACTGTATATATTTGATATGATTCCTCTTCTTCTTATTTTTTATCTTTATCTTTAGGTCCAGTTTTTGCTCTTTCATAAATGGTTGTACTATCACTTGATTCCTACAACAAGATTTTCTCTTTTCCTTTGTCTATATGATCATTATTCTTGTTGTGTATAGAAGCTTCTGAATAAACATTCAATGCATCAAACTATTATCTTAAGTTAGTAGAACTTGAAGTATTAATATTGCACGAGGATTGAAATATCTTCTCTAAGAAGGATTCATCTATATTTTTTTTCTCTTTGAGTAATTCAATTAATTATTTTTTCTTTACATTTACTTCTTTGTAATTTTGAAGTGTAAGTAAGACCATATATAGAATGCTCCCAAAGTCTAGAGGAACTAAAACATAATACTTTCCATTATCAATTGCTTCAATGATCCTAGCATGAAGATAATATTCCATGGTTGTAAAGTTTTCTTCTAGGGCTTCACTATAGATCAATTTTGATGTAAGATCTAGATTTCCTTTTTGGCAAGTAGATTCTTGATTCCAATTTTTATAACACTTACCTTTACTTTTCTAATGGTGTTTTTCATACCATTTTTTATTGTAGTCTTTGAGGTTGACATATTTATTCCTATTTTAGTTTGAGTAGACTATGTCACTTGTAGATATTGTATCTTTCTGTCAAATCTTGTAGTATATGATTAATAAATGAAATTATTGTTCTCTTTTGGAGTATTTTGATAGATCCTTTTGAGTAATTTACCTTATAAGTCCCTAGTGATGTGATAAGAAGCTTAGAATAATTTTCAACTTCTATCACTTTTCAAACAACTATTTTACTTCTTCTTGTAGAAAGCCTATAAATGCAATTTCAAAAGATAAGAATTCAATATCTTTGAGATATTTAAGTTGGATCTTCTATGTCTCTTCAATCTAAGTATGAGACTAATCAATCTTCCAACTAAAGTATGACTTCCTTCTAACTTTGTAGTTTCTAAATTTCTATGATTTCAAATTGAAGTAGGATTCCTTATATCTCCCTAGTTAGAAATTTAGAATATGTATTTGCAAATTAAGTTTCACTAACCTTATATCTCCTTGGTTTTTAAGAATTTGTAAATATTTGAAGCAATAACAATAATGGTTTAAATGCTTCTAATTTCAACTTTCTTCTTAAGATAATCAAAAAGCTTTTCTAGAGATTTAACACCTTATTACTCCTATCATTCAATTTCTCTAGAGTATAAGGTTTAGTTGATTTTAACCTTAATAAACTTGCAATATAACTCTTACCTTTCCAATGCTTAATTTGGACTTGCAAGTTCTCTATAATCAACTTGAACTCCTACGACTTGATGGTAGTTGACTCCTTGTCAACTTTGAGATGCTATGTAAAACTCTCACTCCTTATCCATTGAATTGTGTGTCTTATCTGATGTTTACAAGTGACCCTAAGATTTTATCTTCAACCAATGAGCATGCTTCTCTTTTATGTCTTTATATTAAGTTTTGCACTCCAATTCAACTGGCGAGCTTGCCCTTCAACATCGATATTTTTTCTTGCACACTTCTTCTTCAACAGGTAAACTAAAATGCTTTATCACTCCTTGATCTCCATGTGCTATAGAATCTTTAATGCTACCTTAATTTTTCTCTATTATATTTGAATTGACATCCCTTCTATGAGTGTTGCACAAGTGCTTCTTTTAAGGTGTGTTTCTATAGGATTAGAACATGGTGTAGGAAGGATGGTGCCAAGTGGCACTTGCTTTATCTAACTCCTTCCAAACACTTCTACTACACCTTCTTCCAATATCGAATTACAAGTGACATTAAAAGATATTTTCATTACCTTCAATACCTCAGACCTGTGACTAAAACTTCTTCAAGAGCATTATACAAATGATGTTGTGTCCAAGTATTCTTCTATGTTGAGTGCTTGAGGTATATTCGATGTAGTGGTAACTTTCTACTATTTGCATGAGATACCTTCTTCCACGTGGTGTAATTCCTTCACCACTTTGCCCTAACTCCCTTGGCTATACAAATGCTCTCACCTTGCTAGCTTAATGCTCATTCATTATAGGTTTTGATAGTAGTCCAATGCTTCAACTGCTCGATATTTTCCTAACACTTTTATTGGAGAGAAATTATGGTGATTCTCTCAATGCTTCTTTGGCAAAGATGATTATCATTCCAATGCTCCTAAAGAGTTCCAACCAGATGTATATTATGGCTTCAACAAAGGTTAAATACTTGTTGAATTCGAGTTAAACTTGGAGGATCTACGTTGTAAATTTGATGTATCTCCTCCTTATCTAGATGGTGCAAATTGCCTAAGTTTGCTTTACCACCTATAAAGACTTCCACATTGTATATCTTAGCTAAATGCAATGCTTGCTTTGGTGCAAGTTGCATGGGTAAAAATATGCTTACTCTTGGTGCCAATGATGCTACTCCCAATGCTTCTATTACATGGACAAAACCCTACGATGCTTGTATTGTTCGATTTACGTTGTTGAGTTTATCTTGCGATGCCTTCACCAAAGGCTTCCAACTATCAAGTGTACCTCATTTTGCCTTCACCAAAGGCTATAATATGTACCTTATTTTACCTTCACCAAAGGCTATTTCAATTCTAGATGTATTCAACTTGACGTATTTAGTATAGCTATACCTTCTACCTATTTCTTTCACCTTTCTTGCTATCTTCTACTTGTAAGTAATATCTATTTCTTGGATGATGAATGCAGGTAAATGCTATCTGAGTTATCCCCCTTTTTCTTAGAGATACTTTAATTTTAGAGATCTATTGAGTGGCTCTAATGAGATGCTATGCAAACATAGATTGTGATGGTATAGATGTTTGTCCCCCTGTGCTCTTAAACCAATTCTCTTGGCTTCTCAAAATGTTGAGATAAAACCAAAGTCAATATTACCTTCAAACCTTTGGTAATACTTCTCTTGCTTGGTTACTTTTACACTAATAATCCAAGCTTTTCAATAATTTTGGCACTATAGAATATGCAAATTTGTAGAGTTTTCTCTTGCTTAGAATAGTTAATAGAATGTTGATATTTTTATTTTTCTTGAATATATATATATCTTCTATTTTTTGTGCAGGTTTGAACCTTGTAGACAATAACTTCTGCACTACCTTGAAGATATTAAATGAACACTATTTTATGCAACCTCTAAACCTTGAAACTGGTATTCAAATCTACAATATTTTTATCTTTCACCTTAAAGCCTCTTCTACAATCTTGTTATCTTTCACCTTAAAGCCTCTCAGATTTGTCCTATCTAGTTTGGCCCTCATGCAAGTTATTCTAAAAGGTCTACCATTTGTTGTTGGTTCTTTTTAGCCTTGGTAAGTCAGGATTTAAGGTCCTCAGCCTAATTCTTTCAATGGTCATTTTCTAAAACATCCTTTTTCAAATCCCCATTCTACTACTGGAGTTGATCCCTTTGTGCTTTCAGCTATACCACTTCTATTTCAAGCTCTTAATTCCTTTCCTAAATTGTTTTATCCTCAATTTCCAAAAGGCCAAACCTTATGGCTACACCAAGTGTGAATTGCTTTATAATTTGGACCATTTGGTGTGGATCCATTCAATTTAGGTCTAACTTAAACACCTCGATATTCAATTCAATGGAAACTTTCTTCACCTTAGAGGGATTAGACTTTGTCCCCTCTACAATATAAATCTTGTCCCCTTTTCTAGTCAACTACAATTGCATGAGGATTGATGCCGTAGAGGTTTTGTCTTTAAGTCACTTATAATAATTTTCATATTTCTCTTCCTTGGTGTAAAGGACATCATTTTAATGTCTATTTTATCTATCTTGCACATTTTTTTCTATGCAAAGGCCAAGCTTGGCCTTAAAATAATGTTGGTTAAAGGGGTGTTACTATACACTTGGCCTCTTGAGCTAGGGAGGTGGGTATTATCACTTGAAGTAGGATTTTTCCTGCCTTAGATAATAGATGAGGTAGACATGTGAAGGTGGAAAGTGAAACAAATTGTGCGATGATGGAAGAAAATAGGGTGGAAATGAAAGGAGTGCATTTTGATGCAATTTGTACTAGCATGTCAACTAGCAATGACATTGTGTATGAAGGTAAGGCTAATTATGGTGATATGTTATATGGGACTAATGGTTTTTTTGTAGAAACTTGAATGGAAGATGATAAAAATGAAGTGATAAGTGTGGTCTTAGACATGCAATAGACTGTTATACATAGATTGTTTCTAGGAGAATGATAATTTACATTGGTGGAGTGTGAGATAAGTTTAGCAAAAGAATGGATGGGGTGAGAAGAAGAAGCATGAGTTGAAGAAAAAAGGATAGATAAATAAGGAAACAGTGAATGGTAGAAGGGAAGTAGAAATGGTTATAACAATGGCCACAACACCAGTAATTCCCAGCTTGAAAGGAGCACCTTATTGAGGGATTTCCCCTCCTCATGTTGTATTATTTTCCTTTGATGTTCCTATGTTATTAATGCATTTATAAGCATTGACTGCTACCTTTAAAATATCCTTTATCCTTAAGTTGTAGTCTACCTTATGACCAAACTAACCATTGCTAGGATTGTAAGTGCAGTGAAAATGTTAATCTCTACCATAGCCTTATTTTTGTGTCCTTGGGAGCTTGATGGGCTAGTCATATTCACTAATTATCTTGGCATTTTTTGTACTCTTGGGTGTTTTCTATCCTAGCTTACGGATAATTAGTGGTGAAACAGATTGCCTTTGGTAGACATATTTAATGATCATCTCGTACCTTATTTTTTGCCATGCTAGGGTTTTATTATCAGTGTGCCTTGATTTTATTAAGGCCCTTAGCTTTTGATGGTTCATCTTGATGTCAGGATCAAAATCATCTTTCCTCTTGGCATAGAAGGCATGTCATTCTAGTGGGTCATTGTGACATTTTTGAATTTTATATTCATATTGATTACTTCTTCCCAAAGTGGCAAGGGCCAATTCAAACCACATAACAATATCTTGTTAAAATTAAAGGCTACTAAAAATATGATACAATATTATCTTTGATTTTATAGATCCATAATGATATGTTGTGATATTAAACTATGGTCCTTAATTTGCAAAAGGATATTTGCTTGTAATTTTTTTTCGAATAAGCTACATGTGGCTTCTATTGGGGGCCATTTCAATTAAGATAACAATACAATATATTTACTATTAGGTTAATTAGACCATATCCACTTTGCCTTTGTATAAAAAAAATTCTTCATTTTCTTCAAACTACTATATTTTTGCTATCAAATTCTTTGTATCATTTTTCATTATGAGATATAGGATCTCCATCAACTACTTAAATTTTATAATTTGAATTTTTCCAACATCATGACTAGCTAAATCATCTACTACTATGTTTATTCTCTATAGATGTCTTACCTTTTGAAGATACTACCTCCATCTATAGTTGACAGACAAATCACCACATCCATTTTTCTTGATAGCATTAGTAATAATTATAATTTGTAAATCCCCCTAAATTTAAATATATATTCATGTTTCAATTGTAGTCTTGTTCCTTATCAGTGCTCTAACCTTTGCATAGTTGCTACTTAAAGTTTCATGTTGTTTTTAGTGAGGATAGTTTTGCCTTCATTACACCACCTTTGCTAGTTTCTTTGAAAGCAACTTAATAGGGATTGCTATGGATTGATTCTTCCATTTTTCATCAACTAGGGCATACTTTATTATAAATAGGACATCTTTACTTCCAATTAAGGATTTCATATATGAATTTTATTCCTTGCTAGCTAGCATTCCTCAGAAGAATATTTTATTTTTTAAACTATTCAAATAACTAAAAAATAAACTTTTAAATTGATGCTCACTCCCTACTTATATTCAAATTGGCTCTTTGATCTATTGTAAAAATTTATTCACATTAGCATAAATTATTCACCATATATTTAAATAGCAAATTATTTATCCATAAATAATTATCCATAGTAACAATCCACATAATGAGATAGAGATAGATAATACCCTTAAGGTAGGGAAACACCAACAATACTCCTTAAGGAAGGAATATCTCCATAAAATCTCCCAAGATGAGAGGTCACTCTATGGAAAAGGATAATTACAAGAGAATACTTGATATGGATGATGATTATTAAAATCATAATATCCCTTCTTTATATACCCATCTTCTAATTCTACTATGGTGATCCAGCTACTAAATCCTCATTCCACTCATTATTATAACATAGTATAATATAATAATCAATCTTGGATTATCATACCAACTATCCATAATACCCTTATACAATATAATGTCATATCCTCATATACCTATTCCTAGGTACCATAGTATGGTCACACTTTCCTTTTTCATTCTAAATCATCGTCTTTATTATTATATATTTTTTATTTCTTCATACCCTTAGTTGCATCTTATTTCATTCTAAAGGATTTACAGGGTTTTCATGTGGTTTGAATGCTTAGAATTTAGTAAGTTTGAGCTAAAAAGTGAACAACAATTTGACAATAGTAAATAGTTTGATTTTATAGTATATTTCAAGTTTTATTTGCATTGCATCAAGATCTACATGGACTACCCATACTCTCTTCTCAGTATCTTGTTGTACTATTCATGGGGGTTCATTATATAACCAATAATGTACCATGTGGGTTTATGTTGAGGTAATTATTAAAATGAAATACGTTAAAAATAATATATCACTAATTGTAAGGTATGATTGAATTAAATTTAAGTGATGGGCTAGGGGAAGGGGCAGTTTTGGTTCATATTAAAAATTCCCTTCATTTTCATCCTCCAAAGCATATTTTTTTTTGGCTATGTGTTTTCCAAATTTGATTATCTATATTTAATTAATATGATTCACATGAAATTATTAATTTTTAAGGTAATTTTTTATTGTATTAGAAGAAAAATTATAGAGATAATTATTCCTTATAATCTCATCCTTTCGAGGGAGATTAAGTTTTCTAGAAAGGGTTCTTATTTTGTTTCTTAAAATACATAACCTTGTACTTGTGGATATGGATCTTGAACCGAAATCCCAAATTGGAGATCATGATTAGTCCATTATAATGGATTACAAGGTAATTTAAAGTGTTTTCTTCCTTGAATATTTATGATTTTCTTGCATGGAGTCAAAAATCCTTAAGGATGTAACATTCAGCTTTTCCCCAAATCTATTATTACTTCCCTTTAATGAATTATTTATGTTTTGATATTCTCTCAATTATTATAGCTCTTGCGCATATGCATCAATCCTTAGACAAAATATAGATTTAATCAATATTAGTTACATGTGTTTAACAATATCAATGTTACTTGAATTATGGAAGTCCTATGGAAATTTATGCTCATGGATTTAGAATCAATGCTAATACAAACTACCCTTGTCATTCATAGGATATAAATAAAAAGGGGTATTAAAAATATCATGAAAAATAATACATATGATACATGGTGAAAATAAGAGATTTAATTTTACAAATGTATTGGATGAGGTATTAATAATATAGAATAGGTATTTGAATTGAAATTAATAGGTATTATTTAATACCCTACAAATGCATGTGTTGTGTCATAGTCTTATTGAGTTCTTTATTCCTAGAGTAGTAGATTTGATGTAAAAATAAAGGGTCTTACTAGGAACTAATAACTAGTTTTATCATAATCCAAGTAAATTTTAGTTCAAATAGAATTTTTATGCCTTCCAAAGATCTATTTAAGGACTCAATAATAGAAACTATAGATCATTATGCATCTTTAATGTACATTTTAATTCTAGCACAATCTAAAGTATGTACATTCTTAAGTGATATGTCTTCTAAAATCTTATTTTTTAAAAAAATTTCATTAACATATCTATTTAACTTATTATTGCCCCATATGGATTTCATTTATTTTAAAAAATTATATTTTCTATTTCACGATGTGTGGAACATTTAAAAAATAAAATAGTTATCATAATTGGTAAAAAATCATCAATGATATTATTATATGAAATGATGCTTAAATATTTTAATTTATAATGTTATTTTAATTATATCATATGGACAAAGAGGATATCTTTTCCAAATTTTAGAACAATCTAGTGTGGTTGACTACTTAATAGTAAAAGGAAAAAGTATCAAACAAACAAAATTTTAAGATTGGAATTAAATTTCCAAAATGTCCTCATTTGACCATTTTCTTTTTAGTTAATAATGTGATCAAACATGATGTTAAAAGCATGTTAGTTGCATATCAATGACAAGTACATAGATTAAGTTACAAAAATACTTATGTTTTGGTATAATAATTGAAGGATAATATAGAATACTTTATTGCTTAAAAATCTTGAAGATAAAACCAAGCCTTGACAAAATTGGAAGTTGTCAGAACCACATTTCTAACAAAACTATTTATGGCAACTTAGTTTATGCATGTGATGCAATTGTGACAACATGGGACAATGATGATTTGGCATTAAATGATTACTATTGAACATGTGATTTATTTTATAATTATGGTCATTTTGTAAAATTCTAAATGTATATTTGATGAAATATAATTGCATTTGAATTTACTATTTAAATTGATTTTACAAATTTTGTAATACTAACTATAGTGACATGGTTTGAGTTCCTGGTAGAGTCACCTCAACCATTTGCACGAGGGATGGTATCATAAGGGAGATGATTGTAGGTTCTAGACACCAACATGAAAAAATGAGGAAAATCATTCATCTTCCTCTCAAAGGAAGGGGAATGTACCTCTCCAACATCATCTCTACATTTGCTCATCATCGAATATATTTACACTTAAATTAAAGGTCATCCGAATGCATGGTGTTCATTGGAAGGCTAGGAGTATGCATAAAAATAAAATTCAAAATTCAAAATTTTAACCCTCTATATATTTTTGAATGTTTACTACAAAAATGATTTTCTACGTAATATTTTGTTGAGTTTTGTAGGGATATCATAGGGATAGTGCCTCTAGGATTTTGGATCACTTTGGACTGGTTTGTGCACTTTGTTTTTGTTTATTTTATACCTAACTAGCATTTTTTAGTGCTTTGAGCATTTTTAAAATTTAATTCTTTTCAAGCTGCATGGGGTAAGCAATATTTTTTTTTGTTTTGGCCAAAATTTTTGGGGCACATCTAGGTAAGTATTAGGTATATTCCCATCTATTTTTACATTTTTTATTGTCTTTGCATTTTTCTACTATTTATTTTTAAAAATATGTATTTTTGTATAGACAGTAGGATCAATACTAACAAATTTTTTGGTTTTGCTCCTTAGCATAGAATTTTTATTTGTGTTGCTTTGACTATTGCATATTGCTGTTTTTTATTTTTCCTACGAAATCATGATTAGATTTCCCTTATAGTGTTGCTTGTGGTCCTTAGGGAGGGGCAATATATTTGTAAAAGAAAAACAATAACAACTAATTTTATAGATGGTGGAGAGTCACGTCCTCCTATATATGAGACAAGGGTGGACTAACTTTGTTAGTCCTTCTATAGGATAGTTATGATCCATGTTTGCAATAGGTTTGATTCTCTTTCTTTACCTAGTTATTACATTTTTGCCACCTTTCTTGATCATTTTTGCTTGTTAATTTTTTTAAAACCCCAAAATAAGGATAGAGTCATTATTAAGGAACATCTTTACACATCTCCTTCAGCATGCATCCTAAAAATCAATAATGCTAAGATCACTAATTTAAGTGGGAATTGTCATTGAATGAATTTTAGGGTTTTTAATGTATGATCATGATCCTAGCATATTTTTATGTCTAAGATCAAGACAACACATTGTTTGGGTTGATAATTATGATTTTATGGCTCTAAAGTGAGTGTAATTCAATCGTTGACCTTGAAAGAAAAAGTTATTCTTTTCTTCTACTATAAATACCCATTTCATCTCCTCATTTTCTCACCATACATTTAGCCACTACAACCATTTACATGCTCTTTCTAACATTGCTCTCAAGCTTTCTACCTCTATTGCTATTGTGATATAATATATTTTTGATCTTTCTCTCTCTTTCATCCTTGCAAGTATAACCAAAGCCATCGACTACTGGTCCTCTGCTTTCCATGAAGCACGTCGAGATGCTCCACTAGGATTTGTAGTCAAATATCAAGAGTCATCACTCAAGGATCAATTTTTGAGGTATATCAAATCCTCTACATTTATTCCAAGCGTGATCTCTTCTTTTTATCATGATGACATTGCAAGCAGGATAGAATAGAAGTGAGTTGTCTATTATAGTTAATTATGAATGATATGGTCCTTTGATGCCTTAGGTATCAAGCAATTTATTTTACTGCTTTAGGATTTAACCTAGCATATTGTTTATGTGGATGATCTTGGTGTGGTATGTTCTTGAATACTCTCTCTTAATTTCTACTTAAATAAGGATATTTTCAACTTTAATTTCATAATTGTTGCTTTGTTATCTTGGTTTAGCTATTTTGGTACATCTTATAGCTATTTGTGTAATTGTATGAGATATCCCCTTTTTCCCACAAACAAATATATTTTTAAAAATATCCAACAATTTTTTTGGAAGATATCATGTATACATTTCAACAATAGTTTATAAGGAATACTTACAAGGTCCTTAATAACCTTAGTGATGATATCGAGGAATGAATGTGTCATGATTGAATTTTCTTAGGAGTATTATGTCTTAAAATGTGAGAGGACTTATGTCTTAAAATATTGGGGTCTGACAAGCACTCGTTAGTAGGCCTATCCCTTTCGAGTTACTCCTTAAAATCATGTTACCCCTACATTCTTAATCCCCATAATCAATTGAGGATCGGGATCATCGAGACTAATCTTCTACACCCATCAATCAATATATTTTTAAAGCATATAACACCTTAAAAATTTAATAATAATGATGATGTGTTTATTTACTTCATTTGGTTCTCAATTTACTTTTTATATTTAGACCCATTGATACTATAGTACTTGTAAAGCCTTAAATGGACCACCATTTTTATAAATTCCTAGCTTAAGGGTTCATTCAGCGTGGGAGACAACTTAAGAAATTGTTTATCACTCCTTAACCTCACCTTAGGAGTGTTCCACTCATCCCCTTAACTAGAGGATTCCTTGCATCTTTTTGTTGAATCATGCTAAACTATATGTTTTAAAAATATATATTTTTTATTTTTATTTTAAAACTTCTAAAATTATAACATTTTCACTCAGTCATGCACATAACTAGCTTTTTATTAAATTTTTAAGTGCATTTGAGGGGAAACCCTAGCATGTTCTTTTTACTGTGGAATCTTTAAAAACTCTGAGGCGTATGGGCCCACCTGAAGTTGGAATTCCATCCATCGATAGTGATAATTCAATTCAGGGCCAAACCTCTCCCCTCTAGCTCTATTTTTAAAAGAAAATCTATCATCTTGGCCCAAGTGCCTTAAAAAGGGGCTACCCTCAACATTTTTCCAAGTCCCTCCATTCCCCCTTAGATAGGGATAAGGAATAAAATCTATCATCTTGGTCCAAGTGCCTTAAAAAGGGGTTGCCCTCAACCTTGTGATTTCCTATGTTATTTTTTCTTAGGTATGTAGGTATGATTGTAGAGTATACTATATTGGATTGAATGGCCCAACCTATCCTTCTAAAAAATAATCACAACGTTTTAGAGTCTCTCCTTATGATAATCTATCACAACCTTCTAGTATCTCTTCTTATGTCATTTACATCTCTTATTTTCTTTTAGAAATGAAAATATCAGCTTTTCATTACTCGGTCTAAAAGAGAAATACAACACCACTACAAAAAAATTACTTTATTTTTACTAAGATTTATTGTCTAGAATCAACAAAATAAGAGGATAAAAGCTTAGACTTGATGCTATGCTAAAAATACCTTGATCTAGACTCAAATTAGAACTAACAAAAACATAACAGCTCCACGTTGCTAAAACATAGTCATGTAGGATAATTTATTAGTGAGGCTTCTAGCTAACCGATTACCATTGCTCTTGAAATATGAAACTATTAGAGAGATCATATGATCCACATAATTAATAGGTAATTCAATGATATTAATAAAAATTAAAAGTTTAGCCAACTTTGAACTCGCTTCCCCTTGTGCATGTTGTTGATGATGGACCTATAATGCAAACATTCTAACTTATTCACCATTGAATCCACAAACTATAAGATTTAATCCAACAATAAGTTCAATAAAAATATCCCCTAAGGTGATGCCAAACCAGTAAGCACATCTTGATATATCAACTTCCAAATATGTTTAAGGATGATCAACCTATAAGTTTTCCATAAGGGGCTCTCAAACATAGGGCTTCCAATGCCTAAAAAGGATGTTTTCCACCAGATTTAAAAACTTGAAGAAACTAGACCAAGGAAATACTAGAGTCTTTAAGTAAAACTACAAAAACAAAACATATGGGGAATAATTATTATGGAGGAACAATAGTCATATTTATCAACACAACCTAGAATAGGAGCAAAGGTAGTAGATATTGGAAGCTTAAAATGAAGACATCACCCTATGATTTAACCTTTGGAGTCAATATTGGTTTCCAAATTTGGTTTGCAATATGGTTTGAGTCATACTTGGGAAAGAAAATTTTCAATCTAGGAGCAAGAGGGATGGGTGAAAGTAATTTGGGACACAATATGGGGCTTGTAGTGTTGAATATGAGGTTCGTTTAAACAACAGCAATCTCTAAAGATATTGGTAGCATACACTCCTAATTTAATATAAACTTCATTTGGAACAAGTTCACATATTATCTCAAAGGAAACCTTTAGATGAGATGGTAGGTTAAAGGTAATTTTTTCAATCCTCCAAGACCAAAGTATAGGTAGCATAGTCCCATATTTATAGCACATTTATGATGTCTCTCTTCAAAAATGTCAATGGATTAAGGATAGGATAGAGGGCTAGTGGTATTTGATCCAACAAAATCACTCTATATCACCAAATAAAAGAATAAAAAATACTACTCTATTCTTAGGGAAATGCTTCAATGTGAAGGACAAAGCAACTTCACCCCAAGCTAACCAATTATTTTGAGTGGTAGAGAACCATTTAACTAAAAATATTTGACATTCAAAACCTTATTCTCCCATGGTATACTCTTCAATTTAATCTTATAAGTGACCTAAGAGAATCTATGTTGAACAAGATCCTTCCACTACTCTAAAGCCTTAAGAGATCGTGCTAATAATTTAGCTACCAATACTTTACTTTATGTTAATTGATCAAATATGCCAAGCCCCTTAGCCTTGGGGACTATATAGAGTTTCCAAGAGACTCCAACCATTCCAAAATTCCTATCCCACTTAGACTGAAGATAACGATGGATAGCTTGAGTGAGCCTTTGGTATATGGATCTTGAAGTTAACCAAGTTGAGGGTTAATAAACATGATAGGCTATTAGGACTTTACTCATAGTCTAGATTTTTCCAACTAAAGACAAAAATTTGACTAGACAAACTATGATTCTTCTAGAAACTTGGCTAATACACTATCCCACATATTTTTGGGGGTTACATTAACTCCAAATGGAACCCCTAGGTATCTAACAATCTAATCATGGGGACTAACCTTCCAAGCTATTGGGATATTGCCTAACTAAGGATTATAGGAGAAGAAGAATACTTTAGTCTTATGGTCATTTATATAAGAACCAGAAACATCATAGTATCATTGAAGAACTTCCTCGGTAGTAGCTATATCCTCTTTGTAATTCTAAAGGAACAACATCAAATCATCTACAAAATGAGAGTATATGATAATATAGGATGAAACTCATTTATCACCTCCTTTGGTAAGAGCTTAGCATAATATTGGAAGAAAGCATCTATAATGTGTTGGGTGTATACCAAAATATACCCATCATTGATATGCAACCTAGATTTTTTAGTTGTTTTTTTATCTCATGTAGCTAAAAAATTTACAACATTTATTGTCATGATCCATCTACTTTAGTCTTGCATGAATCTAAGCTTCAATGCCCATATAGTTTTCATAATTTCTCAAAGCATCTTATGCTTGAACTAGAACATGATGACAATCATAGTCATCATATTGAGTATTGTCTTGTCTGATATGAGAGACCTTCCTTTGCAATTGGCTTTCTAGTGCTCTACATTGATGCACTATTCCTTTTTTTACATATTAGAGTCCAAATAGATAACTTAATGGTATATTTCCACCAATCAATCCACCTCATAGACCTAGTTGGATGAGTGTAGGGTTCCCCGGACATGTTGAATTAAATTAATACATTGTTTTGACTCCATATGGGGACACTTATTTAAATGAAATATCTACACTACTAGAAGGAGAGGGAAAACTACAATGCAAAGGATACTAGAAAGTAATCTAAGAAAATAATATAGTGGTTAACATATACAAACTAATTATGAGGAAGCCATTGACATAGAGATTTTCTCAAGAAGACCCTATCCAACCCATTTGCTTGTCTCTCTTTACCAAAGTAGTCATTTTTCAAAATGAACCACTTTGAAATATCAACGTAGGACTAATAAAAAAGAGGGTGAAACACACCTACAGAGTTTCCATATTATATATATATATCTCTCAAATTCGTCATTGTTAAGAGGATGATTACCTTTTCAACTATGTTCTTGGGAATTTTCTTCTTTATTTAAACCCCCAACAAGAATCTACTTCATCACTATTAGGAATATTGCCAAATAATCCCATAAATCAAATTTTCTAGCTAAGGGATTCAAAGTATAAATCAAACATGACTTATAGACTTTTTTATCATGCAAAATTAGAACATGCACACCTATTAAATAGATCATAGATAAATTTGAATTTTCAAGTTGAATGTTAATCATTTTTAACCTCCTAGGAAAGAGAATTTGAATCTTATTTTGATAAATGACCCTAAAAATATATGTTTTGCACATAAGTAGGGTTAACCCACACAAACATAGTTGTAGTTCATAATTACATGTTTGCAAGAGGTTGCTCAACCCCATCATTTAGTGCATCAAATTGCATCATGAGGCTAGCCCCTTCTCTAGGTGTAATGCCTCAAGGAGAGATATATGAATAGGGAAGGGAGGGATTGGGTGGGTGTGGGTATTTGGGATAGGGGAAAGAGGGAATGGACAAATAATGTGAAAGAGAACACCCTATTTGATTAAGGGGGATTTTCCTTGTGTTGTGGACCACTCCAATATATAATTGGATGAGGAGAGGAGTGGGCATGTTTTCCCACCATATGCCAACCCTTCATCATTTCATTGGCAAAGAGCTAAGATTTGTCAATGGATAATTACAATACATTTTACTTGTTACGAAGATCAAAATTGGATTATTTGGAAGATTTTATGCTAGGAGAGATAATCAATTATGAGCTAGGAGAGATAACAAGGTTGGACGTATTAGCTATGAGTTTAGTGAGGGTATCCTCCATCTAATGTTTCTTAGTAAACTTGTTTGAACAATCCCAAATGAGGTGTCCAACTTTTCAATAGTAAAAACTTGCATCAAGAAGATTGGGCTTAGTAATCAGTTCAAACACATAGGTTCTAGGACCAAAAATTTATATCATCTAAGAAAGGGCACTAAAAATATTTATTTCCACACATACTCTTGGTTGTATTCTTAGACTAGAACATTCTTCTTTATTAGACCTATACCTAATCACTTGACTTAGTTGTTTAACTATTGACTATAAGAATGATTGAAAAGACTTATTCAAATAAGGGAGTTCGGTCCACACTAGATATTAGTCCTTGGGAAACCCTTCCAAGTGGAAATTGAATGTCCACATTTATAGATAAGCTACTTGCCTACAAATAACCCAAGTGCAATAATATAAAGTTGTCTATGAATGCAAGGGATAAGGAAAGTGACAAAGATATAGCATTTTCCAAGGTCTCTTGGATTCAATCGACTAACGATACCTTATTTTTCAAACAAACCTAACTCATTTATAGAAGTCAATATCAATAGGGGTCCCTCATAGAAAGATAACTATTGTATTTTTAATTAGATTCTTAGACAAAGCATAAAATTCAAAAGGAAAATAACATCTAGGTGGCTTGCGCAGTGCCTTAACCATTGGATTTGTTAGTCAATACTTGGTGGGTGACTCGTAATTATATCTACTTGAGATATGGCTCCTCTTTGAATCATCATTTTATACCTCAATGGTATACTAAATGTTGGGATTCAAGATAATGTTCAAGAATATACCCATAATATTCAATGTTGGGATTCAAGATAATGTTGAAGAATATAACCATAATTTTTAAGCATATACCCATGCCAAACTATAATCTCTAGTGGCATTACGTTTTGCATAATATCACCTAGATATGCATGCCAACGATATTTTCTAAAAGCTTTATCTACACGACAACCTAAAACAATGTCTCTTTCTATGAGAAATAGGTGTACCTTTCTAATTTTTATCCTTGTTCCTTGCATAAAGACTCACTAGTGGTCAATGATTTTTGAAATGACAGTAATAATTGAACGACAGGATTATATAAAGTCAGTCTATGTCTCCTTGACCACGGTGGTTACTTTTGGAGGCCATTTCCTAAGACTAAATAATTGGGAAGTATGAACACATATATTAGATTTCAACACTAGTCTTGTTGTCGTTGGACTAAAATAAAGGTAAAGGATTATCTATAGTCGTCTATGTCCCCTTGACCATGCTGCTCACTTTTAGAGTCCATTTCCTTAGACAGAATGATTGGGAAGTATACCAAACCCACTAACCACTAATATCTAAACACATATATTTTAGGTTTCACGATTCTTATTGAGATTATAGCTAGATTTTGTTATTGCTATTTAAAAAAATTATAGAAAAAGTTATTAATTAAAAAAACAAAAACAAATTTTAAAATTATCCTTATTAAATTAAGAAAGTGGGAGACAAGAACATATTAGAAAAGTGACAAGTAACAATGCCTTTTTAAAAATTATATTGGAAAAATGACAAGTAACAATCACTAGCAGTTTATGTCATTTGGCACAGTATTCCAATTAATATGTTTTCTTTGATCAATGATAATTGGTAAACTTGTGTTTTGTTGGGGGCTTTGTTTCCTAACCTTTGGATAGTTCCATTCCCCATGGGATGTGTTAACCCACCCACTTTTTTGATTGTAAAAGTTGTTATCTTAATTTAATTTAATGTAAATAGTTTTTTTCATTAAAAAAACAATAGTGACAAGTAGTTCTTAAATCTATCAACTAAGCAATTTATTTTAGATTTTAGTTTAAACATATTGAAATATGGTGTACAATCTAACCTACATGAGACCTTAGATTTTCTACTTAAAATTTCAAAATATTCATGCAACATTTTATATCCTCAAAGAATGTTGTTCATACAAAAAATTATTTTAAATACCTTTTAATAAAATATGGTATACAAAACTACTCATTTTAAATACCCTTCAATGAAAAAAGGTATACAATCTTACTCTTTTAAATACAAACTTTTTAAAAATTTAACTATAAAATCTATTCAATTTATACAATAAATATATTTATTTATTTTATAATTAAATTAATTCTATTAAATGTTTTTAAAATTTTAAATTTGCTATTTTTATGATATCTAAATGCACTCGTTGTTAAGACGCTTTGAAAAAGAATTTACACGGAAGTCCATATAATTTTCTTTTATATACATCAACAAAATCAAAGTTTTTTAATAAGGGGTTTGACCTTGTAAATGTCCTCCAATTGCTAAGAAAGGCATTTCCATATGAAAAATTATTTTATGTCCATTTAAACTGGTAGTTTTATTTCTAATAGCCTTTCCACAGGTAAACACAAACATATAGTCTATGTAAACATGGATGCCTTCAATGAAACTTGTACAATATAAAAGTTAATCAGGACCACGATAATGATTATGAAATGATGATAGATATTGTTATTTATGGCAAATCATACATCTTCATGAAATTATATCTAATGGAGTGATAAAATTTGTAGTCTTTAACTTTTTAATTTATTAAAATATTTACTCCTTTCACAAGAAGTGGTATTAGTACTCCCCAGAATCCAAAGGCATAGCTGGCCAACCACCCTTTCCATCCGCTTCCTCTTCTTCTGCTAGAGAATATGGGTCCACATTTGGCATTGAGTGGAAACCCACATAAACAACGATTTCGTGAGAAATAATAATCTTTGAATGTCCAAAACTGACCTCCTACTGGTATTCTTCCACAGAGCTTGTTGTTTGACACAATAAAAAATAAAAAAAAAACTTGTAATTCCTCTGGAATCTTACCCTGCAATTTATTACAGGAGAGATCTAGTGATTCTAACTGCATCATCATTCCAAAACGTTTGGGAATTTCTCCTGTGAGATTGTTCCTAGAGAAATTGAGGGTATGTAGGCCTTTAAGTTCTCCAATTTCTGAAGAAATGAAACCTGATAATTTATTTCCAGAAAGATCAATGCATGTTATAATAGGACTGAATTGACACACCATCCTCAATGATCTCTTCCTTGTAATATAAGGCGGAATTGTCAGAATCCCTCCAACAACTTGTAATATTTGTGCACGCCCTCTTATACCCAAGACTGATCTCTTTCTTGTTATGTAAGCCGGAATTGTCAGAATTATTCAAACTTTTCATTTTTAACTCCCTAATAGCTGCCAGTTTCCCCAGCTCTGGTGGGATGCCACAAATCAAACTGTTATGTGAAAGATCTAAAACATGAAGACTTGAAAGATTACCCAGTTCATGTGGAATGCATCAACTCAGAAAACTGTGCTAACCAAACTGGTATCTTTCCAAACAAGGAATTATTACCAACTTCTAAAATCTTCAACTTGGAACAATTTTGGAGACTCCGTGGCAAATTTCCCCTGAGCATGTTGTCACTGAGGTGCAGTGTTACCAGTTCTTCAAGCCTTCCTATTGCAGTTGGAATCTCTCCTTCCAAATGAGTGTTTGCCAGATTCAATCTTTGCAAAGCCGAGCAGTTGGTTATGGTTGGTGGTATTTTACCATACAATGCGTTATTTGACAGATCCAAAACCTCCAGTTGCAGATGACCAATGGAAATAGAATACCAGTTGTTATTTGACTAAGACTAGTACTATATTGAAACAAGGTAAGAGAAACGTTGCCTTCAGAAAGAAGGCACCAAAGAGAAGTCGGAATTTCTCCCTTTAATGAGTTGACACGAAGATCTAAAGATGGTAGCCCAAGAGGGATGTAAGATTACCGACAATATTGGGAATGGGACCTGACAGACTGCAGTCATACATCTTTAGGGAAGTTAACCTCTTCAAGCAGCCAATGGACTTCGACATTCCACCCTCAAAATTGTTGCCCTTCAGGGACAAGTCGGAGATTACCGAGAGTATTGGGAATGGAACCTGACAGATTGCAGTCATGCATGTAATGGGATGTTAACCTCTTCCAGGACCACGGGAACTTTGGAATTCCACCCTCAAAATTGTTATAACTGAGATCCAAAATGGAGAGGGATGTGAGATTAACGAGAGTATTGGGAATGGGACCTGACAGATTGCAGTCATCATAACCTCTTCAAGGACCCCAGGGACTTTGGAATGACGCCATCAACATTGTTGAGACTGAAGCTCACATATTTCAGTTCCTTAAGTGCGGAAATACCTGCACATAAAAATTGCAATTAATGCCTTACATTAATATCAATTAAAGGGTAGAATGTTCACCTCAATTGCTTTAAAAAAAATTCCAAATACCTTCAGGTATAACACCAACCAGGCCAATACAACTGAAGTCCAAATGTCTTAAGTGCTTTAAGCCAAACAAAACTGGAGAGAGAGTATAGCTAGCATCACGGAACACCATCCCAGTGACAACAATTAGAACCCTGCCATGAAGGCAATACATTTGCAAGGTGGTCCTCCTTGAATGTGAGCAGAGCATGTCTTTCCTTAGGTAGGCATGTGACATTGCAACTTATCATCACACAACACCAACTCATGACAATCAACAAGCATAGCACGGCACACCCATATTTCTCCATTTCTCTTAATATGCAACGATCTGGCCTGAAAAAGCGTTGGTTAAGAATGAAAATTTAAAAAAAAAATCATTTTTCTTAAGGTAAGAAAAGGAACTCAAATGGGAGATACAGCCAAAACCAGAATACAAACATAAATACCTGCAAGTGAATATAGCACAGGGCTGAAGGAGAGGCTGTTAAGGATTAACAGGACGCAGGGCATTACTTTATGTATATTCCAATTCCATTACAGAGCGAAGTTCTTCCAAGGGAATAAATCCATTTGAAAATTCAACGTTGCAATTGTTAAAAGTATTTTGAATGGAATAGCTTTGAAAATAAATTTATCAAAAATATTTTAAAATATTACAAAATAAACAAAGATAAATATTTTATAATTTATATTAGTATTTAGAGTGAATGATAACTACCAAATGACATGAGTTCAATTGATTAAATTTTTCCATTTTCATGAGGAGATCAACGTTCAAACCTAGTCAAATGTTATATGCACAAGAAGATGTTGTAATACCACTATGTGAATGCAATCTTGTATAATAAAAAAAAAAATTAAGGATAACTAAATTTTAACGTATATAAATAAATAGGCTTTAAATCGTATAGGCCATACACTCTTTCATATAGAGCATCAATTGGGTAGACAAAGTATTTTCTAGTTGCTATGAAATCAAAGACGAGATTGTTGCCTTAGGAGGGCCCAATGGGGAAACCTCTAGACCTTTCTTAGATAGATAAAGTTTGTTTGCATATTTATTGAAGAAAAATTTTCAACATAAACTGAAGAAGCACAAAAAACTACACTAAAAATGCTCTTTATGACTGCTAGAAAAAGATCAATATCTCAAAGAGTCAATGGATGCTTGCCACAATCGGAATCAAGGCCAAATATTATCATTGAGCAGAGTATAATAGAAGAATCAAATCTTATATAGAGCCAACCATGACATGATCTGTAGGTATTCACCCTACCCTATTTTTTTGCATTCATAGGTTCAACAGAACTAGGAGCCTCTTGGTGAGTAATCTTTATGGTTTATTAGTAATGGATATTTTATTGTTAGTTTTTCCTTGCTTGTTGAAAAAATTAGGGCTTTCAAATCAGGAAAAGAGGAATCATGGTTTGGTAGAATTATTTGTTTAGCCTTGGAGAGTTGGATTTGATCCCTGAATTAAACCCATTAATGTCTTAGTTTGGGTCCATTTATCTGTACTTCTAATGGAGTTCTAGAATGAGCAGGTATTGAAAACCATTAATTATTCCCTTGGAATATATTTGGGTGTTTCTAGAGACACAATGGAAGAAAACACAGTTGTTTATGCTAGATTATGCATGGAAAATGAATCTCACCCAACCTTTGTCGATAGAGGTGGAACTTGAACTTGCAATACTATCTTAGATTCAACAACTAGATTATGAGGCATTGCCTTTCAGGTGTAGAGTTTACCATAAATATAGGTATTTGGCCCAGTCCTACCCAAATAATATGAATATAAAAATAGACTCCTTTAGGAATATTGAATCTTCCTAAGGATGATAATTCAACAATCAATAAAGAAGCAACCAACATTTCTCAAGGTAGAGAAGCACAGGAAGATAGTTTTGAACAACCCAAAAGAAGGATAAGGCAAAATAAAAAATATGGTAAAGAGCAAACCCAACTCAAACCCTCAAATATGTATGATATCTTCAAGACACTAGCAGAGCAGAAAGAAGAACTAATGAAATGAGTGGATGGAAATAATAAAAATAGTAATAACCATGTTCAAGCCCCTCTTTTGGCTCCTTCTATCCTAAATCAAGTAATACATTACAATAAGTTGCCACAATTAGACATTACAGGGGTATCGACAGTGCATATCCAAGAGTACTTGCTAATAAAGGATTCCATCATGGGTGTGCTCGAAAAGAACAAAGAAAATATAAATCTAGGGATAAGCCAGGTGGAGAAGATATCAAAGAATATGAGCTCTCAAGGAGTGGGTAGAAAATCAAATAAGGAATTGATAGCATCTCAAGGAGACAATTTGATCACTAGAGGATCGATGAGGTCAATAGACTCTTATTATTGTCAAAGTAGCCAATGATTGGAATAATAGAGGTTTAAATAGTAAAACCCATCAATCTATTGTTCGAAGACTCTTAAAAAAGTAAAACATATTTTTGCTTATCTAGGAGACATATATGTTGTTGGATCTCATGTGTAAAACAATAAATAGACTTTGGAGGGGTGCTAGTCATATGGAAGTGGTTGTCTAAGGGGTCTTAGGGGGGATGGTTACCTTTTAAAACTCTCTTGAATGGATGACAATATATAGCTTGGAAAGATGTCCTCACATCACATTTTAGGAACAATGTGACAAATGAACAGGTTCTAATCATAAAATTTTTATAGGGCTCAAAACCTAGATGGTCATATTCATAAATGGAATGTGGTGCATAATATGAGAATCTAAAGGGGGGAGTTAGACTAGATTACTTTTAGGGATTATAATGCTAAATTATCATCTAGAGATCAAGAAGGGAGAACCCAAATTTTGGACCTAGGGGATCAGATTATGATTTTTGAGGTCTATGCATTACACTTGGTGGATATTAAATATCTTGGAACCAACTATAATTGGACTAAAAATAGGAGGAAGCCACTTAGTATGAAGGTGAAGTTAGACTATTGTTTTTATTTTAGAGGAGGCGTTTGTAAAATGGAATCTAAAATTTTAGATTTTGGAGGGTCTAGTTTTGGATCACTTCCTCATTCTATTGGAAGGGGGGATCAATACAAGGGAACATCGCAAACCATTCAAATTTGAATTTTTTTATTACAAAAGGAGGAACTTTGAAATAAAATCCCATAGTGTGGAAGAAGGACAATCGACATATGCAATAATAATGTTTAGATTCCACAACCAACATTATTATGTCAAGGATCAACTGAAATAATTGAGGTGAGCTGACAAGATGAATTTCTAGGTCCATAGAGATCCATTGGTGGCTAGATGGGTTGTAGTGCAATAACACTTCAAGGAGTAAATTATAGAGTAGCTCAAAGAAGAGGATGATGCATTGTGTAAAGTAGTTGAGGACATTGAAAACCAAGAGGAGATCTACCAAAAACATAGAGCAAGAACCACTTGGTTATTGGAAGGTGACAAAAACACCAAAATGTTTTATCAGGTTGCTTGTGCTAGGAGATAGATGAACAAGATGGAAGCTCTTCAAGATAAGAACGAGCACTCATTTGATACAATCCTAGGTATGCATTTCCATTCAATGGATTATTTTGCTAAATTGTTTAAGGAATGTATGGTGCAAGACAAAGAGGCTAAAAAATAAATTTTTGTTGTCATACCCTCTATTATCTCTTAAGAAGGAAATCAGTTCTTGCTTAAACCCATTGATAAAGAAGAACTAAAGAAGATAGTCTTTGGAATGAGCATGTAAAAAATGCCAGGTTAGATAGCTTTCCAATCGAGTTTTTTTAGACCTTTTGGGATAACTTGGAGGAGGATGTAATGGCTATTATAGAGGAATCCAAATGTAGTAAAAGAATGCTTAAAGCATTAAATCATAAATTCATTAAATTAATTTTGAAAAAGGAGGAGGGATTCATATTTCAAACTATAGACCTAGTACCTTGTGCAATGTCATATATAACATAATCACAAAGATGATGGTTGAGCAATTAAAACCTCTACTACATAATATCTATTCTTAGAGCAAGGGGATTTTGTAGAGGGCAAGAAAATCTTGGATGGTTGGTTCTAGATCAAGAGGTAATCCACTCAATGCAAAAATCTAGCAATAGAGGAATGTTCATAAAATTGGATATGTCAAAGGCTTATGATAGGGTGGAGTGGAGATTCTTATCAAGGATGATGGAAACCTTCAATTTCTCTTAGGATTGGATAGAATGGGTCATGAGTTGCATCTCTACTATAACACACTCAATGTTAATCAAAGGCCTTCCCTCACAACCATTTGAAGTCACTCGAGGCCTTCATTAGGGATATCCTTGTTCCCCATATCATTTTCTCATATTGGTTGAAGGCTTGGGTAGACTGATCTTAAGGAGAAGACAACAAGGTTTGCTAACAGGTATCAAGGTGGGTGAGGAGGTTTTGACTCACCTAAAATTTATGGATGATATAGGATTGGTGGGAGTGGCCAACCTTAGGGAAGCAAGAATGATAAAAAAATACTCTTAGTTTTTACCTTAGGGCCATAAACCAAGTCATCAATAATAAGAAATCCAAAGTGGTCTTCTTCAATATTGATCGAAGGCTTCAAGATATAATTTTAGAGATCTTGGGATTCATGAAGACTTCTCTTCCAATGGTATATTTGGGGGTCCCTTTGCATTTTAAAACAACTAAAGATAGCTATCTAAAGTAATATTTTCAATTGTATCAAAGAAATAATTAATCATTGGTCTCACAAATGGTTAACCTTTAGGGGTAGATTAACTTTTTTGTAATCAATCATTCAATCCATACCAATATATAAATTTTCTATCCTTGTTGCTCTACATATCATATGAAAAGAGTTAGACAAGATGGTTGGAAAATTTTTATGGGGAGGAGTAAAAGGAGAGAGAAAATGAGTGTTAGTAGGTTGGGATAAAGTAAGTCAGCCCAAGGTAAAGAGAGGTTTAGTATTGAGGAGATCAAATTTAATTAATAAAGCTTTAGTTGGAGAGCTTTACTAGAGGTGGATTTCTCAACCAGCTTCTTTATCCAGTAGAGTTTTTAACTAGTAAATATTTGGGATAGGTGAATCCAAATGAGGTGAGTCATTTTCCTTTGGATGATAATGGGTCCCTAGTGTGGTAGGCTCTAAAGTTAGGATCTTAGAGAGTGAAAGATGGATTATTTTGGAAAGTGGGGAGAGGGGAGAAGGAACGATTTTGGACAGATTGATTCATGGGATCAATACCCACCTGTCATTACTGAATTCCAAAAACTACAATCGATAAAAAAAGCCATGGAAAGCAAGGGTTGAATCGAAATTGAAAATTTTTCAACATAAATCGATTGAGGGATTGATAGGTTTAAGTAGTTTAAGAAGTTGGATGAGTAGCCAATTTCAATTGCTCTAGAATTGATGTCTATCATGACTAAGATCTTGTCAAAAATATTTCTTATAGGTAGATATGAGGAGGATGAATTATCTTGGAGCTATGGGAGCCTTGGATTCTACACAATGAAGTATGGATATGATAAGACCCTTCTAGAAACTCCTCCTTATGCATATGAGGTTGAGGATTGGAGAAATATTTGGCAATCCAAGGGTTGGCCACAAGTAAACTTTTTCTCTAGCAGTTTATGCACAATGGAATTCTTACTTTTGATAATCTAAGACATAGGGAAATCGTTGGTCCATCCCAATGTGTTTTATGCTAAAAAAGTGAGGAAACATCTAACCACTTGATTTTTGAGTGCCCATTCACATGCCAAATCTAGGAGCGATGGTTTTTAGCTTATAAAATCTAAGCCAATGGTGATTTGAACCAGATTAATATTTGGAAAAAATGAAAGAAGGGAAAATTCAAATATGAAGCTCTTCATATCGGGTGGAATCTTGAATTAAAATTTATTTGGTGGCAAATGTGATCACAGAGAAATGGTAAAATTTTTAGAGAAACGTTTTCATCCTTGGATGGCATTTGTCAGGTCATTTGGAGCAAAGTCATGAAAGTGTATGCTAAAGAGGAAACTAAGGTTGATATAAGGATGACAAATAATAAAGCCAAAGTGCAAGAGTGACAAGATAAAGCTAGTTGGAAAACACCCCTAGAAGGTTGGATTAGAATTAATACTAATGGAGCTGCAAAAGGTAATCTTGATAGAACTAGAATTGGAATGGTTTGCAGGAATCATGTTGGGACAATGCTCTATTAGAAATTGTAGGGCCTAGGCAGGACCACAAACAATGAAGTAGAAGCCTTATCTATCAACCTGTTTCTATCTAGGTGGTAAGACAAGGTTATAGGAGGATAATCATAGAATCAGATTCTCAAATCTTGGTAGGGTCTTTGGATTGAATGAGGAAATTTGCTTTGGATACATGGAGGTTGAGGATTCTTGAAACCCAATTTAAGGAATTATGGAGGAAATTGGGTGACGTGATTCTAATTTATGTGGATAGAACTTTGAATAAAGTGGTAGACTTCATGCTAAGTTAGGTACCGAGAAGTAGGTAGGGGTTCAATGGCACGGTGGCATGGCTATTGAGGATGAGAGAATATGGCAGGTGAGTGAGCAAATCAAGTCTTTAGCTAATTTAGATAGCCATTGCAGACATATAATTTAGGAGATTTGGCTCCAATGTAGATCTTCTTTTAGTGTAATAATTAAAAGTGGTTTGTTCTTAGGTTTTGGGGTTTTAGAGTTATGGAAGTTTGTTGGAAATATAAAAGGAAGAAACATGTGTTCTTGGTGGCTAAGGCTGGGAGGACTCTTGTCCCAACTTAGTAAATAATATTGTTTTAATGTAATTTTTTCAAATTATTAAAAAAATATATATAAATAAATAGATTGAAATATGGTTTTCTTGTAGAGATTATAGGTGGATGCATGGGCTAAAATAATTATTATTGTTATTTTTAATTTTACTACGAAACAAGTTAAACATTATAAAATAAAAATAAATTTGAAAGCAAATTGTAAAGTCATATCTATAATCACCTTTCAAAATGAAGAAAATTTGAGGCCAAATTATATTAGAAAAGTGAAAAGTGATTATATTATTAACTTTATGAGATTATAGATGGATGTAAAAACTCAAATAATTATAATTACTGTTATTTTAAATTTTGTTATAGAAAGAATTATTGACTAATAAAATAGAAAAATAAAAATAAATTGTAAAATCACACCTATAATCTCATTTTTAAACTAGGAAAGTTGAGACAAGATTATAATTCTTAAATATGTTGACTAGACATTTTATTTTGGATTTTATTTAAAAAACATATTGAAATATGATGCACAACTCTACCCTCTAGGAGACCTTTAAACATTTTACTTGGAATTCCAAAGTGTTCACGTAACATTCTATTTCTTCTATAGCATTGTTCATGCAACAACTCATTTCAAATACATAGGCGAGATTATAGTTCTTAAATATGTTGGCAGACAATTTATTTTGGACTTTAGTTGAAAACATATTAAAAGATGATGCACAACTTTACCCTCTACTAAACCTTTAAACTTTTTACTTGGAATGCCAAAGTGTTCACTTAACATTCTATTTCTCCTATAACATTGTTAATGCAACAACTTATTTTAAATACCTTTCAATAGAATATGGTATACAATTTTGCTTAACTCATTTCAAATACCTTTCAATAAAATATGGTATACAATTTTACTTATTTCAAATACCCTTCAATAAAATATAGTATATAATCCTACTCTTTTTATATTTGAATTTAAAATTTTAAAATTTTAATTATTAAACCCATTCAATTTACAAAATATTTTTTTTATTATCTAATAAACTTTTCTAAATGTTTTTAAACTTAAGTTTCTTGCTTACAAATGCTGCTCCTATTATTAAGAGGTACTAAAAAGAATTTAAAAGATAGTTTGCAAAAATATAATTATTTTGGTATGCATTAATAAAATAAAAGTTGTTGAGTAGCGGGTTTGACCTCTTAAACATCCTTCAAACACTAAAGTTATTTAATTATGCAAGACACATTAAACCTAGGTCACAGATATCCCAGCTTAAACCTAGGTCACAGTTTAATATAAACTTGAACGTAAAATTATTTTATGTCCATTTTTTATTTCTAACAGAAGATGTAAAAAAACAAACCTACCTATAGTCGGTGTAAACATGGATGCCTTCCCTTCTTAGAGATAAAAACAAACCTGTAGTCGGAGATAAAAACAAACCTGTAGTCGGTGCAATCATGAATACCTTCAATAAAATTCGTAAAGAGAAAAATTAAATTGATATAAAAAGTTAATTGGAAAGATAATAATTAAAAATAAAAATTAAATTGATATAAAAAGTTAATTGGAAAGATAATAATTAAAAATAAAAATTAAATTGATATAAAAGCTAATTGCAACTACCACAATAATTATTTATTATGAAATGATAATAGATACCATTTCTATTCATGCTATATAATAGCGCTGGACAAACAAATATTGGAGTGATGAAATTTGCAGTCTTTTATCTTCTGACAAACAAAGACTGGAGTGATGACATTCGTAGTCTTTTATCTTCTGCTTGATCTATTGACAACTTTAATTATAATCTTGTCTATCACTTCAAAATATTTACTCCTCCATGTCCTATTTACAATGACTGGTATTAACGCTCCCCAGAATCCAAAATCATAGCTGGCCAACCACCCCACATACCAATAGGGAAATTTCCATCCTCCTCTTCTGCTGGAGAATATGAAACAGAGTTCTTGGGTCCACATTTGGCATTGAGTGGAAACCCACATAAACAAGGATTTCCTGAGAAATAATAATCTTTGAATGTCCAAAACTGACCTCCTCCTGGTATTCTTCCACAGAGCTTGTTGTTTGACACAATAAAAAATACCAAAAAATTAGCTTGTAACAACTCATTTGGAATCTTGCTCTCCAATTAAGATCCAGTGATTCTAACTGCCTCAGCATTCCAAAACTTTTGGGAATTTCTCCTGTGAGATTGTTCCTAGAGAAATTGAGGGTATGTAGGCCTTTAAGTTCTCCAATTTCTGAAGGAATGAAACCTGATAGTTTATTTCCAGAAAGATCAATGCATGTTATCAGTAACAGGACTGAATTGATATACACCATATTCTGTTCTTTGGTGGTCACCTGGATCTCTTCCTTGTAATATAAGCCAGAATTGTCAGAATAATTCAAACTTTTTTTTTCCTCCATCATGGCTGCGAGTTTCCCCAGCTTTGGTGGGATGCCACAAATCAAACTGTTATGTGAAAGATCTAAAACATGAAGACTTGAAAGATTGCCCAGTTCATGTGGAATGCATCCCTGGAATTGATTATATCTCAAGATAAGTATCATCAAGTCAGGAAACTGTGCTAACCAAACTGGTATCTTTCCAAACAAGGAATTATTACCAACTTCTAAAATCTTCAACTTGGAACAATTTTGGAGACTCTCTGGCAAATTTCTCCTGAGCAAGTTGTCACTGAGGTGCAGTGTTAAAAGTTCTCCAAGCCTTCCTATTGCAGATGGAATCTCTCCTTCCAAATGAGTGTTTGCCAAATTCAATCTTTGCAAAGCCGAGCAGTTGGTTATGGTTGGTGGTATTTTACCATACAATGCGTTATTTGACAGATCCAAAACCTCCAGTTGTTGCAGATGACCAATGGAAATAGGAATACCACCACTTAAATTATTTGTTGAAAATGACAGGAACTGAACATCAGGAAGCAGCATTCCAATTTCCTCTGGGATAACACCTGTGAATCGGTTGTGAGACAGGTCCAGTACCATTAATCCATAGGACGGCACTGAGGGAATAGGAAGAGAACCTATCAACATATTATTATGCAAATCTAAGAATTGAAAACCTCTTGATATGTTCAGACTAGACGGAACTTGACCTTCCAAGTTATTGAAAGAAAGGTTAAGATATAGCCACTCATAGTCTCCGATCCAAGTAGGAATGCTTCCAAACATGTTGTTGTTCGAAAGATCCAAAGATTGCAGTTGATATTGTGTTGAAAGGAATGGAGGGATTGTACCTCCAATATTACATGAAGCCAAATGCAACTCTTGGATACAAAAAAATGGAGGTATCCATTGAGGATCAATGTGGACAGTCAACTGATTGTATGATAGATATAGCAAATCAGGATTACTATTATTTTGAAATAAGGAAAGAGAAACGTTGCCCTCTAGATTATTGGATGACAATACAATGCAAGAAAGGAGAGAAAGACAGGCGGAATTTCCCCCCTTAATGAGTTGTCATTTAGATATAATCTTTGAAGGGCAGAGAGATTGTCAATGGGGGAGGGAATGGGACCTCACAGATTGCAGTCATCCATGTAAAGAGATGTTAACCTCTTCAAGGAGCCCAGGGACTTTGGAATTCCACCCTGAGTCTCAGATATTTCAGTTCCTTAAGTGCGGAAATACCTGCACATAAATAATTGCAATTAATGTCTTATATTAATATCAATTAAAGGGTAGAATGTTCACCTCAATTGCTTTAAAATACCTTGAGGTATAACCCCAACCAGGCCATTACCACTGACGTCCAAATATTGTAAGTGCTTTAAGCCAAACAAAGCTGGAGAGAGAGTACAGTTAGCATTTCCCCCTAGCAACGAGAGATCAAGTTCGATGACATGAGATGTATGGTTGCTGCACTCAACACGATCCCACTGACAACAATTAGAACCCTGCCATGAAGGCAATACATCTACAGGGTAGTCCGTCTTGAATGTCAGGAGAGCGTGTCTTTCCTCCGGTAGGCATGTGACATTGCACTTATCATCACACAACAACGACTCATGACAATCAACAAGCATAGCACGGCACACGCATATTTCCTCATTTCGCTTAATATTCAACGATATGACCTGAAATAGCGTTAATTTAAAAAAGAATTAAAAAATAAAATCCATTTTTATTAATGTAAGAAAGTGAACTCAAACTACAGCTACAGCCACAGACAAAACCAAAATAAAAACATAAATACCTGCAACTGAATAGCAGAGGTCTGAATGAGAGGCAGCTATGGATTACACTACGCAGGGCATTACTTTATATATATTCCATTACAAAGCTAAGTTCTTCCACATGAATAAATCCATTTGAAAATTCCACGTTGCAATAATTAAAAGTATTTTCAATGGAATAGCTTTGCCTTTGTTACAAAAGACTATGAGTCAAATCAAGGTAGGGAGTGCCAGTTATAAATATAAAAATAATATTTAATAGTTTTCCTTTTGTCTACAAAGACTAGAAGTCAAGTCAAGGTCGGTCCTGGTATAATAATATTTAAAGGTTTGCCTTCGTCCACAAAAGACCTTAGAGACAAGTTGAGTTCGGTGGGTGCCACTTTTGAAAATTTCAGTTATTAAATATAAAATCATATTTAAACTTTATTCACATGTAAGTCAAGTTAAAAAAAGCCCTTTGGAAAATTCCACGTCGTTACCCATGGGGCACGCCACTATGGAAGTCCGGTCAAGTTAGGTGGTGCGACTTTTGAAAAATCTACATAAATAAAATATTATTTAAACTTTGTTCACAAAAGACTATGGAAGTGGTAATATAGTGCCACTTTCGAAAATTCTACGTTGCTAGTTGCTACTCATAGGTTATACCATTAAGTCAACTCAAGTTAGGTAGCGCCCTTTCGAAAATTTCACGTCACCAGCCTAGAACTTGACAGGCATATAACCTTATTTTTCATTTGAAACAGTAAATTATGGTTTTGAGTTTATATCGATCATAATTTTTAACTTGCTATTTTTTATAAAAGTAAAAATATTTTAAAACCGTAGTATGTATATTAACAGTAAGAAATTAGATATTTATGTAAATTTTACAAGTAAAAATATTTTAAAACCGTAGTATGTATATTAACAGTAAGAAATTAGATATTTGATTTTTATTGCAACTTGCAAATCTCCACTCACCATGCCTCATTGGCGATCTGCAACTGCGGGGGCGAGTGGTAACTTGAGAGAGGTAACAATTGCGGGGGCGAGTGGTAACTTGAGAGAGGTAACAATTGCGGGGGCGAGTGGTAACTTGAGAGAGGTAATAGGTAGTGCTCTAGCGAGCTGTCATCCCTTTTGCACCACGACCCCAAATGTGATGAGGTAAAGGTATTTAGAGGTTCACCATTCATCTATTATGATATTTTTTTACTCTTGCAAGGTTTACTTTACATTCATCTACAACTTCATCTAATTTATCCAGTTTCATAGTTACAAATAAAAAAAAGCTTAGTTCTACTCTCTGCATACATATTTCAGTTTTTACAATTGTACAACTTTAAAGGTGAGTTTTTTTCTTAAATCTACAATCTACAGTTAATTGATATTTTCTTTGATTTTGTTCTGTCAGTCATTTTTATTAACATGCAAAACGTTATTTGTTAATTGGTTACATGAGATTAAACGGTATATGTTAATTGGTTAGATGGGATTAAAACGGGTAGGTATTTGTTGATACAATTACTTTTGGTTCAACCTTCTTTCACTAAGTTCCTTAAAGTTAGATTGTGATTCCATGATTCTTACTATGATTGATAATTTTACGAATAAATAACCCTTTCAAAATAAACTTCTTTCTTTGTAAAAAATATGAAATTATTAAAAGATAAATGAAATTTTAAACAGTAACCCAAAATTCAGTAAAAAAATTTTAACCTGTCATAAAAATAATTACTATTAACAAGTCATTTTTTTTAAATTCCAACCTTAATTGCGACCCATGAGGCACGCCACATTGAAAGTCAAGTCAAGTTAGGTAGCCCTTTTGAAAATTCCACGTCGCGGGCACACCACTATGGACGTCAGGTCAAGTTAGGTGGTGCCACTCGAAAATTCCATGTTACTACGCATGGGACACGCCACTATGGAAGTCAAGTCAAGTTAGGTAGTGCCACTTCAAAAATTTCGGTGAATAAATATAAAACAATATTTAAACTTGTCCACAAAAGACCATAGAAGTCAAGAAGCTAGATAGTGCCACTTTAAAAATCTATTGTCCACAAAATATATGAGTAATTTTTGAGTTTTTTTTTCTTTTTAAAGTAAGGTGAAATATGATGGGTAGTATAATTGTAGCTATATTTTTGGGTATAACAGGGGCTGCTTCCTTATGATTTGAATTTGGGTAGTTTAGATAATAATTCAACACCAAGGGAGTTCCAAAATATTTAAAGAAATGATGAAATGTTAGATTAATTATTTTAAAGCCACAACTCTATATAATCTATGGAGGATTGGCTTTGTTATTATTTGTTGGAATTTATGATTAAAAAGGAATAACAGAGTTTTTTTACATAAATCTTAAAAGCATGTCTATGTTTTGGACCATATTATTGCTTCTCTTAAAGAATGAGTTTTTTTTAATGTCTATGTTTTGGACCATATTATTGCTTCTCTTAAAGAATCTTTACTCAGTGCTCGTCATGGGAAGTCTCAAGTATAGAAAAAGAGGTGCTAACCACTTTGGTTACAAGTTTTGAATATATATGAAAGGGTCATTTGGGAGAGTAACATTAAAACAAAATAAAATTCTTGTAAAAGATGGGTTTATCAAAATTAATGTTGATGATGTTAAAGGAAGTCCAAGCAAATCTAGCGAGGATGGTGTTTTTTTTTAATAATTAAATTAATGAACATAAAATTCTCCTCACATACTTAGGATCATGTGGAACTTCAACTAACAACTATGGATACATCAAGGCATTTCTTCCAGGATTAAATATGCATTTTTTATTCAAAATTTTTTAATTAATGTGATCCTCATTTTGGAAAAAAAATAATGTTATTGTAGATATTAATAAACTATTGTTTGAGGTAATCTTTTTGGAAATGTGAGCATATTTATAAAGAAAAAATCTGGTCGCAAATAGTTTTGCTAATTACAATGTGTTGATCTTCATTTTGGTGAATTCATATTTTAGAAGGTAATTAGCCAAGTGAAATGTTATCTCTAAATGAAAATGATATCAAGAAGATGATTAAGAAAACATATCACATTGAAGAAGACGAAAAATATATCTAATATAAAAGGAAATGAAAAATATTTTTGATAAAAGGGAAAGTTAGATATGGTTCAATTGATTAGTAAGCAAATATAATATTATGGTACCCTAATAGAAATCACATATAGCTTATTAAAAAATAATGGTAATAATATTTTAAAAATTAATATAAAATAAAAGAAACACAAAATAATTGTGGAACAATAATTTAAAAAATTATATTTATATAATGTATGATGAATCATTTTGGGACAATTTTGGGACATAGAAACTTTTAGAGATATATGATAAATGAATAAATATAACATGGTACTTCTCACAAAAGGGAATTCTCCACACAAAGCTTTCATATATGTTTAGAATAAACTATAAGAAACATGTTTTAGACATTTGGAAGAGCAATAGACAAAGTTTGGATTAAATGACAATAATAAAAAGGAAAAATGGTCTCACTAAGAAGTAATGATAATAAATGTTTGTCTAAGATTATCTCAAGAACTTTCAACATAGGGATATTAGCCAATGGGTGTTGGAAATATGAGCAAGATTTGTTGTCATTGATGTTAAGAAGTTAGGTTCAATGAGCAGGAGAAAATGAAGGATATCAAGAATCAGTTTCCACAAGAAGTGCAAGAGAAATATTGCTTCTAGGTGGTCAGATGAGGTCTAAAGAGCAATAGGAAGGCCCAAGAAAAATAATATTATAATATTAAAGGTCTAAGGTTAAGACCTAAATATTTAAATTAATTATAAATTATTTATAATAATTTCATTATAAATTAATTTAATTAAATTTAAAGTTATTAAATTAATTATAATAAATTATAAATTAGTTTATGATTTAATTTAATAACCCTAAGGTTAGGGTTACAAGGGCAAGCGACTAAGTTAAATGGCATCGACGTCGACTAAAATTCTCATCCGCCGATGTGCCAAGGAGGACAACATATTGGTATAAATACCATGTGCTTTGGAAAAACCAAAGTTACCTTCGATTGAATCCTTGAGAGTGCATATGAAAATTTGCTAACTACGTGGTAGAAGAGGACAACGTTTTGCTTACATGGCGGTCATCGAAGGCATAAGAGGGAGGAGGCTTCGAGCCTCATAGCCAACCGTGATGATTTGGGCCAACGACAGGTAGCTATGTTCTTAAGGTGCTAACAAGCAAGAAGTCCTGTGATCAAAACCCGATGGTTGTGTTTTGGTAAGAGATTTACATTTTGGTTTTGGCACCAAGGCGAAGCAATAAAGCGCACAAGATGCTTCTTGCTTCTAAGGTGAGCACCTATCTCACGTGGCAGGTGGGCCACGACTAGGGCACTGTGGAGGTGCAAGCGGGAGTTGGAATCTTGTTGAGGGCAAAGGTATTTAATTTTTGGAAAATTAAATTGCTTCTAAGGTTTAAGGTGGCATGATTAATTTTTGTTAAAGGGGAGTTATAAGGTTTTAAGGAATAATTATTTTATTGTGATTTTTGATAAAGTGAATTGAGATAGGAGTTATAAGGTAGAAAAAGGAAATTATATTTTTGTTGGGATAAGCTATGATGTGTTAAATTCTTTGAGAAAAGAGTTAAGGGTTCATAAAGAAAATTATTGTGATTATTTTCTTTAAACAAATTGTTGGCTTATATTTTGAAGTGTGGAGATTATAAGGTGTAATAGAGATTTATTGCTATGTATGGTGAAATATTGTGAGAGATCATTTGAGTGAATTTTTGAGAAGATATTGCTACCTAACCTTTGATATTGGCAAATATTTGATTGTGATTGAGATAGGTGTTTGAGGTAAAATCTTATTCAAATAAAAAGGTAAGGGTACATTATCCTTGAGAGTGATTGTTGGATGTTGTGAATGCTAAGTTGGAGTGAAAAGGATTTTTTGATAAGCATTGTTGAGTTTGGTTTTGAGATATTCAATATTGATTGATGTATATTTTCTGGAATGAAAGTTGATACTGGAAACCTTGTTTGATAAGCTTTGATGGAAATATTTAGTAAGTTTTCATATTCTTGACTAGGGTTTGTGAAAGAACATGAGTTTCATTGTTATGTGAAGTTGTGAACTATATTGAACTATAATTTGTGAAAGATCATGAGTATCATTGTTATGTGAGGTTTGTTTGATAAGCATTGTTGACTAAGATTTCATTGAGTGATTGGTTGAGTGGAGTTGATTGAGCTTAGTTGTTTGGAAGTGTTGGAGTGATATTTCAAGTTCTATGAAACAAGTTTTTCCATATTTTTATTTGATTTGGAAGAGAGATTGAAAGTGATTGAGTGATTATGAGTGTGAAACATATTGAGTCTCTAACCATTATCCATATGTTTTTGTGGTTGAACAAGAGAGATTAAAAGTGATTGAGCATTATTGTGAGTGTGAAGCATATTGAGTCTCTAACCATTCTCTATATGTTTCTGTAAGTTAAACAAGATTCTGTGTGAAGCTTGTTTGTGTGATTGAAGAAGTTTTCTATGATAGAGTGATTTGAGTGGAGTAAGCTTTTTTGGAAGCTTACAATGTATATTTGAGGTAAGTCTTGGTGAAGACTTATTGAGCAGATTGGAAAAGTTCTAGTGAGGACTTGTTGAGTGGATTTAAGGTAAGTCTTGGTGAAGACTTATTGAGCAGATTGAACAATTCTTAGTGAGGACTTGTTGAGCAGATTTGAGGTAAGTCTTGGTGAGGACATGTTGAGCAGATTGGACAAGTTCTAATGAGGACTTGTTGAGGAGATTTGAGGCAAGTCTTGGTGAATACTTTTTGAGCAGATTGGACAAGTTCTAGTGAGGACTTGTTGAGCAGATTGGACAAGTTCTAAGGAGGACTTGTTGAATATATTTGAGACAATTCTTTGATAAGACTTGTGAGTAGAGTTTATTAATTGATTTTTTCAAACCTTGAGTTAAGGTTTGGAGTAGATCTAGCAGAGTTGATTTGTGATTGAGTCAAGCTTTGTGTTAAGGCTTGAGGATAGATTTGAGGATAGAGTTTGGTGCAGATTTGAGGATAATTTTTTGCCAGACTAGAGACAGATATTGAGAAGAATTATGCTATATTGAAGGACTATGTTTAGTGTAGATCAGATACGGAGATTGAGCAAATTTGTGCTAGACCAAAGGATTGTGTTTAGTACAAGTTTGAGATAGATTTGAGAGTAAGCTTTAGAGGTGACAAAGTAGAGGATAGTGGTATCTAGTGGATAGATATCCATTAGCCAAGGTAGTGAGGATAGAGGTCTTCTGAGTGAGGATAAGAGTCTTTAGTAGAGAGATATCCACAAGCCAGTGCAGTGGAGGTAGTAGTCTTCTAGAGGATCACCAACCAAAGCATAGGAGAAGGAGTTCTCCTATGGATAAAGATCCACTAACCAGATAAGAAGATTGGTGTCTCCTTTGGATATAGGTCCATAAACATTATAATAGGGAAAGGATTCCCAAGAGATTTGTTGAGAAAATTTTAGTGAAATATTTTCTCCATGGAGTAGCCCACATTGGGTGAACCATGTTAAATTGATATTTCTATTGTGTGTGGTAAATTATGCATTACTTTGATTATTGTTGTTGATATTACCATTGATATATTGCATAATATTGTTTGATAAATAAAAGTAAAAAGTGGTCTTATATTGTTCACCCACCCCCCTCAGTATAAGCTTGTGTTCTTCAATGGGTAGCTTTGAAAATAAAGGATTCAATAAAGGGATAGCATTGTAGTGAAAAATTTAAAAATGTAACTAGAAAAATGTGGTAAGTCAAAGTGAACCAAAGAATCCTTAAGAAAAAATAATCATGAGTAAAAAGGAGGAATAAATATTCCCTATTGGTAACACTTGTAAATGACATTGTCTAAAAATATATATCATATTTGAAGAGGATGTATTTGGAAAAAAACATGATTAATTTTAAAAGATAAACAAAGAGGACACTTATCTAGTGTGAGAAAGTAGAAGATAATATATATGATTTATGGTTTCTTTGCCCAAGATGTAATGCTTCCACTATTTACATGCTTGGACAATGGCATAGAGCTCTTTTTCATATGCGAGGTATTTTCAAAGTGCTTCATTGAATATTTCATTGTGATAGGCAATTGGATGTTTATGCTATATAAGGATATCTTCCAATGCATACTTTGATGCATCAATAATTACCTCTAATGATCGATATAGATCAAGTAGGGAATGTGTAGAAGATAAACACAACTGATCCTTCAACCTCTCAAATACCCTCTATTATGTATCTCTCCAATGGAACATGTATTTGATGCCTTCCTCTGTCGCTTGGTGTAGTGGCCAAGCAATATGCGAGAACCCTAATACAAATATTTGATAGAAATTGGTAAGACACAAAATGCTCCAAATATTTGTTAGAGTCTTTGGGGTGGGCCAATCTCTAATTACTTGTTTCTTCTTGAGATCAACATTAACTCCATATTTATCCAAAATATATCTAAGGTATTGAATCTTTATCATGCCAAATAAATAGTTCCTTAAATTAGCATATAACTTATATTTTTGAAGATTCTAAAGTACCTATCAAACATGTCGTAAATGTTCCTCCTATGTCCTACTAGATGAGAATACCATTTAAGTAGACTATCACAAATGAGTTGGTTTAGGGATGTGAGATGTCACCCATGACCCTCATGAATGTGGTAGGTGTATTAGTCAATCCCAAAGGCATAATTAACCACTCAAATAAACCCTTCTTAGATTTGAATGTAGTCTTTCATATGTTAGTGGGCTCGATTGGTATTTGATGATAACTATATTTAAGATCAATTTTTATGAAAAACTTTGACTATTGAGCTAGTCTAGAAAATCATCTATCCAAGGTAACATATAGTAGTTATTCATAGTGATTTTGTTCAAAGCTCTATAGTTAATATAGAGTCTCTACATTTATTCTTTCTTTGAATCCAAGATAATTGGAGTACCACATTGTGAATCACTTAGTCTAATGTATCCTTTTAATTTAGTTATTAGATTTACCTCCTAATTTTATCATTTTCAAGGATTATCTATGATAAACATGTGTCAGGAAAAGAAGAACCAAGAACTAAATAAATGGAATTCTTCACCTCACAATGAAGTGGAACCCCAAATGGTGACTTGAACAAGTCTATTTGATTTTGTTGTGTAGAGCCTATGATCAATGTAACAACAACCATCCTACTCTACAACTTGATCATAAACATAATTAATTTTCATATTTTGACTATCTTCTTTATACATTATTTAGCATAATTTAGGAAAAAATGTAGGAGGAAATATCTCTAATATATTGAAGCATTGACCTCCAATAGTGATGATGATACTTCAAGGACTAGAATCATAAACACCATGATTCTTCCATATAAATGGTTGGCCCAAAATCACATCATAGAAATCGAAGGGTACAACATCACATGCAACTTCATCTTTGAAGGGCTTGATGGCATAAGAGAGGATAAAGTGTTTAATAACACGAATGTCTCTTCCTTGTTGTAACCATTCAATATTATATAGTTGTGGATGTGGTGTGACAAGTAGATTGAAATCCTTTAGCATTTGATTAAAAATTAGATTATTTTGAATCTCACTATCCATAATGAAATGTAATGGATTAACCTTGACCCATATTTGTGAGTGAAATAGATGTTCCTCCTCTTGTCCTCTAGCATAACATGTGTATTTGTAATGGTCACATTTGGTTTGGATTTCATGATTTGCTTCCCTCTATCCTTAGCCTGTGGGTGTGGAGGTAGTGGTGTAGTGGATGCAGGAGGTTGTGACTCAATAAATAGTAACTAAATTGTTGAACACTCCTCCATTTAATATCGATTTTTCTTGTGATAATCACATTTTTTCTAGTCTTGGCCTTTGAGGGATTATTTTCATAGGATTATTTTTTGCTTCCAATTTTTTTTTTTTATTATTTTGGGGTTAACCCCCTTTGTCTTAATTTTTTGTAATGTAACTCTTGCCTTTCTTTGGTTGGTACTTAGTATTTTTTTTTTCATTATTTGCTCCTTTCTTGTATTTTTTGTATTTTTTGCTCAAATTTGACTACAAGTTTGTATGTCTCTCCTAATATCCAAAATCAAAGATATCCATGTCCTATCAAATATGCCATTATAGCCTATTATGGTACTTGAGGATTATATTCCTTTCTATAACTTGAGCACATAGTTTTGTTGCTATAGAATGGAAAATATTTGTTTGAACATATTGATTTTTATCTTGATCTATTGTTGCCATTGTATGTATTGATCTTCATAAGTTCCCACAGGATAATATTTTTTCTTGAAAATCCCCATGAAATGATTTCATGTGAACACTACTTCTTCATATTCATTCTCCTCCTTGACCTTGTTACAATATATTTCTCACCAATTTTGAATAGGTAATGAAGCTTTCAAAAGTGCAAAAGTGTTTTCCTTAATATTTATGAATTTATTTATAAAAAGTATGAAGATAATGGTCCAATCATTTTTCTATGGCATCAACACTAATTTTCCATTCAAAAGTAGGAATATAAAATTCACCCACACTTTAAAATATGTGGAAGAACTAAACAATAATAGGGTAGTGAGAGGTTGTACGAAGGATATTGAAGAATATTTATTAGAAAGCCATAAAAGAATTTGAGAAAATTAATCATCTCCTTATTCCTCTGTTTTATGAGAGCTTTGTTCAATATCTCCTTGAAAGGATTAGTTGTCTTGATGGTATTTATTCTATTTTCCACATGATATTGTTTGGAATTATAAAGGATATAATCAAAGGAATTTTTGCATCTAATACCCAAACTTTTGATACCTTGATCTTGTGTTTATATATATATATACTTAAACCAATTTGATACCACTAATCTAAAATTCATAGTTTTGAGTTAAAGACTCAAGAAAGAGTACAATTTATAAATATTTATTATATTGTTTAGAATAATTATAATATAATAGTGTAGAGGGAGGAAAAATTTCCCACCACATATAATTCTCGATGGGTCCACTGGGAACTGAGGTGAATGTGGGGTTATTGTGTTTCCTCTACACTTGAGGGCTTGGGGGATCAAAGGATTTACCAAGAATAGTTTTAGGGCTTAATCTGAGTCTAGGATGGAATATTTGGTGTATTTATTTGAACAAGCACCTATGTTTGGTTTTACTAAGATCTAAGCTATAAGGAATAAAAGTGCAATGTAGGGCAAACAATAGTGCAAGTAAACAAAGGACTATTCATAGAATTATTATTTAATTCAATAAGGACTAAATCTAACTTTGCAAGGAATTAAAACTCTTCTTTTCAAGCAAAGGTTCAAGAGAATACATAATCAGGATTGGCCTAGATACCAATTGTATGCTTTTTCTCTTTGATTCTTAGAAATAAAATCAAAATATCTTCTTTTTCTTATGATTTAAATATAGAAATGAACAGAATTGGACACAGGAACACAAAAAACAACCTAATAGATCTATCAAATAACTTATTTGATTCAATGGTTGATCATAGACAAATTCATACCTTGTAAATCAATGATTGTGAATTTGGTTAGACCTACAAAACAACTTCAAAAACCTTAAAACAATAATTAGTGTTTGAGGGCTTTCTTAGGCCACTTTGCGACTAATCTTAGAGGTATAATATTCAAGATCCCTAGGTCCTTTTAGCTGACCATTCAAAAATGAAAATGATTCTTGATATTTGGGAACAAGCAAATCAAGATATAACAACATAAAATAGTAAAATAAAGTGCAAAAAAATGGATGCAATGGAAAACAAGTATGCAAAAGATAAACTAGGGTTTTGGGAACAAATATTTACCCCTAAACTATTATAACCAAATTTGTGTCCCATAATTAGTGGGCACAAGTATGTAGAAAAAGACTTAAAAGTCAATCTATGAATGTTAAATGCAATTAATTACTAAAATTAATGATTTAAAGAACTAATAATGCATAGAGAAAATTTGGTAAGCCTATGGAGGAAGCAAGAGAAAAGTCAACAACCAAGATGGAAGACCTCTCTTCCTTCTCTAGAAGACAAATTATGTACTCAATATATTGTCAAGGCTTCTCCACTTGCTCATCCACAAAAAAAAAAAATCATAAAGAACACCAAAAGGAAGTAGAGCACTCCTGCACTAGCATCAAAACTTGAGAGCATGCATATAATGATTCAAAAACTTGCTTAGATCACTTGGACAAAGATCTGGATGAAAAAGAGAGTCAAATCCTCTTATTTATAGGAGGTTTGGAGGGGGTGTATGCTAGAAAACAAAAAAACTTTGCTAGGGACCAATGCCACAGAGGTTGACCAAAAACTTGGGTTTTTCAAGAGAAAAAAAACTAAAATTGTCAAATTCATACCCCAACTAGGATGACCACAAATTTGGCAAGGCTAGGAGAAAAATCCAAACAAAGAGGGAAAAAAGAAGCTCAATCTTGCACTTAGAAATTTTGAGGGACTACTTAGGGTTCTAAGAGAAAAATAACTTATTTTTATGGTTCAATTTTTAATGTCTATATTTTCCCCTTTTTTGGGGGGTTTTGGGACTTGGGCCTGTGGGGTTTGTTTTTGGGGCCCGTGGTTGGGGGTCGTTAAAAAAAAAAAAGAAAGAGAAAGAAGAGGGAGAAAAAAAGTTGCTTGCTTAAAAGTTTGCTTATGTTGCTTTCTTTTATTTTTTTTATGAAATTGATAACAATTTTGTTAATGTTTGTATTTGTAGTATGATGTACTTGAGAGCAAGGAGTGGAATTCAAGCACCTTAGAGGAAGTATTAAGATAGATCATGGTAGCAAAGAGAGATACTCTATGGGTAGTGGGGCTACTACATTTGGTAGAGATGCCTCGGGTGGATGCAGATAGAGTGCTACTAATAATGCTGGCAAAGAGATGGTACCCAAAGTCATCGACCTTTTGGTTATCAATGGGAGATATGATCATAACACTAGAGTATGTGTGGTAGGTCTTGTGCATCCCCATCAAGGGGAGAGCATGAGGGTGTCAGGTAGGACTAAAATTATTATTGGGGAACCCAACTCATGAGGTCCAATAGAGTGGACTCCATGTAGATGAGATACCCATATGATATGGAGTCGATGCATTGATGATAGTACTTTGTGGGGTAGTGTATAGGTTCCTAGCATACCATATGAGTATGTGAAACTTACCATGACATTGGTAGGGGTAGTGGCAAACATGCAAGACTAGAAAGTTAGGTTTGCATAGGGCCCATATGTGTTGGCCCATTTATATAGGATATTGTACAATATTGTGTACAAGAAATAGACAAGGATATTCTATGTGACTTTGCTCCAGGTGTGGTGTTGGAAGCACTTAGTAATCAGGATACCACATGCACTACTAGGGCCACTTCCCAACCTAGAGTGGGCAACAATATACAAGTGGGGCCAAGAGTGTGAGCATGTTCAAAGGACACATACCAACATCCTATCACTAGGGAGGTGGATGATAGATGAGTTACAGGAGCACCAAATTATATGGTAACCATGGCTTCTAAAATGTAGAAGGGTTGATTATGGAGACAAGATGACAAATATATGGAGGATTAAGTGGATGGTGATAAAAATGGATGAGCTAGAGCTATATTAGTTTGATCGAGTGTAATAATATTTTGGCATCCTATAGGAGGTACGAGATCTTAGGAACTATTGGTTCAAATGGGTTTGGTGGGACCCATCAAGGGTTGAAGAGGACCCTAATGTGGGGGGGTTTTCAGAGGACCTGGATGACCCACTCTATGTTGACCTAGGAGTGGATGATGTTGGGGTAGCCCTCGAGTACAAGAGATATTATAGGGGTATTATGCCCTCGAGGATCTTTCCATTAGTTCTAGTATAGAGTTGTTAGGTCATGATCCAATGAGTGTAGTTGGATCTTCAAGAGGCCACTTGATGCATAAATGAGTGACAAAGGGGTGTAGGACCATCAAGGTAGACATGAGCATAGGTTTAAGTATAGAGGATGACGATAGAGATGACAACAATCATCATCTCTAGCTCAAGGGGAAGGGAGCCAATAGGAGGTGCCTCCATAATGGATGTTAGAATGAGTAGGAAAATAATAGGTGCCTCTATTATGATAGTGGTAGGGCCTAGCAGGATCGTGGGTCAAGATGACTCAATGAGAGAGGTGGAGGTGTTGTAGGCTAGGATGGCGGTCATGTAGAGGGAGATGATCATGCTTTGAGGATAGGTCCAATAGGCTATATGAGCTATAAGGAGCCCTAAACATGAATCTCTTAGAGTGATATTAGGCTCTTCTATATAGTCCATGATAAAATTTAAGAGAGACACACCAAGGGAAGAGGTAAACCACCTCAAGGGAGAGATGGGTCTACTAGAGTAGCTGTAATAATAATCCCAGGTAGATGGGATGGCTATCATCACTAGAAGCTAGTAGGAGGAGGGGACTTGACTATTATAGGAGTTTTATAGGGTAAGGGAGGACTTACGGACATTTTTGTAGAGGGAGATCTACTACCAGATGTTGTACTACTAGGCAATACCTAAAGAGTAGAGGAATCCTCTGTTGTCCTCCTTATGATCATATAGTCGATAAATGACATGGTTGATCTCATGGTATGTGAACATGAATACACCAAGACCATATTTAGTAGGTGGGGTAGGGGAGTCTATATCATAGTCCTAGGGTAGGGATCGGGATGCCATGCTAATTTTGAGTGTGGCATGCATCCTTGGGGAGGATCGAGTGTGTTGGAATTGGACTGTGGTACATAGATCCAACTGATGTATGCTCACTACTTTTGAGTAATATATCATGTTGCTTGTTATTTAATGTGTGTTTTATTATGTGTTGTTATTTTTTGTTTATGCATGACTATCCACAAACATGATGAATGAATGCAATGCATGATGAATGAAATTTAACTAATAAATGCAAAATGAACTTATCTAATGAATGCAAAATGAATAAATATAACTAAATGAAATACATGAAAAAATGATTAGAGGAGTGAATGAAGATAATAAAAGGCGATGGAATAAAAAAAGAAGAAGAGAAAAAAGGAAAAACAAAACAACACTCCAACTGAATTTGCACCCCATAAAAATGGATAGTGAATTCATCTCAGAGTGAATTCACACCCCATAAGGATAGGGATTAAGTTTGGTAAAATAGGAGAAAAGAAAGAAAAGAAAGAGAAGAAGGAAAAAACAAGGTCAAATAAATATCAAATAAATTAAAAATATGCTTAGAGTATGATATTTGAATCAATGTAGACCACAAGGGGTTAGTGTGGTCAAACAATCATAAGTTAATCCAAAACAAAAAGAAAAGAAAAGGTGGAGCGGAACCTTGTGAGGATGTATGCTAAAAAATGGTTTAGGATGGAACAAAATGCAAGTAGATGCAAGTATGATCAAGCAACACAATATCTATATGACAAGTAAAGATGTAGAATGGAACAAAATGTCAAGAAATTTATGCAAAGTATGACAAGCAGTCATGTAGTATGAGCAAGCAAACCAAATACAAGATGAATATATGAAATCATGCATATTATCAATTTAGGTGCATTATGCTCATTGTTTCTTTAATATATTTACCATTTAACATTTTTAAATGATAGGATCCTAAACCAAGCTTGGTCATTATGACAAAGGGGCCTAGACAATTGGGCTAGAATTTTCCCTTTAGATTTGTCTAAGCATTAGTGTCCTTTTGGTTCTCCTTGAGGACAAGGTCCCTAACTTCAAAAGAATGAATGCAAACTTTCTTAGAGTAAGATCACTTGAGCCTATTTTTATAGGCTCAAATATTCTCTAAGGCATGGATGCACTTCTCATCCAATAACTCTAATTGGTTAAGATGATATAAATTATACTCATCACTGATCGAGACATCTTGCAACAAGGTGCACAATGATGAAACTTCTAGATCAAATAGGAAGACTACCTTAGTTCCATAGACCAAGATATAAGGGGTTGTACCTGAAGGAGTTTGTATGCTAGTACGATAGTCCCAAAAGGTAGGATACAACTAGATATACCAGTTGTAACTGGTCTTACTAACCAATTTCTTAAAGATCTTAACTAAAGATTTATTTGATGCTTCAGCTTGACCATTAACCTGAGGTAATATCAAGTTGACCATTTGTGTTGAATCTTATACTTAGCACAAATTTTATGGACATCCTTTTTTTTTTAAAGAAGTGCCATTGTGAGAGAAAATAATCGAAGGAATCTTGTACCTACAAAGGATCTGGTTTAAGATGAACTTGGAGACTTGAGCTCCAGTCATTATGGCTGGGGGCATGGATTCTATCCACTTGGTGAGGTACTTTGTTGCCATGATGATAAAATTATGACCATAAGACAATGGGGGGTTAATATTTCCTATGATGTCCAATCCCCATGTGGAGAATGACCAAGGGGAAGAAATAACTTGAAGGTTTTGTAAAGGGGTATGAACAAGGTATTCATGGTGTTGACACTTGTCATATCATCAAACATAGTCACATGCATCTTTCATAGAAGGCCAATAGTAACTAATATGAAGGAGCTTCTTAGCAATAACATTAACACTTAAATGACCTCCACATTATCATTTATGAGTTTCACTAAGGGCTAGTCATAATTCATCGAAGTTAAGGCATTACAAGAGGATGCCCTCAAAATAATATCAATATAAAGTATTGTTAGTTATGATGAATGGATACACTCTTTTTTGTAAATTATTTTGTTGGCTATGATCTAAGACATAAAGCATTGAACCATACTTAAGGAAGTTAGAGATGTCTTTGTACCAAGGATTAGACTAAGAAACTCTAATTTTTAAGACATCTAATGAAACAAGGCTAGAGCTAAGGATTTTGGGCTCTTAGAGTTGTCTGACAATAATCATTGCTTGATCATATTCTAACATCAAGAGGATAAGGGATGCAAAAATGGCCATAGCATCTTCATAGTGGTCGGAAGATATAGGGATAGACTCTATGGTTACTCTACCTAACATGGACAAGAGCTTGGTAATAATATCTTTGTAATATTTTAGCTTATCATCCTTGGCTTGATAAATATCATTGATCTAATTAACCACAAGTTGAGAGTCATTAAAGATAGAAAGGATTCTAAAATTTATGGCTAAGGATTCCCTAACACCAAGGATCAAAGATTTGTACTCTATAGTGTTATTAATGCAAGAGAAACGTAACTTGAAGGAAAGGAGGATGAGCTATTTTTGTGGGGTAGCTAGAATTATTCCAGCACCAATGCCCTTTAAGCAAGAGGTTTCATCAAAAAATAAATTCCAAGACTTAGGAACTTCTACTTCTAGGCTAAAATACTCATCAAGAAACTCAACAACTAAGGGATGGATAGATTCTAGGGGAATAGTGGCTAGTTGGTTAGCAATCACCTAACCTTTTATAGCCTTCTAACCTATAAAGGTTAGGTCAAACTCACTAAGGGCTAGGACCCACTTAGTAGCTTGACTTGAAAGGTGGGGCTTTAACATTAAGTAGTAAAGAGGATCAAACTTTGTGACTACCAATATCTTATGGCTAAGCATGTAGTGTATCAAGGAAGTATATCAAGTTTCATAGCTAACCAAGGTTCTACTAATATAGTAGATGGCTTGCTCTTTGTTCTAATCATCATGTTGAGTAAGCATGGCCCCCAAAGTATGGCTTGTGGCTACTATGTAAAGCTTTGAATGCTTATCCAATATATGGGCAACAAGGACAAGCATGGAAGTGCTATGCTTCTTGAGTTCATCGAAGTATTTTTGACACTCAAAATCCTACTAGAATACTACATATTTCTTAAGAATCTTAAGAAATGGCTGATGCTTATTGGCTAACAGGGCTATGAAGCGATGAATAACTTGAAGTTTTCCTTGAAATATATGCAACTTGGTTAGGTTATGGGAAGGAGGCATGCTAGTAATAGTCACTATCTTAACAGGGTCCACTTAAATGCCTTACCTAGACACTATGAGTGTAAAATATTACCATATGTGATTCCAAATACACACTTGGAGGGCTTAATATGAACCTTGTACTATTAAATCCATTCAAATATATGTCTTAAATCTTGAGCATGAGTTTATAAATTTATGGAGCGACCAAGAAGATCATCCATGTAGTCTTCAACAATATCATGTATCATGTCATAAAAAATATACGTCATGGACCTTTGGTATGTGACACCAACATTTTCAAACCAAAAGGTATTAGTTTATAACCAAAGGTGCCTCATGGAGTTATGAAAGCTATCTTGGTTTGGTCTTCAGGGGCAATCATAATCTGATTATATCCTGAAAAACCCTACATTAGTGATAGTTTTCCACATATAGCAGAAAAATTTATGATCATATCTATGTTAGGGAGGAGGAAGTCATCCTTGGGACATGATAAGTTAATGCACCTAAAGTTGGTACATACTCTGATTGTCCCTTCCTTCTTAGCCATAAGAACGATGTTTGATATCCAATCAAAATAGTCAATGGCTTTGATAAAAGTGATGTTAGAGAGTTTTTAGGGCTCCTCCTTAACTAATAAAGTGATATTAGGATGAATATTCCTAAGTTTCTACTTAATAGGTTTGGCATTAGGTCTAACTACCAAGTGATGCATGACTAGGTAGGGATCAAGCCATGGCATGTCGACGTATGACCAAGCAAAAATATCTTGAAATTCTATTAATAATTTGGTCAATTGCTCATACTCGTCCATGGATAAGGCTTTTCCTATATTAAGGATTCTAGAGCTCTCTTTGATTACTATATTAACCTCTAGGGTCTCCTATATGAGGATTTGGGATTCATCATCATAGTGAGGAGGGGAAAGTATCACTCCTAGTTGCATAAGGTCTTCAGTAGACATAGGCATAGGATCCACTTGAGAACTAGAAGACTCAACATGGGCAACACAAGGGACTGACCCATCAAAGAAGAAGTTATTTTGGAGGACATCTTCATAATCCATATCACAAAGAGTATCCCCCTCAACATACTCCCATGGGATCACTACTATCTTAGGGTGCACCAAAGTTATCACATTATAAAATAATATGTTAGAGGGATAATAGGGTCCCTCGCCCTAATTACTTAACTCTAAGCCATGATGATCTATAAATTTAGCAAAGGTGATAAGTTGATCATGATAAATTGGTAAGGGTTATTTTTTTTTGGGGATGTAGCCTATGTCACATCTCCTAGACCAAAGATCAAATTCCAATCTTGGATGCCTTGTTGTGGCCCAAAACCCTTACCTACATAACCCATACATGATAGGATTTTCTTAGGAAGTGAGTAACCATTGTATTTATAACAATGGGTAAAGGCTCTATCTATGAAAAATATGTTGCTACCATGTATATTTTATTCATGGAATGTACCCATGTAGATAAAGGTCCACATACCTATGTGTACTACTTCACCCTTTTAATGGGGAAAATCCATAGTTCAAGGTGAAGGTGGTAGCTTGGCTAGATCTAAAAGATGACTTTAAAACAAATTATTGGTTTGACCTTGTGATGAGACAATGATTGGTGGTTCCTAATTTATTTTTAAATTCGCATACTCCTTGGTGATCTAAGAATATTTATGAAGAGAATATGATGGACAAAAATTGATGTTAGATTGGGCTTGTTCAACCATTGAACAATACTAGAATGGATGAGGGTCATCCTGGATGGTGATAAGTTTATTTTTGAATTTATACTTTAAACATTGATGAAGAGTAGAAGGGATAACCCTCAACGCATGGATCCAATGGCATCCAAGAAGAATATTAAAAGATGATGGGAAAGACACCACATAAAACAAAGTGTCTAATATCTTGGATCCTACCCTAATGGGAAGGGATAAAATATTGTAGACCTCTTGGGATTCATTATTGAAAGCCTTTGTGATAACATAATATTTGGTTAAATATTCCTCCCTTAATCCAAAAATTTAGAAAAAATTATAAGTACATATATTAAGGGAGGAACCATTGTCTACCAAGGTCTTCTTGATGAAATTTTATCCAATATATCCAATTATTTAAAGGAGAGAATGCCCTTGCAAATTTGAGGAAGGAAGATTGTCATCATAAAAATATATATTATTTTTCCCAAGAAAACCTACAACATTGGCTAGGTTACTAGGGGGAATATCTTGAGAGATATATTGTTGACTTAGAAGCTTCAACAAGGCTTTCCTATGAATAGAAATTTCTAAAAGCTCTAAGAGGGATATCTTGGAAGATGTGTTACTTAAATATTATTGGACGTCAAAGGAGACTTTTGGTTGTGGCTTCAATGCTAAGGTTAGTTTTTCTACACTTGTGATTCTTTTTTTAGTACTCTTAAGAACTAATGGTGGTCTAGAGGGTTGGTTGGATGTATAACTTGTTTATTTTTGAGATTGTTGAGTTGGTTGAGCTTGAGCTTGTTGTCTTTTAGTAGCTACTATCCTTGTGGCATAGAGGATTCTCTTATGGATCTATCATATTTATCTTATTCCTAAGGTTTTGGGCGATAATATTAAGAGAAAGAGAAAGGGAGAAAAGGGGAACAAAAAGCTAACACAAAAAACACAAAAGAATTAAAAATAAATTTCTATTAAGTGTTTTAATTTTTTTCTAACACTATGCGAACAAATTTAATGGTCTTGCTTATAATTTAAAACAAAAGGAAAAAAAGGAAACAAAATTAAAAGGCTTCCTAGAGGCCACTAAGAATGTGCTTCACATCACGTTCACCAAATATGTAGAGGGAGTAAAACTGCCCATCGTGTATGATTCTCGATGGATCCGTTGGGAGCCAAGGTGACCGTGGGGCTGTTGTATTTACTCTACACTCAGGGACTTGAAGGATCGAAGGGTTCACCAGGAATGGTTTTAGGACTCGCTTCAATTCTAGGATGGAATTTTTGGTGTTTTTAGTTGAACAAGTGCCTATGTTTGGTCTTACTAAGATCTAAGCTATAAATAATTAAAGTGTAATGCAAGGCAAACAATAATACAAGCAAACAAAGGACTATTCCTAGAATCATTCTTTGCTTCAATGAGGACTAAATCTAACTTTACAAGAAAGTAAATCTCTTATTTTCAAGAAAATGTTCAAGAGAATTCACAAATAGGATTAGCCTAGATGCGAACTACATGCTTTTTCTCTTTGATTCCTAGAAATAAAATTAAAATGTCTTCTTTTTCTTATGATCTAAATCTAGAAATTAATATAACTATATACATACACACACAAAAACAACCTAAAAAATTTATCAGAGAAATTACTTGATCTGATGGTTGATCCTAGATAAATTTATGCCTCTTAAATCAAGAACCATGAATTAAGTTAGACATACAAAACAACTTCAAAAACCTTGAAAAATAATAAATTTTTGGGGGCCTGCTTAGGCCGTTATGTGACTGATCTTGGAGGTCCAATAGTCAATCCCCCTTGGTCCTTTTAGCTAACCATTCAAAAATGAAAATTATTGTTGACCTTTGGTAACAAGAAAATCAATATATAACAACATAAAACAATAAAATATAGTGCAAACATAATGGATGCAATGGAAAAATAGTATGTAAAAGATAAATTGGGATTTTGGGAGTGGATATTTCCCCCAAACTATTGTAACCAAATTCATGCCATGTATTTAGCAGACACAAATTCAAAAGAAAATAAGAAAACCAAATTTATGCCATGTAAGGGCGGGGCATGAAATTATAAAAAAAGACTTAAAAGTCAATCCATGAATGTTAAATGTAATTAGTTACTAAAATTAATGATTTAAATAACTAATAATGCATAGAGAAAACTTGATAATCCTATGGAGGAAGCAAGAGAAAAAGCAACAACCAAGATGCAATACCTATCCTCCTTATCTAGAAGAAAAATTATGTACTCGATCTATCATCAAGGCTTCTCCACTTGCTCATCCACAATAACAAATCACAAAGAACACCAAAATGAAGTAAAGAACTAGAATCAAAACTTGAGAGCATCTACATGATAATTCAAAAAATTTCTTAGATAACTTGGATACATATCTAGATGAAAAAATGAATTAAATCCTCCTATTTATAGGATATTTAGAGGGGGTTTAGGTAGTAAAATGATAAACAAACTTGGCTAGGGACAGATGCTACAAATTTCAACCAAAAACTGGGGCTTTCAAGAGAAAAAAATCCAAAATTACCAAATTCGTACCCCATACTGGGACAACCACAAATTTGGAAATGCTAGAAGAAAAAGCTAAACAAATACGGGAAAAAGAAGCTCAATATTACACTTAGATATTTTGAGGGACTTCTTAGGGTTCTAATAGAAAAGTGACTCATTTTGATGGGTCAATTTTCCATGTCTACAAATAGATCCCTTATATCTATTCATTTAGTAAATATTTGATGATTTTTACACAATGTATAATACTCAAAATATTGTTGACCATAATACCACATGATAGTCTATGAACAAGAGAAAACCATTGTCTATATGCATAATAAATTGGGATCATTTGGTCTCAACCCAAAGTTAATATTAATTATCTTCTCCATGGTTTACTAAGATTTATTAGTGTACTAATAGGTTTATGAAAGACCCAAATCAAGTCATGACATTTGACTAAAGGATACATTATTTTGACCATCATTATGCTCATATTGTTAATACTATCTCATATATTATCTTGTCAAATTGTTATTCCATAAAATTTTGCGTTATAATAAATTATGACATGATAGATTCCTAACCTAAAGCTAAACATTTACTAAATACTACAATTGCTACTTTAGCTCTTCTCCATGAAGTCTAGAATTTTGTTCCTTAACGTTTTGGAGAAAAGCAATATATATAATGATATATTATGGAATTATCACACTACTTATTTTCATTTATGGAACAATTGTAAATCTTGTCATGCATTCAATAGTTTAAGCTAAATTTCTTACCTTTGATATTATTGGTTTATCTAAATAGGTACTTGATGATGAATTACAAGTCTATGTAATTTCAATTTAATATGACTTAAAGTAGTTAGAGATCATCCTACTATGGGAGTCTAAATAAAGCTAGACTATATTGGCTAGAAAATATTGATGGAGTTTCCAAATAAAATTTTAATAATTAGGTGATTTTCAACTTGTTAAACAAATTAAAATAATTTATGATGCAAATAAAGGGACCCCTTCTACAAGTTAAATAATAGAATATAAAGTCATCCTTTATGCAAGATAAGGATTAAAGGGATAAAATTTTTTTCTTTGGGGTAAGGGTGGAAGAGTCAAGTTCCCCTTATTTTGGGTGGGGATTCAAGTTATGAACACCATAATCCTATTTGAAGAATAAAAAAACACACCTCCTTCCATGTAATGTGTATGAAGATTGATTATAGTATTTTATGTTTGATGGTGGAAGGACCTATGCTTTTTCTATAGGGGATGGAATGGATGGAGTCCTTTCCACTGATCATGAAAGAAATTATCAATACTCTTATTTAAAGGTAGTGCATGGAAGTGATGGATGTTCTTTCTATTAATTTAAAGTTTAGACAATGTTTCTTTAGGCTATGGATGAAAAGTATAGGTGTCCTTTCTCTTAGACATAAGGAAGTTTTAGATTCTCTTTTTTAAGCTAGGGATGGAATCAATGGATGTACATTAAAATACGCATTGGGGGCTTTTCTTTAGGTTGGTGGATGGAACATATGCACATCATTTTCCAAGTTAAATGGTGAAGGGATTAGGATTTTTTCTCTACACAATATATTTATAGGCCCTCTTATTTTTGAGTAAGGTAGAAAGGGATAATACCCTTTTTTAGGCTGTAAGGTGAAGGAAAGTTGTTAGTGGAATTATTAATGCTCCTTCACTAGAGTGAGGTTAGAAAAGATAAACCTCCCTTTTTATTTTGGAATAGAAAGGACATGCACTCCACATCCATACTAGAGTATAAAGTAGGAGTAGTGGGGACACTATAAGCAAAATAACTCTTAATTATCATACGTGCTTTTTTCTAAAGATGAATTACACAATGTGTGGGATAGAGTTATATTTTATAATATAGAGTTCCATAGTTATATTAACTCTACATATATATTTTTGGTAATAAAAAATATATAGCTCAAAATTTATCATGATATATCTAACTAGTCACCCATCCTAACGCTAGTATAGCTTGAGCATATATCTAACTTTAAATTTATTACTAGGTTTTGAAATAAAAATTTTCTTAAAATGTATGTTATGTAAGTACACACAACATATTATTAGATCTATGTTTAAGTACTATTTTAGTTTAAAATTCAATAGATGAAACCTTATTGGATGCTATATTATATTTTGCTAGTTATATACATAATTAAAGATTGTAATACAAACTTACAAGGTTGTTCTTTTTCATGACTATAAAAGATATAAAACCAAGTATTATGTGCAATTTTTCTACTACTAATAATAATTAATATAACTATAAATTTTCATTCTTGTCTTTCCTATGTTTCTTTTGATTAGGTATGTAGGTATGGTTGTAAAACATATTATATTGCATTGAATGACCCAACCTATTCTTATGACAAACAATCACAAATTTTTAGAGTCTCTTCTTATGATAATACATCATAACCTTCTAGTGTCTCTCCTTGTGTTTGTCATATTTCTTATTGTGTCTCTTTTAGAAATAAAAAATATTATATTTTCATTGCTGAGTCCAAAAGTGAAATACAACACAACTATAAAAGTTTTACTTAAGTTTATTGTTCAAAATCAACAAAATAAGAGGATAAAACTTAGACTTGATGATATGTGAAAAATACAATGATCTAGAATAAGATAGAAGTAACAAAAACATAGCCACTCCATGTTGCTAAAACATAGTCATTTAGGATAATTTATTAGTGAGGCTCTTAGCTAACTAATTACTATTGCTCTTGAAATATGAAACTATCATAGAGGTCATATAAAAATATTCCTTAACATGATGCCAAACCAGTAAGCATGTATTGATAAATCAACTTCCAAATATTTTTAAGGGTAATCAACCTATAAATTTCCCATAAGGGTCTCTCAAAGATAGGACTTCCAAAACCCATAAGGGATGTTTTCAACCATATTTGAAGATTTGAAGAAACTAGACCAAAGAAATACTAATCTTTAAGTAAAAATTTAAAATAAAAATATATGGGGAATAATATTAATGAAGGAACAAAATACACATTTATCATAACAACATAGAATAGGAGAAAGTGTAGTAGATATTGGAAGCTTAAAATGGAGGAGACACCACCCTATGATTTAAATTTTGGAGTCAACATTAGTTTTCCAAATTTTATTTTCAATATGCTTTGAATAATACATAGGAAAGGAAAATTTCAATCTAGGAGAAAGAGGGAAGGGTGAAAGTAATTTAGGATACATAATGTGGGGATTGTAGTCTTGAATATGGAATTCATTTGAACAAAACCAATCTCTAAAAATATTACTAGCATATGTTCCTAATTTAATATAATTTTTTTTGGAATAAGTTCACTTATTATCTCAAATAAATCCTTTAGATAATATGGTAGGTTAAAAGTAATTTTTACAATCCTCCAATACCAAAGTATAGGTAGCATGGTTCCATAGATATAACACACTTATGATGCTTTTATTAAAAAAATATCAATGGATTAAGGATAGGATACAAGGCTAGTGGCTTTTGATTTAACAAAATCACTCTATGTCACCAAACATAAGAACAAAAAATGCTAGTATCTATTCTTAGGGGAAATGCTTCTATGTGAAGGATGGAGAAACTTCACCCCAAGTTAACTAGTTCTTTTAAAGCAGTAGATAACCATTTAAATAAAACCAATTGACATTCAAAACCTTATTCTCCTATGGTATACTCTTCAATTTATTATTGTAAGTGCCCTAAGAGAATATATTTTGGACAAGATCCTTCCATAACTCTAAAGCCTTAAGATATTATACACCTCATTTAGCTACCAATACTTTACTTTTTGTTAATAGATCAAATATGCCAAACCCCCTTATCGTTGGCAAATATATAGAGTTTCCAAGAGACTCAAATAATTCTAAGAGTCCCATGACACTTAGACAAAATATAATTATTGGGGATATTAAATGGTCCTTATGCTTCAAGCATCATGACACGCATAATGTATTTTCATCGGGTGCATCCGGTGATATCGTTTGGAACACCAATCTAGAAAATCTAGGGAGTGTGGAACATGGGTCCTTCAAACAACCTAAAGGTTTTTTACCAAGGATGAAACCTTGTATATATGTGGTCTTCGAAGCTTTCCTTCCAAACTTACCTCCTAAATTAACCTAACCTACCAGGCATTTGCTAAGAAAAAGGGATAGAGAGAAAAAGTGGTAAAATCTAACTATCCTAACTAGCTTAAGCTTAGGGTGGCAATGCACCAAAGATTACAAATTTCATTCTAGATATCACCGGGATTAGTGAACACATGCATCAAGATATGACAACTAAGAATGAAAACTATCACAACCATACATGACTGCAAATGAAAGGATCTCATGTGAAAACCAAGATAGATACTAGTAACAACCCTCCATAGAAAAATATATGCACACAAAGACCAAGATAGATATTTGAGTAGTCATAACTCCTTGCATTCATATTTAAGTACTATTACAATTATACATAATTGAGAGAGGCTCGATGACCTATACATGTAGTGACTCAAGGCTTGAGTCTAGACTGATATACAAAACAAAAAAAATGAGAGAATAATTACCAGATGCTAGGCACAAAAATAATTCTCTCTTTTTGTCCTCCATTTTTTTAGTTCTAGATATGGTTGTTTATAATATTTACATCAAGTTTAAAATTTAAAATTTCCCCAAATGACTATAGGTAGGAGTGCTTGAATCATTCTTGGTTTTTGAGCTAGAGATACCATGTTGAATTTATTTATACGGAATTTGGAGCTATTTGGGGGTCTAATCATCATAAATATTCCTATAGGTGGAGTGACATTTTGTAGAGAATTCATTAATGAATCTCCCCTTTCAATGGAAACTCGATCCCAAGTGGAGGCTTCTTGATCTACCCTATATTGTTATATCCCTTACCCTTTTATATTGATTACATCAATATCTTGGCTTTGGTCCTTTGCTTTTATGGTCCAATCACTCTAGTATCTTCCATTCCTATATTTCTTGCTAACATACTAGCTCAGTTGATGTCGCATATAATGTTTTGCTTCTCCTTTTGGTTGCTGATAAGTTGAAGATGCCTCTATATGGGAATCATAAAACTTCATTTGATAGGCATATTTTCAAGTTTGGTTTGGCTTGTGCATGCTCTTCTTTGCTCCTCCTGCCTTTATTCCTATGGGGAATCCATATATGGATCAACAAGATCAAGCACTCATATTGAGTCCTTACTTGAATCATCATTTTTTCCATGATAGAGGTCCTAGAATTAAGATAACCTCTTTATTTTCCACTGGAATGTTTTTGGAGCCCTTGTTGATGGCAAGATGTGGCTTAGTCACCACCAAAAATGTTGTGATCCTTTGTTTTTCTAGTTTTTGTGGTTGAATTCACCTCATGGTTGAGGAAGCTTTGAGCAACCTAGCAATATTTGGCATAGACTACCTCTTGGCATCTTCTTCTAGTCAACTACTTATATGGAGGGAATTTTAGGGCCTTTCATTTTGCTCAGCTTTAGGTAGTGATCTTGTTTCAAAATTCTCTTTTGGGTGAGGGTTTTTCCTATGTAGTTAAATCTTAACTATATTTTGTGTTGGAGAATATTACATTATTTGGTACATGCTAATGTATCACCTTGGTACATTATTATATTAGGAGTGTGTCTTAGATTAGTGAGTGAGTTGATATTTCATGTAATGTAATAATGTGTAGGAAATGCACAAGTTTCATGTAATTATGTGTACAAGTGTTATAAGTGTAAATGTTTAAAAGTGTCCATTATGTAAGAGTACACATGTATCCTTATTTTAGTAAGAGTCAAGTACAAGTGTGCATACAATATAGTGTCATGTGTATGCAAGTGTCAAGTATAGAAGCCAAGAGTCATGGTAACCAAAGATTCATCCTAGAAAGGCTATATATTACTCCATAGAGAGAGAGAAATAGAGCTATACAAATCTTCTAGAGAGCAATCCATATCTTCTACATAGTGATATATAGTGTCTATAGTGTTATCTCTATGAGATATTTATAATATAAAGAGGAGTAATACAAGTTTGCATACATTTGAGAAACTAGTATTGTAAGTGATATTATTTTGTATATTTTAGGCTTTATATTCATATATTATCATATTATTGAATGGTATTTGGTATATTATTAAGCCTTGATAATACATATTAGTTGTCTCATTTATCTCTATTACATTATCTTTACTAGTTCATTATATTACAACTTTATTATATTCGATCCTATGATTATTTTCTTGGGAATTTCATATTAAGTATAAGGTTTCAAAATCCATCAATGGTATCAGAGCTACAACAAGATTTCTTGCATAGGATTTGAAATTTGTAGAAGGTTAGATTTTTTCAACAAGATTGAAGAATAACTTGTGAATACTAGGACTCAACAAAGATATTTCCACAAGGTTGAAGGATAACCTATGAAGACTAGGATTCCTATTTGGGAAAATAAACTTGAAGACAATTGATTATTCAAGACATAGCCAACCCTAACATTAATAGAAATTTTTAGGGACAGAAATCCCTTAACATCAATACTAAATTTTTAGGTAATGCTATAAAAAGCTATCAAAGATATTGCTATAGTGAAAAATCGATCTTCAAAGGTTGAGAAGCTTTCTACAACATATAGAGAAGAATTGTATTTTTGATTGCTTGAAGGTTGAGAGCTTTCCTCATGTAAGGATTTATTTGATTTATGGTAAAAATGAGACCCATGAGAAGAGGTCCCATTAAAATGACAGGATATCCATCAAAATAGGTTCCATACAAGAAAGTAGATAGAAAGAGGATACCTAATAAAATAGTTCACCTAGTAGAGAAAGGAGACCCACTAAAAGAGGTCCCATAGTAGAGAAATAAGACCTACTTAAAGAGGTCCCATAGCCATAAGAGAAAGAAGACCCACTGAAATATGTCCCATAGCTATTAGAGATAGAAGACCTAAGAAAAGAGGTCCCATAGTAGGCGTAGATAGAAGACCTAAGGAAAGAGATCCCATAGCTGACAGAGATAGGAGACCCGAGAAAAGAGGTCCCATAGAAGTTAGAGATAAAGAGGAGACCCAAGGTAAGAGGTCCCAAAATTGGTAGAGATAGGAGACCCAAGGAAATAAGTACAATATAAGTCATAGACATCAGAGATAAAGAAGAGACCCAAACAAAGAGGTCTTATTGATGATTGAATATTAGTATTTAAAGAAAAGAGAACTTGAAAAATTCAAGACAACAAGATGTCTTGAGGACAACAATATTTGAAGATAGACCAGGCAACATTTGGAAGGTAAGTATATTTCCAAAGTTTGAATGATATAGTAGTTATCAAAGGCCCACAAGTTTGTGAAGATTAGAAGTGAGGAGAAATAGAGATAGAATATCTCTATGCTTGTATAGATTCAGCTAAAAAGGAAGCTATGCTAGAAGTAGAGTAGTAATGAAGGCATCATCAAGAAATCAAGGTTGAAATCTAAGTATTAAAGGTACATCTAGAGTGCAGTAGAAGAAGCAATATTAAAGAGTTGTTCTTGCAAGTGATTAAGGTATATTAAGAGTCTTGAAATATTCTACACCAAAGTATAAAATCTAGACATCTACACCTGCATATTAAAGAATAAAATAAGTTAGAACAAATAGCATTGACAACAAGGATTTTATGGAAAGCATGTTATAAATAATGCAGTGCAAATAGAAGGATAAAAATATGAAGAGAATTCATATTTTGTGCCATTGATCTGAGTGAGTACCACTCTAAGTCAAATATGAATGTAGTTCTAGTAAAGGTAAACCAACACCATCAAGGAGACCAACACCACCATGGAGACGAGCATCACTAAAGAGACAAGTGTCACCTTAGTTACCAACACCATCAAGGATACTTGCACCATCATGTAGAAAAACACCATCAAGGAGACTAGCACCATCAAGGAGACGAGAACTATTGAGAAGAACAAGTGCCACCAAGAATTTATAGCACCATAGATAAGTGCAAGCGACACTAAGCAATGCAAGAACCATGAGGAGAACAAGTTCTAGGATGAAATGAATTATTTGCATTACCATTTTTGAGTTGAAACACTTGCACTATTTGAAGAAAAGGGAGACAAGGTGAAGCACCATCTCAAAGAAATATCAAACGTCTATTAGCCATATAGGAAACAAAATTCATCTAAATGCAACAAAATGGAAGCTCAAACAATGAGCCAAGTAAGTCAAACGTTATGGGAAAAGGACAAGCATCAAGCATCTAAGGTGAAGAGAAATTGATTTCAAAAATATCAAGCAGTTAGAAGCTTAGTAGAATGTTTCATTCACCAAGGAATTAAAGTGCAAACAAACATTTCACTCACCAAGGTATTGGAGCATTACCAAGTATCAACCTAAATCACCATGCATTCTATCGAATTTCCATGTTGACATAAGGAAGATAAATGGACAAAGATTGAAGCATTTCATGGAAGATTACAAGTAAGGATTCATGCAAGTAATTCCCATTCACTCTCAAACATTCAAAGCAAAGATAATCTAATCAAATTTCTTACCAAATCATAGTGCCAAAGATCATTTGAAACAACATACCATTAAGGAGGTATATTTGAGTTTAATTTTTAATATTTAATTATTTCTAAGATTGATGAGAGATGAAGGTGATTTTAAGATCAATTATTGAATTATTCTAATGTTTAATTAGATTAATGAAGAGATAAGAAGTTTCATAGGATATTTAATACCTTAATTATTTTAAATTAAATCTTTAAGTTTTGGAGTGATAAGTAGATATTGAATTTGAAGTTTTATGAAATTTAAAATTTGTACTATATCCCCTTTTTCTACATACTTCATAAAAATTCAAATTAAATATCTACTTATCAATGGGTCAATTTAGCCAAGACAATATCAAACTCAATACTATCTACATCAGCAACAATTTCAACATCAATATCCTTCTCAATATCAATATAATCAATGTCATTTACCATACAAAGAAGGAAATCAAAAGGGTCATTTAGCTCAAGAAATCCAATAAATTCAAGAATTAGAAGAAACTACAAAATAAAATGAAGTCAAAGCTCTTTTAGAAAAAATTGTATTTTATGAAGATATTTTTTTGGAAAGATACTAGTCATTCACTTGATCAGAATATAAAAAGGGAGCATATTGAAGAAAGCAAGAATGGACAGTACATGTCCTAGGATTAGGATGAAGACTTTATTAAATATTAAAGTTTTAAAAAACTAAATAATGTAATATAGGGGGGTGTTGGAGAATATTACATTATTTGGTACATGCCAATGTACCATGTTGGTACATTATTAGATTAGGAGTGTGTATTATATTAGTGAATGAGTTTATATTTCATGTAATGTAATAATGTGAAAGAAATGCACAAGTGTTGTGTAATTATATGTGCAAGTATTATGAGTGTAAATGTGCACATATGTCCATTATGTAAGAGTGCATATGTGTCCTTAGATTAGGAAGTGTCAAGTGAAGATTCAAGTACAAGTTTTCATACAAGATAGTGTCATGTGTATGCAAGTGTCAAGTATAGGAGCCAAGAGTTATAAGACTTGGCATAGGGAAATGAGGAGTCAAACCAAAGAGTCATCCTAGAAAGGCTATATATTACTCCATAGAGAGAGAAATCCATATATTCTACATAGTGATATACAATGTCTATAGTGTTATCTCTATGAGATATTTGTAACATAAAAGGAGTAATACAAGTTTACATACATTTGAGCAACTAGTATTGTAAGTGATATTATTGTGTATATTTTAGGCTTTACATTCATATTTGATCATATTATTGAATGTTATTTGGTATATTATTAATCCTTGATAATACATATTAGTTGTATCATTTATCTTTGTTACATTATCTTTATTGGTTCATTATATTACAACTTTATTATATTTTATCCAATGATTATTTTCCTATGAATTTCATATTAAGTATAAGGCTTTAAAAACCATCAATTTGGAAACTCACAAGGGACCTCTACTTGTAAGGGTTCAAGGACCCAAAATTAATAGCCTTATTATTTGGTCAAAGAGTCTTAGAGGTAGGGTTTGGAGGCTTTGGGATTTGAAAGAAAAGTTGGGCTCTTTGTTGGGCCTGCTTGGGAGCTCATAGGATGTATCAAGATGAGCTCTCCTTTTATAGACGTTTCATCAAGTAAAGTGTTGATGTCTTTGTCTTATCAACCCTTATTTTTAATCTTTCCCATGTAGTCAAATCAATTATGACATGGTTATCCATTGTGTTGCCTTGTGTTTAGCTACAATATATGCCTTTTCATCAATCTGATAGCTACTAGGTACTTGATGGCATCATACATAGTTTTCCTTAGGCCTTCTTGCAGATTGCTAGTACCCTTAATCTACACAACCTTTCTTTGCTTGTGCATATAGCTTGATGATAATTTTTTCAAAAATAACTTTGCATGGGAGATTTAACTTTTTTCCCTCCTCAATATGTTTCTATTTATTTAAACCAATAGCCATAATACTTGGATCTTACCACCTTTTATTTAAATACCATCTATTTACAACATAATACATTGTATGACATATTTTCACATGCTAGCTATTTTATGTGGATCCTTCTCATTATAATATGCAATGTCCAGACCAAATCAACCCAAATTTTTTGTCTTGGTCATTCAACTATGGGGTTGTGTGCTCTACTAGTTTTGATGAGTGATGATTCCTTATAGATTCAATGACCTCTAATATGGTGAGCCCCTCTCCTTGGACTATGTGTATGTTTGCTCTATTTGGTCTAATATCCTCATATATGTTCACCCTCCATATGTTGTTGGCCCATTCATCCTTATAGTTATCTAGTATTAGGGTGTGCACTACATCCCAAATTATATCTGGTTCTAATTCTTATTTTAAAACAAAGAAGTCCCATTCTCCCTGGGATTTAATTGCTATAATATGCTTCACATGATGCATGTGAAAGGGTTTGAAGGGGACCATTATTTTGGTGCTATAGTATATCCTTAGTAACATGTGATTCTAATACAAGGAGAGATGCCCTCCATTTTTTACAATGAAGTCATGGGAGAGGTATATGCCAATTGACGTTGGTAGATTAATCACCACTATATATTGAGTGACGATCACATTAGGGTAGGCATATAGTGAAATTTGTAGGTCTTTTACAAGGATGAGGATAGGAGTTGAAGTTCCATCTAGTTACATTATGCCTTGCTTGATCGGTTTGTAAGCTAACTCTAATGCACCAACCATTCTCTTAGGCATGCCTAAGGTACTTGCCCTAGAATCCACTAGCCAATTGTGAATGAGCTTGTCCTTGCACATAAGCATAAAGTAGAAATGCTATAACTTGGGCTCGTTAGGACTGAGATTAAATAATTATAGGAGAACTTCCTTATTTTGATTTCTAGTGATATTCTACTCCTCTAGAGCTTCATCAAGTTGCTTCACCTATTTTGGTAGAGTGAGAAGAAATAGAGATAGAATATATCTATGCTTGTATATATTTGGCTAAAATTAAAGCTATGCTAGAGGTAGATCAGTAATGAAGGCATCATCAAGAAAGCAAGGTTGAAATCTAAGTATTAAAGGTACATCTAAAGTGTAGTAGAAGAAAGTAGTATTAAAGAGTTGTTCTTGCAAGTGATTAAGGTATATTAAGAGTCTTGAAATCTTCTGCACCAAAGTATAAAAGCTAGATGTTTGCACCTGCATATTAAAGAAGAAAAGAAGTTAGAACATATTAGCACTAACACCATGGATTTTATCAAAAACATGTTATAAAAAATACAATGCAAATAGAAGGATAGAAATGTGAAGATTTCATCTTTTATGCCATTGATCTGTGTGAGCATCACTCTGATTTAAATATAAATGAAGTTCTAGTAAAGGTAAATCAACACCATCAAGGAGACCAACACCACCATGGAGATAAACATCACCAAAGATACAAGCACCACCTAAGTGACCAACACCATCAAGGAGACATGCACCATCGTGTAGACAAACACCATCAACGAGACTAACACCACCAATAAGACAAGCAGGGTTATGCATAGTGGCGAATATTCACAAATTAAGTGAATATTAGGATTTTCAAAATTATAAATTGGCAAATATGAGGACCCTCGATGTCATCCCATTCACCTAAAATTTTTAGGACCAATTGTTTCTTAGGGTTAATTCACCATAATATATATCCAAACATAGGCATATTTGTACTCTTTGGAAAGTGCTTTTCAAGACTGATCTAATGGTGGTGTTTTTATGAAGTTATAAGATGATTTAATAGGTCAAAAGTGGCCCCAAATATTTGGTATGAAGATGCTTGATTTTATTTTTTTAAGATTCTCCATGATTCACCTTGATTTTGATTAGGATTCACCATTTTTTTTACAAGTACATTTTGAGTCCAACCCCTTATGCATATCCCTAAAGACAAGCACCATAGATAAGGCCAAGTGCCACCAATCATTACGAGCACCATAAAGAAGTGCAAGCGATACTAAGCAATGCAAGAACCATGAGGAGAACAAGTGCTAGGATGAGATGAAAAATTTGTATTACCATTGTTGAGCTAAAATACTTGCACCATATGCAGCAAAGGGAGATAAGGTGAAGAACCATATCAAAGAAAACTCAAACATCTATTAGCCAAAGAGTAAATAAACTTCATCTAAGTACAACAAAAGGGAAGCTCAAACAATGAGCCATGTAAGTCAAAAGGTAAGGGAAAATGGAAAACATCAATCATGTAAGGTGAAGAGAAATTGAATTTAAAAAATGTCAAGTAGTTAGGAGCATATTAGAATGTTTCACTTGTTGAGGAGTGTAGACAAACCTTTCAATCACCAAGGTATTGTAGCATTACCAAGCATCAACCTAAATTACCATGCATTCTGTCAAAGTTCCACATTGACATAAGGAAGGCGAATGAATAGAGATTGAAGCATTTCATGGAATATTACAAGTAAGGATTCATGCAAGGAATCCCCACTCACTCTCACACATTCAAAGCCAAGAGAAGCTAAGTGAATCACTTACTAAATCATAGTGCCAAAGATCGTTTGAAACAATGCACCATTAAGGAGGTATATTTGAGTTTAATTTTTAATATTTGATTATTGCTAAGGTTGAGGAGAGATAAGGTGATTATAAGATTAATTATTGAATTATTCTAAGGTTTAATTAGATTAATGGAGAGATAAGAAGTTTAATAGGATAATTAATACCTTAGTTATTTTAAATTACATCTTTAAGCTTTGGAGTGATAAGTAGATATTTAATTTGAAGTTTTATGAAATTTGAAATATGTACTGTCCCCTTTTTCTACATAACTTCATAAAAATTCAAATTAAATATCTATTTATAAGTGGATCAATTTAGCCAAGACAATATCAAACTCAATACTATCCACATAAACAACAATTTCACATCAACATCCTTCTCAATATCAATATAATCAATGTCAATGACCATACAAAGAAGGAAATAAAAAGGGTGTTAGAATTATTGAAGTGAAGTTGTCATTGATGTCAAAGGTGGACTTGGTTGATAGCAAATGAAATGATGGACAAATAATTCAAGGCAAATATTCAAAGGTGGACTTAGTTGATAGAAAATGAAATGATGGAGGCAAATATATTTCTCAAGGGAAGATGTAATGTCAAAGGATTGAAATATTTAAATAAAATATTTAAATATTTCTAAGGTGTGCAAATTTGCTAAGGTTGAAATATTATTGAGGAAGAAATCAATTAATATTTGCTAAGGTTGAAATATTATTGAGGAGGAAAATAATTAACCTTTTCTAAGGTTAAAATATTATTACAAGGGTATGGACGGACGTATCAGGAAAAATGAAAATTATCATTTTATGTGCATGGGCTGACATATTTCACAAAGTGAAAGGTTGATATAAAAACAAGATGAATTTTCATTTCAAAGGAGAGAGATCTGATGACGTCGTAATCATGAACTGGGAAAGAGATTGAGTCGAGAATAAGAAGATCCGTAAGAGGATAGTTTAGGTTAACAATGGTGAAAGAAAGATTAAGCAAATGGTGGTATTATTTTCTACGTCGTATAAGGGTAAGAGCAGGAGGTTTGTTGGCACAAGGGAAAGAGAAATGTTCATTGTATTCGTTGGCAAGTTAAAAAGAGAATATTGTTGAGTTTGTTGAGATAAAATTGAGGAGAAATTTGCTTTCTGTTGGCACATTGAGAAACCTGTTGTTCATTGATGCATTGAGAAGCTTGTTGTTTGTTGGCACATTGAGGAACCTATGGTTCATTGACACATTGAGGAAATTATTGTTCGTTGGCACATTGAAGAACCTACGGTTCATTGGCACATTGAGGAACATAAACTTATTGTTCGTTGGAGGAGAAACTTGATGTTCATTGGAAAGAGAAACTTGTTGTTTGTTGGAAGAGATACTTGTTATTCGTAGTTTACATTGATGCAAAAGAAGTTAAGAAGAGATAGTTCTTACCGGTTTTCATTGACGCAAAAGAAGAGAAGAGGATATAATGCTTTCCAATTTTCATTGATATAAAGGGAAGTAATGCTTTCTATTTTTGTTGATACAAAAGGAGGTAATGCTTGTTGGTTTTGTTGACACAAAAGACACATAATGCTTGTTATTTTTCATTAGTGCAAAAGAGAGTAGGAAGAAGATTTTAAAGTTAGGGCACATTCTAACTTACAATTGGCAAGAAAAACATCAAAATAAAATATAGATGATGAGATTTGAGAGTTCTTGATGTTTTTATAATCTTGGATAGCATGGAAGTTCATTTTTATTTGTGCATTTGCAAGGTTTGATAGGGCACATCCAAAAAATATTTGATGTGTAATATCATTGGAGACATTCGAGCAACAACAAATAATTTAAAGCAAAGATAGCATGATAGTGGAAAGCTTTTTGGAAGAAGGAAATTTATCATAGCACTGGATAAGAAAACAATGCTGGACAGAGAGGCCTTTCACGAACATCAAACACAATAGCCAAGAAGTTTTGATTTTGCAAAATTTTTGAAGGAAGGAGAACCGCTTTCGGATGAAAGCAAACATTGGGCAGTGAATAAAGGTGTGTAAAAGTTTTAATTCTATTGATTATTGAATGAAAATGTCAGCATGAAGTTGTGAAAAAGGGAAGCACAAAAATTTGTTGTGTCTTACTCCCACACAAATGACATTGGGATAGTGAAGGAGTTTATAAGGAACAAGACTTCTTTACCTTCTCAATTACCTATTGGTAATCGTAGAAGTGTCGTGAGCTTCGTAGTGGTAACTGATTCACTTGAGACACTTGGCACTGATTGATTGTTATTAATGGTTTGACTACATGGAAATTCGTACTATTGGGCATGTTGGATGTACACACTATTTGGGCATGTTGTTGATCATGTGTTGAAGGAGTTGACCACCTAGATTTTTATTGCTGCCTAGATTCTATGCTGCAAACAAAAGGTACTACAAAAGAAAAGTGACTTGCCATATTTTGTTTCCTGCATTAGAGTTTGGTGTATATTATGAATAGATACTACAATAAAGGTTTACAAGCCAAGTAAAAGAGAAGAGTGGAAGAGCTTGTGAGAGAAAAGTGGTAGAGTTCTTTGGTAGCTCATAGTTGAGATTTCTAAAGGTAATAATTTGCATTTGGGATATTGATAATAGATTTGTGGACTTGTAAGACAAAATAAAGGTGACTTGTGTAAAAGGTGCACTTTCCTATATATGCTTTGGAGACTTTGGTCTTGCATATTTTCCATTCTTGAATGGTCGATTGAAGGTTGAGAAAAATAGAGGATCAACATTTACAAGGTCAGTTATCAAATGCTAGACTAGAGCTACCCTTAAAATGTAATAAATGTGAGATATGTGGAAGCGATAGACTAAATGAATGTGGAGAAAAAATTGGCCATTTGAAGCTTCCCACACCAGTATATCATTCTCTATATGTACAGGAGGTTAAATAAATTCTGCGTAGAATATGTCTGAATTACTTTTAGTTGAAGAAAGCAAACTCAAGAAAAGGTGAAGAATTGGATTTATTGATTAGAGTTGAGCAAGTTTTAGAGCATATTTGAGTAGTATTTGTGAGCAAGTTTTGGAGTAGATTTGAACAGTGTTTGTGAGTAGGTTTTGGAGTATATTTGAACAGTAATTATAAGTAGGTTTCTGAGTAGACTAAAGCAAAGGGGATTGGTGTCTCCTATGGACTGATGTCCATAAACCAGAGCAGAGGGGATTGATGTCTCCTATGGATTTGTGTCCATGAACTAGAGTAGAGGAGATTGGTCTCTTGTGGATTTGTGTCCACAAACTAGAGTAGAGGAGTTTGGTGTCTCCTATGGATTGGTGTCCACAAACTTGAGATGGGATAGGTGTCTCCTATGGGTAGGTACCCATGAAATTGTGAGAGGGGATAGGTATCTCCTGTGTATTGGTATCCATGAACATTGTAATAGGGGATTGGTATATATTATGGGTTGGAGCCCATGAAATTTATTAAAGAAATTTATAAGCAATATTATACCATGGTTTTCTCCCGAAAGTGTGTTTCCACGTAAAAGCTGTCTCTCATATGTGTGATGATTTGTGCATTTTTTATTATTGCAATTGATAATATTTGAATTTATTGCTTTGGAAAGAAAAGTAAAAGTTTTATATTATATGGTTCACCCCCATATCAGTATGAGCTTATGGTCTTCAAAGGGTCATCTAGCTCAAGAAATCCAAGAAATTTAAGAACTAGAAGAAACTATAGGAGAAAATGAAGTCAAAGCTCTTTCAAAAAAATTAGTATTTTATGAAGATGATTTTTGGAAAGATACTAATAATTCACTTGATCAGAATACAAAAATGGAGCAGACTGAAGAAATTAAGAATGGATATTACATGTCCTAGGGTCAGGATGAAGATTGTATTGAATATTAAAGTCCTTAATAACTAAATAATGTAATACAAGGGGTATTGGAAAATACTACATTTTTTGGTACATGCCAATGTACCATGTTGGTATATTATTAGATTAGGAGTGTGTCTTAGATTAGTGAGTGAGTTGATATATTATGTAATGTAATAATGTGTAGGAAATACACAAGTGCCATGTACTTATGTATGCAAGTGTTATGAGTGTAAATGTGCACACATGTCCATTATGTAAGTGTATATGTGTCCTTATATTAGGAAGAGTCAAGTGAAGATTCAATAGTAATTTGATACTTAGTTTTGCTACAAATGAATGACTATATAATTCTTATATTGATTTATCTTCAAATAATATGGTACTACATGCAAGATCAGGTACGCTTGTAGGTGGAAGAAATAGAATCATCCACCATAAATGGGGTACTTGAGGTTGGGTAAGTGATGATTAAAGAAACCTAGGGGTAACATGGATGACTAACCTCATATAGGTATGCATTAACATTTAAGGATAATCATCAACTAGCTAGCCACCAAGAGCCACAATTGATAGCCTAGTAGCTATCGTAAATTCTTTGGATGAGATGGGTGATTGGGTTGATGGAAATATTCCCACTTTGCTTGTTGCATATAATTTGTTGTCTTTTACTTCATCACTTGCTACATCATTGATTTGGAAAATGTGCATAAGTTTAGTTGCCTTTGAATTCTCTGAATTGTTGATAGGATAGCATGTTGCTAGTGAAGAACCTATATATATATATATATATCTATATATATCTATATATATATATATGAGAATATGTTTTGAATAATAATAGAATTTTATTTAAATAAATAACAAGTATCTATTATAAAGAATAATGGAATTTTATCATTAGATAATAAGAACTTTATTTTAAATAATAATTAAAACCATAATTTGAATAATAGGAGAGTATTACTCTTATATGGTAAAAACCTCTTTTAAACAATAAAATAAATTAATTGGAAAATAATTTGAAAAAAGGAGAGAAATTTTTGTGTAAGATTTTGTGTTCGCTTGGATGGAAGCTTTCGACTGACCTTGGAGAAGGAATTTATTGATGAAAAGATATTTGTAAATCCTATATAATGTTTTTATCCTCAATCGTTGGTTGGATGAGAAGGTATTCATGGTGGGCAGGTGAATGGAATTAAGAGATGGGATAGAAGATAGTGTAAAGGAATACTCGGCTCACGTGCGATAAAGAAAGAGGAGGAAGACCTTGTAGGGGGATGGCTAATTTGGTGTAAGGTAAAAAATAAATGGAAGGACACAAAGTCAAGGAAGGAGAGCACCTAGAAAAATAATGTTCAAATAAAGGAAGCACCATCAGTCTTCAAAACCACTAGGTTGGATATCAAAATATACTCTCCTCCATCCTTGAATTTATCTTGGCTTATGTTGAGGATGGTCGTCTATTTGTATTACTTACCTTGTTTTACATTCATTTTAAATGCCTGGTTTGGCTACATCTTTCTCTGCATTAAACCTAAGGTTGAGTCTTGTTCTTTGGCTATTTTTTGAGATGTTAACCCATGTTGGCAAGGGAGAGATCTTCTCCATAAGAAGAAACCTTTTACCACTATAGTGAAGCTTGGTAGTGTTTAGGTTGATGTCTTGTCTACTTGGCACTCAATTCAACCACTGTAGTTGTTGACCGCTAGGATGGTTGAAAACAAGTGCAAGTTAGCACTATCTCAAAGTGCTATATTTGTTTACTGGTATCTCATTGAACATTTATGGCCAAATTTATCTTGTTCAGAGCCCTTCATTGGTTGTAAACCATTTCGAAAGTGCTCTGCTAGGCTTTGTTTCATCTTGCTTGGTTTGGTGTTGCTATTCTAACCATCCCATGTGAGTCATCGATTCTCCTTAGGGAATTTCTCAAGTGTTGAGTACCTTGTTTTCTCCTACCAGCATTGAAATTCAAACCCCATCCTATCAGCTTGTGTTTGGGTTGACTCATCCTTTGGAAATCATTGTTGGGGAAGCACTACATTCACCACATGAGTAGTAGCATCCTTGTTGGCTCTTTCTACTCAGTTGACCTTTGGCCATTTGCTCTTCCCATATAGGATCATTAGTTCTAGAACCAAAGTCTTACTTTGTGCCCAATTGCCTCGTATATTTGGGTAGGGTCATGGGTGTTTTATGAAGTTTTTTATTGCATATTTTTGTTGGGTCATATTTTGGGTGATAATTTATTTAGATTAATGAAATATGATTATAATCAAAGAAAATACGTTAGACCTATTTTAATTTAATTAAGTGAAGGGAATTGATTAGCTATATGGGACCTTGATTATTTTGAATGAAGGAAACATAGTTTATTTTATTAATTAAAGGAATGGAACTTTGATTAATGGAAATAAAGGAAAAAAAGTTTATTTTATTGATTAAATGAATGGGACTTTGATTAATGGAAATAAAGGAAATATAATTTATTTTATTAATTAAAGAAATGGAACTTTGATTAATGGAAATAAAGGAAACATAGTTTATTTTATTAATTAAAGGTATGGGACTTTGATTAATGGAAATAAAGAAAACATAGTTTATTTTATTAATTAAAGGAATGTGACTTTGATTAATGGAAATAAAGGAAACATAGTTTATTTTATTGATTAAAGGAATGAGACTTTGATTAATGTAAATAAAGGAAATATAGTTTATTTTATTAATTAAAGGAATGGGAATTTGATTAATGGAAAATAAAGGAAATATAGTTTATTTTATTAATTAAAGGAATGGGACTTTGATTAATGGAAATAAAGGAAAAATAGTTTATTTTGTTAATTAAAGGAATGGGACTTTGATTAATGGAAATAAAGGAAATATAGTTTATTTTATTGATTAAAGGTATGGGACTTTGATTAATGTAAATAAAGGAAATATAGTTTATTTGGTTAATTAAAGGTATGGGACTTTGATTAAATCAAATAGATGGAATATAGATTATTTGCTTAATTAAGGAATGGAACCTTAGTTATTTGAAATAATGGTTTTGGAATGATTTGATTAAAGTAAGACTTGTGATCTAGTTGTATCTGTTGAAATGACTCTCTTTGGGTAAATGAGAGGTGAGAATAAAAATGAGGAATTTTTATGATATCAACTAGACAGTAGATGGTTGAATACTTTAATTAAATTTGTATAGTTACAATTTGGTAAAGTAAATAGTAAATGCACTAGTTTCATGTTACTAGTAGATGCATTTAGATGCATGTCTTTCATAGAACCATGAGTTGCCTTGATCCCCTACTATCCTCAAATGAATGATGGAAATACAAGGAGGACCAAAGAGGCAGTTGGAACCAATGCACCAGTTTGATTTATAATTACAATAATTTACTTATGCTCAAATAGACTAGAATTGTAGGGAGAAATCCCTAGATGAATATGATGTATTACTTTATTCTTTTAAGAGTATGGAGGTTTTACCATACTTGGATATATGTAATAATTTATTGAATGAATGGGAAATGTATCTTTAATTTATTGTTATGATTTATCTATGCTTTGTTATCTAGATTTCTCTTTTGTTTAATGGTTATCTTCATTTAAATGTTGTTTCCTTTCTAAGTACTTCTTGTATGCTTTATGGATTTTATTCCTTAGTTGATTAAGTAGATAGAGTCATTCTTGTCTTCTTGCTAAACATAAAAGTAACCTAAGAAAATGAGATCTTAGGGTGAACCTAGAAAGTGACCTAAGAGATTGAGACCTCTTAGGGTGAACATAGAAAGACCTAAGGGATTGAGACCCCTTAGGGAGAATGCTAACTAAGTAAACTGATTGATTACATCAGAGTTAAGATAGCTCATCATGAAGATGATATGGATAGCTTAACTCATAATACATGTAGCATACCTACATAGATAGACTTGTGTATGGTATGGTGATGGGCGTATACCTTCGACTGTACTGAAGGTGATAAGTTTAGCTCATCAAGAATGATGAGATGGATAAGCTTATTTGCAGTAACACATAGTATGCCTACATAGATGGACTTGTGTAGGGTATTGAATGAGATGTAACTCTTTGGGAAAGTTGGGAAACTTAGTAAACTTAAAACAATAGATAAACCAAATGTTGGATAGGGGTTTATGAATCCCTCTCCTTAGTTAAAAAAAATTATTTTATTTTCTTGTGTTTTCTTGTAGCTAGTTTTTGGGGTCATTACATTTGGTATCAGAGCTCTAGGTACGAGGGTATAGAGCTTCTTAATGTGTTTTAGGGATTTGGATGTCTTTCTATGAAGGCTTGCTTAAGTTTTAAGCTAAAGTCAAGAAGACCTAGAATCCCCTGCTTGCTAGAATCTAATGGGGATTAACCCCAAGGGTGATTGGAATGTTATGATACCTTACTTATAGTAAGTATGGACTTTGGCATTGAAGTTACATCATAACCTTGGAACACTACCCTAATTAGATTATTGATATTTTTAGCAAGAGAACTCTACATTATGGCTTGTGTTAGTAGTTTAGTTCAAAGGTGGAACTGTAACCTAACCTTCTCTTATTGGTTATCATCAGGATAAATGGCACCTAAGGCTAGAAAAGAGAGGCCTACACCTTCAACTAGGTAGACTCAATAGAGTAATGTCGAAGAAGGGATTCGGGATGAGGATCCCAAAAATTCCAATAGAGAGGTAGAAAACCTCACTACTATGGTTGCTACCATGTAGGATCAGATGAAATAAATGTTGGAAACCATTGTAAATCAGAATTTGCAAGCTAGAGGTTTAGAAGTTAGCCAAGCTAATGGACTAACTACAGAATAGTTGGAAGCTAGAGCTCTTTTGGAAAAATAACTAGCTAAGGATCTAAAAAATGTTTGCATCACTAAGTTTGATGGAGAAGGGGATGGGGATGCAGTCGAATCCTAGTTAAGGGAATTAGAAGTTTATTTTATAGTGAAGGGCTATTCCCTAGGAACCTGAATAGTTTGGGCCATAATCTACCTAGAAGGGGTTGCTTTAGATTGGTGGGAAACTTACTATGAGAAGAATAAGATTGAACCTATTGATATTAAATGGAAATATTTTGTTGTAATCTTCAAAAAGAGGTTCCTCACAGAACACTTTTATGCATTAAAGTTTGAGGAGTTTGCCAACCTTTGATAAGGAACCAAAATTGTGGAGATATATTATAAAATATTGTATGATTACTAAAGTATGTACCCACTTATGATGAGAAGATGAGGGTTCACAAGTTCATTCTTAGGTTAGAATCAAGAGTGAGACATGATGTAAACATGCATGAACCCAAGTCACTACAAAGGGTGTATGACCTAGAAAATAAGGTAGAGTCTCACTTACAATTCAACTATTCTATCCTATCTGAGCAAGATCAACAAGCACTTAGGAAGAGGAATAGTCAGGGATTCTTGAAATGGGAAGAGGAACATGATCAAAAGGTCAAGAACCCTTAAAATTTGAGAAGAGAAATTATGGGAAATAGAGAAGGTTCAAGAAGAACTTCCAAAAGAAAACCAACAATAATCCCAACAATGCAAAACCTTAGCCTAAAAATGTAAACTTCAGTCCCAATAAGTAAGGTAGGGGAACAGAAACCTAAAAAGTGGTAGGGACCCAAGGATGGGTGTTATAATTGTAGAGGCCCTCACTATGCTAGTCAGTGTCCACATCAACCAGGGTCAAGTACATCTAGTGCCAAGGGAAAGGAACCCATGCACTGAATTTATGCTACAACCAAGAATTAGAAGTTGGAGGGGCAAGCCATCCCAATGCTTATAAAAGGTAATATTTTTAATAAATAAGTAAATATTTTAATTGATAGTGGGGCCACAAATAGTTTTATTTCTTCTAGTTTAGCAAGGGATATGCCAAAAAGACTAGGATATTTGGCCCAAGGATGGAAGGTCGAGTATGGTTCTGGGTAAACCTACTCAGTAAACCAATGTTTTCCAATGGTAGAGATTACTCTAACTAGTGGTACCACTGAAGGTTGTTTGTATGTAGCTCCACTTCATGCTTTTGATGTGATCCTAGGGATGGATTGGTTACAGGCCCATAAAGCCTTGATCAATTTCCAAGATAGATGGATCGAGTATTCAAAAAAGGTAAGGAAAGACTAAGAATTCATAGTAAGTAGGGGGTATTCAAACCCTAGATGTTGTCAACTATGCAGTTGAAGAAAGCCCTCAAGAAGGGAGGGATAGTCTATGTCATAAAACTCAATGAAGTTGGAGAAGATCAAAAGAGAGAAGTGTTGGAGAAACACCCAATTTTGTAGGACTTTAAGGATGTGTTCCCTAAGGATTTACTTGGACTTCCCCTTGTGCGAGAATTTGATTTTACTATTGAACTTATGCCAGGAGTAGAACCTATCCATAGATCTCCATATAGGATGAATCCTATTGAGATGCAAGAATTAAAGGTGCAACTACAAGGGCTATTAGAAAAGGGATTGATAAAACCAAGTGTGTCACCTTGGGGTGCACCAATTTTATTTGTGAAAAAGAAATATGGTTCATTAAGGTTATGTATTGATTATAGGATGCTTAATAAGGCTACAATCAAGAACCGATACCCTTTACCTAGAATCAAATATTTGTTTGACCAACTAAGAGATGCCATAATATTCACAAATATTGATTTAAAATCAAGGTATCATCAATTAAGAATATATGAGGAGGACACTCACAAAATGACATTCAAAACTAGGTATGGGTATTATGAGTTTATAGTCCTACCCTTTGGACTAACTAACGCCCCAACTACATTCATGAATCTAATGAATAGTGTGTTCAGGAGGTATCTAGATCAGTTTGTCCTCATATTTTTAGATGATATCTTAATATACTCTTGAGACAAGGAGGAGCATGATAAACATCTCAAGATCATGTTAGAGTTGCTAAGGGAGAACCAACTCTATGGAAATCTAGCAAAAAGTGATTTCTATGTCTTGAAGGTATGATATCTTGGGCATATTATATCTGTAGAAGGGATTGTTGTAGATCCAGAGAAAATTGAAGCCATTCTAAATTGGCCACCCCCTACCAATGTGATTGAAGTACGAAGCTTCATGGGGATGATGGGCTACTATAGATGTTATATAAAGGATTACTCTAAGATTGCAACAACAATAACTAACCTCTAGAAAAAGGAAAAGGAATTCAAGTGGTCAAAAAAGTGTGAAGCTGCCTTTGCATTGCTAAAACATAAACTCACTACAACACCAATATTGAAGATTCTAGACCCTCAAGGGAACTTTTTAGTATGCATGGATGCATCATTGGAAGGGTTAGGAGGAGTACTCTCTCAAGATGAGTCAGTAGTAGCATACACTTCAAGGAAGCTTAAGAAGCATGAAATTAATTATGCTACGCATGATTTAGAGCTAGCTGCAGTGGTGCATGCTCTAAAATTCTGGCACCACTACTTGGTAGGAAGGCCCTTTGAGTTAAAAATTGACCATCAAAGTCTGAGGTATATATTCACCCAACCTATACTCAATGTGAGACAGAGAAGATGGGTCGAGTTTCTCATTGAATATGACTTTGAGATTGAGTATATAAAGGGGAAAGAGAATAAGGTTGTTGATGCCTTAAGTAGAAGGAAGCACATAGCAACCATAACTAGGAGTCACATGGATCTAATGGATCAAGTGAGGTAGGAGCAATCTCAAGATGAGTATTGCAAGGAAATTTGGTCTAAGTTGAGCAGAGACCCTGAGGGTAATAAGGAATTTAGCATGAATGATGACCTTTTGTGCTACAAAGGTAGAATCATCATACCAAAAATGGGTGATTTAAGGAAGTTAATAATGCAAGAAGCCCATAGATCCCCTTATTCTGCTCACCCTAGAGGGGCCAAAATGAGGGAAAACATGAAAAGAACCTTCTTCTAGATAGGAATGAAGAAGGATATCATCGATTTTATCGCTCGATGCCTTGAATGTTAGAAGGTTAAGGCTAAACGTAGGCATCCTATAGGACAATTGTATCCACATGATGTACCTACACAGAAATGGTAGGTTATATCTATGGATTTTATAGTAGGTTTACCCAAGACTAGGTATCAACATGATGCAATCCTTGTAATAGTCGATAGATTGACTAAGGTTGCACATTTCATACCAGGGAACATCAAGGATGATGCTCAGGTAGTGGCTAATAGATTTTCCAAAGAGGTATTCCGATTGCATGGGTTTCCTAAAATAATCATTTCAGATAGGGATTCTAGATTCACTTCTGAATTCTAGAAAGCTCTACATCGTGCAATAGGTATAAAGTTGAATATGAGCTCGACATACCACCCTAAGATAGATGGTCAAATAGAATGGGTAAACCAAGTACTAGAGGACATGCTTCGCATGTACTGCATGGATCAAAAGTCTCATTGGGAAGACTATCTACACCTTGTAGAGTTTACCTACAATAATGGACATCATTCCTCTCTAGGAATGGCTCCTTTTGATGCCTTGTATGGCTGAAAGTGTAGAACACCATTGTCTTGGGATAATCTAGAAGATCGAGTTGTGATTGGGCTAGATATGGTCATAGAAATGGAGGATCAATTGAAGGTAATCAGAAAAGGCTTAAAGAAGTTGTTGATCGATAGAAAAGTTATGCTGATCTAAAAAGGACTCCAAGAGAGTACTCTATAGGAGATAAAGTGTTCTTAAGGGTTAAACTAATGAAGAGTGCTATCAAATCCATAAAGTTGGATCCTCGATTTATGGGACCCTTTGAGATCATTGAAAATATTAGCCTGATTGCATACCAACTTGCTTTACCACCTAACCTATCAAATATCCATGACACCTTCCACATATCCCTACTTAGGAAATATGTTGCTGACCTTGAACATGTGTGGGATGTTTCTAAATTGTAGATGGCAAACCTAAAGGCTATTGAAGTAATGCGTAAAGATTCTTGAGTTTCATTCTAAGTCTATGCGGAACCAGACTCTTGAACAATGTAAGGTCCAATGGGACCATTTTTCTGAAAGAAATACCACTTGGGAAAAAGTGGAGGACATGCAAAAATATTTTCCTTCTTGTTTGAAAATATAATGTAATAATTTTTATTTTTGTAAAATAGAAACACACTCGGGATGATGTTTAGTCCCAGGGGGTAGGATGTCATGACCCTCCCTGGTAGGACTTATGGCATGGAAAAACTATGTGATGATCAATAGTAATTTGATACTTAGTTTTGTTGCAAATGAATGACTATATAATGCTTAGATTGATTTATCTTTGAAGAACATGGTACTGCTGACAGATTGTCAATGTGCAGGATCAGGTACGCTCGTAGGTGGAAGAAATAGAATCATCCACCAGAAATGGGGTACTTGAGGTTGGGGAAGTGATGATTAAGGCAACTCAAGGGTAACATGGATGACTACCTTCATATAGGCATGCATTATCGTTTAAGGGATAATCATCAATAGCCAGCCACCTAGAGCCTCAGTTGATAGCCTAGTAGCTATCGTAAATTCTTTCGCTGAGATGGGTGATTGGGTTGATGGAAAGACTCCCTCTTTGCTTGTTGCATATAATTTGTTGTCTTTTACTTCATCACTTTGTTGCATCATTGGCTTTGGAAAATGTGCATAATTTTTTTGGTAGATAAGATACTATATCATTAATACCCTATTTTACAGGTTGACCCAAAACCTTTTACAAAGATCAGCCCAGGGCTTTTGATGAACATGTCCTTACTAAGGATCCTATATATGTAAAATCTACATGCCGCCAAATCCATTACATCCGATAAGGCACATAGCCTGTTATCAAAAATAAACTTCCCATACAACATTTTGGGTATACCCCGAGAAAACACACCTGCATCATAATTACAAAAAAAGAAACAGACACAGATCCCTTCCTTGAAATAGTGGAGAAACAAAAAGCTACAGACACACATAGCAGAGTACTAAAAAAAACTCCCACAAGCTCTGTATTGACATTTACTCTTAATAATTATTTGGTAATTACTTTCTTCCGTATATGACATACTTTGGTACCACATCCCATCTTGGCTAATCATCCTTGGAGAAGTGAACCTGCTATCTAGATTTATGGTGGTGGCTATCTAGTAGTCCACGTGGCTCTGGTTTGAAGTCTTATATTACCATTTCTTTCCTACCCTATGATTATCAACCACACTCAAATTACTGAGAAGACTAGGAGCCATGTTATCTGACATGTGACTATCCCCATTAGTCTTTGTGGTATTTCCAAGAAGCATCCACCAAGACTGATGACTCGGATAATTTTTATTGTGAGTCCATTTCAAAAAAGAGATGGGAATACTCATAGCATTCAAACTTATAGTGCCTTCCCTATTGGTAAATTTGACTATCATTCTTGGAATTCTTATTGAATAAGCTCCTCTACTTCACTTGGGACACCGTGTTCCCATTTGAAATTTCTGTCACCATCAACACCCAAATTGTATAGCTTATCAACAACTTTGTTAGCTTCCCGAAAGACATGTTGGGATTTTCTATCTTGTCTTCCTTGGAAAAGGATCCTAGCCTCTTCAATAATTGTTTTAATCCTCCAAGGAGATGTTTTCCAATTATTGAGGAGATTTATAAAATGCATAGATTCTCCTTCTACGATAAAATTTCCTTCTAAGTCTTGAGTCATTTTAAGGCCTCTCCACATAGCTCTAGCTTCAGCTTCATTTTTTGTCCTTGTTCCCAAATATTTAGAAAATGCAAGCATCATATTCCCATTATGATCTTGCACAATGCTACCAATGCCTGCTCTACCAATATTGTCCTTAGTCGCTCCATCAAAATTAAGCTTAAACCAACCCGTAGGAGGTGGGGACCACTTAACATTGGCTCTGGGGTTGACTACCCTAGGCATAGACTCATCTAACAAGGTTAAGCTTAAATATTGAGAAATCATGGTCTCCTACAGATGAGGTTTACGACTATCAAAAGGGGTAAAGTTTACATTCTCGTTGGCAAAGGATAGGATCTTGGCAATGATAGTTTGATGATCATGGATAGACTCATTAAAGACTCTATGGTTCCTTTCTAACCACACCTATAGTTATTGAGACAAATTTTCCACATGTATCTAAGTCTTTGGCTTGAAAAGGGGCAAGGCCACTAGATGAACAAATCAAGTATGATGGCTGGTTTAACCCAAGAAATATTAAAGGCCTAAAAAACCCCACTTAGGATAGTCAAGGAAAAAGGGCACTCAAGGAAAATGTGATAAATGGTCTCCCAACTAGCCCTGCACAGATAACAATTATTAGTGATACAAATACCTTTACACATCATATTATCAATGGTTAGAATTATTCTTTGGATAACCAGCCATGAAAAGACTACAATTTTTGGAATTAAATTTTTTATCCAAACTAAGTCCTTTTGGAGGACAAAATCCTCGTCATCAAGCAGAAGCCTGTAAGCTCTTTTAATAGTGAACTTCCCATTTTACGTAGGAGCCTAGGTCACTTGATCTTCCTTGGGTCTCATGGGGATAAACTATTTCTAGAGAATGTTACAAAGATCATTTGATTCTGCTTGAAATCCCTAAATCCTTATTTGTTTCCACTTCATTCTGCCTCTGTCCTCAACCATATAATCGGAGACTTTTCTACCAATGAGTTCTTTCGTGATATCTTTTATTCGGGCTAAGTTAGAATATTGTGTCAGTGGTTTGTCCTTATCCCACCTATCATTCTAGCAATTTATCCTCTCACCATTGCCTAAAACCCATATTAAATATTTTTTGATGATTTATTTACAATTGAGAATTGTTTTTCGAAAAGCAGAACCTCTGATCGGAACTGAGTCACTTAGAAATTCCATATTTTGAAGATACTTTCATTTGATGATAGTTGTCCATTCATTTTCTTCACTAGAAATGAGGCACCACGCCTGCTTAGCTAGTAAAGCTAAATTCATATGAGCAATTATCCTTAGACCTAAGCCCCCATTTTCCCTGGGTCTACACACTTTGGTCCATCCTACAAGGTGTATCCTTTTTTTCTCCTTTGATCTAGTCCATAAAAATTCTTTTTGGAGTTTCTCAAATTTATGGAAAACCTTCACAGGGGCTTTGAAAACGGAGAGGAAATAGATTGGAATGATCTTAAGAGAGGCCTTAGTGAGGGTCAGCTTTCCTGCTTGAGATATAATATGACCTTTCCATCCAACAAGTTTTTTTGAATTCTTTCAATAACCCTATCCCACATTGACTCTCTCGAAGAACCAATGAAAAGAGGGAGACCAAGATACGAAGTGGGGAGGTTTGCTATATCACACCCTAAAATTTCTACAATCCTTCCTTGCATTTGAATGGGGGTGTTCAAGAAATATAACTTGCTTTTATTGAAATTAACTTTCTGACCATCAACATCCTCGTAGAGTTGCAGGATGTATTTAATTCTTTTGGCCTCAACCACCGATGCCTTAGTCAATAGAAGGGTATCATCGATGAATTGTTGGTTAGAAATAGCCCTAGTAAGAGATGTTGTCTTTATTCTTGATATTAGCCTTGAACTACAAGCATTTTTTATGGTTATTCCTAAAGTTTTTTCCATAATTATGAATAACATGGGGCTGATAGGGTCCCCCTACCGAATTCCTCTACGACTTTGAAAGTAACCAACAGTTGTTCCATTAACCAGAATCAAGAACCATGCTTTATAAATGCATTCTTTGATCAAATTAACCCATTGGTGGTGAAAACCAAACTTAAGGAGGATAGCAATTAGAAAGTCCCAATTTAGCCTTTCAAATGCTTTGTTCATATCAATATTGAGGGAAAAAATATGCATGTTAGTGTTATGAGCAGAGTGTAGAGCTTCATGAACTGTGATAACTCCATCCAAGATTGACCTTCCCTAGATAGAGCTTCCCTGGCATGGATATATGATGCAAGGTATAACATATCTCATTCTATTTGCAATGGATTTAGTTAGGATTTTGTAAGAAACATTGCACAGACTGATTGGCTTGAAGTTAGCCATAGATTCAGGGGTTTGCTTCTTAGGAATTAGAGAAATAAAAGTAGAGTTGAGACCTTTTGGGATATGATTGCTTGCTTGGAATTTTCTGACAGTAAAAATTACATCCTCACTTATGATGTCCCAAAAATCTTGATAGAAATGAGGGGGAAAGCCATTGGGTCTCGGGGCTTTGTCTGGCTCCATGCTAAACAAGGCTTCCTTAATTTCCTCATAATAAAATGGAGATAGAAGCTTAAGATTTATATCCTCATTTATTATGCTAGGAATGGATTGCAAGAGAATATATTTGGCCTCCTCATTGCACTGTGATTCCTGACCAAGGATAGAATTGAAATAAGTTACTGCCTCCTTTTTTATTTCTGTTAAGTCCTGAGTAATAGAACCATCTGCTTTTAAAAAAATATATATCTTGTTATTGCTTCTGTTTCTAAGCATGGTGACGTGAAAAAACTTGGAATTTGAATCTTCATCTTTCAACCAAAGAGCCCTTGATTTTTTCCTCCAATAGATTTCCTCACAAGCCAAAATGTTATGAAACTCTACTAGTTTTGTTCATTCCTCTTGCCTAGTAGTTTCATCAACATCACCATGTTGAATCCTCTAATCAATTATCTTCAAACTTTCAACAACCTATTTTTTATTTTCAAAGAGGTTCCCAAAGACCTCTTTGTTCCAATTTTGAAGCTTTTCCTTAACAAACTTTAATTTTCCAGGTTGCACTACCTTTGATAGGCTCCTTCCACAACTGAATTAATTTATCTCTAAAACTGGAATGTTTGATCCACATAGATTGAAATTTGAAAGGTTTCTTGAAGGACAGAGAGTTAGGGATCTCCAAAAAAATGGGATTATGATCAGAGGCAATTTTAGGAAGGGCTTGCAGGGTAGAATCACCAAATAGAGTTGTATCCTCCTTTGATAGAAATTAATTGTCAAGCCTTTCTTGAATGAGATGACACCCTATCCACCGATTTCTCTAGGTATAATTCGCTCCTCTAAGTTTTACATCCATCAACATGTTGGAGTTCACAAAGTCATTGAACTCATCCATGCTCCTAATAGGTGGTCCATTTCCACCCATTTTTTTTGAAGGGTAAAGAGGAGTGTTAAAATCCCCAGCCAGAATCTAGGGGAAATTATGGAAGATTTCACTCAGATTGCCTAAGTAATCCCACAATAGAGCTCTCCCTTGAATTGAATTTGGGGCATAAATATTTGAAAGGATCCATGACCTGTTGCTATTTATTTCCTTAAATAAAACACTAAGAACACTGTCATATTTTTGAATAATGGTGCCTTCTACTATCTAAGGATCCCACAAAGTCATAAATCCTCCAAATGCTCATCTAGCTAATTTGCAAATCATATCCCCTTGATTCTAGATTTTTTTGCTACTTTTTTTGATTGAATCTCATTAGTTTTTGTTTCTTGCAACATGATAATAGTTGGATTCACTTGATTTCTTATTACACTGACTTCCATGTGTTTGGGCACACCATTGAGGCCTCTCATGTTCCATGAGAGGAACTTCATTTAGATTTTTTGGTATTTCTTCCTCTCCCCCTCCCTTGAGGGGGTTTTCCTAATTTGTTGTCTTCAGAACCCGGAATAACCTATTGAAACAAGGTTCTCTATTTTCCATTGGCAATGTCATTATCAGTTTTAATTTTTTGATGCTCAGCATTTGATATTCTCCCTCTTATTTTTCACTACCAAAATCTATAGGAGACTTCACAGTGCTCCTAGTTTGTTTAGGACTAAACTAGGGGGAGGCAATTTTTGTAGAACCAGACTACCATATTCCTCAGTCTAAAGAGTTTCACATATATCCACCCTTACATCAAAATATTATCCTTTTTTCTTGTATTCCCTTGGTTTGCGGGATGGCCCCTCAGTAGGATTCACCTGGCTCCTAGTGATGATGTTAGGGAGATGAGATTTTTTATTTTCCAATGCCTCAACTTTCTTCCTAAGTTATTCAAGATTAGGGTTTGGCTTTGGGATGCCCACTGGGCTTGAATTATTTTCAACATTGGGGTTTAAGGATCCCGAATTGGATGGGGATTCTAGATATCGAGCATTAGGGTTTGGCTTTGTGATTCCTACAGGGCTTACAGTAATTTTAGCATTAGGATTTGAGGATCCTAACTTGGATGGGGATTCTAGAGAGTCATAAAGGCTAGCTTGAAGGTTCTAAGATTCCATGTCTTTCAATAATCCTCCTACTCCCATATTGGATAGAATTGAAAATTTATTTGAAACTAGAGGATTGGAACTTACCTGAGTATTTTGGTTGCCAACAACCTGTTGTTTTCTTTTGTCTTGTTGGGACCCTACACCCTCTCTTTTTTTTTTTTGGTAGACATAGTTTTCCTGATTGAAATCACCTCTGCTAGGAAAACTCCTCAAATTTCCTTTGTCTAGCATTCCCTACTTATGCTTTTCTCTATTCATTTCCAGGTTAGGGCATTGATTGCATAGATGTCCTTGATTTTTGTATTCTACATAGAATTTTGGTCTGTTCTCATATTCTACCAACTATTTTTTATAGTATTATCCATACTCTAGCTCCACAAACCTTGGTAATTCATTATCCAAATTAGCATTTATGCAAATTCATGCATGAGTCATCCTTGTCCTGGCCAAGGTCGCATGGTCAATGGAGATCAGGTACCCTATAGTTTTGGCTATGCCTGCAGCCAATATTCATTGAATAACTAGGTAGGTAGACTTGGGAGAAAAATCCAAATAGGGGAAATGTTAGTATTTTGCTTTACAGGGTTGAAATCTTCACCCCATCATCTAAGAAAAAGGCTCCTTTTTCCCAAAAACCAAGGGCCTCCTATTAAAATGTGGTTAGCATCCTCCATATTGTTAAAATAGATAATGAAGAACCCTTGAGTTAGAGCTACCAAATCCAAGCTGCCTACCAATCACCATTTACCCATCGCCCAAGCCTTGATAGTCTCCATGTACGACCTACCTCCCAAAAACTTGCCTACCAGGGAGAATTCTTCCATTGAAAGAAAAGGGCTCATGGAACTTGTCGAGGCTAAAATTTTATTATTTACTAGAACTAGGGGCAGAAGAGAGAGAACCTCCTTTCTTTTTCCTCTAAGAGTCTTATAAAAAGACAACCACTTCTTGGGCCCCGCATTGTCCTTCGTATCTTTTTTATCAAGGTCTTTCTAAGGAGGGTTGGGCCCTCGCGTGATGCCCGCCTCCAAATCTATCGCAGCCTGACCGCCTTCCTCTGGATCCTCGCTTGATCCATGCTCAAGGTTCCCACCCACCCCTTCCATACCTACTCTACCTTTGCCACCTTGGCTGAGATTCCTGCCCATAAAATTCAAACCCTCACTCCCACCGCTCCTACTAAACCTCATCTCACTCATTCCTGATGATGCAATGCTGGCACAAGAATGATTTGATTCAAGCCGAAATTTTGATATATATATATATATATATATATATATATATGAGAATCTATTTTAAATAATAATAGAATTTTATTTAAATAAATAATAAGTATCTATTATAAAGAATAATGGAATTTTATCATAATAGATAATAAAAACTTTATTTTAAATAATAAAAGAATCTTTATTTGAAATAATAGTTAAAACCATAATTTGAATAATGGGAGAGTATTATTCTTATATGGTAAAAATATATTTTAAACAATAAGAGAAATTTATTGGAAAATAATTATAAAAAAAGAGAAAGTTTTGTGTAATATTTTGCATCCACTTGGATAGAAGCTTCCTACTAACCTTGGAGAAGGAATTCATTGATGACAAGATTTTTGTAAATCTTGGATAATATTTTTTATCCCCAACCACCGGTTGGATGAGAAGGTATTGATGGCAGGTAGGTGAATGGAATGAAGATATGGGGTAGGATATGGTGGAATGAAATAATCAACTTATGTTCAATAAATAAATAGGAGGAAGACCTTGGAGGGAGATGGCTGATTTGGTGCAAGGATAAAAAGCAAAAGGGGATAAGAATCCAAATTCAGGGAAGGAGAGCACTTGGTGAAACAATGTTCAAATAAGGGAAGCACCATTGGTCTTAAAAACTAGTAATTTGGATATCAAAATATGCTCTTATTCATCCTTGAATTTATCTTGGTTTATGTTGAGGATGAATGCCTTTTTGTATTGCTTATCAGTTTTATGTTCATTTTGAATGCCTGTTTTGGCTACATATTTTCCTACGTTAAACCTAGGGTTGAGTCTTGCCATTTGGCCATTTATCAATATGTTAACCCATTGTGGCAAGGGAGATATCCTCTCCATTAGAAGAAACCTTTTGCCACTATAGTGAAGCTTGGCAGTATTCTGGTTGATATCTTTTTTACTTGGCACTCAAGTCAACCACCATAGATGTTGAGCACTACGATGGTTGACAACAAGCACAAGTTAGTGCTATCTTTGTTTGTTGATGTCTCATTGAACCCCCATGTCCATATTTATCTTTTTTATATCCCTTCATTGGTTATCAGCTATTTTTAAGTGCTCTGCTAGGCTTTGTTTCATCTTGCTTGATTTGGTGTTGCTATCTTAACCAATCCCTATGAGTCATCAATTCTCCTTAGTTTGTTGCTCAAGTATAGCGTACCTTATTTTATCCTACCATCATAGAAATTCAAATCCCATCCTATCAGCTTGTGTTTGGGTTGAATCATCCTTTGGAAACCACCATTAGGGAAGCACTGCGTTCACCACATGAGTAGTGGTATCCCTAGTGGCTCTTTCTGCTCGATCGGTATTTGGTTGTCTACTCTTCCCATATAGGATCATTGATTTTGGAACTAAAGTCTTACTCTATGCCCAATCACCTCCTTGTCTCTTTGGGTAGGTTCATGGGTGTTTTATGAAGGTTTCTAGTAGGTATTTTTGTTGGATTATATTTTGGGTTATAATTTATTTAGATTAATGAAATCTGATTATAATCAATGGAAATGAGTTAGCCCTATTTTAATTTAATTAAGTGAAGGGAATTAATTAAATATATGGGACCTTGATTATTTTTTCTTGATAATAAGGGGTTGTACTTGGGTCCCCTACCCTTAACAAATTACATCTCTCTTCCTTGGAGCTTGAGAGTTTACAAAAGGATACCCTTATCATCTCAATTGAGATGCTATAGCTAAAAACCTACATCATTTTATATGATATGTTTGAATTATTGATTTTATTTTTTGGATCTTTTCAAATCTTTGTACGAATACAATTACTTCTCATATTTCTTGATATTTTTCTATAGCAGCCTTCACAATGCCAAAACTTCATCTCTACTATCTATGCCTTGCATCTTAGTAGAGTAATATTTCCAAAACATTGCACTATCATAGTCCGCTTTACTAAAACTAGATTGCTAGTTTCCTACCTGAAACACAAGTGCAACCACAAAAATTATAATAAATAGTCTAAATGAAAACACATTATTGTTACAAAATAAAATAGATATTACCAACGAAAAAAATTAAAGTAAATCTTAGTCATTATTTGATTTAGGCAATCAACATTTTTTGTTAGCTTCAACTAAAATTTCTACTTCCTCTAACCATAGAAAGGAGAATTTAACTTCATGATATCAATAAAAATCCCTCTATTGGCTATCTTATATGCACATTTGTTTCCTTCCCTTAATATATCTGTAAACCTAATTTCCTCAAACTCTTTAGCAAGATCTTGAATTTCCACAATTATTTCTTGTGTGTTCCATGGAGCCTTTGTTTTCCTCAAAATTGCATTTATTACTATGAGAGAATCACCTTACCTCCATAATTTATCTCATTTCATTTTTTTACATATTTTTAAACCTTATAAAGCTACCTAAGCTTCAACTTAATTATTTGTCTTATATACTCTATTGAAATCATAATGAGATAAAATATCTCCTCTATTATTTCTAATTATTCCTCCTCCTCCTGTTGGTCATAGATTTCTATTAAATGCTCCATAAAAATTCAATTTAATCCACTCCACATTTGGTGATTTCCACTTTATATTTTTACCTTAATTTTGCTTCTCTTGTACCCAACATCATAATTCCATTTAATGACTTGACTCCATATATCAAGACTCTGCTTCTAAATTAGGGATTGGTTGAGTTGATAGGGTTGGCTTAGACTCCTCTATGGCTAAACATATATTATTTTTCATTACCTCTAAACTGTTTTCCTTTTCTTTAAATATTCTTCTATTCCTTTCTAGCCGTATAGTCCAAAGCATTGTATCTTTGATATATCCCAATTTTTATGTAAAGCCTCACTTTTATAAGTGCTCTGCCATTGCTTTAACTAATATTCAATTTTGCTATTCATCACCATGCATTTACCAAACATATTAAGAATCCATTTCCATAGATTCCAAACTATTGAGCAATGTCCCAAGAGATGGTCAATACTCTCCTTCTCCTTATTATAGAAAACATATTGAAAGGGGCCATGAAAACCCATTTTCATAAGGTTATCCCATGATAAAATTATTCTATGACCTACTAACCAAACAAGAATTTTGACTTTAGGAATTCTTGGGCTATCCAAAATATATCTCCATATTCTAGTGATATTATTATTATGTTGATGTTGAACATTATATCTACTTTTTATTATGTATTCTCCCGAGCTATTCAACTCCCAAATCAATTTATCCTTGGTAGCCCTTGAAATAATCATAGTTGTTATCTTTCTACTCAATTTCCTCCTAGCATCAAAATCTTGTATACTTGTAAAAAAATCTTCTTTCCATTTGTATCTTCCTTCTCGATCCTTATACAAAATATTTGAAACCCTATCATCGTATTTATTTTGAAGCAATAACATCCAAGGTTTCAAAATTGGACCTAAATTGAGTGGTTTTTTATCACACCAAGTATCCATCCAATTAGAATTTTTTCTCCAGTTCCCACCATCGATATTAAACCTTTAATCATAAGATCAATATATTCTTTTAAACCATTCCAAAGAGTAGGACCATTTGGAAGAGATAATGTAGTAAATATTAAACTTGGGTCATTAGGATCAACATACTTACTTAGAAGAATTGTTTCCCATTGTCTATGAATCTTTGTACAATCTCCATATAAATTTTCCCCTAAGAGCTAAGTTTACATCTGTAAGAGCTCTTAAATCAAGACCTCTCCTAATTTTATCATCACACAACTTGCTCCATTTCACCAAAGGAAAATTTCTTTTATCATGTAAACCTGACCATAAAAAGGATCACATAATATAGATTAAACTTTTTCAATTGATTTTGGCATAGAATACAATGACATATAATATGTTGGAATGGCTCATAAGACTAACTTAATTAGCTGCACTCTTCCTGCTAGTGATAACCATCTACCTTTCCAAGCTAGAATTTTATTTTAAACTTTACTAATACTTGGATTCCATAAATCTATCTTAATTCTCCCCTAAAATAAAGGCATCCTTAGATAAGTTGTTGGTAAATTTTTCTCCTCCATTTGAAGCAACATGTAAATTCTTGCTCTGATATTAGTAGGAGTGTTAAGAAAGTAAATTTTGGATTTAGTCCTATTAAATTTTTTCTTTGAAGCTCTTTCGTAATCTTTTAAAAAGTCATTCAAATCTCTGGCCTCATTTATACTTGTCTTTCCAAAAAAGGTTGTATCATATTTAAACTATTTATGGGTGATGTTATCGATGTTATTACTAACCTTAAGTCGACTTATAAGCCCACATTTGTAAGCCTTATTAAAGTTCCTACTCAAAACTTCTGCCATAATAATGAACAAATAAGGAGATAGAGGATCGCCTTGTCTAAGGTCTCTCTTGGCTTTAAAATATTTTGTCACTAACCCATTGACCAACACTGAATAATAAACTATAGAGACACAAGCTTTAATCCATCTAACCCATTTCACCCCAAAGCCAAACTTATCTAAAACTACAAAAAAATTCCATTTATCCCTATCATAGGCTTTACTCATATCAAGTTTTAAAATAATTGCTTTCTCTTTTCTTGAATCTGTTGAATGTATAACTTCATGACCTACTATGATCCCATCCAAAATTTATCTCCTTTTCACAAATCCTCTTTGCTCTTCTAAAACAGTTTTGTCTAACAATGGCCTTAATCTATTCACCATAACTTTGAAAATAATATTATAAGTCATATTACATAGGCTTATGGTTATAAAAGAATCAAACAATTCAACATCCTTATTTTTTGGAATTAGAGTAAGATAAGTTGCATTTATTTTATAAATAATGTATTGTTTTACCCTAGATTGTTCCATTGCCACCAATAAAGAATCCTTCACTATATCCTAAGTATGTTGGTAAAAATATGCAGAGAGCCCATATGGACCTGGGGATTTATCCTTATTAAAAGATAAAAGAGGTAAATTAACTTCTTCTAGATTAATAGGTTCCATTAGTTATCTATTGTCTTAATTTGTTATAACTGAAGGAACATCTGGAAGAAGTTTATCATTAAGAAACTTGGTCTCCTTTGAACCTAGAATATTTTGATAAAATGACTTTACCTCTTTTCTAATTTCACTCCGATCTTCAATCCAAACCCCTTCTATTGATTTAATTCTACTAATTCTAGAAGATGATCTATGTACTATAGCCATCCTATGAAAAAACTTTATATTTTTATCTCCTTCTTTTAACCAAGTTTGTCTTGATTTTAATCTCTAGAATTACTCAAAATATTATGATATTCACTAAGCAACTCCCTTTCCTCTAAGCTTATATTATTTTCATCACCTTTTTGAAAATTTTAAAGTTTATATTTTAGTTCTTCTTTATTCTAAAAAATGTTTCCAAAGGTGTTATTGTTCCATTCTTTTAATCAAGATGTCATATCTTTAATTTGGTTTGGAAGAGCATACAACCCACCATTACCTAAATAATTTCATGTTAGAGCTATCATATCAAAAAACTAAGGATGGTCTTCCCACATCTGCTCATATTTAAAATATAATATTTTTTGAATTCGATTACCACCATTTTAACTCTTATTGGCCATTGATATGAACCAATCCTTGTTAAGGTATTAATATTAGCACAAGTTCCTTCATCTAGCCAATGATCTAAGAGATTACGTCTATCTAGTTTTTTTTCTCTTAGGTTTTGGTCTCTCCTATTGTTGGTCCAAGTATAGTTGTCTTCTTCAAACTCAACTTCCCATAGATTTTTGTTTTGAATAAAAGTCGAGAAATATTTCATACTTTGGGTCAATTCCTAATTCCCCCAAAATTTTCATTCATCTTGGTTATGGCATTAAATATACAATGATCATGTATCTAGTTTCTTGGTCTTTACTTATTATAAAGGCCTCAATCCGACTCCAAAGTTATAATCTACCTAACTTAGTTGTAGGACCATAGACATTGATAAGGATGAAGTGAATATCTACAAAGTAGCAAGTGACTAAAGATGCTATCCAATGCCTTGTTTTATAAAAGATTACACAAGAGGTTCTAGAAGGATGGACCTTGACTATTTTGAGTGAAGGAAATATAGTTTATTTTATTAATTAAAGAAATGAGACTTTAATTAGTGGAAATAAAGGAAACATAGTTTTTTTTTAAACAAAAAAATCCCTTGTGGGGCCGCCTTGGTCTGAGAGACCATGAACAGGGGGGTTATACACCATCAAAGTCACCCGGGGGTCACACCCGACCCTGCCCACACCAAAATTATCAATTGGTTTTTGGTTACCCAATTCAACTTTTTGGTAGGGTGGAGATTCAAACCTGGGACCTCCCTTGGAGGATTTCCCTCTCCTCTCCAATTCACCTACAACACCTGGGTGAAACATAGTTTATTTTATTTATTAAAGGAATGGGACTTTGATTTAATGGAAATAAAGAAAACGTAGTTTATTTTATTCATTAAAGGAATGGGACTTTGATTAATTGAAATAAAGGAAAAATATTCTATTTTATTAATTAAAGGAATGGGACTTTGATTAATGGGAATAAAGGAAACCTAGTTTATTTTATTAATTAAAGGAATGGGACTTTGATTAATGGAAATAAAGAAAACATAGTTTATTTTATTAATTAAAGGAATGAGACTTTGATTAATGGAAATAAAGGAAACATAGTTTATTTTATTAATTAAAGGAATGAGACTTTGATTAATGGAAATAAAGGAAACATTTATTTTATTAATTAAAAGAATAAAACGTTGATTAATGGAAATAAAGGAAAAAAAAGTTTATTTTATTCATTAAAGGAATGGAACTTTGATTAATGGAAATAAAGGAAACATAGTTTATTTTATTAATCAAAGGAATAAGACTTTGATTAATGGAAGTAAAGGAAACATAGTTTATTTTATTGATTAAAGGAACAAGACTTTGATTAATGGAAATAAAGAAAAAATAGTTTATTTTATTGATTAAAGGAATGAGACTTTGATTAATGGAAATAAAGCAAACATAGTTTATTTTATTTATTAAAGGAATGCGACTTTGATTAATGTAAATAAAGAAAATAAGGTTTATTTGGTTAATTAAAGGAATGAGACTTTGATTGAATCAAATAGATGGAATATAGATTATTTGCTTAATTAAGGGAACCTTAGTTATTTGAAATAATGATCTTGGTATGATTTGGTTAAAGTAAGACTTGTGATCTAGCTATGTCTATTGAAATGAATCTCTTGGGAAAAATTAGAGGTGACAATAAAAATGATAATTTTCTATGATATCAACTAGACAATAGATGGTTGAATTCTTTAATTGAATTTGTATAGTTGCAATTTGGAAAAGTAAATAGTAAATGCACTAGTTTCATGTTACTAGTAGATGCATTTAGATGCATGTATTTCATAAGACCATGGGTTGCCCTGATCCCCTACTATCCTCAAATGAATTATGGAAATACAGGAGGACCAAAGAGGCAATTGGAACCGATGCATTAGTTTGATTTAAAAATTACAATAGTTTACTTATGCTCAAATAGACTAGAATTGTAGGGAGAAATCCCTAGATAAATATGATGTATTACTTTATTCTTTTAAGAGTATGGAGGTTTTACCATGCTTGGATTTATGTAATAATTATTGAATGAATGGGAAATGTATCTTTAATTTACTATTATGATTTATTTATACTTTGTTATCTAGCTTTCTCTTTTGTTTAATGGTTATCTAATTTAAATGGTGTTATATTTTTAAGTGCTTTTTTATGCTTTATGGATTTTGTTCCTTAATTGATTAAGTAAATAGAGTCATTCTTGTATTATTTCTAAACATAAAAGTAACCTAAGAAAATGAGATCTTAGGGTGAATATAGAAAGGACCTAAGTGATTGAGACCCATTAGGGTGATGATAACTAAATAAATAGATTGATTACATTAGAGTTAAGATAGCTTGTTGTGAAGACGATATGGATAGCTTAACTCACAATATAGACTTGTGTATGGTATGGTTATGGGCATATACCTTCGATGGTACTGAAGGTTATAAGTTTAGCTCATCAATAATGATGAGATGGATAAGATTAAAGCATATACACATGGTATGCTCACACATACATACTTGTGTAAGGTATTGAATGCGATGTAACTCTTTGGGTAAGTTGGAAAACTTAGTAAACTAAATAGTGGTAACCAAATGTTGGATAGGGGTTTACGAATCCCTCTTTGTAGTTAAAAAAAATATTTTCTTTTCTTGTGGCTAGATTTTGGGGTCATTACATCTTGGTAACCAAAGAGTCATCCTAGAAAGGATATATATTACTCCACAGAGAGTAAGAGAGAAATCCACATCTTCTACATAATGATATATAGTGTCTATATTATTATCTTTATGAGATATTTATAACAGAAAGAGGAATAATACAAGTTTACACAAATTTGAGCAACTAGTATTGAAAGTGATATTATTGTGTATATTTTAAGCTTTACATTCATATCTGATTATATTATTAAATGGCATTTGACATATTGTTAAGCCTTGACAATACATATTAGATGTATCATTTATCTTTGTTACATTATCTTGATTGATTCATTAAATTGCAACTTTATTATATTTTATCTTGTGATTATTTTCATGTGAATTTTATATTAAGTAGAAGGCTTCAAAAGCCATCAGTTTGGCAACTCACAAGGGATTTTTGTTTGTAAGGGTTCAAGGACCCAAAAGCAATAGCTTTATTCTTTGGGCAAAGAGTCTTAGAGGTAGGTTTTGGAGGCTTTGTGTTTTGAAAGAAAAGTTAGGCTCTTTTTTGGGCCTACTTGGGAGCTCATGGGATGTATCAAGGGGGCTATCCTTTTGTAGATCTTTCATTAGGTAAAGTGTTGATATATTTGTCTTATCAACCCTTATTTTTAATATTTCCCATGTAGTCAAATCAATGATGACATGGTTATCCATTGTGTTGCCTTGTTTTTAGCCACAATATATGTCTTTTCATTAATTTGATAGCTACTAGGCACTTGATGGCATCATACATAGTTTTTATCAGGCCTTCTTGTAGATTGTTATTACCCTTAATCTACACAACCTTTGTTTTCTTGTGCATATAGCTTGATGATATTTTTTCAAAAATAATTTTGCATGGGAGCTTTAACTTTTTTTCCCTCCTCTATATGTTGTGTAGACACTAAATTATGGTCAATTTGATTAGGCATCCATGAACAATGACTAAATTTACATCACATGGCCCCTAGGGTAGCCCTCAGAAGGCACACAATGGTTCTAGCCACTTCTGGAAATGTTTTGAAGGCTTATGGCCCAATTTTATGAATTTTTGGCCCCTGAATCACCATCCCACCTTGGGAAAATGGCATATATTTCCCTCCCCACCCTAGGACGGTGGTGATCCATCGTACCAGGGTGGGATGGTGAGCAAGTTTGACCCATAAAAAGTCAAATCTAGGACAAATGGCACCTAGAAATTGCCATTTACCCCACCAATTGAAGCATGTAGGTCAGATGATGTTGCATCCTTATGACATGCTTAATAATAGAGGCCAAAAATAGAGAGTCTCTTCCCATTCCAATGCATGCCTCCTTTCTGACAAATGGTGTCTCCTGCCATGCATGCCTTTTTGCACATGATCCCCTTTGGGATATAAAGTGGATGCAATTTCCTAAAAAAAATAGAGAGGAGTTTAGGATTAAGTGACAAAGTGCTGCCAATATTTCCCCTCACATATTGTGCCATATTTCCATCGAGATATCTTTTATAAAATGAGGTTATTGGGTGACTCAAATAGGTACAATTTTTTTGCATAACTAAACCATATAGGTGAATTTCTTCACCATATTTGATGACAATAATCCCTATAGTGTTTTGGAACATTCCATAGTGGTATTGGTGGCAAAAAGTATGCAGAATTGGTGAGCATCCCACCCCTGGGCGCTCCCCAATTAGTGATAGTCACCACTGTCCCCCTATGTGATGATTATAAATATGTCCACAATTTTCCTAATATTTTTTTATAAGCTTATTCTAGGATATTATATTATACTATAGTTTAAATTTTGCACATTTTGGAGTTGTATTGGCCGAGATATTGCATTTTTAATTTTTTGTAGGCTTACAGGGTCCACTGGAGAATGCACAGGGATATGCATCTGATTTCAAAAATCTGATCATATAGGTTGTCTTAAAATGTTTTTAATGCACTCTGTCCAAATTTTATGTGTTTTGGACATGTTTAGGGGTGTAAATTGCTTGTTTTGGTTTTCAAATGTTATAGACAGTTATTGCAAATACGAGGATCCAACGGATGCAATTTTGGTTTTGCTTTTGGTGATATCCATCAAAAAACTTCTATTTTACATCTCTATGAAATTTCAAGTCATTTGTAGTTTATTTTATATAGTTTCCATACATATGCTCATTACTAGTCTTTTGGTGCCTGTGGGGATTGCATATTTTCATCATACACACTTGCTATTTGATATTTTTATCTTCCTTGTTTGTAGGTGTAGGATTCTAAAGTGCATTGGGAAGGATTACAATACCTCAAGATAAAATATACAAGTTGTTGTTGTAGTAGCCCACCCACCTCGATTGTGGGTATGAGGAAAGACACTAGATGTGCACTCGAGTTACTTGAAGGATTTTGATACTTGGGCACCCGATTTGTAAAAAATTGTATCACCTTTGAGACCTCAATGGGAATTCTATGTAACCTTGGATATGATACACTGAATTAATAAGAAATATGCTCGCTTTATTTCATTTATTGGTGTTTGGTATTGCTTCCATTATACTTGCATGCTTCTGTTTGATGCTCATAAGCGATAGAAGATAGATATACATATTTTTTATTTCTATTAGGTGCACCAATTTTTCCTACTTTAGTGGAAATCATGGTGGGACCTCGCCCATTTTTCTTTGGGTGAATTTATGATCTCATTTTCATCCATTTTGTGTTGCAGGTTCTCTTTGTTTCGGCCTGGAATGGTGGCAAAACTTCTAATTGTCTCACCTTGGGATGGTGGCACAAATTTCCCACCTTGGTGTGGTGGTAGAGATGCTAATCATCCCACCTTAGATTGATTATAAAATAGAGACATTTTTGCCCAAACTTCTAGAAGTTGAAGGTCCTAGAACTGGTGAGGTAAGTGCCTAAATCCTCTATTTCTGTTATGTATTTTCAGAAGCTATTAAAGTTTGTTTTTCTCGTATTATTTGTTTGATTAGAAATTTTAAAGGTTAAATTTACTTTTCTCATAACATAAAATAACAAAAATAAGAAGAAAAATCAAAATAAATTCAAAGTAGGAATGCATATCTATGGTTTGCTTGTTTGTAGCCTACCCAATGGGTAGGCTAACATTTAGGATTTTGCATTTCTAGATACATTTGTGAGTTATTTTTATACTAACTTCCTAAAATTAAAACACACCTTTTGCATGCATTTAGTGAATTATCATTGAATGCTTCTTTGATTACTTTATTTGGATTAAAAATAACCACACACACCGTGATCCACTTAAACGCTAGTGAGGTGGACTTCATCACCATCCACTAGTAGAGTTCAATGAGCTGGATTTCATCTCCACCCATTGGATAAAATCCCACAAAACTTATTATTTTCCAAGGCCGGTTCCAAGATCCATAATAGCTTGTGGGTTATAACATGTATCTCTCTTTAGATAGGTATATCACAGACTGCAGGTGAACTTGGTGAGGAACTGGTAGGACCTGTGCTCCATGGTTGTGTGTGGACATCATCACCACACATTATAGGCAGGATAATGTGACCTGGAGTTCATATCCAAGTTTTAGAGCTACGAGTATACATGTGAAAGCCAAATAAACATGACATTATAATTCAACAATATTTCAAACACGTGACACAAGGTCCTCTTTTACAAAAAACACATCTAAAACACACAAAATAGTCTAGGGATTCACATCTAAAACTTAAAAGAGATAATAATTTGTATTATTGAGTGTTTCCTTCCTTGTTTGCTATTTCATTAAGAATTTGTAAAAGAAGATAATCATCTAGGATTTGGTAGAAAGTTACAATGGTGTGCACCCGCAGCCATGTCCAATCATAGGCAGAAGCTACAGAGAGTGGACTAGGAGACATGATTCATCTCTGCTATAGCTCCAAGGACTTGGTAATACCTCCTTGGTGAGTCTCTACTCACCCTAGTCCCAAAACAACAGGATGAGAACCACACTTAAAATGGAACCCTATGCGGGACACCCCTGTGGGTGATGGGCCTTATCTGGGAGAGTGTTCTAGATATGTAGAGACAACACATACCTTATTTTATGAAAGGCAATAGCGCATTGAGGCACTAATAGATAGTGTGGTGCCAGACATCCACATACCTATTAAGGATAACATGCCTATTCATAGGCCAAAGCATGACTTCACACATTGGGAAAAGCAGGTCGATACAACCCAACCTACACATCGCCTTGATAGGATACAACAGCTTAGACAACCTGATGGGTATGATACTCATAGTTCAGAGTGATCCAAATCCGCCCTACATTTCCTCATCCATGAAGGAAGGCATGAGTAAATCCTAGATTTTCATCAAGATCAATATTCCATGCATGCACGATGTGCCTCTACATCTGCTAAGTGAAATGAGCACATGCTCTAGCCCAAACATCAAGTCAATGTAGTGGTCCTCGATCGAGGGAAGCATATGATAGATATCACATATGCAAAAGTCCAAACTCAGTTCAAGTAGCTTCGATGAGATAAAGAGCAACTAGATCACTTGCATCATCTTGAGGAAGAAATAATCGAATGACAGACTAATGAGTTGTTCTAAAATACATTACGAGAGATGGTTCCTATCCCTACGACACATAGACAAAAAGTCCACTCAAGGTAACCCACACTCATTAGAGATAGGTCTCCTAGGCCTTATCCAATGTTTCCTCCACAACCTCCTAGGCTAGATCAGGACATGCTTCCTAGGCCAAACATAGGGCACCCACAGTGGGCAGATACCCTTATTTATAGATCAACTCGAGAGACACCCTATGGGGCCTACACTGAGCATGAGCTGGAATTAGAGTATTTTGAGATGCTTTACTAGGACAGGGGGGCGACATGCCACCACCCCACAATAGGTTGGAGGATCCTAGGCCTCCATCATAGGATAAGAGCAAATATGAGGAGATTAAATCCTCAGATGCATACAAGGCATTGCGAGAGCACCTGGAGTCAGTTGAGAACAAGACCTTTGGGTTGGGATCTCAAAAGATCCCACTATGTTCCAGTTGCATAGTCAACCCATCCATATTTCGGTGCTTACAACTCCCTATCCATAGAAATTTAAGCTATCTTAATTGGCTACCTTTAAGGGAGAGGAAGATGCATAGGAACATGTCACAAAATTCCTGGGTCAATGCTTTGGCATTCATGATGATGATGCTTTGCTATTGTGGATATTCATGACTACCCTCTCTGTCCCTTTCTTAGAGTGGTTTTACAAACTCCCTAAGCATAGCATCCACAACTTGGATCAACTTGTAGATGTGTTCCTAGAATGCTTTTCCTTCAATACCAAGAGGAAGGCAACGCTAGCTGATCTAGATGGGTTGAAACAGTATGACGATGAGTCAATAACAAACTATGACAATAGGTGGTAAGCCCTATTTTCCAAGCTGCCTTATCTCCTCCCCATATCAGATTTGACTCAAATATTCTTCAAGAGCTACCTAAAATTGATCTCCTTATCATTGCAACTACAACAATACCCTACTCTTAAAGATGCCCTAGCATAGGCTAGCATCATCGAAGAAATCAATATTCAAGAGGGTGAGATTGCGAAGCCTTGCAAGGAGTGGATCAAAAATGCTAAGAATACCCTAGTGCAGCCTAAGCCAGCGGTAGTGAATTAGGTTGCCATTAGTGTCCCAGGGTCAGTGCAAGTTGCGCCATATCAAAAGCCTAACTATCAGGCCACTCTTGGGAACTATGCCAAAGACAACCAAAATGGTTAAGGAAAAAATCAACAACGTCACCCCAAGTGATAGTTCGCACCCATTGCAGAGTCTATGGACTCATTTTTTGAGTGCCTCTTAGTGGCCAATACGGTAAATCTACCCGAGAGTTGACCTGTTGACCCAAATGCACCGAAGCCCAAAGGATACAAATAAGACCTATATTGCAAGTTTCATAGGCAAAATGGGTATGATGTGCAAATGTGCTACAAGTTCAAGAACTTGGTGCAAGACCTGATCGATAGGAATTCCCTTCAGGTAGACAACCCTATTGTGCCAAACAACCAATAGATGTAATTCTACAAAGATCCCTTGCTTGCTCATGCAAAATAGGCCAGGCTAGTGCCCCAAGTGAATGAGGTTCACCATGCCCTCCCTAAGCAAGGGTATGTTAGCATGGTCAAAATTGTTCCTTCAAACTCATAACCTTTATTGCCTCCTGTGTCGAGCCTTCCACCTAGGCCTGTGGTCACAATCAAGAGTAAGCTTTCCTAGAGCTTAAGAAAAAAAATTTTTTGACTCTCCATATATGAGCTCATTCAGCATTCACCTCCTCATAGAGAATCCTTGATGGAGATCCTAAGGCAATAGATATTTAGCCTCAGGAGTCCAACTCCTTCAACAACTTCATGGTGCATGTGCGGTAATGCACGAAACATGTGATTACCTTTTGAGAAGATGAGTTTAAACGGGTTCCAAATGATATGGTAGATCCCCCTTTGCACATTATCGCATGTGTGAATAGAACACCATAAAAGAGAGTTTTGATAGACACTGGATCTTCAAGCAACATCATTACAATGATAGATCTCAAGTATTTGAAGCTCCCAACATCCCATATTGTAGCCTCTACCTTCACCCTCTGAGCATTTAATGATGCCATATGCTTGACAGTCGACACAGTAGTCCTACCCATTTAGGTAGGGCAAAATATCCTCATGACACTATGCCACATATTGGAAGGTGATATGGTGTATACACTTGCATCCATTCATAAACATGATTTTCATAGACCTATCTGAGCCCATGCAAAATTAGATAACCCATCATAGCCACTGCACCCCAACTTGAGTGCCATTGACCTTGATTGGGGAGATTCTCCCTCATCGTCTTCTAAGTACTGGTCTTGCAATGAGATGCCACAAACATCTCAGTGCTCTCCAAGGCCTACAAGTGATGTCTCCCATGTTGAGGAGGAACCCAAAGTTCCACTTGCTAATATAAGCCTAGATGAGGATTTTTACCTAATCCCTACTCACCAATTGAAGGAGGGATCACATATGTCAATCGAGCAAACAATTGATGTAGATAATAGCTTAGACATTGAGAATCCATAGTATATCAAGCTAGACGGTATCCCCCACCGAGTAGGTTGATCACATAGCCCTTCTAACAAATAAGAAGGAAGCCTTTCTATGGTCCTATGAGGACATGCCAAGCATGATTATGCCACTTGTCAATTGTCATCCAACATACTCAATGACCCTACCATCATCACCTCCACTACCCATACAATATATCTTGGATAGGCTAGATGATTTGGAGTCACAAGTGAGTCAACAAAAAAAATATTTTTGACATATCTCGAACCAACTCACCAACATCGAGTTATGTTTGACCATTCAAACCATCAACCCCTTGACTATTTATACCAAACCCCTCCTCTACATTCCATAATAAATCCCCAACAGAACATGGGGGGTAGTAACAGGGCCATCAACCATAGTGACAATATACCCATTTGGCAGAGCCTTTAGTATCAATCTTTAATCGACTATGCAAGGCACAATCAATCACACTTCTCCCAATCCATCCGTTGAATCCTAACAAGCGTAGATCCAAGCCACACAAGTACAACACATATTATATTTACCATTGATAAATAGGCCATGATATTCAGACTTGCTACGTCTTTTGATATTTAATACATGATATGATCGATAGGCAAGGAATTCCTATAGAAGTATTTCAATATTCTTTACCTCCATGTGAAGTAAGTACAACACCTGGTCATCCAGTTAAACCTAACCCAATGTATGTCACTCTACCTTCCTACAAGTTTGCAGATGTGGCTGATGTCATAGCATAGCTGCAAGAATATTATTGTAAATATAAGCAACCCGTGATGCCCCCCAATGTTTTACTATCGTTTGACTCACCCCAAAGGGACGTTGGCACCACACAATATTATACCTCATAGCAGGGGGGGTTGATGTTCATTATACCTAGGCAGTCTATGACCATCTAGGTCACCCCAAAATGCTCCAAGGTGTCTACAACCTACTTGGTCAACCTAAAATGTGCCTAGGTGGTCTATGACCATCTAGGTCACCCCAAAATGCTCCAAGGGTGTCTACAACCTGCTTGATCAACCTAAAATTCTCCTAGGTAGTCTATGACTATCTAGGTCACCCCAAAATTCTCCAAGGGTGTCTAAAACTTGCTTGGTCAACCTAAAATGCTCCCAAGCAGTCTATGACCATCTAGGTCACCCCAAAATTCTCCAAGGGTGTCTACAACCTACTTGGTAAACATAAAACACTCCTATGCAATCTATGATCATCTAGGTCACCCTAAATTGCTCATAGGTAGTCTATGACCATCTAGGTCACCCCAAAAAACTCCAAGGGCATCTACAAAATGATTGGTCAACCTAAAATGCTCCTAGGTGGTCCATGACTATCTAGGTCACCCCAAAATGCTCCAAGGGTGTCTACAACCTGCTTGGTCAATCTAAAATTCTTCTAGGTGGTCTATGACCATCTAGGTCACCCCAAAATGCTCCAAGGGTGTCTACAACTCGCTTGGTCAACCTAAAATGCTCCTTGGTAGTCTATGATTGTCTAGGTAACCCCAAAATGCTCCAAGGGTGTCTATAACTCACTTGGTCAACATAAAATACTCATAGGCAGTCTATGACCGTCTAGGTCACCCCAAAATGCTCCAAGGGTGTCTACAACCCACTTGGTCAACCAAAAACACTCCTAGGTGGTCTATGACCATCTAGGTCATCCCAAAATGCTCCAAGGGTGTCTACAACCTACTTGGTCAACCTAAAACTCTCCTATGTGGTCTATGATCATCTAGGTCAACCCAAAATACTCCAAGAGTGTCTACAACGTGCTTGGTTAGCCTAAAATGCTCCTAGGTGGTCGATGACCATATAGGTCACCCTCAAACACTCCAAGGGTATCTACAACCCGCTTGGTCAACCTAAAACACTCTTAGGTGGTATATAACTGTCTAGGTCACCCTAAAATGCCCTAAGGGTGTCTACAACCTGCTTGGTCAACCTAAAATGCTCCTAGGCAGTCTATGACCATCTAGGTAACCCCAAAATGCTCCAAGGTGTCTACAATCTGTTTGGTCAATCTAAAATGCTCCTAGATAGTCTATGACCATCTAGGTTACCCCAAAATGATCCAAGGGTGTCTACAACCCACTTGGTCAACCTAAAATGCTCTTAGGTGGTCTATGACCATCTAGGTAACCCCAAAATTCTCCAAGGGTGTCTACAACCCGCTTGGTCAACCTAAAATGCTCCTAGGTAGTCTGTGACCATCTAGGTCACCCTAAAATGCTTGAAGGGTGTCTGCAACCCGCTTGGTCAACCTAAAATACTCCTAGGTGGTCTATGACCATCTAGGTCACCCCAAAATGCTCCAAGAGTGTCTACAACCTGCTTGGTAAACCTAAAATGCTCCTAGGTAATCTATGACCATCTAGGTCACCCCAAAATGCTCCAAGGATGTCTACAACCTACTTGGTCAACCTAAAATGCTCCTAGATGATCTATGACCATCTATGTCACCCAAAAATGCTCTAAGAGTGTCTATAACCCGCTAGGTCAACGTAAAATTTTCCTAGGTGGTCTATGACCATATAGATCACCCCCAAATGCTCCAAGGGTGTCTAAAACCCGCTTGGTCAACCTAAAATGCTCCTAGGTGGTCTATGACCATCTAGGTCACCCCAAAATACCCCAAGGTTATCTACAACCTGCTTGGTCAACCTAAAATGCTCCTATGTGGTCTATGACCATCTAGGTCACCCCAAAATGCTCCAAGGGAGTCTACAACCCGCTTGGTCAACCTAAAATGCTCTTAGGTAGTCTATGATCATCTAGGTCATCCAAAAATGCTCCAAGGGTGTCTACAACCTGCTTGGTCAACCTAAATGCTCCTATGCGGTCTATGACCATCTAGGCCACCCCAAAAAACTCCAAGGGTGTTTACAACCCCCACTTGGTCAACCTAAAACACTCCTAGGTGGTCTATGACCATCTAGGTCACCTCAAAATTCTCCAAGGATGTCTACAACATAATTGGTCAACCTAAAATGCTCCTAGTTGGTCTTTGACCATCTAGGTCACCCTAAAATTCTCCAAGGGTGTCTACAACCTGCTTGGTCAACGTAAAATGCTCCTAGATGGTCTATGATCGTCTAGGTCACCCCAAAAGCCCCAAAAAAATTCATAAGCCCTTTGGTCATACCAAATGCCCCAATATCCCCCAATAAATTCATTGGTCACATGTATATACATATCAATAAAAATTCAAAACATTATAAAAACATCAAAAAATATAAAAATATTGCATTTCATCAAGCTACATACCATTGCATTTCATTACCGCTTGCACTAGGCATACTCATAATTGCACTTTGCACTTTCAAGTTACTCATACATGTCTAGCACTACGACTGCATACTAGTCATCATGCAAAATCAATGTTGTTCAAGTAATCATCCATGTAAATCAATGTTTCACTTATCATCTCCACTTACATTTATCATTTTCATATTTGTGTTCATTCCCTTCACCTAGCCACTTGTTCTAGAATGTCATTAGGGTTCTTCAGTCACTCAGACATATCTATTTTTCTTGTTAGATTTTGTAGAAAGCTATCTTGATTTTCATGAGGTATTTTCTTGCTTAGATTATACCTTGTATACATCAAAAACCCAACACATCTACACATTAATAAATCCAAGTTTTACGTAAGGAAATATGAAACCTACAAAGTGGTCTAGGGTACCTTAAGTGAAAATTTTATCCTACTCATCCCCCTGTGTGAATGGTTCAAGAATGCTGAGAATTAGCAATAGGAAAATCTCTTTCCTACCCAATTTCCCCAAAATAAACAGTGGTTTTCACCACTATCAAAAGCAAAATCCCAAAATCCCAAAATCCCAAGCAAAAAGCAAAAAACAAATTAAAATTCCAAAAGTTTGAAATCAAAATCCTCGCAAAGAAAAAATCAAAAGAAACAGTGGTTACCACCACTCCCCCAAATCCCTTGCTCAAAGAAAACAAAATAAAAAAATAAACAGTGATTATCATCACTACATATGAGCAAGTATCTCAATAAAATAAAAGAAAATAAGGGAGTTGGAGCTTGAATCTCTAGAATTTTCAGCATTCTACAAACCATTTAGGTGATCCTCATTATAGGTTTGGTGGATAGCCTACCTGGAAATGGCGGTATCCTAGCACATGATGATATGTCTACGAAATTAGCTTTGCATGTGTGTAGACCAATTTTTGCATGTGGATGAGCTAGTTTTGGTCACCTATATTACCTAGTGGTCTAATCCAACTAAGTACAAAACCTAGGATCATGAAATTCATATGGTGATCCTCATTATAGGTTTTGTGGATAGCCTACCTAGAAATGGTGGTATCCTTGTGTGTCTCACCAAATGAACTCACTTGCACACACAGGGATATTGAGTATCTTGGTCATCCTAGTAGATTCATACCTTGTCAAAAGTCTTGCATGGTTAGTATATAATTTTTGACTAGTCGACTGGAGTTTTGAGTCTCATGAAAATCTCATAGACATCCTATAACATTATATCATCCATTTCATTTTATCACATTCATATCAATTTATATTATTAAAAAATGCATTACATAAGTCTCATGACAACATTACAAGTGAATCGGGGAGTTCTATTCAGTCTATGGTGCTAGCATAGTATGTCAAATAATATACATATTTCATCATCCAGATCAATCAAGCATCCATATCATTATGCATCCATGCACATACATACCATAAAATTAAAAAAAAGTTAAATCATATTACAACATATGCATACATGATAGAAATCCATCATCATATCATAAAGCAAATAAGCACATTACATACATCTCATTAAATAATAAACACATGATGATAAACCATATAAAAATCTCATATATGTCTGTGTATATATATGGGACAAAAAGATACATCATATTTCCAGTAGGCTACAATAAAGTGAGTCCTTAGACTTCACACTACTACACATCCAAAAATCTAAAAAGAGAGTCACAAGAGCCTTGACCATGGTCACGCAGGACCGGTACTATGACTCGTACTCCCACCTACAGTCGAAGTCCGTTGTGAACTCCCATACCTGCTACCACCTACCCTGTTAGCCCTCCATCTAGATCCTGATGCATCCCTCATTAAGGAATACTACCCTATCCTACTATGGTGACTCTGGTATGACCCACTAGCAGTAGTGTCATCGCATAGACACCCTACGAGGCACACTATCTCAATCTCTAGCTCATCAGTATAGGCATGCCCTTGCTGGTACTATTGGCAATTTTGGGTACTTTGGGTACATTGCCTTTGCTCAAGTGTATAAGTTGTCATTGATGTCAAAAGGCATTTTTGTGTTGATATCAAAAAGAGTGTGATGTCAAAAATATCTTGAGAAGCTTCATAATGTTAAAGGGTTTTTATTAAAACCATGGTGACAAGGTTAAAGGTTTTTCTTAAAACCATTTGGACTCATTAAGGGTTTTTATTAAAACCAAGCTTAACTTAATGCAAAGGTTTTTACTTCTTGAAAAACCTTGAAGGTCCATGTTTATTATTAATAATTAAATTAACTCAAACCTTTGACAAGGGTCTAAGTTTAATTTATTATTAATAAAATAATAATAATTATTATTTTAATTATTATTAAAGGGTCTTTCAACCCTTAAGCGACGGAGAAAAAAGAATTCTTTCGCCGATGTGTTGCCATCGTTGGAGGAGCGCCGACGTCAAACAGTTAAGGAGAAATGGCTATATAAGTGGGGATGATTTTCTAAAGTGATTGTAACTCCGAGTAATGAAAATCGTAGCTCTGTGATCTTCGAGAAAGCATTGTATTTCATTGAGAGTTGATTATCGATATTGAGTTGCCCAAGTAATTTCTTGCATTTTTAGTTTGCGCTTTGACATCCGACAGATTGCGCTTCACCTACAATTGTTGGGACTGCACTCGAATTACGTTTTCAGTTTGCACTTTGACATCCGACAGTTTGCTTTCACCTACGATTGATTGGATTGCACGAAGGATAACAGTTTTTGTTAGCACTGTGTGGATGATTATTTTTGTTGCCCAGTAAGTTACGTTTTGGACAGCGCTCACCAGTTTGCATGTGGCTTGTGGAAGACATTTACGTTTTCTAGATTCTTGGCATCAAAGGAAGATAAAATATAGGGCAACACTGTATTTCTTCATTGGGCACTTGTGACCCAATGACGGTGGCGTTTAAGCGAAGGTGCTAGAAGGCAGAGGTGCCGAGTTCGATTCTCTTCGTGGGTAATTTTCTTTTGGTCGCGGTGTGCAAAGGATAGTGGTTGTGAATGCGCTGGAGGTATAAGGTTAAGGTATCATATTTGCTTTGACATTGTTTTATTGATGCTTAATGTTTATGTGGAGTAATAAGGTGTAAAGAGGTTTTACTTTGTATGTATATTATACTTCCGGTGGTTTTTATTAAGTTGGAGAAATAAGGTGTTAATTTGGATCTTTATTATTGTATATTGTTGTATAGTTGCTAACTCTAATTGGTGGCAAATTGAGAGTTAGTGTTGTGATAGATTTTGAGTTCTCCTTCTTCATCAAAGTAAAGGTATGGGCAACTTCTTCCATGTATATTGTTGATGGTATATTTTTTGAAATTGAGTTTGGAGTGAAAAGGTTGTCTACTAGGTATTTTTGGTGTAAATCCTATTTTCTGGATATTGAAGATTGTTTATGCATTAAAATCATTGATGAGTTTTTGGGTGAATGCATAATTCTGGTTGAGGAAGAGGAAGCATTTTTTGCACTAGGGTTTATGTTAGTAAGTCTTGCTACTTGCATTGAGATGATGAAACCCTTAGTTGGTTGTTTTGATATTGATGGTTGAGTTGCTTCCATAGAGGTTGTTTTGATCAAGTTAGTGCTTTACTTGATACATGATATTGGGCTTACTCCATTGAGTTGATTTGAGCAAGTTATTCTTTGCATTTGGTGATATTGTGTTGGTGGTTGTTTTGTTCAAATATCCTTGGAGGGAAAAGGATTTCTACTTGTTTCCTTTTCTTGTGATGATTGGTTGAATGCTTCAAGGTTGATGTTGAGTTGAATGGTGTTGGTTGACTAAACCTTGTTTGATGAGCATTGTTGTTGAAACCCTAATTGTTGGTAAAAAGAATATGAGTATCATTGTTATATGAGATATTGCATGGTTGGCAATTGTTGGGTTGTGTTTCATATTCTTGAGAAAAGCATACTACATCTATCTTATTCTTTTGAGATTGAGATTGAGTTGAGATTGATATTGGGAGTTAAGTATAGAACATATTGGGTCTCTAACAATTCTCTTTATGTTCTAGTGCTTTGAGATTGAGATTGGGAGTTAAGTATAGAACATATTGGGTCTCTAACAATTCTCTTTATGTTTCTATGAGATTTGAGATTGAGATTGGGAGTTAAGTATAGAACATATTGAGTCTCTAACAATTCTCTTTATGCTTCTATGAGGTTTATGAATCACATTGGGTCTCTAACAATTCTCTTTGTGGGTTCATGCTAAGCAAGTTTTTCTTGGTGAGCTTGTTGAGGTTTTGGACAGGTTTCGGTGGGGACTTGTGAGCAGGTTTTGGACAGGTTTTGATGGGGACTTGTGAGCAGATTTGGACAGGTCCTAGCAGAGGACTTGTGAGCTGAGTTTTGATAGTTCTATCAGAGAACTTGAGGACAGAGGTGCATTGGTTCTTTGAGAAGAACCTGAGGATAGATTTGGCAAGTCTTTGAGAAGGCTTGTGTGCAGAGGATTGATTTGTTCAAGAGTTGGATAGATCTGATAGATAGAGGAAGACTTGTACTAGACCGATTGACTATGTTTGGTACAGGTTGCTGAGCTGCTGTGGACGTGATCATAGAAGGCAGAGGTCTCTTAGGCTAAGCATTGAGGATAGGAGGTCTTCGGTGGAAAGGAGTTCCACGTGCTGGCAAGAGGTAGAGGCAGTTGATCTTCTGAGGGATCATTCCAGAGTAGAGGGAAGGTATCTCCTTTGAGCAGAGGCTCATAAATTTAGATTGGGGGAAGGTATCTCCTTTGGGCCGAGGCTCATAAACATTGTAATTGGGAAGGTTTCCCAAAGAACTTTGAGATAACTTTTAGAGAAAAGTTTTGTGGACGTAGCCTGGGCGTTCTGGGTGAACCACGTTAAAATTGGTGTCACTTTGTGGATGATATTGTGCATTGTTTTGATATTGCTTTGGGTATATTGCTTTACTATTTTGAAGTATAAAGGAAAAAGTAAAAAGAGGTCTTATACTTGTTCACCCCCCTCTCAGTATAAGCTTGTGTTCTTCAATTGGTATCAGAGCGGGTGCCTTCGAAAAGTTTAACAGCTTGAAGGAAAAGCTAGTAAAGAACACAATGGATCATTCAAGTGGCAATGCAACACCTATTCTTGATGGGTCAGATTTTGGTCTTTGGAGTGCAAGGATGAAGGTTCATCTAATGGCACTTGGGAATGAGGTTTGGGAAGTGATTGAAGATGAGTACACTATTCCTGAACATGGTCCTAATACTAAAGAAGAAAGGCTCCTACATCACAACAATTCAAAAGCAATGAATGCAATCTTGAAAGGCTTACAGAAAGCAGATCTCACCAAAGTGATTCACTACAAGACTAGTGAAATGTGGAATCAGTTGAAGGTGGTTCATACAGGTGATACAAATGTCAGAAAGGCCAAGTTGAGACACTTCAAAGGTATGTTTGAACAACTCAAGATGAATGATGATGAAAATATTAGTGACTACATGCTTCGTATGGATGAGGTTGTTAACTCCATGAAAGACTTAGGTCTTGAGCTTGCTGAAAATGATGTTTGTGATAAGATTTTAAGATCTCTTCCTAATAGATTTAGTGAAAATATTTCTGCTATTGAGGAAGCTAAAGATTTGGATAAGTTGAAAAAGGATGAGCTCCATAGTATACTTGCAGCATTTGAGTTGAGAACTCAAGTGAAGGTTGATGTCAAGAAAGAGGCAACTTTCAAGGCTACCAAGAAATCCAAGGGTAAACAACTTCAAGAGAGTGATGAGTCTTCTAGTGATGAAGAGGCATATTACAGCAAGAAAGGCAAGTTCTCTAGAAAGCACAAAAGTATGAAAAATGTAAGATGTTTCAATTGTGGAAAGTTTGGTCATTATGCTACTGACTGTACTATTGCCAAGGATGAAAGTGATGAAGATAAACAGGATTGTAAGAGCAAGGATTCTAAAAAGCACAAGCATCACAGGAAAAACAAAGATGAGCACAGCAATCAAGGAAAGAGGTACTCTCACAAGCACAAGAAGAGCTTCTACCTAGACAAGGCAAGTAAGTGTTCTAGTAGTGATAGTGAAAGTTCTTCAAGTGATAATGAAAATGAGATGTTGTTCATATCGAAAAAAGAGGAAGAACCAAAACATAGATTCATTATCATGAAATGTCTTAGATGTGGAAATTTTGGTCACCTTGAGGATGATTGCACAAATAATGATTTGGTTTCTAGTATGTATGAGGATGCTTCAGAAAACTATAAGGAAGATGCATGTATGGTTTTTGAAAAGGGTAGCACCTCTAGTGATAAGAAATCCGAAAAAGGCTTTGATGATTCAAAAAGCAAACATATAGAGGAAGGAGAAGTAGATCTTAAAGGTGAACTTATTAGTGCTCTTAGTGCTTTGAAAAAGGAAAGAAAGAAGAATGCTAGACTCAAGGATAAGTTAGATGAATGTTGTATGGAGAGAGATGATCTTATAGAAAGTCTTGACTTCTCTATAGCTAAGACACAAGAACTCAAGGATGAGTTAGAATCTAAGGTTCTTGAGTATAGTGAGTTAGAACAGAAAATGGCTTCTTTGAAAGAGGAAACTAAAGAGTACAAGGATAAGCTTCACCAGGTTTCAAGATAGCTCCAAAAAGGTTAAGTCACTCATCAAAGGTCAAAGAAAGACAACAGATAAAATAGGCCTTGGTTTTGTTAAGCCTCACAAGGAACAAGTTGGAGAGTCTAGTAAGAGACTCCAAAAGGAAGAGAGTTCTGATGAGGAAAGTATTTCAGATCATGAGTCCTTGAATGATAGATGCACAGAAACAGAAAACAGAATTCAGAATGAGAAGAAGAAGTTTTCGAGCCTAAGAGGTCAAATAAAGGAAAGTTTCAAGGCAGATGTTTTGCTTGTCACAGGTTTGGTCACATAGCTTCACATTGCATGGCTCAAGTGAAGAAGGTAAATGACAGTTTCAGAAGTGCTAGTTACTTTCAAGGGTATTGCTACTCTTGTCAACAGTTTGGGCACAAGGCAGTTTATTGCAAGGCAAATAACAGGAACAGGTTTGATCAAAACAGGTTTGGTCAAAATAGGTTTGGTCAGAACAGGTTTGGTCAGAACAGGTTTGGCCAGAATAGGTTTGGTCAGAATAGGTTTGGTCAGAACAGGTTTGGTCAGAACTGGTGGATTCAAAGAACAGGTATGCCTAAAAGAAATAACATTGTTACTTGTTATAAGTGCAACAATGAAGGTCACACAGCCAGACAGTGTAGAGCTGAAATTCCAGGATACAGGAACAGGAACAGTGGCATGATCAGGTCCAAGGATCAAGGCATGGATAAGAACAGGGATGAGAACAAGAACAAGAACAGTGACAAGAACAGGAATATGGACAAAGAGTTCAAGAGAAGGCCCGACAAGGAAGTTATAGACGTTGATGATGATCGAGTGCCTAATGGGAGTTTTACTCCCACCCCAGAATTAATCACCTCATCTGGAGGTGGGGGAGGGACTAAGCTAAGAGGCTCATTCTTAGTCCCGAGCCCCAAAGGTGGCCCTTTGCCATTGATGACAAAGGGGGAGAGATATGAGTAAGGGGGAGAGCTTCAAAGTGAAGAGGAAAGCTTCAAGTCAGGGGAGCAAAACTTCAAAGGAAGATTCTCAGTTGTGGGCACAGTTGGTCGGTTGTTAGCACAGTTGGTTTCAGTTTTGGCTCTTGAGAAGTGTTTTCGGTAAAGGTTTGCCATCAATGACAAAGGGGGAGATTGTTGGCAATTTTGGGTACTTTGGGTACATTGCCTTTGCTCAAGTGTATAAGTTGTCATTGATGTCAAAAGGCATTTTTGTGTTGATATCAAAAAGAGTGTGATGTCAAAAATATCTTGAGAAGCTTCATAATGTTAAAGGGTTTTTATTAAAACCATGGTGACAAGGTTAAAGGTTTTTCTTAAAACCATTTGGACTCATTAAGGGTTTTTATTAAAACCAAGCTTAACTTAATGCAAAGGTTTTTACTTCTTGAAAAACCTTGAAGGTCCATGTTTATTATTAATAATTAAATTAACTCAAACCTTTGACAAGGGTCTAAGTTTAATTTATTATTAATAAAATAATAATAATATTATTTTAATTATTATTAAAGGGTCTTTCAACCCTTAAGCGACGGAGAAAAAAGAATTCTTTCGCCGATGTGTTGCCATCGTTGGAGGAGCGCCGACGTCAAACAGTTAAGGAGAAATGGCTATATAAGTGGGGATGATTTTCTAAAGTGATTGTAACTCCGAGTAATGAAAATCGTAGCTCTGTGATCTTCGAGAAAGCGTTGTATTTCATTGAGAGTTGATTATCGATATTGAGTTGCCCAAGTAATTTCTTGCATTTTCAGTTTGCGCTTTGACATCCGACAGATTGCGCTTCACCTACAATTGTTGGGACTGCACTCGAATTACGTTTTCAGTTTGCGCTTTGACATCCGATAGTTTGCTTTCACCTACGATTGATTGGATTGCACGAAGGATAACAGTTTTTGTTTGCATTGTGTGGATGATTATTTCTGTTGCCCAGTAAGTTACGTTTTGGACAGCGCTCACCAGTTTGCATGTGGCTTGAGGAAGACATTTACGTTTTCCAGATTCTTGGCGTCAAAGGAAGATAAAATATAGGGCAACACTGTATTTCTTCATTGGGCACTTGTGACCCAACGACGGTGGCGTTTAAGCGAAGGCGCTAGAAGGCAGAGGTGCCGAGTTCGATTCTCTTCGTGGGTAATTTTCTTTTGGTCGTGGTGTGCAAAGGATAGTGGTTGTGAATGCGGCTGGAGGTATAAGGTTAAGGTATCATATTTGCTTTGACATTGTTTTATTGATGCTTAATGTTTATGTGGAGTAATAAGGTGTAAAGAGGTTTTACTTTGTATGTATATTATACTTCTGGTGGTTTTTATTAAGTTGGAGAAATAAGGTGTTAATTTGGATCTTTATTATTGTATATTGTTGTATAGTTGCTAACTCTAATTGGTGGCAAATTGAGAGTTAGTGTTGTGACAGATTTTGAGTTCTCCTTCTTCATCAAAGTAAAGGTATGGGCAACTTCTTCCATGTATATTGTTGATGGTATATTTTCTGAAATTGAGTTTGGAGTGAAAAGGTTGTCTACTAGGTATTTTTGGTGTAAATCCTATTTTCTGGATATTGAAGATTGTTTATGCATTAAAATCATTGATGAGTTTTTGGGTGAATGCATAATTCTGGTTGAGGAAGAGGAAGCATTTTTTGCACTAGGGTTTATGTTAGTAAGTCTTGCTACTTGCATTGAGATGATGAAACCCTTAGTTGGCTGTTTTGATATTGATGGTTGAGTTGCTTCCATAGAGGTTGTTTTGATCAAGTTAGTGCTTTACTTGATACATGATATTGGGCTTACTCCATTGAGTTGATTTGAGCAAGTTATTCTTTGCATTTGGTGATATTGTGTTGGTGGCTGTTTTGTTCAAATATCCTTGGAGGGAAAAGGATTTCTACTTGTTTCCTTTTCTTGTGATGATTGGTTGAATGCTTCAAGGTTGATGTTGAGTTGAATGGTGTTGGTTGACTAAACCTTGTTTGATGAGCATTGTTGTTGAAACCCTAATTGTTGGTAAAAAGAATATGAGTATCATTGTTATATGAGATATTGCATGGTTGGCAATTGTTGGGTTGTGTTTCATATTCTTGAGAAAAGCATACTACATCTATCTTATTCTTTTGAGATTGAGATTGAGTTGAGATTGATATTGGGAGTTAAGTATAGAACATATTGGGTCTCTAACAATTCTCTTTATGTTTCTATGAGATTTGAGATTGAGATTGGGAGTTAAGTATAGAACATATTGGGTCTCTAACAATTCTCTTTATGTTTCTATGAGATTTGAGATTGAGATTGGGAGTTAAGTATAGAACATATTGAGTCTCTAACAATTCTCTTTATGCTTCTATGAGGTTTATGAATCACATTGGGTCTCTAACAATTCTCTTTGTGGGTTCATGCTAAGCAAGTTTTTCTTGGTGAGCTTGCTGAGGTTTTGGACAGGTTCCGATGGGGACTTGTGAGCAGGTTTTGGACAGGTTTCGATGGGGACTTGTGAGCAGATTTGGACAGGTCCTAGCAGAGGACTTGTGAGTTGAGTTTTGATAGTTCTATCAGAGAACTTGAGGACAGAGGTGCATTGGTTCTTTGAGAAGAACCTGAGGACAGATTTGGCAAGTCTTTGAGAAGGCTTGTGTGCAGAGGATTGATTTGTTCAAGAGTTGGACAGATCTAACAGACAGAGGAAGACTTGTACTAGACCGACTGATTGTGTTTGGTACAGGTTGCTGAGCTGCTGTGGACGTGATCATAGAAGGCAGAGGTCTCTTAGGCTAAGCATTGAGGACAGGAGGTCTTCGGTGGAAAGGAGTTCCACGTGCTTGGCAAGAGGTAGAGGCAATTGATCTTCTGAGGGATCATTTCCAGAGTAGAGGGGAAGGTATCTCCTTTGAGCAGAGGCTCATAAATTTAGATTGGGGGAAGGTATCTCCTTTGGGCCGAGGCTCATAAACATTGTAATTGGGAAGGTTTCCCAAAGAACTTTGAGATAACTTTTAGAGAAAAGTTTTGTGGACGTAGCCCAGGCATTCGGGTGAACCACGTTAAAATTGGTGTCACTTTGTGGATGATATTGTGCATTGTTTTGATATTGCTTTGGGTATATTGCTTTACTATTTTGAAGTATAAAGGAAAAAGTAAAAAGAGGTCTTATACTGTTCACCCCCCTCTTAGTATAAGCTTGTGTTCTTCAGGTACTACACCTTATAGGTCTCCACCACATAATGGAGTTGTTGTAGCACAGGGGTGGAGTATTCCCAATGGGGAGGTATTTTCCAGAGCTAAGAATGATCAATAGGTTAAACCCAACTCACTTACCAAATCGTACGGTCATATGCTCACTCGAACTACCCTTGTACGAACTATATTCACCTTGTACGGTCATCAATGCCTACACTATACGATCTCAAATCGTACAGTGTCAAATATGGTATGATATTGCACACAAAAAACTGACAGATTCAGTTTTGGAGGCTGTCGTACATAGTTTTGTAATCGATCAAGTCGATTCCCCAAAACTGCCAAATCGGGTAAGTTTCTATCGATCACCTGTTTTACCAAATCGGGTAAAAATGCTTTGTACGATTTGTAAGGAAAACGATGTGTTTTGTGGAACTAATGACACAACATGATGCTAGTCTAGATGTTCCATTGCTCCAATCTCTCTCCGGGATGTTTTGTAAGGGTTTGATAGACCAATCAATGCAATCTCCACAATAGGCAAAACATCTTAACCGAGCTTGTTGAGAGATCCCATGTGTCTAATTACATCCAAAAATCATACAATGTCACTCAATACATCTTCCTTGCTACTTCCATGCTTCTAGATCATTCTCCAGAGTTCACCAGTACCAGATTCTACCACAGGGTTGCAACAATGCATAAAACTAATCTATAACAATTAATAGAAAACACAAACACATCATATTCATCCACAAGTCACTGTTCATCATTACCAGGATCATACATAGTCATCCACAACCATCATTATGCTCATTTATGTCTATGGATTCGATTACAATGTGGAAAAATATATCAATGTAATTGCAATAACTCAGAGAATCAACAACTACAAGTACTATCTCTTAACTCTAGCAACCAGACCTATAATTTTGAAAATGGGGCCTTATATAACGTTGCCCAGGCCGTTCCAAAGTGGTTCTTGAGACAATCCATTATTTACAACTACCCATATACAACTGAATACATTAAATTGGCTTTTTACTAAGTTTAACACCTTAGTTAGCAAATCTATGCGCCATTTCACTTTGAAATTACATTTCCCTTGCATTTGGATGAATTTCGGTGCACCTTGTATGATTTGCCATTCCTTGTATGATTTTCCATTCTATTTGTATGGTTTTCTCCCTATTGTATGATTTACAAAACTTGAGCAAACTATCATTTGTGTCAAAACTATCAAAATTGAGCAAATCCTTTTAATCACTTCTTCTTCTGGGAGGTGGATTTGCTGCCTACATCTGCCCTCCCCTTTACTTTGGTCAGTGTCCTCATCGACTCATTCTACTTCTTCCATCATGCTTCATGTTCTGCCATGATAACCTCTAAGTCCTTAACCTATGACTTATACATTTCTCATTCATTCTTCAGCTTGGTTGCGTAGCTTCCCATTTCTACTACTTTTGCTCCATGAAAGTTAGCCTTTTCTTTGGTAGTTTTTAGGAACTCCATCATCTGCTTCTCATGGTCTGAGGCACTCTTCTTCAACTTCTCCTTCCAGTGAGCTTCTGCTCGAGTTGCCACCTGTAGTTCTTCATTATTTTTAGTAATGGTTTGTAGGTGGTGATTGATATCTGCCTCCATGGCTCGAGCCTGGTCTTCTCTAATCTTCAATTGAGCTTGCTTCTCTAGGACCATCTCATTCAATCATTTATTGTCCTTCATCAACTCCTCTATCTTCTTGGCTTGTGTAGCCATTTTCTCACTCTTTTTGGCCAACTGAGCTGTCATCTGCTCATATTTTGCTTTGAGTTGTGCCTCCAACTCCTTAATTTTATCCTCTACCATCTGTGAGATCTGTCACTTCTCTTCTTCAAGCATGTTGATTCTGGCTTCAGACTCAATTTTGAGGCCTGATAGATCATCCTCTAACTTCTTTATTTTCTCCTCTATCGTAGTTCTGCTATTCTGTAGTTCTTCTTCCATTATGGCCAATTCCTTTTGAGTGGCTGTAGTTTCCTCCTTTTGCCTCCTTGAGTTTTTAATAATTCACACTCAATCCAATGTGTGTTAGGAAGTTCAAATTCCTTAGGGTGATGGCCACTCTAGTAGCAACCCTCCTGTATTCCAACTCTATCGTATTTGTAGGATAGGTCGGATGGTTGACTCTATCCAAGTATACCCTTGGATATTTCTTGTAGTTTGTGACCACCCCTTCTGGCAAGTCTTCTCTTCCCAACATTGTTGTTACCTCTTCCTTGGGTAACCCCCATGGATGTTGTGCATGAATGTCTACTATCTTCCTTGTACGCTCTACACTACTCACCCATTCTGTAATCTTCTCTAATTTGAGAGACACCTGTTCTTCCCACAACTTCAGTTCTCCCACATGGCCGATGCAAAATTCTAATTTGGCACTATTAATCACATGGCCTAACTAAGAAAATAAGTGTTCCACCTTATCTTCTACTCCATGTGCCTCCTCTTCAGTTGTAATTCTTTGAAACCATGGTATTTCTAGAAGATAACTGGATTGCATTCCTCGTAGTTCTTCTTCTGTAGGAGTTCTAACATCTTCCTCCTCCATAAGGTGGCTAGAGCTTCCTCGAGCTCCTAGTGCTCTCACTGTATCTATTTTCTCTTGAGGTGGATATTGTTTTACCATTTTCTCCTCCTCACTATCTTCAATATTTACAATCTCCTCCTGAGATTGCTGCTCAATTTGTTCTTGGGCCTTTTCTGATTCTCCTGAGCCCACCTGTTGCTCTTCAATGTTCTCCTGGGCTACTTCTTGCTCATTACTGCCCACATGTTGTTCCTCTATCACTTCTTCTAGAATTTGTTGTATATTCATTGTCATGACTTTCTCAGCAACAAATTCCTCTTTTTCTTGTGATGCTTCCGTATTCTCCGGTGCATCGTTCTTACTTGAGCTTCTTATTACAAATTTGTAATGAGGCTTCTTCTTGGGCTCTCTCTCTATGGTGTTTATTCTTGTTTCCACATTTTCCTGGGTAGTGGCTATTCCATATTGCCCTACCTCAATTCCCTTAAAAAATTAGAGGCATTCATCTTCTCAAACTGTGAAAATATCTCTAGGATTTTACTATTCTCTCCACCTCTGTCCAATACAATTCATCCAGTTCCATCGCTTTTGAGTCTGACTATTCTTTCTCCTGTACTTCTAGAACTGGTTTACTCACCATTCTTTCTCTCTGCCTTCTCATCCTTATTTGTATGGGGCTCTCTTGTCTTCTCCCTTTCTTGGATGAGTGGCTGCTCCTACTGCCATTGTGTTGGTGCTTGTTCTAGCTCCTCTTCCAGCCGTCTAGGCCTTTTTCACCTATGATGCACATCAGCATCCTCCTCCGGAGTGGTCTCTTCTTGAGCTTCACTGATATGTCACTCACTCCTTGTTCGAGGTCTCTCCGGAGTCACTTTTGATATCGGCACTGACTTCACCCACATCAATATTATCGGCTGATCTGGTCTGATTTCTCGGGGTGGCATCAATCCTAGAAATTGCATCCTTGCTTCCGTGACCACATTCAATAACAATCCAATAGCATGGAAAGTCATCCCAAAATTCTTTGGTCTCTTTGTCAGTGCCTCATGCATTCTCCTTTCTAGAAAGGTACCCCAATCATATTGGATCCCCTTGGTAATACCTTTCGCATATTGTGCCATCCACATTGGCATTTTTGTGGCCCTTATATCTCCTGACAGTCGAGCCATGATTGTATTCATTGCACACGCCCAATGTTCTCCTCTCAACTGGCTCTATTTTATTCCATGTGTTCCTATGCCTAAGATATTTGCTGATATTGATCATGGTAGTGATGAGGTGGTATGCCTCTATTGGGTCTACCAATTTTTTCACTATCTCCATACCATCTTTTGGCAAGCCAAATGTCTTTCGAAATGTCTCCCACTGAAAATATCAACTCTCACTGACCTCTTGCCCACATTGACATAGGCAGTTCGGGTTGCAGGGTTATATGCTTGAACTATCTGCAAGAGATAGTTCTCAAAAAATATTTTATGAAATGGTGGAACTTGTGCGATGATCACCACATGCGCATCCTCGAATGTCTTCCTCCAAGGATGACCCCTATTCTTCTCGTCGTTCCACCATTTCCTGCATGCCTCAGCTCCATGCTGTACAAATGTAATTTTTGTCACTTCCACTTGACATTCTTCTTGTCCACTACTCAGATGCTCCTCCTACTCTGGTAGATTAATTTCACTTCTTAACTCCCTCCTTGAGGTTCTTTCTTGTGCCATTTCTTCCTCTCGGTGCCTTGGTGGTGTTCTTCTCAGGTTTGCTCACCACTGTCGTTGTCCCCTCCATGACCTATATCCTCCTCTCCTCCAAGGATGATTACCATACCTTTCATGGAATTGAGACTATCACCCTTGGTGCTACCATGGGTATACCTCTCTCTCGTGCAATGGACCTGGTGATCTCTCCACCCTATTGGCTGCAATCCACCTTAACCGACATCCAAACTCTTCTGTTGATATCATTCCTTCAACATCTCATCGATTAGCTTAACCTCCACACCACTTCTTTCTGCAATAAAAAATATCTTGAAATCATACAATCTACTATAAATCATACAACATGCCCTTCTACACTCTCTTGTATGATTTCCCTTCCATCGATCGCTCCTAGATCGTACACTATTTTTTTCCTATAGTTCAATCTCCAGCCCATCAGTCTTCAAACCATCATAACTTCTCCAAATCATACAGTTGCAACCTAAAATCATATAGGGTGATAGTACTCCATACGATGGTACTTCCTGGCTGCCCCCCTTTAGAATTCGTATGATTCCGTACAATTTCGTATGATCTCTGAAAACTACCAAAAATGGCCTGAAAATCCTTCGAACTGCACTATTCTTCTTGGAAATCATACATGCTGCACCCAAAATCATACAGTACGACTTTTCCAACCCTAAGTGATGAAAAATTTAAAATTTTTATCTCCTTTGTCGAATCCTTCACCGACCCATTTGTCGGATTGCCCTGATCTACTATTTCAGTGCTTTTCGATAGCAATTCTTCAAATCCTTCAACCCTAGCACAATTTATTTCAACTTGATAAATTTTGGTAGTATTTTTATGGTTGTACAGACTTCATTCACCTTTTCACACATTTCTCAGCTCACTTCTGCCAGATTCCTCCGAATTTAGGGTTCAAATCTCCAATTTCTCTGCAATTTCCACAACCCGTTTACAAATTTCCACTTCCTTTGACTCTAAATAGCAATTTCTCACCCCAAAATCCATACAATGATGTATTCTACCATACTTTGTATTATTTCTATGACAAATTTGAATTTCCCCCTTTTATGGAGTAAAACCCTAGTTTTCTCTCTCCTAGGTCAATTCTTTGAACATGAAAAGAACTCCTTGGTGCAAATTTTAAAATGGGTCTGCAGATTCAGAATGCTGGTGAATATTTATTGCCCATGTAGTCTTCATCCTTCAGTTGCACGCTTTCCACCTTCAATCTCCTAAAAAAATTGAATTCTGCTTGTATGATTGTGAAATTGTTAATTCTTTTCCATTTAAAGGAATTTTCAAAACCCTAACCAAAACCCTAACTGTCAAGAAAATATACAATTGCACCACATTGCATGCTTTTTCATCTCCTCCATTAGATGATTGCCAACTCAGTAGTTAGTTTAAAATTTTATCTTTTTCCCCCTTCTTTTCCTCCAACCGTTGCTTTTTCCACATGCCGCATTAAATGGGTAGTTGAAAATCGTACGACATGGACCAAATCATACAATGTACGATCTAAATCATACAACATGACCTCTTGTATGGTTTCCCATGTCATTTTTTCAATTTCATTTGTACGATCTCTCTCTTTTGCAGATTTCCAACTTAATTTTCACTTGTATGATCTAAGCACTTAGAGAAATTTTTCAGATTTCTTTCTCTCTAAAGAGGTCGCCTTTTCGGTTTTCAACCTCTTCCTTCCTAATTGCATCTCAAGGGATTTTCACAACTAAGGCACACACATTTTTTTCAATTTTTTTTTTTTTTCTTTTTCTTTTTATAGTCTATTTATACTTACCTTCTAGGTAATCGTACAGTGACATTCACTTGTACGATCCCATATGAATCTTGACCTGGAGGTTCGACCATAACATTTCGATTAATGGTATCCTCTTGTACCTCTTGTTCCCTTGCTTGGCTTACCTCTTCCTGTGATGTTACTGCCTGTTCGACTCTTCCCCTACAATGTGTACAATTTAGGATTGTACAATGGCAAGTTGGAGTCTCCTCACCTGGTGGTCCCACTTCTTGCCTTACAGGTGATTGATCCCATGGTAGTGGTGTCCTTACCACTCTACTATCATTTGAGCGACTTCTTCACCTATCTCCATGGATCAATTCTTGCTCCAAACTCGGCGATCGAACTCGTTGATGGCCTAGGTTTCTTTCTTCTACAAAGTGTACCCTTCCTCTTCCAGCTAAGTTTCTACCATGTGGGTATCTACCCCATCCACTTCCTCTTGGCATCAGACTTCTCTACTCTATTGGTGATTCCTCCCTTTCTTGGAGTAATCACCTATTACCCCTTCTCATTGAGGTCCTTGTCTAATTATGGGTGGTTGTTCCCACGTGCGTCATCTTACAAGATTTGGTAACATGCCTCTCACTCTTGGTATATCTCGTTGGTCCCTTCTCCAGTTCATGCATGCTAAAGGATTATCTCCTAGCCATCTAGGAGTAGGGGGTCAAAACCTTCCTCTTCCTCTACCTCCTCTAAATGTAACATCAGTAGGATTTCGATTATTTTTTGGTCGCCTACCTCCTCCTCTTCCATATTGGAGTCTTAGAGGTCTTCATCCAATTCCTCCTCTTGTTCCTTGGTTATCAGGAGTAATTTCTACCAACTCAATATTGGCTAGTGGACTCCGATTGGGTGACAACTATTGCAAAGTTTTGATTCTTCTATCAGCACGGACTAAGCATCATCTCCATCTTCTTCCCTCAAAGGATATCTAGGTGAATGATGCTGCCAATACTTCTCTATATGCATCCAAGAAATCTATCTTCGAGCTAGAGTCAGTTCTACCATCTTCCCTCTATTCTACCCAATCAATTGGCAAATTCATCACTCTCTCCAATCTCCTTACTTCCCTTCTTTGTCTTCTCAGTTCTTGATGAGCTATTGCATAAGCTTGCGTATCAATATTGCATCTATCCCTTTGAATTCTCTCTGATTCCCCTTGTCTCGATGCACTAGTTGGAGGGTCATGATCCCTCTAAGGATTATAAGGATTCTCTGGCTCATCATCATCACTACTATCTATACTAAGCTCTCTTACCAACCATGACATTCCTTCATCACTGGAATTCATCATGTCTAAAGCTTCTACATCTTCATTTGTCCTTGGCTGCTCATTCGATGGGGGTGGTGAACCTGAGCTTGCACCTTCATTTCCTCCCCCCTCTCTTGGAGTTAATCCTTCCATCTCCTCAGATTCATCTTCAACCTCTCGTAGGTTGACTTCTCATTGTTCATCCAGTCTTCGTATGGTACCATCCAACTCCTGGATGAGTTGTTCCCTCAACCTCACATTGTGATTCCACAATGTTTGGTATTCTTCTTGCAATTTTTGAATTTACATTCTCATTCTCTACTATAATAGCCCAATCTGAGCCAATGGAGAAATTCCAGCTAGTTCCTCATCTACAGTTTCATCCCTATCCTCCTCTAGAATTTCCATTTTGGACGTGTCCACTCTATCCTCATTGTGCACTATTAACCCTATCCTCCTTCGTCATTTAGGATGCCAAGGTAGTTATCGTGGGTACCTCACGATCGTAGGTCTAGGTAACAGTGCTATCTCTTGATAGCTACTCGATCCTAGAGAAACCCTCTCCTCTTCTTCTCGTATGGTCCCATCCACCCTTCTAACATGAACTCGTATCCTTCTTCTTTCACCAGTTTGGGGTGTCAACTCTTGTTGTTCAACTATTAGTTGTGTCTCCTCCCCTCTGCAAATAGGTGTGTGAGTCCCATATCAGGTTCTTCCTATGATGGACCTAGCTCATGGTGAGCCTCATCTTGAGCTTTCACTCATCTTCATCATTCAATTTCTTCTGAAGTAATGAATAAACATTGTACTTTATAAGGCTTCAACTTTGAGCCATTTATAGTATTGGGTACCTCTGTCCCATTCAAGTTCTGTAGCTTGACTGCTCCATTATTCATTACTTCGATTACTTTATAAGGACCAAGCCATAACATCTTCAACTTACCTGGCTTGATTTCCCTTTTTCCATTAAACTTTAGAACTAAGTCACCGGGACTAAGTTCCAACTTCCTCAAGTGCTTGTCATGCCACACCTTCCATATTTTTTGAGCTATCTCGATCGCCCATTGTGCCATGACTCTCCTTTCATCTAACTTGGTCAGTGTCATCAGTCATTCCTCCAAACTTTCTTGATCTCCCAAGCGATGCTCTACTGTGACTCTCAAACTTGGTATCAAGAATTCGACTGGCACCACTGCTTCTTGTCCATACATTAGTTGGAAAGGTGTATGTTCCGTTGTTGGTTTAAAAGTTGTTCTATATGCCCACAAAATGGATGGTAACCTTTCCTCCCAGTCTGCTCCCTCTATTCCACAGGTTTTATACAGAGTAGATACTAAGACTTTATTTGTCACTTCCGCCTGCCCATTTGCTCTGGGGTAGTACGGACTAGACAATGAATGTAAAATCTTGAACTCTGTTGTCAGCATCTTGATAATCTCATTAACAAAGTGTCCCCCTCGATCACTTGTTATTTGTAGTGGAATACCAAATCTTGTGATTACCTGCTCATACAAAAATCTCATTGTACTTTTGGCCGAATTATCAGGTAATGCTCTTGCTTCAACCCACTTTGTCAGGTATTCTGTTGCTACTACGATGTATCTACACTTCCATTTTTGAGATGTTTTTAATGGTCCTACAAAGTCCAATCCCCACCATTCAAACAACTCTTGTGGTTGTGATGGATGTAAGGGCATAAAGTCCCTCCTGACTGGCTTCCCTGCTCTTTGGCAAGTATCGCATGCTTTCACATGCTCCTTTGCATCATTATACAATGTGGGCCACCATAGCCCTACTAGCAATACTTTTCTAGCAGTCGCATCTGGTCCCATATGTCCTCCTGCTAAGCCTGCATGGGCTTCTTTCAATGCCACCTTGACTTCTTCATCCATTACACATCTCCGTAAGATACCATCACTTCCCATTTTATATAGTAATCCTGCTATTATCTGGAAAGGTGTTGACTTCATTATTATTTTCTTCTTTTTGGTTGTCGTCATCTCTTGTGGCAACTCACCTGTGGATAGATATTGGCCAACCAACTTGTACCATGATGGAACAACATCGATGGTGAATAATTGTGCATCTAGAAATTCATCAGGAACTCCTGTTCCTGTAGGCTCCCCTGATCGTATCCGAGACAACTGGTCTACAATTACATGCTTCTTACCAGGTCTCACCACTACTCGAAATACGAACTCCTGAAGGGTGACGAGCCACCTGCTGACTCATCCTTGGATCACCGGTTTGTTTATCAAGTACAACAGTGCTTGGTGATCGACATAGAAAGCAAAGGGATTTTCCAGTAGGTAATGCCTAAAATTTTGAATGACATATACCATTCCCAAAGCTTCCCTTTCCATTGTACTATAGTTCCTCTCTGGCCTTGACAAAAGGTGACTAGCAAAGAAAATAGGTTGATCTAGCTTAAATTGTCCTTCTTGTGCTAAAGCACATCCAATTGCAAAATTTGAAGCATCAACATGGACATGGAATTCCTTATCCCAATTAGGAAACACCAAAATTGGGCTACTCACTAACTTAGCCTTTAACTCCTCGAAGGCTCCTTGATGTTCCTCTGTCCATCTGAATGGAATATTATTTTTCGTTAAGGAATCTAATGGGTAGGATACATGTGCATAATTCTTGATAAACCTTCGGTAGTATCCTGTCGAACCAAGGAAGGTCTTAAGTGAACTCACATCAAATGGTTCTTCCATGTGTAATATCACTCGAATCTTATCAGGATCTGTCTTCAATCCTTCACTGCACACAATGTGTCCTAACAATTTCCCATATGGTACCATCAAAAAATATTTCCCTGGGTTTAATGATATCTGTGCATTTTTGCACCTACTCATACATTCACTAAGGGTAGGAAGATGATCCTTGATCTTCCCATAAATGGACCAATCATCCAAAAATGCTTTGAAGTTCCCCATTGCTAGCTGATCAAATATATACAGTATGATGCACTGAAATGTAGCTGGGGCATTACAGAGCCCAAATGGCATTCGGTTATATGCATAGATGCCATTCTCCACAATAAATGTGGTCTTCAGCTTATCCTCCTCGACGATGCTGATTTGATTGTATCCCGAGAATCCATCCAAAAATGAATAGATCTCATGTCCTGCAACTTCTTCCAAGATAGAATCTATGAAGGGAATGGGAAAGGGATCCTTAATAGTTACAACATTTAGACTCCTAAAGTCCACGCATATTCTGATCTTGTCCACTTCCTTCTTCAAGGTGATCACTATAGGTGAAACCCATTCATTGTTTGTCACCCTGAATATAATCCCTGCTTCTAGCATCTTTTCTATCTTCGCATTCACTAATGCAACATACTTTGGGTTCATTCTATATGGTCTCCTCCTTACTGGTTGAGCACCAGGCATTAGTGTAATCTTGTGGACACATAGTTCTGGTGGAATTCCTTTCAGGTCCTTATATGTCCATGCGAAGACATCCTTGTATTCCAAGAATATCTTAAAAGTTGTTGCCTTCAATACCGGATTCCAATCATCACCGTAGTGAATCAACCTAGGTTCCTCCTCCATTCCTAGATTGATGTCTACTATCCGAGGTCCCTCATATTTGATATTTTTTGGTTCACTCGTAGCTTTCTCTACGTTCTCGGGGTGTGTCGGTCTTGTATCAATCTCTGCATCTCCTACTGTATACTCTGCAAAGCTTTTTGGAAATGTCCATTTCTCTTCTACTTCCTTCTTAGGTTCTTTACTAACCTTAGGTTTGTCTTGTTTTTCCTTGATCTCCTCTGATTCAATATAGAGGCAGTTGGGCTGAAACATTTCGTACTCCTCCATTTTCCAATGAAGAAGTCCACTATCAGATCGAGCTTCATCTTCGCTACATTCATCTAGGTACAACATTCCTTCCCCATCAGGTTCATGCCCTTCATCTTCTGAGGAATTTTTTGATTCATCAGTTGTAGCTATATCTTCACTAACTCTTTGATTAGCTAAATTAATCATGTATTTATGTTGTCCCTTCTTAAAAGTGATCTGATTCTTTCCCCAATTGTGATTAAATTTGGCTACTCGTAGCCAACCTCTCCCCAAGAGAGCATCGTATGCAGTTTTTGCATTGTAATCACAATGAAATCCAAGACAAATTCTTGTTCAACTATCATTACTTGTTGTGTTGTTAAGACTCCTTTTGTCTCAATGCCATTCTGGTCAGCACCATATAATCGGAAGCTCGGTGCCCATAGGGATGGAGCACCTAGTTCTAGCCAAGTTCTCTCAGGTAGCACATTGATGTTGGATCCTCCATCCATGATAACTTGTGTCAATTTGTGTCCTAAGATCTCCATATGTAGTAATGCAGGTTTCTTTCCTACATCAATCATCAATACAGTTGGATCCATAAATTGATCTTTCCACTCTTCTTCTTGAATTGGTTGGCTCTGTACTCCCATCACCTTCTGTGGCTGCAATTCTTCCACCATTGCCTTCTGTAATGTTGGAATAGCTTCTAAGAGGTTGGATACTTTAATTTCCATCATGGTATCCAAAACCTGTGCTGCCATATTTTGCACAACTACCTCCTGATCTGATGGTTTTCTTAATTCCTTATCTACTCTCGATTCTGTTGGTTTAATCTTCTCAGCTTCCTCTTGCAATATTTTCTTTGTTGCTTGCCAACATTGCTTTTCTTTTGCTGGCTCAGGATACTTATCCTTCTTAGCCTGATTTCTCATCATGGCTAAAACTTCTTGGGTTTCCTCCTTAACTTGAGGAACTTCGATGTCCAAATAACTAATGTTCTATGGGTTACTCGAACTCACCTATTTTGGACAATTATCTTCTTTGTGGTTCCCTAGACCACACCATCTACACATGTGTGTAGTGCTTGTTTGTGGTGTCTCTTGCCTCTGAGGTGTAGGATAATTTTTCACAAAATGCCCCCATTCCTGGAAATTGTGACATTGTATGATCGGTCTTCCTTTTGAATCATACTGTAAATGACTTTGTCCTCCTTGTCGATTACCCTGGTTCGATCTTCCACCTCGTCTGTTGTTTCTATAACCGCCACTTGTTGCTTGTTGCCCATTTCCTTGGGTCTTCGGTTTCTCTTCCTGGTCCTGGATTGACAATACTTGTGGGTGTATTCTTGCATTATATGGACATAGCGTTACCTCATGCCCCATCACATTACAAATATGACAATAGTCATTCCTTGGACATTTCATATTTGTATGTCCCTCCATTTTGCATTTCGTGCACCATATGTCATTTCTCTCAGGTTTGACCTTTTGTTCTTTCATGAATTTATCAAACTCCTTGCAAAATGATGCTACCATCCTCTGTATAGTGTCATCTTCTTCACTATCTGATTCCTTCGACTTGGGATGAGACATAATTCCTGTATACATTTGTTTTGATTCACTTTCAAAATTCTTTGCATGTTTGAGTGCTTCTTCATACGTTTCTGATGGTACTACCTTCATATTTTTCTTATATTTTGGGAGTAATCCATCTACGAACCACCATTTTACTAGAACATCTACCAATGGCATCTGCATCTTATCGACTAATTGCTTTAGTCTACGGTTATAGGATTTCACATCCTCATCAGATTTTTGCTTCGTCACGCAAAGTTTCGTAACAATGTCTCCATCATCTTTTAAAGGTCAAAATTCTTCGATGAATTTCTCCTTTATCTGGTTCCAAGTCTGAAAATCTACGTTATTTTCTCTCTTCAAATACCAATCAATTGCCAATCCTCTCAAGGTAGCAGGAAATAGGATTACCCAATCCTCAGGTCTGTCTACACCATTTTCTCTCCAAATGGTTATGCAAGTCCCTATATGCCATGTGGGGTCTTCCTTACCCTCACCTAAAAATGGTGGACATCTTTGTTTGGCTGCCCTATTAGCCATCTTAGGAGAGTCATCACTATCACTTGAGGTATCCTTTGGAATATCTGTCTGATTCCTCCTTGGGGGTGTCTTACTCTCATTGTCATCAGAAGTATCAATTCGAGGTATCTTGTTTTGTCCCACCACTCGGTGACCAAATTCTCATGCATCTTCACCTTGCGACCTCCTTCACTGATGTGAGGGAGATGGTCTTGGTCTGTCCTCCTGAGACCTCATGCCCTGTTGCTCTGGTGCCTGACTCCCATCCTCCGCACTCTCTGGCAACTCTTCTATCACTTTCTCAGGTGTCACCATCCACTCTCCATCATCTTGCACTTTTCCTTTGTCAACCCTTGCCTCTACGCTTGGTGGTTCTATTTCCTCGACTTCTGTCTCTATCAATAATACCTCAAAGTCTCCTTCTTTGGATGTCCAAACTTGCTCTATCTCTAGTTCTTGAGTACTACGGTCTGAGTTACTTGTGTTTTCTCTTTGAGAAATCCTCATGCTCCTTCTTACTAGGATGTTATCTCCTAGTTCCCATCTCCCATGGTTTCGTGCACTGGTGTCCATCATAAAAAATCACCTCCAGTCTCAGTATTCAACTTCATCAAATTTGACCCGTTTTAACAAAAAATGCCAGATTCGATAAGGCAATGGTACCAAATGTAGCATAGGGGTGGATTATTCCTAGTGGGGAGGTATTTTCTAGAGCTAATAATTATCAATAGGTTAAACCCAACTCACTTACCAAATCGTACGATCATATGCTCACTCGAACTACCCTTGTATGAACTATATTCACCTTGTACGGTCATCAATGCCTACACTGTATGATCTCAAATCATACAATGTCAAATATGGTATGATATTGCACATAAAAAAACTGATAGATTTAGTTTTGGAGGCTTTCATACACATTTTTGTAATCGATCAAGTCGATTCCCCAAAACTGCCAAATCGGGTAAGTTTCTATCGATCACCTGTTTTACCAAATCGGGTAAAAATGCTTTGTACGATTTGTAAGGAAAATGATGTACGATTTGTATGAACTAATGACACAACATGATGCTAATCTAGATGTTCCATTGCTCCAATCTCTCTCCGGGATGTTTTGTAAGGGTTTGATAGACCAATCAATGCAATCTCCGTAATAGGCAAAACATCTTAACCGACTTGTTGAGAGATCCTATGTGTCTGATTACGTCCAAAAATCATACAACATCATTCAATACATCTTCCTTGCTACTGCCATGCTTCTAGATCATTCTCCAGAGTTCACCAGTACCAGATTCTACCACAGGGTTGCAACAATGCATAAAACTAATCTATAACAATTAATAGAAAACACAAACACATCATATTCATCCACAAGTCATTGTTCATCATTACCAGGATCGTACACAATCATCCACAACCATCATTATGCTCATTGATGTCTATGGATTCGATTACAATGTGGAAAAATATATCAATGTAATTGCAATATGATCTAACCAAAAAGTGTGCACCTATCTACTGTTTTAATCGAATTCAATCATCCAAACATAAAATAATGACAATATTGCATAGATTCAACAAAATAAGTGTTTCTTGTATTAATATTTGTAAATAATCCCCAATTACAATCATGCCCCTCTTAGGGTCACTCAAATGATGATAGAGTTAATATAATGCCAAAGCCCTCAATAGGATAGACACCCTAATGTTGCTTTTCAACTAGTCATAAACTGCTCTAGGGTGGAGTTGCCCTCTTCTTCACATTGAGGAAGGAACTTGATGGTTGAATCTCCTTCGAATCTATTCTTGCGATCAAGAAACAACATAAAAATATCAAAAATATAGGTAGCCTCTCATGATGAGGCCCTTTTGGGAAAAATGCATAAAGATACTATTAAAACTGTATATTCAATAAAGTATGAAAAGCATCTCTAAACTATGTTAATTGGATCAAGATTTATGGAATTGCATAAATAAATATAGAAACTAAACAATGAATGGACCAATCAGGTGAAATAAAGCATAAAATCACATAAAGAAACCATTAAAGCCTACTTAATGCAAATGCAATAAAATTATTCTAAACATAATTATACTGGTCATAAATCTTCTAAACTACAATTGAACCATAAAAATGACTAATTTAAACTATCTATCTAGATAGAAATAGAAACAGTAAGGTGGTGATACCTCTATTGCAAACCGCAACTCTGGTGAGCAGTCTGCACTGTAAACCATGACTGAAAGCTGTGGTGAGCTCTCTGATAGGTTTAACCTCAATTTCAAGGACAGTGGGCTTGACATCCTTATCCAAATTGATGTTCAATGGTCGCCTTTGATGTCCTTAGAATGATTTAGTGATTGGTTCACTGTGAGGGGCCTTCGTTTGCCCGGATATGTGCTTCTTAGCTCTCCTAGGCTCCTAGGGCATCCATAATGTAATCATCATGAATATTGGAAAGTAGGTAGGGGATAAGTGCAATAGCTCTCTCTCAGTATACTCAGTTGAATGTACAATTTTATAGGACTTCGCTGCTCAAATCTCCAATGCTCTCTTTGATGATTCGACAATTCAACAATGCTTTTCTATTCAAATCATCCATGCTCTCTCTGATAGTTTGCCATAATTTTGAGTGGTACTTATAAGATGTCCCAAGGCTAGGGATGGCTTCATGGAGAAGCCAATATCAAGAAGAGGTGGTTAGGATAGTTGGATTGGAAGCTTCTGTACTCTAACCACCGTCTTCTAGATCAAATGGTCATTAAAACTGATTTTGCTCGGATGAAGGCCAAATAAAATTTAGTTAAGATCGTAGGTTATAGCTGCAGTCTAGACTGTAAACCACAGGTCTCAGCTGGGGTTCAACTTGTAGACCTTAGGTCTAGGCTACGGTTTAGACTGATTAGGCCAAGGAGCCCAAATTGAGTGGTTAGAACTACTGCTCTATCTTGGAGTTTGTCCAAAATCCTCCATATGGTCTTGTAGCATATCCATATGAGTAGTCGTCCTCGACATGATGCATTTTAGGTGTCTACAAATTCCCATTTTGATATGCATTATGAGATTGAACAACGCTAAGCAAAAATATACCTCCTAAAACAATTTTGAAGGTTCTATGATGATCATTAGTCAGATCAATATTAGATACCTCTTTCCAACAAAAGGACGCGCATCCTAGAATCATTGCTTCCAACTGGGTGAAAGGCTTATATTTGAAAAGCTTGTGCCCTTCTCATCTCATTCGGTGTAGTTGTGCATTCCATAGGTATCTTATGACCCATAGATCCGAAAGGTAGAGAACAACAAGCAAAGTCATATTTGTTATTTGCCCCAAGCAAAGGGGTAAGCTTATGATAGTTGTTGACAATGATTCGCAAGGATGAATGCAATTTTGACAAGATTAAGGGATCTACGATATCCAAGATCTTCTATTAATTTTGATTATGATTTGATATTATGACTACCCCCTCAAGCGACGATTCTATAATGGTAATGACAATGATTAAAGCGACGATATCGCTTGACCACCATGGATGATCTGGAAAAATTTAGATTTGAGTATATTAATGCATTGGATAGGCCTAGTTTAGATTTTGATTCCAACTGTTAATAGTAATTGCACATTCCTATCCCATGGAGTAGTCGGGCTACAATAGCCATCTTAAGGAATCGAAATGAGACAATTCCAATTAGATTTGTGTTGAATCAAGTTATCGATGATTTTTTGAAAGATGTGATAGGAGACGTGACATGAAACGCCTCATTCTCATGGAGAAGTCCAGCTGCAAAGATCTTCTTAGGGATTGAAAATAAGCATATCATATCAACGATGATAATTTTACCCCAAATGTCCTTATGGTAATTTACTCATCTTGTCGGATTGCATGGATCGCAAGTTGTTGCAACCGCCAAGTGTATAGAGTAAATAACTGGATATGAGGTGCATTTGGCTTTTTAATTATTTGATTTTTTTGTTTATTAATTTTGAATTTTTGAATTGATCCTGGTGCTTGAACATCACCAAATTTGCAACATTGATTGCTATTTTTGAAAATTTGATCCAATGGGAGTAATTAATTTGACATTTTAAACCTTGCCACAATGGGATTTGAGTGCATTTAATGCCAGCTTCAAATCGTGGGTATGGCCTACAATTGAATTTTCCAAATTTTGGGAACTGTGGCTAGGGCTTGTGGTTGGAAAAACCTAATTTCAGGACCACATATGTTAGTTGCGGTCCGCACGGAATAAGAAAAGCTTATAAAATGTTCAATTTTCAAATTTATTTTATTATTCCTTGACAGCTGACAATTGTAGAGCTCTAACAGTGATAAGTTAAACCTGACTTGAAACCCTAGTAGAATTTTACACCCACACCTTACACACTGCATGATGGCAGACCATGGACAAGCTTCATCGAGCCGAGGTAGAGGCGAGGGCAAGGTAATTCGAATTTGAGACCTTGCATCCATTACCAATAAAATTAACCTCATTAAGAAATGGGCTAATTGAACCTAATTAAATTGTTGGTAATGAACCTCATGTTAGATTAGGCTAATTTAGGTTTATTTTATATATATATATATATATATATTTTTTTTTTTTTTTCGATGGGGGAAATAACCCTGGCCGGATGTTAGTTGGAGACCGCAAGTACCAGCTGCGGTTCCCAATTGACAAATTGGGGATCGTAGTTGCCAGTTGCGGTCCGCATTTAAACTCCCAATGGTCAATTTTTGACCACATGTGAACCACAGGGTTGACCTGTGATTCACGGACTTTAGGAAACATTTTATCAAATTTTTAATTTTCCTAAGGTTTTATAGGCAGTTAATGCTAATTAATGCATTTTTGAATTGTCTAAGTGATATTTTTGATTCTTATGACTGTTTGATGACATGTTTTTGTACTTTTATTAGTTTTTAGATGTTTGTGATGATTTTATGTAATTTTTAAATGTTTTTGCTTGTATTTTTAGTTAGATTTCCTCTTATGCCATGATTTTATTTTAGACATTGACCTTTAGAGTTCGTGAGCCAGACATTCTTAAGACTCTCTGCAGACAACTCACTCTCGAGGAGTAGAGATGGTTTGGAGCTGTCAAATTCGGCTACATCCTAAATCTACCCATGATTAGGGTGGATCAGGCTTATCTGGCTACGTTGGCCCGACGTTGGAATACACAAACCAATACATTTCACATGCCTACAGATGAAATAACGGTTACCCTAGAGGATGTATACCGAATCTTTAGGATCCTTATTAATGGTGATGTCATCATCTCTTTGAATTTTAGGGCTAGGGATTCTATTTTTGATGTGATCTTCAATGATCAAATCCAGGAGGCTCAGAAGAAGATCGATCACGAAGGAGTTCACATCAAATACTGGCAGGGTCATTAGATATTCTCTGTGAGGGAGGCCATCTTTATGAACCTGGTGGTGCAGGTTGTTATTATAGATTCCTCAGGCATAAGGATTCCTTAGAACCTCCTAGCTAGCATTAGGAGAGTAACTCAGAGCTTCCTGGATTAGCCACTTTGATTGGCCTGGGGGAGCACCCTACTATACCAGCTTTACTGGGATCTATATTAGTTTACTGAGCAGAGATGCCATGGGATGAGTTGTAGCCTACTGTTATAGATATGGTGTTGGTAGCACATCAGGATAGAGCGTCTTGGAGATCTACCACTACATATTACAAATATTGATGACACTCATCATTTCTATGTCACATACTAGCCTTGTGAGGAGGAGGGCTTTCAGAGTAGGATTTATATCGGCCATACCAAACACTACATTACATGGTTCACATCACTTAGGTCGGATGACATTGAGTGACATCCCTACATGGATTTCCTAGCTTAGCCAGAGGTTGGCAAGTGGCTGTGACATGCTCATAAAGACAGATGGCTACTCAATTGAAAGGTTGAGATTAGATAGTGCCAGTTCTACTCTTGGATCCTATGGTAGTTCGACATGGTGTAGGACATTCCAGAGATTCCTTTCTTGTATAGGCATCTAGTCTTGGAGATGCATCTACCATTGATTTAGTCTACAACATTAGGAGATGAGGCTGATGACTTCCAGGAGTTTGGAGTTGATAGGGCTATGACCACCCCAACATATGATGCTTGGTGGTCAATGCTATGATGGTATGGATCAGGGCCTCTGAGTAGGGTAGATGACTAGACAGAGGCAGCGGTTGATCCATATGGGTGCAAGGTGTGCCAGTGGACTAATGATAGATGGGGTTTAGAGGTTGCAATAAAGGATACCCCACCCATGGATATCTATGTATATGGGGAGGCTTTCAAGGAGGGTGAGGTCCCTCTTGATAGCGCAGAGGGACATCTCCTAGCTTAGGTTGCTGACTTACAAATTTAGCTCGAGAGGTATCAAACTCAACAGCTGGAGCAAGATACTACTATTTCCAGTTTAGAGGTGAAGCTAGCTGACCGAGATAGACAACTAGTTGTGGCTTAGGAGCAGGTCATGAGTCTTATTGCATGGGCTACAACAGCAAAGCTCTAGGTCCATGAGCTCACTAGTGCACATGATTTGGCACTGGTACAACGAGGTGAGGCTGTAGCAGAGAGAGATCTACTTAGGGCACAAATGGGGATCCTCCGTCCTCTTAGATTATTATGAGATCTCCACCTACTCCATTAGTTACCTTGCCAAGAGGTGGCGATCCTTTAGTAGAGGTCAGGCGGATCACTTCCCTCGTAGAGGAGGAAAATGACCTATGCAATGCAAGGGCAACTTGCATCTCCCAATTGGAGGGCTATATCATACTAAGGGTATTGGAGGAACCTAAGGATAGACATGCTACTAGGTCTTAAAATATCAAGTGCAGGACCTTAGGATAGTCCATGATGAGCTCTAGCCAGTGGATGCACAGGACAAAGAGGATACACAAGTCCTCTAGAACTCATGGAGGTAGCTCGTACAGGAGTATTAGGGAGACATGTGCTACCTCTAGTCATCGATCTAGCTGCTTAGATATTTTGGTATCCCATGTGCTAGGCCTCTTTGGGTTAGGTGGCACATAGGGCCATCAACAGGGCACCCAATAGGCACCGGATCTGACTACAGAGTATGTTGAGCAAGGTGCAGCAAAAGTATTTTCATTGTTGTCAACACAGTCAGACAGATCAGTTGATGAAGTGGACAGGAGTTAAGAGGTTCCATTTGATGATGTGGACAGGAGTTAAGAGGATCTTCAGAGTATGTACAGTGATTTTCCAAAAGATAGAAGTGGCCCATTTGAGAAAAATCAAAAGAAAATCACAAGGAAGAAAATTGTCGCGATATCGCGACATGTTGAGAAGAAAGAAAACTATCACGATATCGCGACATGTTGAGAAGCAAGAAAACTGTCACGATATCGTGACATGTTGAGAAGCAAGGAAAACTGTCATGATATCGCGACATGTTCGGAGAGAAAGCGCAAGCAAGCAAAACTGTCGCGATTTCGCGACATGTTCGGAGAGAAAGCGCAAGCAAGCAAAACTATCGTGATTTCACGACATGTTAGGAGAGAGAGAAGAAGAAAGAAAAATTGTCATGATTTCACGACATGTTAGAAGAGAGAGAAGAAGAAAGAAAAACTATCGTGATTTCGTGACATGTTGGAAGAGAGAGAAGAAGAAAGAAAAACTATCGCGATTTCGCGACATGTTGGAAGAGAAAAAGACAAGTAGAAAAAGTGTCACGATTTCACGACATATTGCAAGAGGAAGAGGAGAGAGAAAAAGATGTCACGATTTCGTGACATGTTTCATTTTCGCGGTCCAAAGCGAAGAGAAAGAGGAGAGAGAAAAAGGTGTCACGATTTCGTGACATGTTTCATTTTTGTGGTCCAAAGCGAAGAAAAGAGGAGAGAGAAAAAGGTGTCGCGATTTCGCGACATGTTTCATTTTCATGGTCCAAAGCGAAGAGAAAGAGGAGAGAGAAAAAGGTGTCGCGATTTCGTGACATGTTTCATTTTTGTGGTCCAAAGCGAAGAGAAAGAGGAGAGAGAAAAAGGTGTCGCGATTTCGCGACATGTTTCATTTTCATGGTCCGAAGCGAAGAGGAAGGCAAAGAAAGAAAAAGTGTCACGATTTTGCGACAATTTGCAAGAAGGATTGTACGGATGGAAAAGTGTCACGATTTCGCGACAGGTTCGAGAGAAAGAGCTCACAAAGAAAAGTGTCATGATTTCATGACAATTTGCAAGAAGGATTGTACGGATGAAAAAGTGTCACGATTTTGCGACAGGTTTGAGAGAAAGAGCTCGCAAAGAAAAGTGTCACGATTTCATGACAATTTGCAAGAAGGATTGTACGAACGAAAAAGTGTCATGATTTCACGACAGGTTCAAGAGAAAGAGCTCACAAGAGAAAAGTGTCACGATTTCATGACAAGTTGCAAGAAGGATTGTACGGATGGAAAAGTGTCACGATTTCATGAAAGGTTCGAGAGAAAGAGCTCACAGAGAAAAAGTGTCACGATATCATGACATGTCGGGTTTTCGTGACCCGAAGAGAAGAAAAGCACCAAGGAGAAAAAGTGTCACGATATCACGACAAAAGGAAGAGAAGGAGAGTACGGAAGCGAAAGTGTCACGATTTCGTGACATGTCCTGTTTTCGTGAGGTCAAGGCAAGAAAAGAGCACAAGGAAACGAAAGTGTCATGATATCGCGACATGTCATGTTTTCGTGAGCGAAATACAGAGAAGAGCACAAGGAGGCGAAAGTGTCACGATATCGCGACATGTCATGTTTTCGTAGGTGCAAGCCGAGAAGAGGACAAAGAGGCAAAAAGTGTCATGATATCGCGACATGTCATGTTTTCACGGGTGCAAGCCGAGAAAAGGACAAAGAGGCAAAAATGTCACGATATCACGACATGTCATGTTTTCATGGGTAAAAGGCGAGAAGAGTACAAAGAGACAGAAGTGTCACGATTTCGCGATAGGTCGCAATAACACGATTATGGATAGTTAATTGAAGTAGAACGACAGTTACAGGGGCAGTTGTAGAGGAAAATCATGCAGCCAATATAAGAAGAGTCAACTGAAGTTAGTGCGATAGTTACAGGGGCAGTTACAGATAGAAATCATGCAAGCTAAAATAAGCACAGTGCATTAAAGACAGAACGACAGTTACAGGGCTTGTAAAGCAGTGTAACCATCGAGCGACAGTTATATTGAAAGTCCCACACAAGAAACAGAGCTATTAATAGAATACATGTACAAATTACTGTGTGATAAAGGAGTTACTTTCATAAGTGTCTATTAATAGGGTGCATGCAGGATTATGGAAGTCATAGAAGAATAGGTGTTTCAAGATGAAAATATTGTTATAAAAGGGCAGTTGCATGGAGAATTAGGTTGTCACTGAATGTGTGAAAGTGCTACCGAAAGAGTGTGAAAGTGCTGCTAGAAGAGAGTGCGCAGGAGGTGAGTGAGCAGGGTGTGTGTTGGGTAAAGAGTGGGCAATGTTGAGAAAGCAATAGACCAGTCAGGGTCTTGTAAAAGTGAAGGCATATTTATGTCAATCATCTAGATTCAGAACAGAAGTCCAAGTTGGTGCTTGGCATCAGGGGTTGGTGCTCCTTCCAGTTGGTGCTGGTAAATCAGGGGTTGGTGCTCCTTTCTATTGGTGCAGATAAATTAGGGGTTGGTGCTCCTTTTTGTTGGTGCAGATAAATCGGGGGTTGGTGCTCCTTCCAGTGGGTGCTTGGTAAATTGATTGTAAAGTTGTTATTTTGCAAAGGCTAGATTTGGATGGGAGTCCAAATAGTCTATTTTTGAGGAGTAGCCAAAACTGGTGAACCTCGGTACATCTTGTGTTGTGTGTGATGCTCTCTTGTTATATTTGCTTTATGTGGTTTTAAGCTTTCATTGTTTTGGCTTTAAGAATTGAAGTTTTAAGTTTTAAAGAGCCACACTGATTCACCCCCCTCTCAGTGTCATTGTGAGACTAACAATTGGTATCAGAGCCAGTTTCCTTATCAGGCTAAATCAGCTAGGGTTGATCTTGGATTAGTACGCAATGGGTAAGAAGAATAGATCCTCCTCAAATAAGGCATCTTAGTCAGTTTCAGTTCTTGTGGAAGAGAATATTGAACTAGAAAAGATAGAAGAAGTGAATTCTAAAGTATGTGATGAAAACCTTGAGGGTGAAGTATATCTAGAAGGTGAGTTGATCACTGCACTTGAAGAGTTGAATATAGAAAGGAAACAGAACAAAAGACTGTCCAAGAAGTTGGAAGAATATGAGGATAATATTGAAGATCTCTTCTTGCAAATTCATAAAGCCAAGAAAATAGAAGAAGCTTTGAAGTCACACCTGGATGATAAAAGCGATGTTTGCAACAAACAAGAAGAGGAGATTGTTTTATTGAAGAAACAACTAGAAGAGGCCAATACAAATCTCAAATTTGAGAAGAGCACAGAGTTGCTAGATAAAATGATAAGGCAACAAAGAAACCCCATGTCTAAGCTTGGTCTTGGATATGAAGCTGAACAACCTTCATCTTCTAAATCTGCAGAGAAGAAGAAGTCCACTGCTGATGGATCAAAGCAAGAACAGTTTGAAGCTAAAACTTCAAAAGGAAGAAAATCTCAAAGGAGATCTACAGCAAAGCAACCACAACAAAAGAGGTTCTATCACTCTCACTCTATTCATAATAATGCTTTTAATGGCTATTGTTTTAGATGTAACCATTATGGTCACAAGGCAATTTATTGTGGATTGAATAAAATATCAAAGAGTTATGCTGGTAGAAATACATCTGTTGAACACCATGTGCAATGTTTTAAATGTAATGGTCATGGGCACATAGCAAGGTTTTGTCCAAGAACCTTTTTATCCAATCTAAGGCAAGACAACAGATTTCATCAGACACAAAGAATGCAACACAGACAGGGAAGAAATCATGTGTATCAAAGAAAGGAAAATAATCATCCATCAAGGATGCACAAGAGACAACCACCCAAGAGAAATGTTCAAGTTTACGAAAAGCTTCAAAACTATGATGCAGTTGAGAAACTCAAGCCCAAGTTCAAGAAAGGTTGGAGAAAGAAAGAAGAGAGGAAATCGTGTCTCCTTGGATTGAAGGAGATTACTCCTCTATTGCATTAAGCAGCTCCAGGTAGCACATCCTCGGGGGGAGCAATGTTAAAGTTTTATTTTAATGCTCCTATGTATTTGTGTGGTTATCTGAGGATGAAAGGAAAGTAGTCGGGGAGTTGTCGTATAGTTGTCAAAATGTGTTCCAGTTCATGTAGATGTTTGTGGAGATAGTATCAAACTAATGTGCTTCAGCAGAACAACATGGTGAACAACTAGGTTTTTCGATGCAACAGCTGATAGGCATTATCTGAGATAGAACATGCAGCACAGGTCGACGTGTCATGGAAGCATAAGCTAGCAGGTGTTGGTTTTGAAGCCTGTAACATTCCCAATCTATAGATAAAATAGAATCCATGTTGTGAGTGGGAAGGCGTGTGTTTCTTAACCAAAAATACAACACATCATTTGGTATAAGAGAGCATTAATTTTCTCTAAAGAAGTAGCCATTATCAAAGAGATGCCAGAGTCAAAGCAATCAGTGGCACTAGCACCCAGTTGGTCAAGAGTGCCAAGTGGCACATGCAAGGCAGAGACGTTGAGAGAATAGCGCCCAGGTGGTGAAGCATCAAGGAGGACAAGATGCCTATGCACCTAAGAAAGTCTTGCATTATTTGAGAAATGCGAGATATTTCCCGAGTAATCCCTTGATCGCAACGAGGAGAAATGCTCCCTGGAATCATGTGAAGAATGTTCGTCTAAGACATTGAGTAGCCCTAACATATGTCCTAGCAAGAAGCTGAATACCAAGAGTTGATGACTATGCACGTAGATTGAGGTTCCAATGCTATATGTAACGGTCCACTATCAATACCTACGTAGGCAATAAAAAACATCCATGGCAGCCGTTAGAAACCAGAGACATTGAGCTGCACAACGGACGCGAGGCAAAGTCGTTAGTCACGGAGGAGGTGGCAGTCAAGAGGCCAAAGAAAATTGTGGAGAGTGTCGATGATAAAGTTGATGAAGTGGATTTGATTTGAGATTGCCATTCATTGTTGAGTTCATTTTGAGTACTACTTGAGCATGATTGATTGAGCCTTTGAGAAGGCCTTTGGGAAATAGTTGTGGTACAGTGTTTGATGCTTACACAGAGTTGGTTGATACATGCTTCGACTAGGGTCTGTGATAAAGGGATGTTCATTGAGGTGATTGGTTGAGTTGAGTTGAGATTGGGATTTGAGTATAGAACATATTGAGTCTCTAACAATTCTCTTTATGCTTCTATGAGATCTAGTTGATATATTGATTGAGCATTAAGTATAGAACATATTGAGTCTCTAACAATTCTTTTTATGATTCTATAAGATCTGGGCAAGTTCTTGGTGAGCTTGCTAGAGCAGGTTCTCAGTGAGCCTATTGACAGAGTACAACAGACAGAGTCTCAATGGATAGAGATCTAGCAGCCAACACAGTTGAAGATAGATCTGAGTGAGGGACCACATTCTCAGGGGGAGCATTTATATATTTGATTATATTTTTGCTCATATTTGTAATTTTTGCTAACTGTCATAATTTGTGCCTGAGAATGTTGTGCATGGACTCAGGGGGAGTCTGCAGCAGCCCTTTGGTATTATTGTCAAAGGGGGAGAAGAATTATAGGAGATTGCATGAGTGTTGCCAACAATTCCAAAGGGGGAGATTGTTGAGCAAGGTGCAGCAAAAGTATTGTCATTGTTGTCAACACAGTCAGACAGATCAGTTGATGAAGTGGACAGGAGTTAAGAGGTTCCAGTTGATGATGTGGACAGGAGTTAAGAGGATCTTCAGAGTATGTACAGTGATTTTCCAAAAGATAGAAGTGGCCCATTTGAGAAAAATCAAAAGAAAATCACAAGGAAGAAAACTGTCGCGATATCGCGACATGTTGAGAAGAAAGAAAACTGTCGTGATATCGCGACATGTTGAGAAGCAAGAAAACTGTCGCGATATCGCGACATGTTGAGAAGCAAGGAAAACTATCGCGATATCGTGACATGTTCGGAGAGAAAGCACAAGCTAGCAAAACTATCACGATTTCGCGACATGTTCGGAGAGAAAGTGCAAGCAAGCAAAATTGTCACGATTTCGTGACATGTTCGGGGAGAAGGCGCAAGCAAGAAAAACTATCACGATTTCGTGACATGTTAGAAGAGAGAGAAGAAGAAAGAAAAATTATCACGATTTCATGACATGTTAGAAGAGAGAAGAAGAAAGAAAAACTATCATGATTTCGCGACATGTTAGAAGAGAGAGAAGAAGAAAGAAAAACTGTCACGATTTCGTGACATGTTGGAAGAGAGAGAAGAAGAAAGAAAAATTGTCGCGATTTCGCGACATGTTGGAAGAGAAAAAGACAAGTAGAAAAAGTGTCATGATTTCGTGACATATTGCAAGAGGAAGAGGAGAGAGAAAAAGATGTCGCGATTTCACGACATGTTTCATTTTCGCGGTCCAAAGCGAAGAGAAAGAGGAGAGAGAAAAAGGTGTCACGATTTCGTGACATGTTTCATTTTCGTGGTCCAAAGTGAAGAAAAGAGGAGAGAGAAAAAGGTGTCACGATTTCGTGACATGTTTCATTTTCGCGGTCCAAAGCGAAGAGAAAGAGGAGAGAGAAAAAGATGTCGCGATTTCGCGACATGTTTCATTTTTGCGGTCCAAAGTGAAGAGAAAGAGGAGAGAGAAAAAGGTGTCGCGATTTCGCGACATGTTTCATTTTTGCGGTCCGAAGCGAAGAGGAAGGCAGAGAAAGAAAAGTGTCACGATTTCGCGACAATTTGCAAGAAGGATTGTACAGACAAAAAAGTGTCGTGATTTCGCGACAGGTTCGAGAGAAAGAGCTCGCAAAGAAAAGTGTCACGATTTCATGACAATTTGCAAGAAGGATTGTACGGACGGAAAAGTGTCACGATTTCGCGACAGGTTTGAGAGAAAGAGCTCACAAAGAAAAGTGTCACGATTTCATGACAATTTGCAAGAAGGATTGTACGGACGAAAAAGTGTCACGATTTCGCGACAGGTTCGAGAGAAAGAGCTCGCAAAGAAAAGTGTCACGATTTCGTGACAATTTGCAAGAAGGATTGTATGGACAGAAAAGTGTCACGATTTCACGACAGGTTCGAGAGAAAGAGCTCGCAAAGAAAAGTGTCACAATTTAGCAAAAATTTGCAAGAAGGATTATACGGATGAAAAAGTGTCACGATTTCACGACAAGTTCGAGAGAAAGAGCTCATAGAGAAAAAGTGTCGTGATATCGCGACATGTCGTGTTTTCGTGACCCCATGAGAAGAAAAGCGCCAAGGAGAAAAAGTGTCGCGATATCGCGACAAAATGAAAGAAGGAGAGTACAGAAGTGAAAGTGTCACGATTTCGCGACATGTCCTATTTTTGCGTAGGTGCAAGGCGAGAGAAAGGCACAAGGCAACGAGTGTCACGATTTCACGACATGTTGTGTTTTCGCGGGTGAAAGACGAGAAGAGCACAAGGCAACAAAAGTGTCACGATATCGTGACATGTCATGTTTTCACGAGTGCAAGCCGAGAAGAGGACAAAGAGGTGAAAAGTGTCACGATATCATGACATGTCATGTTTTCACAGGTGCAAGCCGAGAAAAGGGCAAAGAGGCAGAAATGTCGCGATATCGTGACATGTCATGTTTTCACGGGTAAAATGCGAGAAGAGTACAAAGAGATAGAAGTGTCACGATTTTACGACAGGTCGCAATAGCACGATTACGGACAGTTAACTAAAGTAGAACGACAGTTACAGGGGTAGTTGCAGAGGAAAATCATGCAGCCAATATAAGAAGAGTCAATTGAAGTTAGTGCGACAGTTACAGGGGCGATTACAGATAAAAATCATGCAAGCTAAAATAAGCACAGTGCATTAAAGACATAACGGCAGTTACAGGGCCCGTAAAGTAGTGTAACCATCGAGCGGCAGTTATACTAAAAGTCCCACATAAGAAACAGAGCTATTAATAGAATGCATGTACAAATTATTGTGTGATAAAGGAGTTACTTTTAGAAGTGTCTATTAATAGGGTGCATGCAAGATTATGGAAGTCACAAAAGAACAGGTGTTTCAAGATGAAAATATTGTTATAAAAGGGCAGTTGCGTGGAGAATTAGGTTGCCGCTGAATGTGTGAAAGTGCTGCCGAAATAGTGTGAAAGTGCTGCTAGAAGAGAGTGCACAGGAGGTGAGTGAGCAAGGTGTGTGCTGGGTAAAGAGTGGGCAATGTTGAGAAATCAATAGACCAGTCAGGGTCTTGTAAAAGTGAAGGTATATTTATGTCAGTCATCTAGATTCGAAGCAGAAGTCCAAGTTGGTGCTTGGCATCGGGGGTTGGTGCTCCTTCCAGTTGGTGCTAGTAAATCGGGGGTTGGTGCTCCTTTCCGTTGGTGTAGATAAATTAGGGGTTGGTGCTCCTTTCGTTGGTGTAGATAAATCGGGGGTTGGTGCTCCTTCCGGTGGGTGCTTGGTAAATTGATTGTAAAGTTGATATTTTGCAAAGGCTGGATTTGGATGGGAGTCCAAGCGGTCTATTTTTGAGGAGTAGCCAAAACTAGTGAACCTCGTTACATCTTGTGTTGTGTGTGATGCTCTCTTGTTATATTTGCTTTATGTGGTTTTAAGCTTTCATTGTTTTGGCTTTAAGAGTTGAAGTTTTAAGTTTTAAAGAGCCACACTGATTCACCCCCCCTCTCAGTGTCATTGTGAGACTAATAGAGTAGGCTCCAAAACATAGGGCTGAGGGAGGTAGTAAGAGCTCCAGTTCAGGGGGAGTAGGACAGAGCTAGGGTTCTTACTAGAGCTAGGCTACATTTTGCACATGTACCATTTTTGGTGTAAGGTCGAGGACCTACATGATTGTAGCCTGCGGGCATCTTGTACTCCTAATGTACTCTAAGACACACACACACACACATATATATTTATATGATCTGATAATTTATGGCTCATTATGTGTACTTGCATATATATTTTTAATTTTATATTTATGTTATGCACATGGATGCAATGCTTATGTTAATTTGATGCTATATGATGTGATGTATGGATGACATGCACTAGATAGCTATTTGATTTATGATGATGATTATATGCAGTGATCTAGATGCTTAGGTGTGCGATGTATGATGGATGCATATGGATTCAATGTTTTCTATTAATGCATAGTTTTTTTTGGTAAGTAGATTAATTTATATAAAAAATGGGTTTTTTAATAGGATCCCAAAACCTTATAACAAGAGAGGCCATAGCCTTTACCATTAGAGAAAGCCCTTTGGGCTAATACAGTAGGTACCATATGGAGATTTCCCAAAAAAAAAAACACAGATATGCCCATGAGGGCTACATCAACCCCTCCCAACGGAGGTCAAAAGCTAGCTAAAAAACTATAAAAAACACATAACCATCCATTATATAGATCACTTCCACTAGACGACAAAAAGGAAACTGTCTTAGGAAAATTCCTTACACGTCTAGATCCTCCTAATCCTCCTGGGTCTCATGCCCCTTGAAGCGCTTGAGTATCCTCACCATTGCATTTGTAGAGGAGAGGATGTTGGTCGTCATGTCTAACAAAAATTGGGGAGACAACCCCTTGGCTTCGCTCTCAGTGTCAGAGTTGATATGTTGCGGCGGGGTCCCTTTCTCCTTATTCACCTTCTTAAGCCATAGATATGATCGATATGGGGTCGAGGCATCAGTCTTCCCTCTCTTGGCTGGCTTGCTATGGGAAAATATTTGGAGGGACACATGATTGGCCATTTCAGAGGGGCTATTATGGATAGGACTAGAAGTCTATTAATGCATATTTGATATTTCTTTATTGTATGCATTAATGTATGTAATGATTTATTTACATGATAGTGATGTAATGTAAATGAACCTATATGCTTTAATCACTTTAAAACATAAGGAATGAATGCAAATATTTTTATCAATATAATGGATGATGCCACAAAATGTATAAAAATCATGAATGTAATTGAAAACCCTTAAGATAAGAATTTGATCAATTAATCACCCATATATGAAATGCAATGAATGCAGTTGTCATCTATTTTACTTTGAAAATTTGAAAAATATGCACAATATAGTCAATGGTCATCTAAAAATTATTTCTAATATCCATCCGGTATCTCTCCTATATTTTTATTGTGCTCTATATTATGATGTATCATGGACTCGATACTTTGTAATTTGATGATTTTATATGGTTTGCGACATTTGGTATTTTTTTGCTATGAAATTTTTTTTTGAGGTTTTCCATGAGACTCAAACACCCTAATAGAATTATCAAAAGTTGCATACTAACCACACTAGACTTCTGAGATAAAAGGATTTTGCTAGGATACGCCCTAAATGTTCATTATCCCTGTATGTGCACATGAGTATATTAAGATAAGACACGAGCATTCCCCAATGTCAAGCAAGATTATTTCAGTCCATTGCTAAGATAGGGGTTCCACAAATGTCTTATCCAGTCCCAAGTTTAAATTTTATTTAGATTAAGCCACTAGGAAATGTAGGACACCTGAAGCTAGCTCTTCCACATTCAAAAATTTGTCTGCTCATAAGTGAAATGCAAGTGTATTAGACATATTTTCATGCGTAAGGTACAGTAGTGCCAGTAATTCCAGGGATTCAGGCTCATTCCTTTCTATGCTTCCATTTTTGGGGTACTTGATCATATGTAGTGAAGCAAGGGAGTCGATTCCATATTCATTCTGAACTATCTTTGGATCTTAATTTGATCTCTCTTCGAACTAGATTTTGGATCCTCATTTGATCTCCACTCAAAATTTTTATTTATGATCTTCGTTTGATCTTCACTTTGAACTTGATTTGAGCCTATTTTTTAATATTTATTCGATCTTCACTTTTTTGCATTTACATTTGATAATTTTCTTCATAAAATTTCCTTTGGGGGATTTACTTGGAAAAACTGTTTCTGGTATATCAATTGAGGATATCAATCTTATGATATCAGTATGGGATATCAATATAGGAAGTCAATCTATCATATCAATCTAGGGTATCAATCTTGAAGATTGATATGGGATATCACTTTGGGATATTTCTCATTTTATCGTAAGGGATTCTGAATAGGGAACTAACCTGTCCTTTTACCAACTACATACATTTCCTATACCGTCCCCACATAGGGATAACCAAGAATAACTCTTTTCACTTTAGGATACTCGGTCTTGCTTCGTGACTTGCATATTCCCCTAGTCCTTGTTAGGATTGTTTAATTTGTTGATTAGTGATAGGCTTTTGATATGCTAAGGGCTATACTAACTGAACCTTAGCTACAAAAGCAAATCAAGATTTATACCAACTCTTGATAAGACCACTAGGTATGGTTGAGTGACCAAAAAACCCTAGTATATCTCCATAGCAATATTATAGGTTGTGTTGAAAAATATAATTACTCACATGAATGATGGATCATGATAAATGCAGAGATGCATGATTTAGACACAAACGTGGTGTTGTTTGTAATACTGACAAACATAATCCCTCCTACTATGGAATGAAATGGATGATAAATACCTAAATGCAATGCAATAATGTAGCAGATGCATATGTGTGAATGCAAAATGAAAATGCAAATATTTTTGGATTTTATGCTTTACCAAAAAAATTTGGATTTTATTGATTTTATAATTTTTATGAGTTTTGAGCCTCATATATGACCAAATGATGAGTACATGCCTCTAGAGACTTTATATTGACCAAGCGATTTTTCAAAAAAATCCTTGGAGCTTTTTAGGATGACCGAGCGGTTTTAAGCAAATCCTCAGAGCTTTTGGGGTTTGACCAAAGGGTTTATGAGCACCTTTGGGACTTTTTGGGATGACCAAGCGATATTTTAAGAATCCTTGGAGATTTTGGATTGACCAAACAATTTTTCATAAACTCTTGGTGCCTTTTGAATACCAAACTACTCATAAGCAAGCTCAAAGATTTTTAGGATGATCGAGCAATTATAAGCAAATCCTTGGGGCCTTTGACTAAAATGACCAAGCAGTTTCTGGAATCCTTGGAGCCTTTTGGGATGATCGAGCAATTTTAAACAAACCCTCGAGGCCTTTGACTGATGTGACCAAGTGGTTTTAGGAACTCTTGGAGCCTTTTGGGATGACCGAGTAGTTTTTAGAAAAACCCTCGAAGCTTTTTACTGACACAACCAAGAGGTTTTAGGAACCTTTAGAGCCTTTTGGGATGACCGAGCAGTTTTAAAAAAAAACCCTGGAGATTTTTATTGACATGACCAAGTGGTTTCAAGAACCCTTGGAGCCTTTTTGGAAGGGCATGATGCCCTATATACCCCTAGTGAGTGTGCCATTCAACGACGGTGAGGGAGGTGCAATACCTCTAGATTTCTCATTTTTACTTATCGAATGTGGCGTGGTTGGTGGAAAAGGTATGCTACCTTGTAGATCCCCATTGTGCATGCTATTTACTAAAAATTAATCATCTTGTTTAGGAAGAATGACAAAAATCAACTCCCCCAAGTGAAGATCGGACGTCATCAGTGTACCTATCCTTCGGCACGGGTGAACGAGAGAACCATACTCGTGGATCTCATCCCATTCTAATAGGTCTAGGATGACCTTCTTAAATGACTGGCAACCCTTAATGTCATGTCCAGCTTTATGATACACACAAAAGGGACCCCCATCAGGTGACCCAGTCTCGGATGTCCTATGCTTGACTACGGGTAATATGAATGCTTGTGCCTCATGTAACTTTTGAAAAAGTTAGAGTAGTCATATGAAATGAACTTACTCACTACACTAGCCTATTGGGCCTACGAGGTGACTGATGACTCTGGGGTTGCTCTTGAGGAGGCATGACCTCCACTTCAACATGTTGGGGTACTCTGAGAGAACCATCTACATGATAAACCCCCTTATCTATCAAATTTTGCACCACACTCTTAAATTCATGATAATCTCAGATGCCATGACCCTCTATGCGGTGATAGAGACAATAGTGATGCTTCCTATAACCCGTAGGTTTAACTCTACTTGGGTTTAAAGGGATGACATTAGGTAAGTTGATGGCCTTAGCCTCTTGCAGCTTTTGAAAGAAATCAAACATAGACTCTTGTAATGGAGTCCCACTATGTTGTGCCTATTTTGGGCTCTTTACCTCCATTGGTTTGCTTTGAGAATCCAATGGTTGGGTTCGCTGCATGGGCTTTTGTTTTTTTTGAGGATTTTTTGGTGCTTGCATAGGGAGCGATTCTACCTCAGGTAAGGTTTGCTTTTGTAATTCCAGGTTTTCAATATGGTTCTTGATAAAATACAATGCTTATATTGCTCATCCATTCGATCCTCCATCCATTCTAGACAGCTTAAAATGGATTACGGGACTGACACATAATTCATATGTATTTCCAATGACTAATTCGAAATACCTTTGTCATTTGAAGGAAAAAGAAAAGTGGATGCTATGGATCCATTAGGTAATTGTAAATCACCTATTTCCTTCACTTGAGTTGATGTGGAAGCTTCTTGATGACACACTTCATCAGTGCTCTACACATGCTCATGCCTATGACTCAACTTAAGTTGTTTTTTCTCTTCATTGTGTTGAACTATGTCACTTTTGGTACCCCCAATATGATGTGAGGAACCTACTTGTTTGTGCTCTCGAGATGGTGCCATGAGAAATGAGTCAAGAGTGACCAATTTGAAAAGTTCTGGCTTTGGTAATGTGAAAACACCACTATATTACCCCATCTCTAGATCTATGTGATTAGGAATCACCTGATATTCTGGCCTAATGATGACCATTCCCAAAAACTCATGAGAAGACTCCATAACTACATGCATCATAGGTAATTTGTCACCATACTAAGGTTTTTATATTTTAGTCATGATAACTGAACCTTCCTCATGCTCATACGATGTCTCCAAGATAGGATCCGTAGGTGGAGACTCAATAAAAATTTGACCTAGATCCTCAGTGTTATCTATGGTGGGTAGCATCGTAATGCTAGCATCTATAAGCTCTTCATATTCACCATCATCCTCATGAAAACTATCTGGTGACATGATGGATGAAGAGGGTGTGATACACTCAGGTGCATCCATGACCATGCTAGGTTCCTCCTCCTTGATAGGAGTGTGGAGGTCCTCTAATGATACCTCCGAAGTGGCTATGAGCAACTTCGTAAGGACTATTGTGCCTACTGTAGGGGATTCAACATCGTTAAAGGCTTGCAATATGAAAATTGTTTTTTTGATGTGGGAAGGTGGAATTTTGAGATGTTTGATCACTGAGGTGGTGATGATATTAATCTATGATCCTATATCTACCAACACTTTCTTATACACAATATGTTGTATCCTCGTTATGATATGCAATGGAGGATCAGACTCTCTAACAGGGATAGGTTTGACTTCCTATTTATAGAAAGTAATCATAGGTTCCTTATATGATGGAATAGACTGTATATGCCCCAAGGATTATAATGACTTTAGAGCATTGACACTGCTCACCTGTCAGACTTGACTACTCTCAAACTCACACTTATGCATGGGATCCCTAGAAATATCTTTCTATTTCTCTTTGATAACCTTAGGCATGTCTATCCGCCTAGAATAATGGATATCTACTTGCTTAGGTGGCAACTCTTGACGATGCACTGGATGCGTCACATTGACTTGTTGCCTAAGCACTCTAGGTATGAGCTTCTTTTTAGGAGTTACCTCACATGATTGTTCTTCACGTGCTTTTTGTTGGTAAATCCTCTCTTCACGTTGTTGGATCTCATCCAACCTTTGTTGATGAGATCTCTTTCTCTCTACGAACTCAAGCTCTAAGTATTTATGTTGATGGCACACCTCATCCAATTGGTCTTGGAGTAATAACCTCTCATGGGCTGCATGAGACTCAGATTCCCTATAGGACTGAATCATGGAGTACAATCCATAACTCTCTATCTCATGAGGTGGATACCTAATTACATGGGTTCTCATTGTGTGTGAGGAAACCCCATTATCCGTATGGGTGAACCCCCTGATTGGATCCTCAAATATTTTATGAGTGCGACGCCTAGCAAGGAGGCTTGCGAGGTTTGAAAACTCCTTAGGAGAGCATCAAAAGTTTTCAGATCCTCTCCATGAACTCTTCGACTCACTAGCTCGTGATTATGCTTTATCATGCCTAGTCATCATGATGAATTGACTAAACAAGACTCAGGAGATTGCATCTCTTACTAAAAATTATGGCCTCAAGGAGGGTCTTATCTTGATGAATTAAGCAATAAAGAAGCATACAAAGTAAAAAATGTAGTTATCTCCTTTACATTTCAAAAGTTGAGCCATAAATTGTTTGATGTGTTTTCAATATTTGTTGTATCAGTGTAGAAACTCTTATCATGTTTTACAAAACTTGTTGGATTTTATTCTCAGTTTAATGGCTTTCACATGTACGCTCGTAGCTTGAAAACTTGGCTATGAACTCCAAGTCATGTAATTCAACCTATAATGTGTGGTAATGAAGCCCACACACAGTCAATGAGCACAGGTCCTCCTAGATCCTCACCCATTTTCCCCCAGTCAGTGTTATACACTTTGAAGAGAATACATGCAAATTTTCTAGGGTACAAAAGGTTCTCGGATCCGGTATTGGTCTAGTATCCAAAAGGTTCACAAGATTTGGGCCAACAATTTAAGCCCACTATTGTTGAACCCTACTAGTGGTTGGATGTCAAGCCCAACTCACTAGCATTTAAGTACCAAGTGGTGTGTGTGGTTCGTTTTAATGTACATAAAATAAATGCATCATATATCATTCATGATCATTTTCTAAATGCTATGCAAATGAATTAATGTTTCAATTTCAAAAAATGTAATCTATTCTAGATGCTCTTTGAGACAATGTACATTATGATGATAATTGGCCACTAATTGGGCCTCACACATGCAAACCATATAAGACACTCTATCAAGCATGTTGTAGCCTAGAGCGGACTACAATCATAGGTCTGTTGTTCTGAGCAGTACCTTTCTACAAATGTAAATTGAAACAAACTCGGACATGATTGATTTCATTTTTCTTAGTTTTCTTTTCCTAATTGCATTTCAAAATAAGCATTATTTAAAAACACAGAGAGTAAAAATAGAACAAAGAGTGGAAAATAGGGCCTACCTTAGGTCCTGAGTTGATCTGCACTTTGATTTTTGTTGTTTGTGTAGTCAGGTGTAAACCACAGGTCTGGTCTATGATTCAGACTGTAAACTATGGGTTGAACCTGTGGTTCAATTGTTAGCCTGAAGCTGATAGCTTCGGTCTATACATGCAATTCCCAAAACTAAGAAACAATAGTTAGATCACATGAATTGTAGAGTTTCACTGTGATTGCCTTCTGATATAACCAAAAAACATGTACCTATCTACTATATTAATAAAATTCAATCATCCAAGCATAAAATAATGACAAAATAGCCTCTCAAACTAGACCTATTTCTCACCAATAGTTTGTGGATGACATAATTATCTCTTCTAAAGCATCTTTCTTTGAAGCCAGAGTTATCAAACATATCTTATTGTTATATGAAGATGTTATTGAAGAAGCTACAGTGGATGTGAAATACACAGAGATCTATCAACTGAAGAAGGGATGAGGAGCGGTGGAGGAAGCAAAGGAAGCGGAGGAGGAGCAAAAATGGTAGGCAAGAATTTTGAACCAACGAAAGGAGAAGATCTAGAGGTAGGGTAGAATGTTGTAGCTAGAAAGGAAAATTATTCCCTATCAGCTCAGTTCGAAAATGCTAAAGGTAAAGATCCTCCAGATAAACCCTCAAAAAAAGGGTCCCACTGGGGTTCGAAAGCTGGAAACAAGGGCCCAACCTTTTTGGAAATGCTAAAAGGGAAAAATAAGGAGCCATTCATTGAAATACCGCACCTAATACCAAATAATAACAGGTTAACTACACCAATGGAGATTATGGAAAGATTTTGGATATGGAGGCATCATCCTTAGTTGGAAATTTTTTGGGAGGAAGGCCGAACATTGAGACTATTCCCTCATGGGCCGCAGTAAAGTGGAAAACTTTAGGAAGCTTAGAAATCATATCCATGTCAAGAGGTTTTTTTATGATAAGACTCAACAACAAATATGATGCAGAGCGCATCTTGATAGGAGGACCCTGGTTTCTAGGAAGGCGTAGCCTCTTTCTAAGGAAGTGGGGGGAGGATTTCAACCTTGAGAAGTAGAAAATTAATATAGCACCCATTTGGGTCTACTTACCAAACCTCCTAGCCCAGTTTGTTAATGAGTATTGGCTTAGTGGCATAGCAAAGATGATAGGAGAGCTCGTGGCAATAGACCATTCAACCCGAGAAAGGACTAGACTGATGCATGCCAGGATATGTGTAAATGCAAACTTGGATTAAGATCTACCTTCTCAGGTGGAACTAGCATATGGAGAGTTTCTAAGGATTCAGCCTATGGAGTATGAGAACAAGCCAACATTTTGTAGCGTGTGCAAAACCCAGGGCCACATTCAAACCCAATTTCTGACAATAACTGCAAACAAGGAAGCCATGAGCGAAGGTTTTCTAGAGAAAGCTAATGGGAGAGGGATCCCAAAGTTTCAAGGACCGCATATTAACTTGGAAGGACACAGACAAGTTAAGAATAACCAGGCTAACCAAGCCAACACAGAACTGTCAAAAATCTAGGAGAAAGGAAAGCAATATAATGAGGGAGGCAAAAATCATAAGGTATGTAATAAAGATCCCAGCTTGAGCATGTTTGATATCCTATAAAATCTAGAAGTTGAAAAAGAAAATAGTAAGGATGGTACCATCAGTGTCAAGTTTCCTGAAACCCTAGACTCCCCATCCAAATTGGGACCATCCAAAGTTATGACAAAAACCCCCAAAATCTATGCTCAAAATGAAGAAAAATTGCCAGGTCATTTCAGTTTAAACATGAAAAAAATAGAGTCAAGAGTCAAAGTTGTGGAAACAAGAGGCAAGAATGTAGCTCCTAATCCGGTAGTGGAGAAAATTATCCCTTATCAGATGAGCCCAATGGTAAAAATTTCCTTGAAGGAAAAGCCCCCTGTTTAGGAACTAGATAGGAGAGGTGAACCAAAACAAGGCTGAGGATGAAGAGGGAATTGAAAACCCCCAAAATGAGGAAGAAGGTTCAAGCCCTAGACTATCACAGTATATGCCCCCTCATTTCAGTCCAAAATAGACTAGAAGCACTACCAAGCCTCCGATAGATTATGGAAGTGAAAGAAAGAAAGGTATAATATCTACAACAGAGCACTATAGAATGAGAATCAATGAAGAAATTGCAAATAAAAAGCAAAGAACATTGTTATAGCAAGCTATTCCTGGCTAGGATAATAACAAAATTGACAAACCCCCTTTGGCTCAGGGAATGGGGTGGGGAAAAAATATCAAATGGTCTAAATGAAGGTTCTCTTATGGAATGTGAGAGGCCTAAACGGCCCACCAAAACAAAGGATGGTGAAGTCTATAAGGAAGGATTGGAATCCTACTATCATTTTTCTTCAAGAAACCAAAACAGATGCGGCATAATCAGCACTTATAGCTAGAAGGATTTGGAAGCAAGGGTAAGTGGCCTTTCAACAAGCGAGAGGAGCGTCTAGGGGCCTCATGATCTTATGGGATCCTATTAAAATAGAAGGAAGTATTATTCAAGAAAATGAAAGAGTCTTAAGCGTATTATTTCATTATTTTGATACTAATAAGAATTGGATTATGCCAAATGTTTATGCCCCCATATCTATACAAGGGCGGTCTGAACTATGGGAGTTTTTGGGGTATTTGAGCCAAGATTTTAAAGACATTCCTTGGATGATTGGGGGAGATTTCAATACCCCCATTTACCCATATGATAAGAAGGGAGAATCTGGGTTACCCTCAAGGAGCATGGAGGAATTCAATGAATTCATTAACACAAATGAATTGATGGATGTAAGACTAAAAGGAGCCAAATTTACATGGAGTAATAAGAGGATAGGAAGTCAGATGATTCAAGAAAGGTTGGACAGGTTTTTTTTATCCAAGGAAGCTACAACAATGTTTGGTGATTCAGCGTTACAGGCCCTTCTAAATGCGCTTTAGACCATAATCTTATTCTATGGGAGGCATTTCAGGCTAACTCCTTTAAAAACCCATTTAGATTTCTATCAATGTGGGTTAAACATCCGAAATTCAAGAAACGAATAGAGGAATGGTGGCAACAACCTATCCAGGGAAGTGCTTCCTTCAAACTATCTCAAAAACTTAAGATGGTGAAAAAAAACCTTAGAATTTGGAATAAAGAAGTCTTTGGAAATATTTTTGAGAATAAGAGAGCAATGGGGGAAAAACTAAGAATAATAGAAAGCAAAATACAAAATGGAACCTATGATGAGGCGACAAGTATTGAAGAGAAGGAAACCCTTTGTGAGTTTTATAATATTTTAGATTGTGAAGAGATGTATTGGAGGCAGAAATCAAGAGCATTATGGCTAAAGGAAGGGGACTCTAATTCAAAGTTTTTCCATGTTACCACATTGAGAAATAGAGCAACAATAATATTAGAAATTTAACTAAGGTGAATGGATCCTCAACTCAAAACATTCAGGAGATCAGGGACAAGGTTGTTAATTTTTTTAGTACATTATTGGGTGAAGAACGGGCTTGTAATGCCCAAGAAAAGGACTCTCTCCTTCAATTCATTCCACAACTCATTGATGAAAATATTAATGAGTCTCTTACAATAGCTTTTTGTAGATGAAAACATCAAGGAGGCTTTGTTTAACATGGATCCTGACAAAGCTCCTAGGCCGGATGGGTTTTCATTGCGGTTTTTCCAAGTTTGTTGGGATAATGTTGGAGTACAAGTTATTACTGCAATCAAGGAGTTCCAAAGTTCAAATCATATTCCAAGGGGTTTTAATTCAACTTTCATTGATTTGATCCCTAAAGGCCCCAACCCCAGTACTATGGCTGACTTTAGGCCGGTTAGCCTGTTTAATATATCCTATAAAATTTTGTCCAAAGTTTTAGCCACCATTAGAAAGTTCTACCGGTTATCATTGATCCAAGTCAAGGAAGTTATGTACAAGGAATATCAATATTAGATGGAGTTATTACTATTCATGAGGCTCTTCATACAGTCGATCAGACCAAAAAAATAGTCATGGCTTTAAAGTTAGACATAAAAAAAGCTTATGACAGGATAAATTGGCAATTCCTAGAGGCGATTTTATTAAAATTTGGCTTCAACATGAAATGGGTCAATTTAATAAGAGAGTGTATTTCTAAGCCTTGTTTTTTAGTTTTGGTTAATGGGTCTACTATAGGTTTTTTTCAAAGCAAATGTGGTCTAATACAAGGAGATCCCATAAGTCCTATGTTGTTCATCATTGTAGCTGAGGCCTTAGGAAGAACCATTAATGCAACAGCGATAGCTGGACTCATATCAGGTATCAAGGCCACATCGCTAACTACCCCAATGACACATCAGCAATTTGTTGATGATACATTGCTATTGAATTTGGCTTTTGTGGTTGAGGCAATAAGGATTAAAAATATTCTCATAATGTATGAAGAAGCGGTTGGATAGAAAGTGAATTTTGATAAGAGATAACTTTATTTCATCAATACCCCCATTCCTAGGCAAAACAACATAGGAAGGATCATGGAATTTCAGATTGCATCCCTTCCTACCTCCTATTTAGGTCTTCCCCTATTTATGGGGAAACTTGAAGGATCAATGTGGAACATAGTTCTAGAGAGGATCCAAAAAATCTAGCAGGTTGGAAAGGACATCTGTTATCTCAAGCAGGAAAAGCAGTTTTAACTATGGCTTCACTTCAAAGTATACTTGTTTACTTCCTATCAGTATTCAGAGCTCCCAACAAGGTGTATCACAAAATTGAGTAGCTTCAAAAAAAATTCTCTGGTCAGGGACTGAGGATAAGAAAAGGATCCATTTAGTAGGTTGGAACAAGTTTTGCAAACCTAAAGCTAATGGGGGGTTAGGATTGAGGAGAGTTGCTCATCTCAATACAGCTCTGTTAGCCAAACAAGCATGGCGGTTATTGACTAAGGTTGATAATGAATGAACTGCCATAGTTAGGAGGAAATACCTCCAAGGTGTGAACTTCCTTAATGACAACTTAGCAAGAAGGGGTCTACTTTTTGGAAGGCAATCCTCACGAGCAGGGATCTTGTCAAGAGAGGTCTTATATGGATTTTAGGAAATGGGTAAACAATAGACTTTTGGAAGGATCGATGGGTGAGAGCTGAGGAGTTATCCCAGAATCCTCGTTTGGCTAGGATTCAAGAGCATATGGAGTAGCATATTAGAAAGAAGGTTGCAAATTATATGTGGCAGGATATAAATATCAACAGGTGGAAACACATCAGAGTACAGGGTTTTGAAGTAGAGTCTGAAGAGCTTTATAACATTTTAACTCAGCAAATTATTCCCTCTGGAGAGGATGAACATCACATTTTTTGGGCTGAGACTGAAAGTGGTGACTTCACACTTAAGTCTACCTATAATTTTCTTCTTAATGTGGAAGGTCAAAACTTTCAACCGAGTTTGGTTTGGATCAAAGGCTTAATTCCTAAAATATCCTTTTTTTCATGGCTAGTGATTCAATGGAAAATCCTCACTATGGACAATATGTTATCCAAAGGTATGGTTATTGCTAACCCTTGCTACATGTGCAGGGCAGGGTGGGAGACAACCCAACACTTGTTTTTGGAGTGTCTGGTAGTGGAGTCCATCCTGGATGAACTTTTCAAATACTTTAGGATCTCGTGGGTTAAGCCTGCTCTTATATCCGATGTGTTCCATCAATGGCCTCAACCCTTTGCTAGCCTAAAACTTAAGTACCTATGGAAAATCTGTTGGCATAATTTGCTCTGGAAGATTTGGCTAAAAGGGAACCATAGAGCCTTTAAGGATGTCATTCACAATCCAAAAACCATCCTCAACAGGATTATTGTCTTTACGAAAGAAAACCTTAGCACCTTAGTGGATGAGAACCACTCAATTCATCCCCAAGAAAAATAATTAGCTTGGGCCTTAGGTATTGAGGACAAACCTTCCATTCCTTTGCCAAATCCTAGAAATGGGATTTCTTGGGAGCCACCCCCCAGGGTTGGTTTAAACTAAATTTTGATGGTGCAGCAAAGGAGAACCCGAGAAGAGCTGGAGTTGGAGGAATAATCAGGGATCATCAAGGAAATATTGTCAAGGCCTTCGCTGAACCATTGGAATTAGAACTAATAACAAAGCAAAAGCTAGAGCTCTTTGGAGAGGGTTTCAAGTAGCCCAAGCAACTCAAGGTAACTTGATGATTGAAGGTGATTCTATGAACATCATCAACCTGTTAACCAATGGCAAAAAACCTCCATGGAGAATCAAGGGAGTCATCCATGAAGTGAGGATCCTTTTTGTGGCAAGACAGAATAGGAGGGCTTGTCACATGTACCATGAGGCCAATAGGTCAGCTAACAAATTAGCCAACATAGGTGTTGATGTTGGTAGTTTTGTGACATGGACACAAGGTGTGCCACGTGAAGTGGAAAACATTATTAGTCATGAAAAGAAACCTACCCGTTAAGGAGAAAGATGAATGGGTGTTCTTTCCCCATGGAGTTGGTAATAACTATGGGGTTTCCCTCTAAATCATACCAAATTGGAAATGAAGGTATCAGGGTGTAAGCCTTGGAATATTCTGACAGAGAATAAGAAATGGGCAATCAACAGGTTTCACAAGTGCAAAGTTCCAAACTTCAATTTCCTATCAATGTAAGTACAGTTATGTTTAGGTATGGGTGTGCCTTGTTAGTAGGGTATTGTAGGGGATTCAACACAAGTTCTAGTAAGACATTTTCAAGGATGACTAGGATCTACAATATTAGCAGAAGGTTGGATATTGTAATAGGTTTTGGGTTAACCTGCAAAACCCGGTAATTAATGAAGACTTTTATTTATCAAAAAAATAAAATAATGACAAGATTGCATAGATTCAACCAAATAAATGTTTCTTGTATTAATATTTGCAAAGAATCCTCAATTACAATCATGCCCCTCTTAGGATCACTCGAATGATGATACAGTTAATACAATGCCAAAGCCCTCAATAGGGTAGGTGCACTAATGTTGTTTTTCAACTAGTCACAAACTGTTGTAGGGTGGAGTTGCCCTCTTCTTCATGTTGAGGAAGGAACTTGATGGTTGAATCTCCTTCGAATATGTTCCCTGCAATCAAGAAACAACATAAAAAACATCAAAAATATGGGCAGCCTCTCATGATGAGACCCTTTTGGGAAAAATGCATAAAAATACTATTAAAAGTGTATATTAAAGAAAGTATGAAAAGCATATCTAAACTATATTAATTGGATCAAGATTTATGGAATTGCATAAAGAAATATAGTTGCTAAACAATGAATGGACCAATCACGCGAAATAAAGCATAAAATCACATAAAGAATCCATTAAAGCCTACTTAATGCAAATGCAATAAAACTATTCTAAACCTAATTCTATCGGTCAGAAATCTTCTAAACTACAACTGAACCATAGAAATGACTAATTTAAACTATCTAGCAAGAAAAAAATAGAAATAGTAAGATGGCAATACCTCTGTTGCAAACTGTAGCTCTGGTGAGCGATCTGCACTGTAAACTACAACTAAAAGTCACGATGAGCTCTCTGATAGGTTTACCCTCAATTTCAAGGGTAGTGGGCTTGACCTCCTTGTCCAAATTGATGTTCAATGGTCGCCTTCGGTGTCCTTAGACTGATTTGGTAGTTGATTCACTATGAGGGGCCTTCGTTTACCCGGATATGTGCTTCTTAGCTCTCCTAGGCTCCTAGGACATCCATAATGCAATTCATCATGAATATTGGCAAGTAGGTAGGGGATAAGTGCAATAGCTCTCTCAGTATACTCGGTTGAATGTATAATTTGACAGGGCTTCACTGCTCAAATCTCTAATGCTCTCTCTGATGATTCAACAATTCGATAGTGCTTCGTTATTCAAATCATCTATGCTCTCTCTAATAGTTTTCCCTAATTTTTAGGGGTGCTTATAGGATGTCCCAAGGCTAGGGATGGCTTCATGGAGAAGCCAAGATCAATAAGAGGTGGTTAGGACAATTGGATTGGAAGCTTCCTTCCTATAACCACCGTCTTCTAGATAAAATGGTCATTCAAACCGATTTGGCTTGGATGAAGGCCAACTAAACTTTAGTTAATACTGTAGGTTACAAATTTGGTACTATAAACTACAAGTCTCAGCCATGGTTTAGCCAGTAGACCATAGGTCTAGGCTACGATTCAGAATTATTAGGGCAAGAAGCCCAAATTGAGTGGTTAGAACCACTACTCTATCTTGGAGTCTATCCAAGATCCTCCATATGGTCTTGTAGCATGTCCATATGTGTAGTTGCCCTCGACATGACGCGTTTTAGGTGTCTACACAATAACTCAGAGAATCAAAAAATACCAATACTATCTCTTAACTCTAGCAACCAGACCTACAATTTTGAAAATGGGGCCTTATATAACATTGCCCAGGTCATTCCAAAGTGTTTTCTAAGACAATTTGTTATATACAACTGCCCATATACAACTGAATACATTAAATTGGCTTTTTACTAAGTTTAACACCTTAGTTAGCAAATCTATATGTCATTTCACTTTGAAATTACATTTCCCTCGCATGTGGATGAATTTTGGTGTGCCTTGTATGATTTTCTACTACCTTGTATGATTTTCCATTCCATTTGTATGGTTTTCTCCCTACTGTATGATTTGCAAAACTTGAGCAAACTGTCATTTATGTCAAAATTGTCAAAATTGAGAAAATATTTTTAATTACTTCTTCTTATGGGAGGTGGATTTGCTACCTATAGTTGTATCATTTCTTCCTATAACGTAGCCACCTCCTCATTTCTCATGTCATCCCACCTAGGGCTCCAAGATCACAACTATACCCGTAGTGCTGCTATCTTAACATGTGCCTCCTATACTTGTGCTCATTATAGTTCTAGCTTTGCCCGTACATCCCATACCTTCGTTTGTAGGAGTTCTCTTTCCTATATAACCCTGATAAAATCATCCTATAGCCCAAATTTTGTATCACCCTGTGCCACCTGTTGTGCCTGCACCTCCTCATATTCCATATCATCATCCCAAAATTCAGCTCGATCTCTTAAGTCTAGGAGATCTACATGCTCCTCTACCATGTGTCCATGTCACTTGTCTTCCTCGCCTTGGTCCTCATCTGAAGCCTCTTGATGAGCCTCCCTCACCACACCCCTCCCTAGTGGCCCCCATACTCACCATTGACACATCATCCACTAAGAGTCATACTCATCTGTCATCCCAGCATCATCCACATCTAGAATGTCTACTATAGGATCTGCATCCCATGCCACTGTCTCTACCATCAGCCACCTTAATTTCCTCTCATCCCCATGATGTTGGTAAGCCATTGGATCACTAGGCACCCCCTTATGTAACCCAAACTATCACATCACCTAAAAAAAGGGAAATACTACCACTCCATCCCATGTCATCCAATCATCCATCTACCTCGCCTCACCCTGTGGAGTTGTACCCCAACATTTGACCACTCTGGGAAATCTCTGTATGGCCTCCAAAACACCTGGTCGGTATCGATTCATGAGAAAAAATCTACTCACCTATAAAGTTATGAATCCACCCTCTCTATTGAGCCCTTTACCATAGGATACCATATCCTATCTCCCTATCTGCTAGCTATTCCCAGTTCGTCCATGGTAGCCCATGTGGTCACCCCATAGTTATGTGCTACCATCCCAACACTAAAAAATATAGCTACACCCCAAGATATTTTTCTAATGGTATCATATCTTGTACAACTCATCATAAAGTTGTACCAGGAGTGTAGTCTCCCATGCCATCACTAGTGGCTCCATCACCGTGCACCTCACTAGTGCGAACAATATCTCCACCAGGTTCCATTGTAACCTCACTTTGGAAGAGTCAGTCAATAGCATATTTGAGATGAGTGTCATCAGTACTGTATGCCTCACCCCCAATACCCTAGCCTCATACCAAAATCCCACCAGCATACCTCCCCTCATGCAGTCTAGCTATTCTGCCTCCAGGTCATAATTGAAGTACCTCTCGAGCACTGTACATCTCAGATCTTGATGTGTTGAGAGAATAGGTCATACCTCAACCAAAATCTATAAAATTCAATATATGTCCTCAAGTGTCACCATCATCTCCTCCATCGATAGGTGGAAATTTTTGGTGCACAGATCCCACAAGTCAATAAGGACATTCAAATAAGCACTGTCTCCTATCACAGGATCCAACCGTGTCACTTGCTTGAGGCCAATGATGTCCAACCATTCCCAGTAGTCCTTGGTCAAGGTATCCCTCATGTAATAAAATATATTTGGTACTCAATGGTACTCAATACCGAATCTTCTCCACCTGACAGGGATAAGAAACTCAATAAAACTACATAAAAATGGTCCTGCAAGGCCCTAAAAACACCCAAAATAAAAGACCCAAAATGACCCCTCTTTGAGGCCAGTTTGTGGCCATCACACGTACGAACGGTCCCTAACCCTATGACCCTCCCACCTAGGATCACCCTTGATCAGCCCACCCTAGCCGTCCCACCTAGGTATGACCTTAATAAATTGGGCCCAAAAAGGCCTTCCAATCCACCAAAAATAGCAAAAATAAGGCAAATTTTGAACTACAAAATGCAACCTAATTGCACAAAAACATGGATAAAAGCATAAAAATGGTACATTCACCCTAAATTAGGTTTAATTACCTATTATTTAGTGTGGTATACCTCAAAAATAAAAGCATGCCAAAGCAAAAAATTCACTTTTACACCAAGTAAATACAATAAGAAAGACTGTGCATACCCGTCTTGCACCGGCTCCTCCACTGTCCAAGTCTGCATTCTATATTATGGTTACTATGGTATGAATTTGGTAGCACTCCAATACATAGAATACCTCTCCTACTCCTCACCTCTCAAACTATAAAAAGAAACATGCACAAATGAGCCTAAACCTCACATTTTGGGTTTATATAGCCCTATAGGGGTCACAACCACCCCAGGGTGGTACAAGCACATATTTGGCCAAAAATACCACCTTGGTATGGTCATAAAACATGCCACCATCCCACCCTAGGATAGTGATAGGAAAAATGGGCCAAAATAGCTCAAAAAGCCCTAAAAAGGGTCCAAAAATACCCCAAAATAGCTCAAATTGGGTCAAATTTTCACATGGATCAAGATGAAACCAGAATTTTTATGGGATAAGTGAAAAATTTGTTAATTCACATTCTAATAAGGCCATTGAGGCCAGACCTCCCCACGAGAATGAATTTTTCAGCCCTTTTCTTCCATGAAACACCAACAAAATCACCAAAATCCTCTCAAAACTACCCCATTTTTCAATGGATACAACTGAAGGTAAAATTAATACAATTCATTTGGGTCAAGCAACTCATCACTTTTCTCACTAGTCATTACCTCATTGACTCATCACTTGAGGGGGTAGTCATACTCAATCCAAATCAACAAGCACACACTCAATCATGCAAACTGTGTTTGTCCAATGAATCTTTGACAAAGACAATCACGCTCCTGCTTGGGGCAACAAACAAGCACAAATTTAAAAAATTATTGGAATTATAGAATCATATTTATGACTAAAAAATATCCAAGATCAAGTAAACCAAACATGAAAGGTTATACTTGAAGCAATTTCCTTAGCACATCCGAAGCAAGGATTCAAGAACGTATGCTTTTCGTGATTGGGGCATCTAAAGTTGGTTAGGTTATCGAGTAACCTTAATCACTAAACATTTTAGTCATCTATTTTTGCTTAGCATTGTGTTGCACATAATGCATCTAAAAAATGGGCATCTAAAGACACTAAAATATGGTCAATCTGATTAGGCATCCATGAACAATGGCTAAATTGACATCACATGGCCCCTAGGGCAGCCCTCAGAAGGCACACAATGGTTCTAGACACTTCTAGAAAATTTTTGGAGGCTTCTGGTCCAATTTTGAAAATTTTTGGCCCTTTAATCCTCACTGTCCCACCCTGGGATGGTGGCAGATCTTCCCCTCCCCACCCTAGGATGGTGGTGAGCCACCATCCCAAGGTGGGATGGTGAGCAAGTTTGACCCATAAAAAGTCAAATCTGGGACAAATGACACCCAAAAACTACAATTTACCCCACCAGCATGTGGGTCAGATGATGTTTCATCCTTATGATATGCTTCATAATGGAGGCCAAAAAGGGAGATTCTCTTCCCCTTCCAATGCATGCCTCCTTTCTGACAAATGGTGCCTCCTACCATGCATGCCCTTGCATGCTTTTTTTCACATGAGCCCCTTTGGGCTATAAAGTGGATGTAATTTCCACACAAAAATATAGAGAGGATTTTAGGATTAAGAGACGGAGTGCTGCCAAGATTTTCCCTCATCTCTTGTGCCATTTTTCCCTCGAGACCTCTTTTAGCAAAGGAGGTTATCGGGTGACTCAAAGAGGCGTAATTTGTTTGCATAACTGAACCATACAGGTGAATTTCTTTACCAAATTTGATGATAATACCTCCTATAGTATTTTGGACCATTCCACAATGGGATTGGTGGAAAAAAGTGTGCATAATTGGTGGGCATCCCACCCCCGAGCACTCCCCAATTAGTGACAATCACCACTGTCCCCCCTGGGATGATTATAAATATATGCACAATTTTACTACTTTTTTTATAGGCTTATTCTAGGATATGATATGATGATACAATTTAAATTTCACATAATTTGGAGTTGTATTGGCCGAGATATTACATTTTGAAATTTTTGGAGGCTTACAGGATCCACCGGAGCATGCACAGGGATATGCAACTAATTTCAAAAATATGATAACATGGGTTGTCTTAAAATGTTTTTTTATTCATTCTATCCAAATTTCATATGTTTTGGACATGTTTAGGGGTGGAAATTTCTTGTTTTGGTTTTCATAGGTTGTAGATGATCATTGCAAATATGAGGAGTGAACGGAGACAATTTTGGTTCTATTTTTGGTGATATCCATCCAAAACCTCCTATTTTACATCCCTATGAAATTTCAAGTCATTTGGAGTTGATTTGATATAGTTTCCATACATATGCTCATTACTAGTCTTTTGGTGCCTATGGGGATTGCATATTTTTCATCATACACACTCGCTATTTGATATGTTTTGCTTCCTTGTGTGTAGGTGAAGGCTTCTAAAGTGCATTGATAAGTAGTACAAGACCTCAATATCAAATATACAAGCGACTGCAGTAGTAGCCCGCTCACCTCAATTGTGGGTATGAGGAAAGACACTGGATGTGCACCCAAGTTACTTGAAGGATTTTGATCCTTGGGCACCCAATTTGTAAAAAATTGTATCACATTTGAGCCCTCAAGGGGACTACTATGTAACCTTGGATCTGATCCACCAAATTAATAAGAAATATACTTGCTTTATTTCATTTCTTGTTGTTTGGTATTGCTTCCATTATACTTGCATGCTTCCGTTTGATGCTCATAAGCGATAGGAGATAGATACACATATTGTTTCTTTCCATCAGGTGCACCATTTTTCCCTACTTCATGTTGCTATTTATTTCAACGAATAGCCATAGTACTTGGCTCTTACCACCTTTTATTTAAATGCCATATATTTACAACATAATACATTATATAACATATTTTCACATGCTATCTTATCATTATAATATGCAATTTTAAGATAAAATCAACCCAAAATTTTTCTTGTCTTGGTCATTCAACTATGGGGGTGTGTGCTCTACTAGTTTTTATGAGTGATGATTCATTATAGATTCAATGACCTCTAATATGGTGAGTCCCTCTCCTTGGACTATGTGTATGTTTGCTCTGGTTGGCCTAAGATCCTCACATAGGTTTACTCTCCATATTTTATTGGCCCATTCATCCATATGGTTATCTAGTATTAGCTTGTGCACTACATCATAAATTGTCTTGGGTTTTGGTTCTTCATGAAACCAAGAATTCCCTTTCTCTCGGTTTTAATTGCTAGAATATGGTCCACACAATGCATGTGAAAGGGTTTTAAAGGGACCATTATTTTGGTGCCATAGTTTATCCTTAGGAACATGTGAGTCTAATCCAAGGAGAGATACCCTCCAATGTTTATAGTGAAGTCATGGGAGAGGCATATGCCAAATGATGTTGGCAGATAAATCACCACTAGCTCTTAAGTGACGATCACATTAGGGTAGGCATATAGTGAAAATTGTAGGTATTTCACAAGGATGAGGATATAAATTTAATTTCCATCTATTTGGACTATGATTTTGTTGATCGGTTTGTAAGCTAACTCTAAGGCACCAACCACTCTCTTAGGTATGATTGAGGTACTTGCCCTAGAGTCCACTAGCCAATTGTGAATGAGCTTGTCCTTGCACATGAGCATCAAGTAGAATGGCTATGACTTGGGCTTGTTAGAACCGAGATCAAATATTTATAGAAATTCCTCCTTTTGCTTTCTAGTTATCTTTTGCTTCTCCAGAGCTTCATCAAGTTACTTCATATATTCTGGTAGAGTGAGGATATCCCATAGTGGTATAGGTATAATGGACCTATTTAGGTGCTCAACCAAATATAAAATATTCTAATGACTGAGCCTTTTTCTTACTGCTTGGGATCCACTAGAGTCTAGATCACTCAGTTATAAGGTTGGGTGCTCAAATTGGGTCTAGTATAAGGTATAGGTCATTCAGGTGCTTTTCATTTGTGCTCTACTTAGATCTTCTCTCATATTTGATTGGTTTTTGGTATGTTGATATCTTGCATTGGTCCTTGTTTCTTTTAGGCCTCTTTGAATGCTTTCCTCTTCCATCTAGTGAGAACACCCAACTACATCTAGGTCTTGTTATTTTATGGCACTAGGGTTATGCATAAAGGGTTGGACTCAAAATGTACTTGTAAAAAAATGGTGAATCCTAATCAAAATCAAGGCGATTTCTAAGAAAATCAAATCAATCATCTTCACACCAAAATTTGGGGTATTTTAAGCCCTAAAAAGTAAGGTCATATTTGGGACATATTTGACATATTAAATCACCTTATAACTTTATAAAAATACCACCATTCAATTACGCTTGGAAAGAGCCATCCAATGAGTACAAATATACCTATGTTTGGATATATATTATGGCAAATTGACCCTAAGAAAAATTGATCTTGAAAATTTTAGGTGAATGGATTGACATCGAGGGTCCTCATATTCACCAATTTCTAATTTTGGAAATCCTAATATTCACCCAATTTGTGATTATTCACCACTATGCATAGCTCTGTATGACACACTTGTAAATTCAAGAATATCATATATTCTCCCTCATCCCATGTAACCAAAGTATATTTTGGTGGTATAGTTTCTAGAGTTGAGGAGACTTTTGGGGGTAAGTTTTGCATAATTGATTCCAATACCTACACCATAGGTCTATGATATGTGGATTGAGGCTTTAGATATGTTGCCTCCTAGAGCTTCTCTTGACCTAGATAGTATGGGTTAGGGTAGTAATATGGTTGGCCATAGGGATATCCTATATAGTTATTTTTGGTAGGGACCATATATTTCACTATATTTAAGGGCACTTGGATATGGGAACAAGCACCATCTATCACTCGATATCTAGAGTTGGACCAAAGACTCTATCAGGTTGAGATGGGTACCTTTAATAACCATTGAAGGAGTTTGGTATCCTTGTTTGATTTTTTGGTAAGGTCTCAGGTAATTCTAATAACTAAACATCTAGAAATTTTACTAGCACTTGAGAGAGATAATTTTATTTTTCATGTCCCTCATGGTGCTTTGCAATTTTTCTATTTCTAGAGATTGGAATACTGGAGAGGTTGTGCTAGGAATAGACGAAGGTGCTTGCATAGACATTTGGCCTAAATAAAGGGTTTATTGGAAGGTGGTGGGATTCACTATTAAAGGGGGTTGATATGGTGGCTAAACATTTGGTAAAAGAGGCATTGGGGGACTAGGAGCCAATCTTCCAATTTAGATGTGGTCTCTTTCAACTTGAATGGATGTCTCGTAGGTTGTAAATAATTAATTGCCTCCTCTAGATTCTATCATTATAGACATTTCTAAATCATATGCCTTTAAATAGTTAATAAAAGTTATGCTTGGTATGGATCGTATTTCTTCTAGGATTCTATATCAATATTTAGACAATCTAGCATTGGAGTCATCCATAGCTTCCATGGGAGCTATTTTGATGGTTTTCAACTATTATTAATGAGAATTAAGTTTAATAATAGACAAAGGAGCCAATATGAATATGAGTGGGAAGTGAGCATCAACTTATTTTTTTGAGACGTTTAAATAAATTTAAATGATAAAGGATTCTCCTTAGGAAAGATAACTAGCAAGGAGGAAAAGTATATATGGAATTATTAAATGGATGTAAGGATTACCTAGCTATAACAAAGGATGTCCTATTTTATGACAAAAGGAATATTCAATCCATAAAAATCCCTATCAAGTTACTTCCAAAGGAAATCTAGATAAAACTAGCAAAGGTGGTGTAAATGAAGTTGTAGTGAATCCTCACCACTCTTAAAGGTTGCCTTAAGAAAATCTTGAGCAAAGGGAAAGCAAGTAGAAAACAAAAAATTGAGTATCAAACAAAGTGTGAAAAAAAGCTCTAAGAATTAAAAAAGTCCTAAGGACTAGATATGATAACCAAAGACTCAAGTGGAGTGTCAAAATATAAAAAATTTACAAAGTTTTGATCGAATATGTAAGGCAAAAGTTTCAATGCAATAATTTTTGAGATCAAATAGTAAAAAAATTTGAGGTTGGGAGAGGATAAAAGTGTTAGATTTAGATAATGATAAAAAATACAAAGGATAAATCTATCCATACTCTAAAAATATAGGAAACAAAAATTACTTATAGGTGCTCTTGCCCTTGAAACCCTACATGAAGGGTTATTGGCCCCCATAACCCCTAGCTAGGGTCACAATGTCGAACCCTACACATTGTGCTAAGGTGTACAATATTTTGAGATAAATAGTCTTCTTCCTACAAGGAAGACATGGTAACCCATGGAAGTAATTGGTTCATTAAAAGTAGAAGTGATAAGAGTCATACTATGAGATAGTCTCAAACTAGGTGACATTGATTTCCCACACTTAGACTTTGAGAATCCCTAAAAACGATAGATGGAAATAATAATATAAATTGAGCATCCAAGGTTGACTCCAAATCTAGGGAACTTAAAAGGACACAATGACTTCAATGAAGGCATGACCCTGTGTGTAGACAAATAGTTATTCTTGAAATATTTGTGCAATTTTAGATGAAAAGCATTAAAAATCATCAATACCTTTAAAAAATACAATATTAATGACTCCAAATCTAGGGAACTTAAAATGACACAATGACTTCAATGAATACATGACCCTATACGTAGACGAATAGTCATTCTTAAAATATCCTTGATTGTACACAATAAATAGCAGTAGTTTTAGCATTAGAAAGCATAAAATTTTTTGTAAGGCTTTCCCTTCATTTCTCTTTGTATAGCAGTACATGTATCTTTGAGTGATCTTATGGGCAACTGAACTCCCACTTCTAGTATAATATTTTGTAATACTTTTTGCTTGTATATATAAATATATATACTAGAGGACTAAGCATCTACTTTAAGTCAATCCATGGATCTCATGCCCTAAACCATATCTTTTATGTGTGTATGTTTTCATCTTGATATTTTTATGCTTATATATGTTGAGGAGAGGAAGTGTTCATGTCGGTGCATTACAGTTAGATTTTTTACACAAGAGGATCTTATTTGATCTTTGGTGCATTCCCACATTTTTATGTTAGGTTTGTCTTTTAACAAAGTTATTTTTCTTTCTCTTACACCTTTTTATTTGAGTTGTTTGATTAGGAAAGTGCTCCCAAGATCTCATCTTATAAAGGAGCTAAACTTTGTCAAAATATAGGACCCCAAATAATCAAAACCCTATGATTTTAGGACTAGCCCTATTATATTGCTTTGTATGAGGTGTGATTTGACCTATCTGCCTAGTCCACATCATGGTCACTGATTGGGACAATTGAATGGGATAATAATTTAATAGTACAACTTATGGAAAACCAATAAGTATCATTAGTTATGCGATAGTAAGAACAAGTTAGGATTAGATTTGATGAGGGTATTTGCATATTCTACTTTTTGAAGCATCTCTGATTCACTTTGTGTCTTTGATTAAGAAAAACACCCAAAAAACCATTGTGAAGGAAATTATATTGAGGTTTTGATGAAGGCCCTAGTCTATCCACTTTTACAGCACACATTGCATTCACCTGGTGAATTTATGTAATCAAAGGATACAAGGACCTAACTATGTCTACTTTGCCACATAGATTATCCCCTTCCTAGGATGATAGAAGCCCTCTATAACCTCCAAAGTCACTGATAATATGGGTAAAATGCCAAGATCAATATTGGAGATCTTGCTAGAACAAAATGTCAAAGGCCCAACAACCTTGCTAGAGCATTTATGCAAAATAGTATTCCTATACCAAGTGAAAAATATTATAAATTAGGATATAGCCCTTAGATTACTAGTGGATTCACTTCAAGGAAAGGCCCGACAAGGCTATGATTCTCTTCCCTTGCATTTAATTTTTTGAGTGGGAACAACTTGTTGCCTTAATAATGGACATATTTGAAGAAAAGGAAGATGGAATGGCCCTCTTGAAGGAGCAATGGGAGACCATTTAAGTGGGTCATAGTACCCATAACAAGCTAATGGAGCCTAAAGTGACCACTCTTCCCATGACCACACCTGATCAAGAGGTACCAAAAATATTAGTGGACATAGGGAGAATGACTATGAGACCCCTAAACAAAAAGGGCTAATTCTAATGGATCCTCCTTTCATTCATTAGGTAGAACATGGGCCTTAAAATAAACTAAGTTTTGTTTAGGCCAATGTCATAGAAAAAAATAATTTGGGTTGGTTCCCTACTACATTCATGATGACCAAATACATTAGTGGGCACCAAAAATTAGGGATGTATATCCTTAAAGAGTGGTTGGACCAATATGTAGGACACCTACTTGATCCAAGCAAATATCCTTTTTATTATTGAGGGTGAAGTAAGAATAAGAGGCTTGATCAATGAGTTGGGGCTATACTTGGAGGGTTCTAAGAGAGAAATAATGGTGGTTGTTAGTGCGTATCAATTATTTCTAAGGAATTTGTTTGGGGGTCCCACCCTAATGTGGATGAAGGCATTTGAGCAAAAGAACTAGAAAAAATAAAAAAATAAAAAACTCAAACAACAATTGGGAGGCCTCTTTGACCCTATGCCCAATGGATAAAGGTCACCTATGTAACCCTTGTACATATGTATTATATTTAATGTATGATTTATATTGTTGAAGGATTTACTATGGGTAGGTGTCATCGATCAAGAGGGATCCTAATTTTATGAAAGCTATCAAAATGCAAAGATCAATCCTCCCCCAATCATTTGTTCATGATACTTTATCCAATGGACAAGGAAATGTTCTTTTTGGGTTCTTTATATTCATCAAGATAAACATCCTCTTTCAATTACTAGAACTATAGTTAATTCTCACTATACTCAAAGGCTACCCTAAGAAAATCATGAGCAGAGGGGAAGTAAGAAGGAAGTAAAAAATCAAGCATTGAATAAAGTGCAAACAAGAGCTCTGATCAATAAGATCCAAGAATAAAAAAATTCTTGAGTATGGGAGATGATAACAAAGGACCCAAGTAAGTGAAGTATCAAAAGGTTAGAAGTTTACAACTTTTGACCAAATATGTAAGGCAAAATTTTTTATACAATAAATTTTAAGATCAAATAGTAAAACAATATTGAGTATGGGAGAGGATAAAACTGTCAAAATTAGATAGTAATTAAAACTTTGAAGGATAAAACTACCCATGCTCTAAAAGGTTAGGGAAAAAGAAAATCATTAGGGATATCTCACCCCCAAACCCCTACATGGGGGGCCACAACCCCCATACACCCTAGCCAAGGTCGCAACCCCAAACCTTGCACATTATGTTGAGGTGTATAGTCTTCTAATATAAATAGTCCTCTTCCTACAAGGAAGACATGATAGCCCATGGAAGTAGTTGGCACATTAAAATTAGAAGTGATATAATCCATAGGAGAGAGCATTGAACTAGGTGATATTTATTTCCAATGCTCAGGCTTTGGGAATCCCCAAAAAGGGTAGATGCCTATAACAAAAGTAGTTGACTATCCAAGGATTCAAAAAACCTAGCATTAATTATTACAAATCTAGAGAACTTATAATGACACACTAACTTCAATAAAGGCATGGCCCTACATGCATATGAAAAATCATTCTTGAAATCTTCATATAGTTTTGGAGGGAACTTATCCTTGATTGTACACTATAAATAGTAGTAGTTTTAGCATTAGAAATTATTGACAAGTTTGTAAAATTTTTCCTTAAAACTATTTGTGTATAGCAGTATGTGTATCCCTAGGCAGTTTTGCGGGTAACCAAACCCCTACTCATGGCTAGCCCTATTGTTTCACTCCACATGATGCATGATGTTCCTTGTCTGATGACCAGGACAATCGAAGAGGACAATAGAAGGGAAAACTATTCAGTAAAAACAACATGTAACTTCAAGTAACAACTATGCAAAGGTTGAATCATTAAGAATAATCAAGACTACAATTATAAAGTGATATATATATATATATATATATATATATATTTAAATTGATGGAGATTTATGAATTATTATTATTAATGCTATCAATAATAATGGATGTGGGGATTACCCAGGTGTTGTAGGTGAGTTGGAGAGGAGATGGCAATCCTCCAAGAGAGGTCCCAGGTTCAAATCTCCACCCTACCAAAAAGATGAATTGGGTATCCAAAATCCAATTGATAATGTTGGTGCGGGCGGGGTCGGGTGCGACTCCCGGGTGACTTTGAAAAAAAAAGAACCCCCTGTTCGTGGTCTCTTATGTTAGAATATTATGTTGTATTACATTATTTTTCATCAAAATTAGCGCTCATAGGCGCTCTCCAATTTGGTTGTATAACCACTAATTGGTTAGAACCAACTTGTAACCAATTGTAACCTTTATATTCGAAATTAATGAGAATGGTCAATTGCTTCGTGAAATCCTTTATGGTATTAGAGCTACAGACGACAGACCATACTGGCGAACCGAGGACGGACATAGACTAACAAACCTAACATGGACAGACTTGGCAACGGACCTGACATGAATGATAGACCAGACTAGCGGACCGAGGACAAAGACCAGACTGGCAGACCTGACACGGACGGACCTGACACAGACTAACAGATCGAGGGACGTAGACCGAGGACATTGAAGCGAGGATCGAGGTGGTTCACAGATCGGGGGAGGTTCGACAGCAAGGAGGCAAAAGGATAGGGTGGTTGCCCGAAGGCAACTGAAAGCAATAGATGCCTTCGACGTTTTTAAATCCCCCCACAATGGCCGCACAGGCCATGTGGGATTATGTTTTTTTTTCCCGTTTCTCAGGCCCCGACGTTGCCAATACCTACCGAGTGCTCGCCTATCCTCTTTGGGCCCTTTTGGCTCAGGTGGTACGTAAGATGACTGTTTTGCAGAAGGTTCCAGGATCCAATCCCTACGAGAATTTTTTTTTTGATGGCGGCACCTACAGTTTGACGCCTCGCGTGCCCCCGTGACAGTAGAAAGTGTTGTTGACACCCTACATGTCCTAGTGATGGCGGGAAAGGTATTTTTGATGCCTAGAATGGTCCTGTGATGGCGGCCACGATGTTTTTTGATGCCCTACATGCTCAAGTGATGGCGAAAAGGGTTGTTGACGCCTCTGGAGAGTTATTTTGACGACGGAGTGTAGTTGACGCCCGCACATGGTGTTTTGACACCTAAATACCTTGTTTTTTAGGTATTTTTTTCCCAAATCCTTGTCTAATTTGCAACTTGAAGGGGGGGAGAGTTTCTTCACATATTCATTTGCAAAATTGTCAGATAAAGGGGGAAATCAAACTATTTGCCAGATTTGGCAGAATTTTGTTTTGCTAGAATATTAATAGGTGCTAAAATTTGTGGGCATTTATGATTGTTTCTTTTGCATTTAAATATTTTATTTTCTTGCATTATCAATCATAAATTAAAAAATATATAAGACCCCAAATTTATACCCTATTTGTGCAATTTATTGCACAGCAGCATTCGGTATTTGAGATACCTCTGGTCCACACTTACAGGTAACGCTGTCATGCTTTGGACTACTATATTCGCTGCCTAATATACCTGCATCAACGACGTTTGAGCTTGTTCTCTATAAATCATCGGGGAGAAATAAGGCAAACCAATTTTTTTGTTTTAATTCCCATTTCATACCCACATCGTGATTGTTGTTAGGCATAAATCCTGACGAAAGCTCTTTTTCCAAAGTGTTTAGGGGAAGTTATGCCCCACGCATGCGGAATAAAACTTTCTATGGTAGGTGTCATTAACAACATGATGCCCTTTCAGTATCACCTATGTTCAATATATTGTGCTTCTCATATGTACTTATAGTCTCCCTCATGTAAGGGCGAGTACATATTGAGTAGTATATTGTTCATATATACCTATAGTTTCCCTCACGTAAGGGCGGGTGTATATTGAATGGTTACAATATAACGATCTGCAGGTATAAATAAAGGGAGACCAATTGGTGGTATAAGGAACCTTCATCATGGCCACAATTCATAAGTATCTCTCAGATTCACAATTGTTGAAAGGTCCTAACTTTGTTCCATGGAAGACAAAGATGAAAGCCATACTTCAGTTGGAAGATTTATGGGATGTAGTGACTGGCACTGAAAAATGTCCTCAAACAATAGGAACAGATCAAGATGATTGGGATAAGAAAGACAATAAGAGTCTAGTGTTTATCTTGCTTGTTACCACAGATGAGGTGCAACCTCATATTTGTGATGCAAAAACTAGTAAGATAGCCTGGGATGCTTTGATCACAGTATATGAAGGGAAGAATCAATCCACTATTCTCCATGTTCAAACTCAACTACATAATTTCAGTATGAGTTCTGAGAAACAGATTGACATATTCCTTTGCAGAGTGGCAGAATTGAAAGCAAAATTGAATGCTATGGGAAAACCTGTGGATGATGATTTCTTGAATTCTGTTATCTTGAGAGCATTACCAAGTTCCTACAAGATGTTGATAACTTCTCTCAATGTTTTTGGTATACAAGTCTCATTTGTGGAACTGGTAAACTTGCTTCAGACTGAGGAGGCAAATCAGGTCGAGAAATATGATATGCCAGATAATGCTCTCTCCACACAACAAAGTGGTAAAAAGAAAGGCCAGTTTCAAAAAGGAGGTGCTTCTTCCAAAGGAAAAGGGAAGCAATCTCAGCAAAAAGATACAAAATATTGCAAAATTTGTGACATGAATAACCATGACACCAACAAGTGTTGGTTCAAAAACAAGCAACCAAATGAAAGAGGTTCACAAAATAAGGGCAAGAACAAGCAAAAATACAAAAAGCATAAGCAATCTAAAGGCCATGTTGCTTATGCTGAATCCAACTCAGACTCAAATTCTCCTGAGTCTGATTCAGATTCTGACTTTGAAAGAGCACACAAGGTGCTCATGACTCATACTCGTCTTCCCAGATAGATGTTGTATGGTATATTGATTCAGGAGCTAGCAAACACATGACTGGGGATAAATCCTGGTTTGATACTTTTGTGGCAAAAGAGGGTAATCCAGTCACAATTGCTAACAATCAAGTATATTAAGTAAAAGGAGAAGGGGATATTTCTATCTCTTCCTGATGGTAATTGTCAAATTGAAAAGGTTCTCTATGTTATAGGCTTAGCCAATAATCTGCTTTCAGTCACACAAATGTTGGATAGAAACATGGAAGTCATGTTTCGAGTTGTCAATGGCAAGAAGAGATGTTTTATCACACATAGTGGTAAACATGTTGCAATCAGATCATACAAACATGGCTTGTTTATTCTCTATGCTATTTCCACTCCACATGTTGCTTTGGCTACAACTACAAAGGAGGCCACCTCTCTCTGGCATCGGCATTATGGGCATATTAGTTCTGGATATTTGCTTGAATTACACAAATATGAGATGGTGAAAGGTCTTCCACTCCTCTCATCTATCTTACCAGTTTGCTCGGATTTCTTAGAAGGGAAGCAACATCGAGTGCCTTTTGAAGCAAGCTCCTCTCGAGCTACAAAACATTTAGAGATGGTACATACCGATCTGTGTGGTCCTATGCCAACCAGCTATGGTGGTAAAAAGTATTTTCAACTATTCGTTGATGATTACTCATGGAAGATGTGGGTTTTCTTTCTTCAATTGAAATCATAAGTATTTCTCTACTTTCAACAGTTCAAGAAACTTGTTGAGGAGTCGGGATGTTTGATAAAAACCCTCCACTCAGATCGAGGGGGGGAATACACCTTTGAAGAGTTTTTAGAGTTTCTTAAGAAACATGGGATCAAAATACAACTGACTACAACCTATACACCTCAGCAGAATGGAGTTGCAGAAAGAAGAAATCGTTCCATTATGGAAATGGTTCGATGTATGCTAAAAGGAGCACATCTTGAGGATCAATATTGGGCAGAAGTAGTAAACATAGCATCATACCTCCTAAATAGAGCACCCACTAGAGCTCTACAAGGGAAGACTCCACAAGGAGCATGGAGTGGTAAGAAACCTTCCATTTCTCATTTGAAGGTGTTTGGATGTAAAGCATTCATGCACATTCCAAAATAGAAAAGGAGGAAGCTGGATGAGAAAACCTTGTAGTGTATCTTTCTTGGCTATGATGAGTACTCAAAAGGTTATCGATTGATTGATCCTAAGACCAAGAAGACACATGAAAGTAGAGATGTTGTATTTGATGAAGCTCTCACAACAAAAGACACATCCACAACTATATACCTATATGAAGAAGAGCCTAAGAAGGAGGTTCAACTTCCACAACAAAAACAAAAAGTTCCAAAATGGTATACTAGCACTTTGAGAGATGTTAATTTGAAATACCTTCCAGATCTATCTCTTGATAGGCCATGTACTCACAGTATGACTCAACAAATGAGAGCAGAAGATTTTGCTTCAAAGGTTGATGAACTTTGTCAACACTTTGATGATTTGTCAGTAGGTACAAAAAAATGATAGAGAGGAAGATAAGGATGTAGAAAAAATTTATGTCTACATTGAATACAAATGAACCCACAACGGTTCAATCTGCACTTGATGAACCATAGTGGAAAGAGGCCATGGATGTAGAACATAAATCTCTCCTTAAAAATAATACTTGGAAGTTAGTCGATCCGCAACGGGAAAGAAACCCATAGGCTGCAAATGGGTGTTCAAAGTGAAGTATAAGGCAGATGGATCTATTGATAAGGATAAAGCCCGACTTGTTGCAAAGGGATATGCTCAGAAAGAAGGCATAGATTATGAAGAGAATTTTGCCCCTACTGCAAAAAATGACTACCATTCATGTACTTTGTGCCATGGGAGCTCAGTTTGGGTGGAAATTGCATCAGATGGATGTTAAAAGTGCCTTCTTGAATGGTGACTTACAAGAAGTATACATGACTCAACCAGAAGGATTCGTGGTTGAGGGGCAAGAACAAAAAGTATGCAAGTTGATCAAATCATTGTATGGGCTAAAACAAGCTCCTCGAGCTTGGTATATCAAGATAGACAGTCACCTTGTGTAGCATGGCTTCATAAGAAGTCCTTCAGATGCAAATCTCTATATTAAGAAAAATGGTTCTGATATAGTGATTCTTGTACTTTATGTGGACGATCTAATCATTACAGGAAGCTCAGAAAGAATGATTGACTTAGTGAAAAATGACTTGAAGCAATCATTTGAAATGACGAGATCTAGGACTTCTGCACTATTGTCTTGGTTTAGAAGTTACTCAGCAAAAATTTCATATTAGAGTAACACAAAATAAGTATGCCAAGAATTTAGTAGAAAAATATCGGATGACTAACTATAAGTCAAAGGCAACTCCCATGGAGCAAGGACTTAAGTTATCTCAATATGATGAGTCACCTCAAGTAGATGGTACTCTCTATCGCCAGTTGATTGGGAGTCTCCTATATCTGACAAATACCAGACTAGATCTCAGTTTTGCTATGGGATATCTTTCAAGGTTCATGCAAGAGCCTAAGATGACACACTGGAAAGCAACAAAAAGAGTGCTTCATTATGTTCATGGTAGTACAAATTATGGTCTAGAATATAGAAAGAATAATAACTTTTTCTTATTGGGATACACAGACTCAGATTATGCCAAATCTATTGATGATCGTAAATCCACTTTTGGATATGTTTTTCATCTAGGATCTGGACCTATCTCATGGCACAGTAAGAAGCAGCATGTGATTGCTTTATCTTCTACAGAAGCAGAATATCGTTTAGCCAATGAAGCAGTCTGCGAGATAATGTGGTTAAGTCACATTCTTACAAACATGGGCCTTCCAAAGAGTCTTCCTCTTCATTTGTTTTGCGACAACCAAGGTGTTTTGAATCTTGTCAAAAATCCAATATTTCATGAACGTACCAAACATGTTGATACCAGATGTCATTTTATTCGAGATGAAGTTCCAAAGCACCATATACAACTTCACTACATTTCTACTGATAATCAAGTTGCAGATATCTTTACCAAAGCACTTGGGCGTATCAAATATGAAAAATTTCGAGATACAATTGGGATTTGCCAATAATGTAATAAGGGGGGATGTTAGAATATTATGTTGTATTACATTATTTTTCATCAAAATTAGCGCTCATAGACGCTCTCCAATTTGGTTGTATAACCACTAATTGGTTAGAACCAACTTGTAACCAATTGTAACCTTTATATTCAAAATTAATGAGAATGGTCAATTGCTTCGTGAAATCCTTTATCTTAGACCAATGCGGCCCCGCAAGGGGTTTTTCGCTTAAAAAAAAAAAATGGATGTGGGGATTGGATAAAAATAAGATTATCCATCCACTATAGAAAAATGTAGTATCTTTGAAATGTAAGATATCTATAGAGAAGAATATATTGTAGAAAATAATTTAGCTATTCATGGTGTTGATATTTTTCTTGGTAAAATTCCAATTTAAAAATATAACTAGCTGATGGAGAATATATATCTCATAATGAAAATTTTACAAATAATTTGATTGCAAAAATATAGGAGTTTGAAGAAAATGAAGAATTTTTTTTATACAAAGGAAAAATGAGTATGGTCTAATTAACTTAATAGAAAATATAGTGTATTTTTATCTTGATGGATGCGGCCCCCCAATAGAAGCCACATATAGTTTATTAGAAAAATAAATTACTAGCAAAGATCCTTCCACAAACTAAGGACCATACTTTAATATCACAAAATATATTATGGATCTACAAAATCAAAGATAATATGTTATCATAATTTTAGCAACATTTATGTTTAATAACAATATGATATTGTTATGTGGTTTTAATTGGCCCTTGCCATATGGGGAAGTAGTCATGGGTATGAAGATAAAATTAAAAAAAGTTACAATGACTCACTAGAATGGCATGCCTTCTATGCCATGAGGAAAAATTGTTTTGACCATAGCATCAAGACAAACCATCATAAGTTGGTGACCTTAAGATATTGAGGTACACTATAAATAAAATCTTATCATGGAAAAATATAAGGTACAAGATAGGTATAGTACAAATACCTACCATAGACAACTTGTTTCATCACAACTTCTCCATAATCTAGGATAGAATATACTCTAAGATCATAAAAAATCCATGACAATTAGTGAAGCGATGATTGGCCTATCAAGCTCCCAAGGACCCAAGAAGAAGGTTGTGATACAAATTAACATTTTCACTACACTTATAATACTAGCAGTAGTTAGTTTGGTAGTAAGGTAGACTACAATTGAAGGACAAATTATCTTCAAAAGGTATTAGTCAATGGTTATAAAGGTCTTCGTAGCATATTAACATAAAAGGTAGAAAATTCAATTTGAAAAAGGGAAAATCCCTCAAGGAGGCACCCCTATCAAGTTGGGAATGATTACTATTGTGGCCACTATTATAACTATCTCTACTTCCCCTATACCATCCATTGTTACCCCTTCTTTCTCTATCCTTTATTATTCTATTTATACTTCTTCTTCTCTCCCCATGTATTCTTCCACTAAACTTATCTCACCCTCCACTAATGCAACATATCATTTTCCTAGAGGCACTTTACCTCCAACGGTCTATTTTATGTCTAAGCCCATACTATTCATATCATTTTGATTACCTTCCATTCAAATTTCTACCACAAAATCATTAGTCCCATATTGTAACAACCCAAAATCTACCAACCTAATTTTTTGGAAAATAACACTTACAAAACAAAGATCTTAAAGGAGACAGCCTTACAATAACTATATCAATATGTAATTTGTAATTCTTCACCACATTTGAGTTTCAAGTCATTGCAAACAACACTCAATGGATAATAGGGGTAAATTCCATAATTTTAGGGGTTCACCTTGCTAAACATTCATATTTAGCAGGATGTTAAAAATGGTCTCCCCACCTTTCCTATACCCTCATTGACATAGGACCATGTGACCACAACATAGGCATTATCCTTTAAGGTCCATAACACTTAAATGGGGATGCTTATTCCCTAACTTTTCTATAAGTTCATCTATGCAAGTTAATCAACATAGAGCCTTGGTTCTTAGTTACCATACCAACATAGGCTAACTAAGATCATTGCCACTTCAATGACAACTAATATGATATCCTAATCCTACATGATCAAGGAATCACCACTATTATCTTGTGAATAGTTTTTTCCATACACCCGATCCTACTTGTTCAAGGTGTAACTACTCACAAGCACCCTGGCTAATGTATAGCACAAATCCTTATAAGTTTATGAGATCCTAGCTATTGAATTCTTGTAACTCCTTCTAAGACTCATGTTCTACTTGGCTATTACATTTGTGCAACTCCTTCTAGGTTTGGGTTTTATGGTTTACAATAGGAAGTTCTATCCACCCCAAGGATAGATAACATTACAAAATTTATAATAAATTTAAATGATGCACTTAGAATATTAAAAAAATACATGATACATAAAATTTGAAATGCATAATAAAGACTTCTCTTAACCATAAGCTAAACTATGCATTTATCAAGAGCTTGAATTTCAAATACTTTTTAGCAACATTAATGCATAAACAAGATAACCCATATCTCTATCATAAACATGCATTTTCAATAGTTGATAGAACTCAATAATATTTATCCAAAGAGATTACTCAAAAACACATAAAGTACAAAAACCCAAGTTGTCATTAAGCAACATAATATTTCAATTTGTACAATAATCAAATATACAAAACTTATTGATCAACTCAGTATTTACAAGGCCTTTAATTTCCACAACTTCTAAATATTTGAAGTTCTATGAAGCCATTCCCAATGTTCCTTGATCCAACCACAAGTCAACAAGCCTCTTCATGATGGGGAAACCACCCATAGTTTTATGAGGTATACTTAGGGATCATAATAACTCTTCATGCAATGCAACTTAAATCAATCCAGGCTCTAATTAATATACAAATAACCATGCACATAACATAAACAAGCTTCAAGAAGATAATCCTACTTCTTTTTATAATGAATTTGGTAGAATATATGTTCAAGTATCCTTTGAGGAAGACCAAGGGTCATTTGTAAATCTATATTATGGACTCTTAGTTCCATATTTTATCGTACAAGTTCTTACAATATTAAATATTATTATATTTGTCTCTCATGTGTTTATTTTTTATTCAGTAATTCATTAGTTTTAGTAATTATATCTTAGTGTTATTAGTTAGTTCAAAGAGTTTAATTGATAATAGTGGTATTAGAGCCACAATGGAATTTGATAGGATATTTGAAGAGAGTTGTGATAGAATATTGCAAGTAGAAGAAGCTCCTAAAAAGAAGAATTTGGAGCTATAAAAATTCATAAATTTGAGACAACAAATCATCAAGAAGACTAGCCACAAAGGAGGCCATAAGAGGTGTGTAATATTGATGCTATAAAAGTGTTCTTATACAAGTATTAAAAGTAGTTATTTCAAGTTTTTTGAAAGCACCATATTAGAGTTGTTAAAATTCAAAAAAATGAAGTCTGAGTTAAGTATCTCCAAGCCGAGGAGGGAGACATCATTATCATCCTAGAATCTACAAAATATAACAGTAGAATTTGGAGTTAAAAAGTGCTTGAAAGGGGGTGATAAGGAAAAGTAATATATGTTATTTTTTATAATTAAAATAAGTGTAGACTTATCATAAGTTCTATTGAATAAAATGAAGGATGAGTAGTGCTTAAATCTAAGGCATATTTAAGGTGTCTAAAGACACCAAGAGGAGCACCAAAGTTTCCAAAAACATTGGTGAATAAAAATCACCAAAAAGAGTGGTAGATCCACCAAGCATACATGAAGGCAACACCATTTAAGGAAGATGCACCATATTTCAAAATAATCCACTAGAACTGAATTTCAAAGCCATTGAACATAAATGAGCCAAGGTGACATTGAAGCATATAGGGGTAAAAGCATCCAAGTAGTGCTTAGGAGAAGAGCCATAAAGCAAAAGAGAGGAGCCACCATCTATAGGATAAGAGCCATATGAAGAGCATTTTTTTAGATAGCCACCATTGAAAAGTGGAGCCACCAAGCCTAGGAGGAGGACTAGATAAGCATCAAAGTGGAGAAGAGACATCATTGGATAAGAGGAATCATTGTTTACTAAATTCGAAATGTAAGAAACAAAACAATCAATATTTGGATATCAAAAATGTATAAGGAGAAACCAAACATCTAGGTCATTACAACTACCAAGAAGAGAAGTGAAAAATTAGCATCCATAACACTCTTTGTAGAGAAGAAAATGTTGCATTGTTTTTTTGAGAAATTTACACAGGTGGCCAAGCATTGGAAGAAGAATAACACAATAATAGAATGTTATCTAGATCTTGAAGTATTGAGAATATCATTTTCAATGCTGGTTGAACGTTATAAAATTTTTCTTGCCACTTGTCCTAAGGAAGGAGTACTATAAGTCGTTTGAAGTAAGAGAATCATTTTAGAATACATTAGTAAGAGCAAGGAGGGATATTTGGCACCATTTGTCATTTGGTATTCAATAAGCCAAGGGAAGATATAACATCTTGAAGTACCCATTAATGCATGGGATGAAAATAAACTTGCACAACCACATTTACTACAACAAGGAGGATGTACGTTAAATTTTCAAGCATCTTGGAATAGCTTGGAGAATAGTTGACTAGTCAAGGAGGAGAGAGAGCACCTATTTTTCAAAGCAAGTCAAAATACTACAACAAAGAAGGAGCACCTCAAGTTTTGGAGGTAATACATTTCATTTGAAATTAATTATATGCACAAGATAGGAGTTATAAGGTTAGAAGAGATTATTATTTTTTAAGGTTAAGTTAAAATTATTTTATTGGAGAGATAAGACCTTGAAGTAATATTTGAAACCTTAGAAACTTGATTATTGCTATTTGAAAGTTTTATGAATATTTGAATATTGATTTGAAGAATTAAAGTAATTATTTTGAAGTTTTGTAATTTGATTATTTGAGTTTACAAAAAAATTTGAAATATTTGCAATTTGATAAGTTTGGAGAAATAAGGTTTCCTACATCAAATTAGGAATACAAAACTTGCAAATATTTTTTATAGAATTTCTAAATTTGGAGTTATAAGGACTTCAACACCAAATTAGGATGTGTGAAATTTAGAACCCATAAACTCATATGCTTGAAATTTAGGAGACATAAGGTAGACAACTTCTAGAAATTGAAAATTAAGAATTATGGATTATTGGTATATAGACTCAGGAGCAAGTAAACATATGACTAGAAACAAAAAATTATTTGAGTCTCTACGAGCAAAACATGAGAAACCAGTTGCAATAGCAGATAGTAAGACTTATGAAGTAAAGGGAATAGGAGATGTTCTAGTCAATCTAATAAATGGAAAAGGAATAATTAACAATGTTTTATATGTTCCTGGATTGACTACCAACCTTCTTTCAGTTTCACAACTCATGGATCAAGATATGACAGTAGAATTTAAGGTCATCAATGGAAGAAAACAATGTCATATTATCAAACAAGGAAAAATGATAGCTACAGGGTCTTATAAGGAAAGTCTATTTATTTTGGAGACTACTACAAATCTTGCTCTCTCAGTTAAAACATCAGGAGCATTATGGCATAAACGTATTGGACATACTAGTGCATCATCCTTAAATGAAATGGTCAAATATCAAATGGTCGAAGGAATACCAAATATTTCTTGGGAATCTATAGTTTGTCCAGAATGTTTAGCAGGAAAACAACATAGAATACCTTTTGAAATTCATCAATATAGATCTCAACAACCACTAGAATTGATATATACAGATTTATGTGGTCCAATGAATACTACAAGTATTGGAGGACATAAGTATTTTCAATTATTTTTTGATGATCATACTAGAAAAATGTGGGTATACTTCATGAAATACAAATCAGAAGCTTTCAAATGTTTCAAACAATTTAAATTTCAAGTAGAAAAAGAATCAGGAAAGACTATCAAAACTCTTCGATCAGATAGAGGAGGAGAGTTTATGTCACAAGAATTTAATCTATTTCTAAAATAAAATGGAATAAAGAGACAACTTACTACAACATATTCACCACAACAAAATGGCATTGCAAAAAGAAGAAATAGATCTATAATGGAAATGGTAAGATGTATGATAAAAGAGGCTCATCTTGATAATCAGTATTGGGTAGAAGCAGTTAAAACAATAGTATATTTACATAATAGATTACCTACAAGAATACTCAAGAATATTACTCTAGAAGAAGCATGGTCAGGACAGAAACCAAATGTTGAAAAGCTAAGGATTTTTGGATGCAAAGCTTATATGCATATTCCAAAATAGAAACGAACAAAATTAGATGAAAAAAGTATGGTTGGTATATTTGTTGGTTATGATGATGAATCAACAGGATACAGAATAATTGATCCAAGTACAAAGAAAGTGTATATAAGTAGAGATGTAGTTTTTGATGAAAAAATCAAAGTTGAAACTAAAGAAGAAAATAGTGATTCAGAAGTTCTTCTAAATTTCTTAGAAGAAACAGAGTCAGAATCTCAAGAAGAAATAGAGTCAGAGTTAGAATATACAGAAACTTCCACAATTCCTCAAAGAAGGAACCAATATGGCTTAGGAATACACTCAGAGAATCAAATTTGGAACAAATGCCAGATCTTACTACTACAAGACCTCAAACTCGTAGTCAAAGCAGAATGAATAAAGGGTTACTAAGTGTTACAGAAGAACCAACAACAACACTTCAGGCTCTAAATCACTCACAATGGAAAGCAACTATGGAATCAGAGTACTCATCACTACAAAAGAACAAAAAATGGAATCTAGTAGAGTTACCTCCAGGAAAGAAAGTAGTAGGTTGCAAATGGGTTTATAAGATTAAGTATAGAGCAGATGGAACTCTTGATAAGTACAAAGCTCGACTAGTGGCAAAAGGATATACACAAATAGAGGGAATTGACTATGAAGAGACATTTGCACCAACAGCTAGAATGACTACTATCAGAATAGTATGTGCCTTAGCAGCTCATCATGGTTGGCAACTTCATCAAATGGATGTCAAAAGTGCATTTCTTAATGGTGATTTAGAAGAGGAAGTTTTCATGTCTCAACCAGAAGGATTTGTTGTCAAAGGTCAAGAACATAAGGTTTGCAAATTAAACAAATCCTTATATGGTCTAAAGAAAGCTCCTAGAGCATGGAACATAAAGATTAATAATCACTTGTTACAACACAACTTCAAACGAAGTACATCAGATCCAAGTTTATATACAAGAAAAGTTGGGAATGATATATTAATTCTCATAGTATATGTTGATGATATAGTAATTAAAGGAAGCTCTGAAAAGCTAATAAGTGAGATAAAAAAGGATCTTGAGAAGGCATTTGAAATGACTGATTTAGGACTTATGAATTACTGCCTTGGTCTAGAAATTCATCAAAATGAAGATAATATTACAATTACACAGACAAAGTATGCAAAAGCTCTACTAGAGAAATATAAAATGGATAATTGTAAACCTAAAGATACACCCATGGAACAAGGACTTCAATTGTCCAAAAATGATGGTACACCTTTAGTTTCAACTACAAATTATCGTCAGTTGATTGGAAGTCTTCTATATTTAACAAACACTCGACCTGATTTAGTTTTTGTTGTAAATTATCTTTCAAGGTTCATGCAAGAGCCTAGAGAAAGTCATTGGAAAGCTACAAAAATAATATTACAATATATCAAGAAAACTACAGATTATGGACTAGTTTATATGAAGCATGATAAAGATTTTTGTCTACAAGGATATTCAGATTCTGATTATGCAGGATCTATTGATGATAGAAAATCTACTTCTGGATATATTTTTTATCTTGGATCAGGACCAATTTCATGGCACAGTAAGAAACAACATACAGTAGCACAATCATCCACAGAAGTAGAATATCGTGCAGCCAGAGATACAACTTGTGAAGCTTTATGGTTACAATATATATTATCTGATATAGGAATAAAAAGAACTACAACTCTAATCCATTGTGACAATCAAGGAGTACTCAATCTGATCAAAAATCCCATTGTACATGAATGAACAAAGCATATTGAGGCCCAATGTCATTTCATCAGAGATCATTTTCAGAATCATCATATCAATTTGAAGCATGTTCCTACAGAAGAACAAGTGGCAAATATATTCACAAAAGCACTAGGTCAAAACAAGTTCCAAACATTCAGAGATCAGTTATGCAAATCAAGAAAGGATCATCTCAAATAATGTAATACAGGGGGTGTTAGAATATATTACATTATTTGATATGTAAAAGTTCAAGGGTCATTTGAGGAAGACCAAGGGTCATTTGTAAATCTATATTATGGACTCTTAGTTCCATATTTTATCGTACAAGTTCTTACAACATTAAGGATTATTATATTTGTCTCTCTCATGTGTTTCTTTTTTATTCAGTAATTCATTAGTTTCAGTTTCAAAAAGTTCAATTATGAACAAAATTCTTTAACTATCACAAATATCAAGAATCAAAGTAGTAGTTTTTCTTTCAAAATCAACATATCATAAAATATTTACACAAAGAGAATCCCATACTTCTCTTAAAATTATTCCTTTACTGTCACAAGTATCAAGAATCAAAATAATAGTTTCTCTTTCAAAACCATCATCAAACATTTAAATACAAGATAATTCCCAAAACATCTCTTTTTAATGATTCCCTAACCCACAAGGGTCTCAAAAATCATTATAATAGTTTCTCTTTCAAAACCACATGCAAAACAACAAAATCAAAGAGAATCCCATACTTCTCTTATAATGATTCTCTAACTCACAAGATTCTTGGGAATCATTATATAAGTTTCTCTTTCAAAACTGAATTTAATTATTTAGTACCCAAGCAAGAGAATCCCATACTTCTCTTAGGGTTCATTTCTTTAATTAATTAGCACAAGGTTCTAAACTATATTAAAGCAAATTACCTTATACTATCAAACAACAAGATGATAACAAAGTATCTTACCAACATGATATAATCAAATATTTCACTAACCAAGATACTCTAAGTACTTATCACCAAGGTGCTTGTTTAAATCATATAGAAACCAAGCAATTAATTAAACCAACAAAAATGAAGTGCATGAATAGGCAACTTTATAAAAGTCAAATGCTCAACATATAAACCAAAGGTGATCAAATAAATAAAATATAAACCAAGCACTTAAAAACTAAGCACTCGACTAAACACCAAAATGTAAAGGCCAAGCGCTCAATTAAACTCCACATAAATAAAGAATTAAATATAAGGTTACAAAATCAATTAAATCTTTAAAGAATAAAAATCAAATAAAAACACACTTAGAAAATCCTTAATTCCACTCCCTAAGACAAATTGTGCCAAGGCTGATGCATAGGAAGGAGGAAACAACATCCAACTGGTCTACACATAAGTCAACATAAGGAAAGAAGGAAAAGCACCAACATAATGATGATGCTAAAAAAGTCTTTTAGAATGATATGCCTTCACCCAAAACAAAAAGAACAAATTGAATGCCCACATTAGCAAAAGAAAAATGTTTAACATACTAAGTAAAGGATCTGTCTATGCTATGGGTAAAAGAGAATACCAGAGCCAAAAAATTAAACTCAACCAACAAAGCAATAATATGGTCCACTACATAAGGGTAGATTGAATCTTAAGAGCACACAAAAAAGGTATCAAAACAATAATGAGTACAAATCAAACAACACACACGCCTCACAGAAAGATATAGAAAAAATAAATAGCAAGGAAAGGAGTTTCTACCAAATTCAAGAAAAAACTAGATTAAAGCAAAGCTTAATATACAAAATAATAAAAAAACCACCTATTTTGAGCTTCCTTTACATCTTCTCTGGTTCTATGAAGCACTATTTCAGATCTACTCCTCTCTGTCCAAGCAGTCTATGGATTCTTGTCCTTCGATCCACCACCCAACACATTCTTTGCCCCAAAAACCATCTTATGGAGCAAGAGGAATATAGGTGTGCCTTCATTGTATGGAGTGTTCAAAATAAATATCCAAGAAGGCATTTCCTTTCAAGACCTATGCAAGCTATCCCAATCCTTATTCAAGATCCACTCCAACATAAAATGGTGGTCTAATAAATAATTAAACTTATTTTAAGAAAAATATAGTCTAAACCATTTTTGCTAGTTTTTTAATTAAATTAACCCAAACATTAGAAACCAAAATTTAATTCTAAAGTTTAAGAATTATTCAAATCCTCCTTACATCTATTTCCATAATTTGAAAATTAATATAAAAAATTAATTAATAATTCATGAATCTAACGTATAATTCAATCCACATCTAACACACTATAAACAAGCATAAATGCACTCTCACAATGTTCCACATCATTATTTTATCCTTAAGTAGATGATATATTTTAAAATAGACTAATTCTATCACCAACCTACTTTAAGGAGATTTTTTGCAAAAACTTCCTAATCTAATGGTGTGAATATGGAATTAAGCAGACATGATATGCATCTACATGAAAGGTAATTATCCATGTTACCCTGAGCTACCGATGAACAAATCATCATCATCATTTCCCTAAATATATCTCTTTGTAGGTGGTTCACCCATATGGTCCCACCAAGGAGAGCACCTGGTATTGCACCCACAAATACATCAAAAGTACCATATTCTAAGTTTTCAAAAGAATGAAAACATTCCATCATATAGATTAAAGAAAATATATCATTAAAACTTCACATTAATACATAGCTCACTGCACAAAAAGAGTTCTATCAAGTATGGGTGTTATAAATATAACATATCACCATTGTTAGCCTTTCCTTCATTTATAATGTTATCGCTAGTTAACACATTAGTACAACTAGAATTAAAACCCACTCCCTTTGTTTCCATCCTATTTTCTTCCACTACCATATAATTTGCTTCACCTTCCACCTCCACATGTATGCCTTACCCACCATATTAGGCAACAAATCATACTTGAAGTGATAATGACTACTTCCCTAGCTCAAGATATTGAGTTTGTAGGAGCACCCTTTTAAAATAACATAATTGTAGGGCCAATATTGGAATTTGGATAGAAAATAATGTGTAAGCCAAAGGAAATATATGTCAAAAATGAGATTGGTGTCCTTTCCTATGAGTAAAATAAATGGAAATATGAGTATAAGTGAGTTTAATATAAAACCTCTAGGGCATAAATCCTCTTGCAATCATAGCTAACTAGAGAGGGGGAAAAATTTTATATTATAGTGGGGACAAAGTCTAATCCCTCTAAGGTGATGATAGTTACCACTTACTTGATTTCCAAAGTGTATAGGTTGGACCTAAACTAAATAAATCTATACTAAATGGTTCAAATTATAAACCAATTCACACTTGGTGCAACCATAAAGTTTGGTCGACTAGTGATTGGTGATGAAGCAATGTAGAAAATGAACTAGGAGTTTGAAACAAAAGTGGCACAACTAAAGTCACAAAGGAATTAAACTCTAATAGGGGAATGCAGATTTGAAAGGAATTTTTTTATAAAAGGACCAATTGATGAAGTAGGTTGAGAACCTTAATTAAATCATAACTTACTAAGGCTAAAAAGAACTAGTACCAAATGGAAGAAATTTTGGAACAACTCCCATGAGGGTAAAACAAAATAGAACAACTATAAGAGGCCTTAAAGGCAAAATATCAAAATAATGAAGAGTTGAAAATTTTAGAACATACAGAGACAACCATAGACCTGAAGAATGCACATGATATTTAATGGGTTCCTTTAGGATAGGATCAAAGAGGAAGTAAATAATTCCTATGAATACTTTCAGTTTATCATCTCTACATAGTAGATATTGAACAAAGTGGAAGAGTCAATTGCATAATTGGAAGAATTACCATCTACTAGGGGCGAGTAAGAATAAGTCATTAAACTTCTCCATAGGAACAACAACTCAGAATGGACCAAAAGGTCATAGTTAAAAAATTTAAAAAAACTCCTAGATGCCTAGATGGATATCCAAGTTTGCAAATACAATATAACATCCCTAAAAATATAAGAATAAGACATGACCAAATAAATTTATGGTTTAGTTATTGTAATTATGCCAAATATGTTTGACCTACATATAAAGACCATAGATAATGATATTATCAATACCATGTTTGAAAAGGAAAATATTAGGATGGAAAGAAGGATGCAGTTGAGGTCTATAAGAAGTTGGAACCCATATATGCCAAGTTGTAACAACTTTAAGAGTAGGAAGAATACCAAAGAATCCATTCAAATATTTGATGTAGAAAGTGGAGGGCCTTGTCTCAATTCAACTACTAGGAAATGAGTAGTAGTAGAATTTTTTGGGATTGCTACCTTAGAATAATGGATAAGAAGAAAAAAAGTTTGATAATTTTAGTATACGTATCCCAATTTTGTAGACTCCATACCTAAGGATAAATGCAAGATCTAGATATCACACCAGTCTAGATTATTGCCCCATGAAGTCATAAAAAATGTAGCATATTGAAACTACATTGGGATTCACAATTTTAAAGGAGCATAAAATAATGAAATCAAATAGAAATTTCATTAGAAAACCCTCCAAAATTTGTCTAATTCTGGCATAGGTGTTGATTGAATCAATATCTATTCACATGTAGGTGTTGATTCACCCATGACCAATTTACTTGTAAAAGGTATTGATTGACTTATAAGAGCTAGTTTCTTAGGGTCTACTAGAAATTCATTAGCAAAAGCATGTGATTCACTTGCTAACTAGAGAAAATCACTTGATATCCAATGGAGGGTTAAAAATAAAGGTGAGAATCCAAAGAATTATCTTTTGGAAAGTGATATTTTAGAATGTAGTGGCATACTATGTCATTTTAAAATCCTTTTAAGCCTTTTCGATGCATATACCTTTTGGTGATACATAATTTTGCTAAAGATACCCTCAAATATTTACTTTTACTACAAGTAATTATTTGTCACACTAGATAATTCAAGGGTAAACTCCAACTATAAATAGGATCCTCAAGTGCCATTGTATTCATCTTTTAATCATGAGAATTTAGATCTGTATTTTATGAGACCCATGTTGTGATTTGATCTCATGAGATTATTGAGAAATTAACAAGTCCTTAGGTATTCCATCAGTGGCATCTCCATCCTAGTTTTCTAAGTGTACAATGATTTAGGCATTGCCCTTTCACCCATATTGTCATTTTAAAAAATAATTGCATACTTAATAAATGAGATAACATTGATGTTATTCAAATTCTCATGTGTTTAATCACTTATACTCTCTCGCTATGGTGATGATTGAGATTATTCAAATTTATCTTCAATTGTTGAGTTATCATAGGATACATATGATTCGTTGGTTTATCCAATACCTAGGTGGGTTAAGATGTTTCTAAAGGAGGATTAAAATATTATATATATTTATCAACATCCAAAGGATCCTTCTTAATCATTATATTCAAAGGTAGAATATTCTCAATATCCTCTCACATATTTGAAAGTTAAGGGTAAGCTAGAATGAGAAGATTCTATGTTGGAAGAGCATGAGGGACTAATTAAGAACAAGACTTGGGAGCTAACCCCTCTTCTAGATAAAAATAATGTTATTGGATATAAATGGGTCTATAGGACCATGCATGCCTTGGTTAGTTACGTAGAGAAGAACAAAGCTTACCTTCTTGCTAAGGATTTCTCTCAATAGGAGGTAGTGGACAATGCCAAGAATTTTTGTAACAATGGCTAGGATGGACTCTATCAACATGATTATCTCCATTGTTACCTCATATTTATGGAAGAAGTATTATATGGATTTTAAGAGTTCCTTTCTACATGGAAATAATTAGGAGGAGACATAAATACAAAAACCACCTAGTTTTGAGTTGGAGGGATCCCTCCTTTAGTTTATCATCTGACTAGGTCCTTGTATAGACTTAAGTAGGCTCCTTGTTAATGGTATGAGAAGATCCACTTATTTTTACTTAGTTATGTATTGTAATTATGTGAGGCTAAACATGATTTTTACATAAAACATCAAGATGGGGAACTTAGATTATTGTGTTGTATGTTGATAATCTTCTCATCACTAGCAACTCCTATACTTTGATCCAACACATAGTGTCATGAATTTATTATAGCTTTGAGATGATAGATTTGGGGTTTCTACATTATTTTCTAGGGATTTAGATTGATTATATAGACTTTGGAATCACCATTTCTTATCCCAACTATGCTTTGGATCTTAAATATTTTAGGATGGAATAATGTAATACTTCTTAGACTAGTTCTATCTTTGGCTTGAAACTTTGGGATGATTGCACTACACCTTTAGTTGATGCCATGTTGTATTAGTTTATTATGGGAGGACTTATTTCTCTTACTCACACTAGATTAGATATAGCCATTATGACTAGTACAAAGAAATTATTTCATGGTCATATGAAGATCTTAGGGTCTATGACAAAAAAAATAGATCATAATATTGAATTGGATCTTGATGTTGAGTATTTTAGGTAGAAATAAAGAATTGTGAATCCAAAAATACATGTAGTAATGAAGAAAGAATTATTGAAGCTCCTATAGGCTTGGATAATATATATAGTCAAGCACTCCACTTGGGTCGACAATTTGGTTTTATTATGAAAGAAAAATGGTGATATAAGGCTATGTGTCAACTTTAAGAACTTGAACTCCTCTTTAAATAATTACTATTTGTTTCTTACCGTTGATTATATTTGTAGAATGTAGCCATATCACACATGTTCTCTTATCTATAGCTTCTTATGATTTAACCAGACCAGGGTTAAAGTTGATGACCAATATAAAACTACTTTCTTCACCAAATGGGTAACCTTTTTATATAAACAAATGATGTTTCTCCTATCAAAAGTAGGGGAAATTTTTTAAAGGGCTGTGGACATAGCTTTTGTTAGGAGTATTAGTGAGGTAATTCTCATTTATATTTATAAACTAAATATATATTCCAAGGAATAGATAAAGCACCTAAAACATGTTGACTTAGGCCTTTAGATGTGTAGGGAATTTTATATCTCACTTAATCCCAAGAAGTCCATATTTAAGATTCAAGAGGACAAACTACTAGGTCATGTAGAGTCAAAGGAAGGTTTGGTCATCTACCTCAACTAGATAGAATACATCCAAGATATTCTATTTTCATCATCATTCAAAGGGATTAGGTCAATCCTAGGCCAAATCCTAAAATCACTAAGTTCATTATAAATTTTTCCTGAATGGTTAGGCCCATAACCAACATGTCCAAAAAAAAGCTTCCCTTGAGTGGAATAAATAAGGAAAGAAATCCATCCATGATGTAAAGCTACCATCACCAAAGCTTTGGTCTTTGTCACCCCATATTTCTCCAAATAATTTAGGTTGTATGTATTTGTTATAGATGAAAACATCATGGTTTTATTAATTTAAAATAATGATAAAGATGAAAAACATTCCTTTTTTCTTCATAAGCCAAGCCTTCCATAGCTATAAATAAATGTACACCATTATCAAAAATAGGTGTTTTTCATCATGAAAGCTCTTAACAAGTTTATGTACTATCTATTGTGAAGCAAAATTATTGTCTTTGTGGTACACCCTAATGTTTAATCCACCATACTTCATGGTAAGTTAGGAGAGAAGAGGACTATGTGGATTAATAAAATTTAGTAATTTGACATAGAAATAAAAATGACCAAGCTATTGAGGGGAAGGACCCTATGTGAAAACCTAGCAATGATAGTCACTAAATATCAAATTGATTTAGTAGAAGAGATATATGTGGATGATAAATTTGGTTGGATGAGTGACCTATACAAATATATGACTATATAAAAAGTACTAGAAGTTTTGACAACCAAGGAGTGAGCTCAATTCAAACATAAAACAATGCATTATCATTGGTTGGATGGTGTCTTTTCTATAAAAGGATATGACAATATCTTGTTGCATTGCATAAAAGAAAAAAAGTTAGAATTATTGATCAAGAAATACCATGATGAAGGAGGAAATTCCTCTACACCCATAATAGCTCATAATATCCTAAGATATTGATATTGTTGTCCTACCATTTTCATCAATTTCCACCTCTGCATCAAATATTGCAAATCCTGTTATATGTTTAGGGGGAGAAAATACTAGCTTTGATGCCCCTAATACCTATTTTTGTGAAAAAAGATTTTTTGAAATTAGCCCTATACTTCATAGGCCAAATCAACCCACTATAAAGTTTAGGACATGGAAGGATCCTCACTAATATTAATTAGTTCACCAAATAGGTTGAGGTAATCCAAATTAAAGGAGCTAACCAAGAAATAGTGGTCTAGTTGTTTGGAAATATAATTGCTAGAATTGAAACACCTATCACCATATTCACAAATAATACCACCTACTTCAAGGGGAATTACGTAATGGAGTTTTCTCTAGAATATAGATTTTTTTCAAAACATCATCTAATCATTACCTCATGGCAAAGACTTAGCTATATCAACTAACATGAATATCATAAAGGTCTTGAAAAGAGCCATTTTCAAGTCACAAAGATACTAGCATACCAAGTTATGTAAGGCCTTATGGGTGGATAGAGTGACATCAATAGCATGCATTGGATCATCCCATTACAAGTTTGTTTATGACAAGGAGACTATGCTACCAAACAATTTATATCTCTCTTCCCTCAAAATGTCACTTCAAAACTTGTTAGAAGATGCCACTATCAAGCCTATGTAAGTAAGGTTGAATGCATTATTGGCACTATAGGAGAAAAGAAAAATTCTTTCAAAAGAACAATGTAACATCAAGAAGTCATCAAAATGTGGTTCAATAAAAAGGCCATTTAATTTGAGTACAAAGAAGGAGATCTCATATTCAATTTGGATGAGGACTGGGAAAACTAAGAAAATGCTAGAAGTTTAATTCCTTATGAAGTGGACCCTACAAAATTATGAATATCATAGGCCTAGATGCCTACAAGCTTGCCAAAATGGATGGAGGAGTATTGCCTACTTTTGTGAATGGGCATCGACTTCATCCATTTTAACAAAAAAAAGTCTAATAAAAAGAGTATTTATGTACATTATAGTAGTGGCTATTACTTTCAATAAATATTTTATTTTCTTACTTCAAACCCTTGCTTATTCCTTTTCCTTTCCTATGATAATTTTATTTTTTCCATTTTCCTTTTCCCTATTTTATAGTGACACCCATTGCTATATAACATAAATGATGATTTGATGCATTTACATAAGACAATAAATATTAAAAAAGGAAATATCAATTTCCCTTTTGTACTATGTAAGTGGACTATCTAGATAGGTAAATCTGTCCCTAGCAAGTCAATAACTTGCTTGAACAACTCTTGCACAAGGTACGAGTAACAAATGTTCCACGTGAGGTTGGGGATAAAAATTCTCCTACTTCATAATTTGTGTATTATTTTTATGTTTGACACAAAGCAACCCTCATGCCTTAGATCTTGATCAATCCACACCAAGAAAAATAAAATTTCTCTAAGTGTAAAATAACAAGTGAATCACTCATGTTTAACAAACAATTAATTTTAATTTTATGAGTGAATTTCTCAATTTGTGTAAGTGAATCGTTGTCCTTTATAAAAAATTTCTAAGGCATTGAATATATTTTTGAAGGTGAATCACTGCAAAATCATAAGTGAATAACTCCTCACTTGAAATAGATAATTTTTACTATTTTTTTTTAACTTTTTTACTAATTTATCCTTTTTCTCCATCCTAAGTTGCTATGGACACTAATCCCACACCTTATAACCCGTCACTTCCTAAAGCATACCTAGTTTCATCACCTTCCACTACTATCATCCCATCTTCATATGATCTATCTTCATCCATTCCCATAGTATCATAGAATGTTGGATAGGGAGGAAGTTACAAAATAAGGTTATGGAAAAGATAAGGGAATAAGGCTCATATCCTACAAAGAGACCTAAGAAATTCTATTATCATCCATGTTAGATGATAGAAGAAGGAAATTACACACACTCCATTGGGCACCTAAAATACAACCCTTAGAACTAGGCCCATAAATAAACTCTTGGATTATAAGTCATATATGGACATTATGGTTGGCTATGAATTTAGTGTCCTATGTTTGGAGATACCTTGAGCTAGTAGAGACTATGGTAGTTATATTTGACCTCCTACCTAGGAGCTTTAATCTCCCACACTAGATGAGGATGCTTTCCACATATGAGAGGGAGTCATAAGGAAGATGTTAAAAGTAGTCAAAAACTCGAATATGTGGGTTTTCTATAACATTAAGTTTTAGAAATATTTTACTATAGGTACCCTAGTAACTATTGGAATAATTGTTAATCTTGTACCTAAAGGAGCATAACTTACCAATTAATTTCAACATCCCACTAGGGTTAGACTTATTCAAGGAATATGTTCAAATGGTGTTATCTGGCATAAACATAGTATTAGGGAAGAAAAGTGACTTAAATATCTATGAGGAGGACATATCCATGTTTCATGTCATTTAAAAATTTTCTAAGCATTTCTATATGATTTATTATGCTAAATACATATCAAATCAAATAGATAGTCAATTGAAAGCATTAAAAAAAAAATTATATTAGAAAAGTACTAGTTTCCTACCCTATAGCTTGACCAAGTAGGAGTTGATGGGAAACCCCTCTCAATTGTGGAGTGTATAGATATACTTGACTACGAAATGGAAAGACCTCATACAACTTCTATAAAGAGGTGTGTGAGATCATCATGTAGAGTATTAGGGGAAAGAAACCAATTTATTAGATGAGACACAATAATTTTTGAGTAATGATAATAACCAGGTGGAGACATCTATTTAATGACTTGACTATTTACCAATATCTATGGCTTTTTAGCCATGCCATTTAAATTGGGTACACATATATCCAATCACATGTTCAATTTAAAATAGGTGTGACAATTCAACTAAATGGGTCTAAAATGTTTAAGAGGGGAGAAGAATATGACCTTCTATCCATCAAGTAGTCAAATCACGGCCATTACACCAAATTCATATGGGATCCACCCATTGGTAGAGGCACAACTAAGAAAAATGAAATTAGAGTAGTTTATAGATTATTTTTCATATGACCCATGAGGAGTCGTTGAGAAACCTCGAGGAAAAATAAGTTAAATGTCTTTTTCACTCATGAGAAGAGGTAAAATCTATATTAAAAAGCCAACCTAGACAAAAAATAATCCCTACCACTCTAGGAATTAACCATATACATGAAGATAAAATTTTAAGTTGGTATGCGAACCCACCATAGTGGTATACAAAGAAGAAAGATAAATCTGATCCCATTATTAAGATGAATCATCAATAGCTAGGGGTACTAAAATAATTGGGATATGTAGACTAGAATATCATTGCATGGTAGAGGATGAGGTATGATATGGTACAATCATAAATTCTAGTGGAGATGACACATTTGATGTTGAGTTCTTCACCATTGGGGCACAATGCATCTAAAGAGTGCAAAAAATACCAAGATAATTAGTGAAACAAAAATAAGCACCTCAATCCTAGATAAACCTAGAATAAGAGGATACTAAAATCATTATATTTATTGTAAAAATGACTCTAATGGTAGTTAATTAAAGTGTATGAAAAATAGTCATCAAAGGGTATAAGGATTTTAAAAGATATAGGTCTATACTTTTAGAAGTCATCACAGTGAAAGAACAACAAACAACTCAATTCAAGAAGGCAAAAATACCTCAAGGAGGATCCCCTCTAGAATTGGGAATGACTAGTCTTGTGGCCACCACTACAAACACTTTGATCTTGATTACATCATTAACCACTTCCTCTTATTTCTTTATCTATTATTTTTCTATTTCCACTTCTCTCCCTTTTTGTTCTTTCACTACACTTATTTTTCCCTCCACCATTGTAGCCCATGGTTCTCCAAAGGCCATCCCTAAATATTCTCAATCATGGTTGGGATCACATCCATAATATTCCTTCCATTACCTACCACCTAGGTTACCACCATGTAACCATTATACCTATACATTTTGCTAATTCCATTAGCCATGCCATCACCAACCATACCACCTCTTATTGGCACTCTAGTATAGTTGGCATTGCAATCCATTCCTATTACTCCCACTACATTCCTTGGTATCATCATAAAATTTGCCCCACTTACTTTATCATTCACTTCCACATGTTTAACATGCCTACCATCTCCAATAAGGAAACTTCTTCTATAGGTTTTTATACCCATTATTGTAGCCCATGGAGATGAGTATGTAGAAGCACCCCAATAAACTAGTATGTTTTCTAAGGCAAGCTTTATTTTTGCATGGAAAGTTAGATAGATAGAAATTATCAAGGAATATGTCATCCTTTATACTAAATAAAATAAATGGCATAAGGGATACAAAAGTCTACACAAGAAGACCTTTGAGGCCTCTATATGCATGTAGTCATAGTTTTCAAGGAATATGGATAAAGTATATGTTGTTGAGGCTATAGATATTGACCCTTCTAAAGTTGCAATGGTCAATGTAAACTTGAGTACTAAAGTATCTAAGCTAGACTTAAATAGGATGGATCTATACCAAATAGTCCAAATAACAAACCAACTCACACTTGGCATAACCATGTAATTTGGTTGCCTTATATTCAAGGGTAAAACAACATTGATAAAGAATAAAGAACTTAAGGGAGAAGTGGCTAAACTAAATTCATAGAGGGATACAATTTAGTAGGAAAATAATGTTCTTAGAAAAATATTAGCTAAAAAATTAAGTTGAGGACCTCATATCTTGACTTTATAAAGCTAAGAAAAGTTAATAAGTGCTTTAAGACCTTGTGCAATAAGTAATGAAAAATTAGAGTCAACTCCAAGAGGGTATGAAATCAAAATACCAATATATTGTAGAGTCAAAAACCTTGAATCCAAAAAAAGTAGATATAGACCTTAATTTGGCTCAATATATTTAAGAGATAAAATGTATCTTGAATATCTATGAGTAATTTTTGTTGACCTCCTTCATAGAAAAAATCCTAGAACAAGTAGCCAAAATAATCAAGCATATAAAAGGAAAGTTGTCTACAAGAAGTGAATATTAGGAGATCCTTAAACTCCTTGCTTTAATAATATTAACACATGCACAACAACATAAGATATACCATAGGGACCTAGTTAGAAAATTAGAAAAATTCTTAGATATCTAGAGGGATCTTTAAACTTGTAAAGAGAACCTAGCATTATTAAGAACCTGAGTTTATAAAATGAAAAAGGATATTCAAGGGTTAATTGTTGTATGGATGTATAATTTTTTGATGAATAGAAGCACATCCTTGATAATGAGATCATAAATGCTATGTTCAAAAAAGAGAAAAGCCAAACCGACCAAGGGAATGTAGCTAAAATCTATGAGAATGTGGAGATAGTATATGCCAAGCTACAAGAGCTAGTTGTGAAGCAATGGGAGCTATCAAAAAAATATTTTGAAGAACTAATATGGGAAGTAGAGAACCTTGCACCAACATAGTTGTCACAAAACACTAAGAGGTAAAAATTATAGGGATTACTACCATAAAAAACTAGATGAGGAGAACAATTTTTCTATGGAGGTCCCAATTTTATAGATTTTTATACATAAATATAAAGGCATGACCTAGGATATCATGCTAATCAAGCTTGACATCCCATGAAACCACCATGAATATTGTACCTTGGCACTACCTTGACATTTTTAAAATTTTGAAGGAGCATATCATATAGAAGTACAATAACATATGCCTCAATAAAAACTCTTAAAATTTCACCAAGTATGGTACACATACTTATTCACATGTAAAATGTAGATACGTGGCTCCAAGTATTGAATCACTTGGTAAAAGGAGACTGATTAGATCCATGGAGTAATTTTCTTAACAAAAAGTGTCAATCCACTTATGAATGCATGTGATGCACTCACTAAACTAGACCAAATAGTTTAGATGGTCACAAAGGTAAATTGAAGGTATGAATCTCAAGGTAAATCTTATTAAAAGTAATATTTAGTATAAAGTGGTGTATTAAGTCATTTAGAAGGCTTATAAGCCTATCAAAGGCATTATTGATGGTATAGAACATTTTGGTGTGAATAATTTTGCTAAAAGTGCCCTCAAATTTTTACTTTTACTAGGAATAATTGTTTCTCACCCCATGTAACTCAAGGGTAAACTTTTATTATAAATAAATTCCTAAGGCCCTCATTGTATTCATATTTTGGCCATGAGAATTTAGAGCTACACTTTGTGAAACCTTGATGGGATCTCATGAGATTGTAAGAAATTAGTAAGTCATTAGGCATTCCATTAGTGGCTTTTCCATCCAAGTTTTCTAAATGTATAATGATTATGTCATTGTCATTTTAATCGATCTAGCCATTAGCTTATCAATTTCATATCTAATGAATGCATGGACAATTATGTTATTCAAAATTTTGTGTGTTCATTCATTGGAAAATTTTTAGCTATGGTTTAAACATGTATTTGCTTGATTCACTCACACCCTTGAACTTACATGTATTTTTATTTCCACACTTTACTTTTCTATATTTTACTTTTTACATTTTATTTTCAATGCAAGTTAGTGTAGGTTAGCATAGGAGTATTCCATGAGGAATAGTGGGGAGCCAACCTAAATTTGGAGGTTGGGAGAAGCCATTGGCAATCCCTTCCAACTTTGTTTAAATTTGAATTGGGGCACAAATATTAATTGGAAGTTAGGATAATTCCATAGTTTAACAAGTTTGTTGGAAATTTCCACATGATATTCTCAAAATGTTTGGTTTTGATCAAGGTTTGTGTGAATGGATTAGATGTTGTTATAGCACTCCAAAATATTTTATTTTTATTAGTGGATCCTCAACTAGATACTTTGATTCATCTCATGGACTCTACTAGGTTGATCCACTATCTCCTTTTCTATTCATTATTCTTGCAAATACATTATAAAGAGCTTTCTTAAAGGTAAAAAATATAAAAATAAATCAAAGGTATTTAGTTTGTAACAAATGATCCTCCCAAATCTCATTCATCCTTTGTTGATGATAGTTTTCTTTTAGGTTATTCCTTAATTGGTGAGGTGGTGGAGTTTAAATCATTATTATCAAGTTGTGAGAAATTTTTTTGACAATTGGTTAATACTAGAAAATCAAGGATCCTTTTTATTAACACTACCATATATTTACAATAGATTATTATGGGCATTTTAGGGTTTAAAATTAGAAAAAAATTATCATCATATTTGGGTATTCCTTTATCTCATTGAAAGAAGAAGAGGATTTGGTTCTCAATTTTGGATAGAATAAAATATTGTTTAACAAATTGTAATGACAATATTTTAATCATGTATACAATGCTATAAAAAGTCTATATTACAATCCATCTCTATTTATATGATATTACTTTCAAGATGCAGGTAAGGATAGAATGTAAATTTGATAAAATTTAAGGATATTTTATTTGAAAATGATGTGAGAAAAACATAGTTTTTATCTTTTTAAGTGGATAGGATTTGCAAAGGAAAGAATATTAGAGGGATAGACTTGTTGAATTGTAGACTTATGAGCTTTACCTTGGGACAAAAAATGACAAGATATTATTTAGGGAACAAGGAAATAGTTAATAAAATATTTACTTTATAAATATATAGGTTCTCTTAATGCAATAAAAAATACTTAGGAAATGAAACCTACCTAAAGGATCATCAACATGGAACTTTGTATCAGATAGTTCATAATTGATCAAGAAACATATTAGATGATCAGTCAATTAGGAGGACTAGACAATTTTGTTTTGATGTTCGGTTGAAGCCTTACCTCTTGTCTCTAATTAAAATGGCAAGCATTGGCCTAAGCATGTATATCTTGTAAATATCCAAAGGTCAAATATTATGTTAATGGAAACAGCTATTCTAAATCATGAATATCTATTGATAACCTAGTTGAAGGAGATAAACTCAAACAATAGAAAAAGAGAAAAATATGTTTGAAGTGTTTTAATTGCTTATTTTTATATGAAAGGATGACTTGGTTTGGAATCTCTAAAAATATAATGGATACTTAGTCAAAATAGGATATGTTGATTTAGAGAATCAAAGTTTTCTACTCCCAATGATTTCTTTTGGAAAAATGTTTGGTCACAAGAGACCCTCCCTAAGGCCTCAACATTTCTTTATTTAGTAGTTCAAACAAGAATCTTATAAGAGAGATTCTACAAATAAGAGGATATCATGGACCTTTAATGTGTGCCTTGTATGAGAAGGATCTAGAATCATTAGATCATTTACTTCTTTATTGTCCCTTTGCTTACACCATTTGGGGCTACTTTTTTGAAAATATGAGAATATATTGGGTAGCTACATAAAAATTGAAAGGGTTGATGAAATAATGGATCAATTATTTCAAAACTAAAGAATTATGTATTCTATGGAGAATTGGTCCTACCATTATTTGTTGAATGTATAACTTGAAAGGAAAATAGATTTTTTTTAAAGTAAAATTTGGAGTCATATTATTATGTCTCTTGGAGAATTTTTACAAGCATGACACTCATTATGGGAGGTCTAAGTGTGGTGAAAAAGGTGTTATCCTATTGGTTATAGGATTGAAATATACATGGAAGGATCATACATGATAATGGAGTTAATAAAAGGATTTTCTTTGATCTATGGTAAAATTAAATTGCCAAAAATGGAGTTTATCAACATTAATTGTGATGGTTCATCCAAAAGAAATATAGGAAATGTTGGAGTAGTAGTTTTGAAATAATGAAGACAAAATTCTCTTTACTTAAAATCATATGGAATTTTAACTAAAACATATTCAAAGGCTAGGGCACTTCTTACAAGGATTAAAATTGCAATTGAAAATGATGGAAATATATTTCAACTAAGGGGGATTCACATATTATAATTTTTGCTATCAACAAAAATGATTATCAGAATTGGATTAAAAAATAACATTATTTTTGATGTTCATAAAATACTATTGGAGGAAATATCTTGACAACGTGAGAATATCAATAGAATATAATGTGACCAACTATTATTGAAATATTTATTTTCTAAAATACAGGTCAAAAGATGATGGGTCAAAAATTGTAATTGGAGAATTACCTATAGAGAAAAAGAGGGGCAAAATTTTGTTTGTGAAGATAATTTGTCAAACAAAGAAAAACATGAAATCTAAAACATAAGTGTTTAGTTTTAGTGGTTTTGGTATATTTCTAAATCATTTAGTCAAAGGAAAAAAGGAACAAGAAGTGAAAATGGCCTCAAAAAATAATAAGTTTTGTCAAGGAGACATAGACTAATTATTGATAATATTGTCATTAAATTATTAATGTCACTTCAAAAATACTTTACCTTTATTTTAGTCCAAGTAAAACAAGACTAATAGGTCTTATATGGGGGATAAGAAGCCAAATAGGGATGGATTTATGAGATATGTTGTGAACATTAATAAAATTAAAGTGAATTAGTAATGTTGGATTTTGTCACTCAATTATATTTATATGAGTTCATGTTATTTGTCACATTCCTTGCCTATTCCCTCTTCTCCCTCTCCCAAATACCTATATTTCTCAATATTCACATTCCTTGCCTATTCCCTCTTCTCCCTCTCCCAAATACCTAGATTTCTCAATATTCCCATAAAATCCCTCCCTTATTCCCATATATTTTCTTGAGGTATTCCACCTAGAGAAGGGATTATCTTCATGAAGCAATTTGATTCACTAAATTATGGGGTTGAGATACCTCTTAAAAATAAGTTATTATGAAATATAACTATGTTTTTATGGCTTAACCCAACCTATGTACAACACATATACTTTTAGGATAATTATTCAAAGTAAGTTTCAAATTCCCTTTCTTAGGAGGTAAAAAGTGATTAGCATTCAAATTAAACATTGCTTGTTTTATATTATCCCCATGGACAATATTCTTTTATAGACCATAAATATAGTAATGGGACTACACTTCTATTATATCCATACCCTTAATTACTATAATAGAATCTATTCATGATATGTTTAATAGGTGTGCATGTTCCAATTTTGCATGATAGTAAAGTCTTTGGGTTGTTTTTTATTTATGCTTTGAATGCCTTAGCTGGATGAAATGTTTTATGGAATTATTTGACATAATTCTTAATATTGACTAAGTAGATTCTTTTTGGGGATTTAAACACAACATAAAATTCCCAAGACCATAGTTGGAAACATAATCATCTTCTTAGCAATGATGAATTTGGGAGTTAGATTTAATGTAGGAACTCTCTAGGTGTGTTTGATCGTCTCTTTGATTACTTCCCCTTTGAAATTTCAAAGTGTTTTACTTTTAATAATGACTACTTTGGTAGAGAGAGAAGCTACTGGGTTGAATAGGGTCTTCTTAATAAAATCCCTATGTCAATGGCTTCCCCATAATTAGTTTGTATATGTTAACCACTATATTATTTTCTAAGATCACATACTAGTATCCTTTGCATTCCACTATGGCCCCTCCTAGTAGCATAGAGATTTTGTTTAAATTATGTGTCTCTAGAGTCAAAATAAAATCTTAATTTGATTCAACATGATTGATAAATCCTATCCCCATCCCATTAGGTCTATGGGGTGGATTTATTGGTGGGAATATACCATTAAAAGAACTGTTTTAACTCTAATATATTATGAATGTAGAATAGTGTGTCAACATAGAGAACTAAAAACCAAATTGCAAAGGAAGGTGTCTCATCTCAAACAATACAATGCTCAATATGATGACTATGTTAACCATCAAGTTCTAGTTAAAGTAGAGTATTATTTGAGAAATTATGATTCCTATAAAACCAATAGATCTAATATTCATACAAGATTGAAGTATATGAATTACAATGACAAATATTATAATTGTTTTAGTTGCATGAGATAAAAAATAACTAGGTTGCATATAAATGATGGGTATATTATGGTAGAAACCCAAAACATTATAGATTATTTCTACCACCATTATGATAAGATATTTCTAAAGGAGGTATTAAATTAATTTTATCTTATATTTTCCAACTTTTTTGAAGAGTTTATGTCAAAACTTCTTTCTCCGTACTTTTCCAAATCCTTGGAGAATGTCTTATCAAAGCAGGATCTTAAAAAAATACTATAGGAAATGAAAACTAAAAATTTACATGGCATGGATGTTTTCCATATGGATTTATAGTAGAATATGTAGGCAATGATCAGCAAGGATTTCCACATGATGTGCAAGGAATCCTTAGGAAATAAATTCCTCGGTTCTTTTATTAACTAAGATCTGATTAAATTGATTCCAAAATTTATTAATAAATAATTCATCTCTAATTTGTGGTAAATAATACTTCTACATTATCCCATAAGATCATTACAAAATCTATAACTATCAAATAATGACCAATAGCGATGAACCTCTTAGTAGTGAGTAATACAGATTCATTCAAGGAAGACATATCATGCTAGATTGGGAGGTAGATCACTAATATCAAGAATCAAGACATGATGCTTTGTTAATTAAGATATATTTTGAAAAATAATATGATAATATATGTTGGAATTTTATTCTTAAGTTCTTTAGTTAGTTAGTATTTGTTTATTTTTTTTTAGCATGTTTTACTGTTCTTCAAAGATGCCTTATATGCATCCAAGTTAATTACATTATTTTGAATAATTTTAGTCTGCATAGATCAATAATACAATGTTGTCCCATTGCTCACTATTAAATCCCTTCGATAGTTATTGAAAAACACAAAAAGATAACATTCTAACAAGCATCAAACTATTAAATGTAAAATATAGCATATACTCTCATTTTGTATATTATTTGATATTGTTCCTTTAGAATTACAAAGAGAATGTAGCTACTACTGAGGAAGCTCTTCAATAATTCTTTCGTGTTTATGGTTCTTGTATAAGTGACCACAAGACTAAAGTATTCTTACTCTCCTATAATTTTTAGTAGGGCAATATCCTAGTATTTTGGAAGGTTATTTTCCATGATCAGATTCTTAGATACATAGGGATTTCATTTGGTGTTAATGTAACCCCAAAAATGATGTTCGACTATTTATTAGCCAAGTTTAAAAAAAAAATCATAGTTTGGCTACCTAAATTCTTGTCCTTAGTTAGAAAATCTAGATTGGTCATAAATTCTTTATACTCTAACATGTTTATTAACCATCAACTTAGTTAACTTCAGTATCCACATACCAAAGGCTCACTCAAGCTATCTAATGTCATATTTGGTCTAAGTGGGATGGGACCCTTGGAATGGTTGGAGTCTCTTGGAAACTCTATATGTTCCCCAAGGGTAAGGGGGTTTGGCAACATAAATTAAAATATTGGTAGCTAATAAGTGACATGATCTCTTAAGTATATAGAGCTATTGAAGGATCTAGATCAACATAGGAACTCTTAGGTCAGTTATAATATTAAATTTAAGAGTATACCATTAGATAATAAGGTTTTGAATATCAAATATTCTTAGTTAAATGGTTCTATACCACTTAAAAATAACTAGTTAGCTTAGGGTGAAGTTGATCTATCCTTCACATGGAAGCATTTTCCATGTGAAATGGGACTAGTATTTTTCATTCTTGTGTTTAGTGACATAGAGTGATTTTGTTGGATAAAAATCCACTAACCCTATATCCCATCCTAAATACATTGATATTTTAAAATAAGTACATCATAAATGTGCTATATATATGGGACCATGCTACCTATACTTTGGTCTTGAAATATTGTGAAAATTACCTTTAACCTACCATCTCACCTGAAGGCTTCCTTTGAGATAAGATTTGAACTTATTCTAAATTAATTTTATATTAAATTAGGAACATCTATTACAAATGCTTTTAGAGATCGGTGTTGTCCAAATGAATTATATATTCAATATTACAAGTCCTACATTGTGTATCCCAAACTACTTTCACCATTAAGTCTTGCTCCTGGTTAAAATTTTCCTTTCCTAAGTACGATTCAAACCATATTATAAACCAAATTTGGATAACCAAAGTTGACTCCAAAAGTTGAATTATAGAGTGGAATATTCTCTATTTTAATATTCCAAGACCTAATACCCTTGATCCTATTCTAGGTTATACTAATACATGTGTCTTTTGTTCCTCCATAAATATTATGCCCTACATGTTTTAGTTTTGTGGTTTTCCTTAAAGATTCTTGTATTTCCTTAGTCTAGTTTTTTAAAGTCTTCAAATTTAGTGGGAAACATCCCTTTTAGGTTGTGTAAGCCCTATATTTGAGCTCTTTATGGAAACATTATAGGTTGAAAACCCTTAAACATATTTTGAAGTTGATATATAAATATGTGCTTACTAGTTTGACATCACCTTAGGGTATATATTCATTGAGCTTATTATTGGATTGAATCTTATACTTTGTTGATTCAATGATGAATAAGTTGGAATGTTTGCATTATTAGGTGCATCATCAACAACATGCATGAGAGGAAGCAAGTTCAAAGTTAGCTAACTAATTGGCTAAAATCTCATTTTTTATTAATATCATTCAATTATCTATTAATTATGTTGATCATATGACCTCTATGATAGTTTCATATTTTTAGAGCAATGGTAATCGGTTAGCTAGAAGCCTCACTAATAAATTATCCTATATGACCATGTTTGAGCAATATGGAGTTATATTTTTTTTACTTCTATTTTAAGTCTAGCTCATTGTATTTTTAGCATAGTGTCAAGTCTAAGTTTTTATCCTCTTGTTTTGTTAATTTTGGACAATAAACTTAAGTAAATTTAATATAATTGTGTTGCATTTCTATTTTGGATGAAGCACTGAAAGGCTAATATTTTTCATTTTTAAAAGAGAGGCACTAAATATATATGACTGGCATAAGGAGAGAGACAACAAGGTTATCATGGATTATCATAAGAAGATACTCTAAAAAGTTGTGATAATTTATGGATAGGTTGGGCCATTGGATCCAATATAGTATGCTCTATAACCATACCTACATACCTAAGCAAAAGCAACATAGGGAATCCAAGAATGAAAATTTCTATTTGTATTAATTATTATTAAGAGTAGAAAAAAGTTCACATAATACTTGGTTTTACATCATCCTATTGCATCACTTTAGGATTCATTTTTTATTTGAGTGGTTTTAAAAGAAAGTTTTTTTTTAACTTTTGTTCCCTAGATACCTAATAGAAGATTATAATATGAACTTATAAGATTTTTCTCTTTCATGACTATCCAAACCCTGTTTCCTCTGGTTTTCGAGCTACTCAACCTCACATACAAGGGGTTATTTGTGTCCTGTGAAAATCCTCTGATTTGCCACTTTATTTTCTAGGCCTTGTGTTGTGGTGTCCCTGGGTTCTTGCTATTTTTTTGGACTGCATCCTACTGCTGCATACTTGCTGATGCTTCTTGGTCTGCGTCCTAGGATGTCCTTAGGCAGGAATGTTTTTTTCAAATTCTAAATTTTTGCTTTTGCCACTTTATTTTCAAATTTAATTTTAAGAGCATTATTATTAAATTTTTTCTTTTCCTGCTTTAAACTCCATTTTCATTAATATATTGTATTGTTGTAAGATAATTATTTTATTATAAATACAAACTTTCCAAGGACAAGCTCCCAATCATTTGGTATTTTTTATTATCTTTTTCTCTCATGCTAGTTTGTGGCTAATATTTTTTCTTTCATTTATTCCTCTTTAAGTATTGTGAATTTCAATATGATATCAAGTTAAAGTAATATCTATTTTATTTAATCCTCTTGACATATTATAAATATGAATAATCAAACCAGACATGATTTTTCATTACTCAATCTTCCATTTATTGTATATATCTTTGTTTGGTGTTGATTTGTATTAGAGTTGTATTCCAAGGTAAGTGATAAAATAATATCAAGTGAATATCCATTTATGGATCCAATCATGTAGTTCTTGATCTCTTGTAATAGGGATTATAGAAGGTTGGTAATATTTTAGGGTTTTCTAATAATCTGGAGCATTGTTTTTTTAAGGTTTTTTTTGGATAATCTATTTTATTTTTTTGAGGTTGCTCATCCTATTGCATCACTTTAGGATTCATTTTTATTTCAGTGGTTTTAAAAGAGTTTTTTTTTTTTTAACTTTTATTCCCTAGATACCTAATAGAAGATTATAATATGAACTTATAAGATTATTCCCTTTCATGACTATCCAAACCCTGTTTCCTCTGGATTTCGAGCTGCTCAACTTTACATGCGAGGGGATTTCGTGGTTTGTGGAAATCCTCTAATTTGCTACTTCATTTTCTAGGCCTTGTACTGTGGCATCCTTGGGTTCTTACTATTTTTTCAGATTGCATGCTGCTACTGCATCCTTGTTGATGCTTCTTGGTCTACGTCCTTTAGCTACGTCCTAGGACGTCCCTAGGCGGGAATGTTTTTTTCCAAATTCCAAATTTTTGCTTTTTCCACTTTATTTTCGAATTTAATTTTATATTTTAGTGGTGGGTGGGATGGCCCTGATTCAAAATTTCCATCCTTTTAGGCGGGATTGATTTTTTCAATTTTCAAACTCTTGCTTTTCCCACTTTAATCATGTGATATAATTTGTAAGGATTTTTTGGGCGGGATAGCCTATTTTAAACTTTCCATGCACGTGTTGTTTGGGTAGATGGCCCTGATTTATTTTCCAAGGATGGCCCTATAAGGATGCTTTGGGCGGGATGGCCTTGTTTTAAATTTTCAACACACATGGTATGTTCTACAAGGATGGTTTTGGGTAGGATGGACCTGTTTTATTCCTTATTTGTGTGTTGTGCCTTTCTCGTATGGTATTTTGTAAGGATGTTTACATCCCACTTTAATTTCATAATATTTTGTTGGTCCCACTTGCTGTGTGGATGATTTATTTTACCTCCTTTGAGGAAGGATTTCTTGTTGTATCCTTAAGGATTTATAGATTTTTCCACTATTGTTGTAATCAGGTTTTGGGTCCCTTGATAAAAAAAAAAAAAAAAAACCCAGTTAAATGTAAGCCTATGGGCATTTTGATGTAAGCCTAAGGGCACCTTTCACATTTCACCCTGAGTAATATTGGTTAATCCACCTTTATGAATAAAATTGCTTAAAGGGTGAAATTTACTATTATTTTATTGTAAGATAACCTCAAAGTCAAGTTAATGTTGACTTAAGTTTAACCACTTATTGGGGTTTTGGTATCACTATAAATACCCCTCATTGAGCAATCATTTGTAGTATAATATAATATATAAAAATACTGTGGAGGTGCCCATGGGCACCCATCCATTATTCCTTATCTCAAATTATATCATTTATATATTTTCTTATTTTTGTATCTATGTGCTCATCTATTTCACTCTTCTTTAATTTTTTGCATATGATAATGGTGAATGGATATTTTAGGATGTCTCTAGAAAGTATTATGAATTCTAACAATCATCCATATGGTATTGCAATTGACCAATAATATGTTAGTTTGATAATTATTGGAATATAAGAAAATGTTCCTAAGGAATTATTTAAACTCCATTTCCATTAATATATTGTATTGTTGTAAGAGAATTATTTTATTATCAATACAAACTTTCCAAGGACAAGCTCCCAATCATTTGGTGTTTTTTATTATCTTTTTCTCTCATGCTAGTTTGTAGCTAATATTTTTTATTTAATTTATTTATCTTTAAATATTGTGAATTTCAATATGATATCAAGTTACAGTAATGTGTCTATTTCATTTAATCCTCTTGACATATTATAAATATGAATAATCAAACCAAACATGATTTTTCATTACTCAATCTTCCATTTTTTGTATATGTCTTTGTTTAGTGTTGATTCATAATAGAGTTGTATCACAAGGTAAGTGATAAAATAATATCAAGTGAATATCCATTACTCGATCCAATCATTTAGTTCTTGATCTCTTGTAATAGGGATTATAGAAGGTTGGCTATCAAGTGGGTAATATTTTAGGGTTTTCTAATATTCTGGAGCATTATTTTTTTAAGGTTATTTATTTGGATAATCTATTTTATTTTTTTGAGGTTGCTCATCCTATTGCATCACTTTAGGATTCATTTTTATTTGAGTGGTTTTAAAAGAAAGTTTTTTTTTAACTTTTGTTCCCTAGATACCTAATAGAAGATTATAATATGAATTTATAATATTGTTCCCTTTCATGACTATCCAAACCTTGTTTCCTCTAAATTCTGAGCTGCTCAACCTTGCATGAAAGGGGATTTAGTAGGCTATGGAAATACTCTGATTTACTACTTCATTTTCTAGGCCTTGTGTTGTGGCATCCTTGGGTTCTTGCTATTTTTCAGACTACATCCTACTGCTGCATCCTTGTTGATGCTTCTTGATCTGCATCCTTCAACTGCATCCTAGGACGTCCCTAGGTGGGAATGTTTTTTTCAAATTCCAAAATTTTGCTTTTCTTGCTCTATTTTTTAATTTAATTTTATATTTTGGTGGTGGGTAGGATGGACCTGATTTAAACTTTCCATCCTTTTAGGCGGGATTTATTTTTTTAGTTTTCAAATTCTTACTTTTCCCTCTTTAATCACATGATATAATTTATAAGGATGTTTTGTGCGGGATAGCCCTATTTTAAAATTTTCATGCACGTGCTGTTTGGGTAGGATGACCCTGATTTATTTTCCAAGGATGGCCATGTAAGGATGCTTTGGGCGGGATGGCCCTGTTTTAAATTTTCAACACACATGTTGTGTTCTACGAGGATGGTTTTGGGTGGGATGGCCCTGTTTTATTCCTTATTCATGTGTTGTGCCTTTCTCATATGGTATTTTGTAAGGATGTTTCCATCCCACTTTAATTTCATAAGATCTTGTTGGTCCCACTTGTTGTATGGACGGTTTTTTTACCTCCTTTGAGGAAGGATTTTCTTTAGCACCCTTAAGTATTTGTAGCTTTTTCCACTATTGTAATCAGGTTTTGGGTCCCTTGATAAAAACCCAATTAAATTTAAACTATAAAAAAAAAACCCAGTTAGCCTAAGGGCACCTTTCACATTTCACCTTGAGTGATTGGTTAATCCACCTTTATGAATAAAATTGCTTAAAGGGTAAAATTTACTATTATTTTATTGTAAGTTAGCCTCAAAGTCAAGTTAATGTTGACTTAAGGTCAACCACTTATAGGGGTTTTGGTGTCACTATAAATACTCCTCACTAAGCAATCATTTGTAGTATAATGTAATATATTAAAATACTGTGGAGGTGCCCATAGGCACCCATCCATTATTCCTTATCTCAAATTATGTCATTTATATATTTTCTTATTTTTGTATCTATGTGCTCATCTATTTCACTCTTCTTTAATTTTTTGCATATGATAATGACGAATGAATATTTTAGGATGTCTCTAGAAAGTATTATGAATTCTAACAATCATCCATATGGTATTGCAATTGACCAATAATATGTTAGTTTGATAATTATTGGAGTATAAGCAAATGTGCCTAAGGAATTATTTAAACTCCATTTCCATTAATATATTGTATTGTTGTAAGAGAATTATTTTATTATCAATACAAACTTTCCAAGGACAAGCTCTCAATCATTAGGTGTTTTTTATTATCTTTTTCTCTCATGCTAGTTTGTGGCTAATATTTTTTCTTTAATTTATTCATCTTTAAGTATTGTGAATTTAAATATGATATCAAGCTACAATAATGTGTCTATTTCATTTAATCCTCTTGACATATTATAAATATGAATAATCAAACCAGACATCATTTTTCATTACTCAATATTCCATTTTTGTATATGTCTTTGTTTGGTGTTGATTCATATTAGTTGTATTCCAAGGTAAGTGATAAAATAATATCAAGTGAATATCCATTACTCGATCCAATCATTTAGTTCTTTATCTATTGTAATAGGGATTATAGAAGTTTGGCTATCAAGTGGGTAATCTTTTAGGGTTTTCTAATAATCTGGAGCATTATTTTTTTAAGGTTTTTTATTTGGATAATCTATTTTATTTTTTTGAGGTTGCTCATCCTATTGCATCACTTTAGGATTCATTTTTATTTGAGTGGTTTTAAAATAAAGTTTTTTTTTTTTAACTTTTGTTCCCTATATACTTAATAGAAGATTATAATATGAACTTATAAGATTGTTCCCTTTCATGACTATCCAAACCCTATTTCCTCTAAATTTTGAGCTGCTCAACCTCGCATGCAAGGGGATTTAGTAGCCTATGGAAATTCTTTGATTTGTTGCTTCATTTTCTAGGCCTTGTCTTGTGGCGTCCTTGGGTCCTTGTTATTTTTCAAAATGCATCCTGCTATAGCATCCTTGTTGATGCTTCTTGGTCTGCATCCTTCAGCTGCATCGTAGGACATCCCTAGGCGGGACTATTTTTTTCAAATTCCAATTTTTTTCTTTTCCCACTTTATTTTTGAATTTAATTTTATATTTTAGTGGTGGGCAGGCTGACCATTCAAACTTTCCATAATTTTAGGCAGGATTGATTTTTTCAATTTTCAAACTCTTACTTTTCTTGCTTTAATCACGTGATATAATTTGTAAGAATATTTTGGGTAGGATAGCCCTATTTTAAACTTTCCATGCATGTTTTTTTTGGGCAAGATGACCTTGATTTATTTTCCAAGGATGGCCCTGTAAATATGCTTTGGGCGAGATGGCCCTATTTTAAATTTTTAACACACATGGTGTGTTCTATGAGGATGGTTTTGGATGTGATGGCCATGTTTTATTCCTTATGCATGTGATGTGCCTTTCTCATATGGTATTTTGTAAGGATGTTTCCATCCCACTTTAATTTCATAATATCTTGTTGGTTCCACTTGTGTGAACGGTTTGTTTACCTCCTTTGAGGAAGGATTTCCTTTTGTACCCTTAAGTATTTGTAGCTTTTTCCATTGTTGTTGTAATTAGGTTTTGGGTCCCTTGATAAAAACCCATTTAAATTTAAACTATAAAAAAAAAAAACCCAGTTAGCCTAAGGGCACCTTTCACATTTCATCCTGAGTGTTATTGTTTAATCCACCTTTATGAATAAGATTTCTTAAAGGGTAAAATTTACTATTATTTTATTGTAATTTAACCTCAAAGTCAAGTTAATTTTGACTTAAGGTTAACCATTTATTGGGGTTTTGGTATCACTATAAATACCCCTCATTGAGCAATCATTTGTAGTATAATGTAATATATGAAAATATTGTGGAGGTGCCTATGGGCACCCACCCATTATTCCTTATCTCAAATTATGTCATTTATATATTTTATTATTTTTTATCTGTGCTCATCTATTTCACTCTTATTTCATTTTTTGCATATGATAATGACGAATGGATGTTTTAGGATGTTCATAGAAAGTATTATGAATTCTAACAATGATCCATATGGTATTGCAATTGACCAATAAGTTAGTTTTATAATTATTGGAATATAAGAAAATGTGCCTAAAGAATTATTTAAACTCTATTTCCACTAATATATTGTATTGTTGTAAGGGAATTATTTTATTATCAATACAAACCTTCCAAGGACAATCTCCCAATCATTAGGTGTTTTTATTATCATTTTCTCTCATGCTAGTTTGTGGCTGATATTTTTTCTTTCATTTATTCCTCTTTAAGTATTGTGAATTTAAATATGATATCAAGCTACAGTAATGTGTCTATTTCATTTAATCCTCTTGACATATTATAAATATGAATAATCAAACCAGACATGATTTTTCATTGCTCAATCTTCCATTTTTTGTATGTCTTTTTTTGGTGTTGATTCATATTAGAGTTGTATTCCAAGGTAAGTTATAAAATAATATCAAGTGAATATCCATTACTCGATCCAATCATTTAGTTCTTGATATATCATAATAGGGATTATAGAAGGTTGGCTATCAAGTGGGTAATCTTTTGGGGTTTTCTAATAATCTGGAGCATCATTTTTTAAGGTTTTTTTTTTATAATATTTTTTTTTTTTGAGGTTGCTCATCCTATTGCATCACTTTAGGATTCATTTTTATTTGAGTGGTTTTAAAATAAAGTTTTTTTTTTTAGCTTTTTTTCCCTAGATACCTAGTAGAATATTATAATATGAACTTATAAGATTGTTCCCTTTCATGACTAGAGTGGTTTTTTAAAAGGGAACAATGACCCTTAGGTGTGTGTGAATCCTTACCACCTTGTTTTCCGTCAAGTTTGTGGTTTCTAAGTTACATCGCCTTCCCCCTTATCAAGCATTTTACTTTATTTACCTAGGCTTTAGTTTCCTTTCATAAATTCCAAGATTTTTGTTAGTTAGGCTTGTTAATATCTTGCTAATCATCCTGTTGTATTTTTGTTAGCCAACCTTCTTTTTTATTATAGTTAATAATTTTGGCTTGTTGTCCCTTATTTGTGTTTCATTACAAAACCAACTTTTAATCATTATGATTGCTCTATTCTATAGGAGAAACCTAATATACTGATCCTTAAGAAGTAGGAAACCAAGAAAATTAGACCCTGCCAGCCAAACACCCCTCCTAGGCTCAATCATATAGGGTTAGATGATTCTATCTATGAATTGTGACGGGTCTAACAACTAGATCCTCATGGGTAATTTTAATCATATACATAAATCAATAGCCTCTATCAATCCCTAGCCAATGCAATACCTTAGGTAGGAGGCTTTGTCCCCTAATTTAAATATGATTTTTGTAAATGCAATTGCACCTTAAAGATTTATTTTATATAATTAATATCCATTGTTCTTAAGCTTTCACATTAAACAAAAGTAGTCTCTCCCACCCATATTCTCTTCTCTCGCACCCATAATTGAATATTGAGGATCAAAATGGAGGAGAACACTTTTAGGTTCAAGGAATTTGCCCTTATTTTTGTAATATTTTCACCTCTCATTAAATGTTTCTTTCAACACTAAATAGGGGTTGTGGCTCTACGTATACTCTCTCCTCACACCCTAGGGTGATCTTGAAGATCAAAAGTAGGCCATAGCTTCTAAGGTAATGAAATTCACTGCACATATCACATTAAACAAAGGTAGACCTTATATGCTCTCTCCTCATACCTTAGGGTAATCTTAGAGATCAAAAGATTATCTATCCTTCTAAGTTAAAGAACCTCACTTTTACAAAAACATTTCACGTTAAAAGGGGTTCCCATTCTACATATGCTCTTCCCTTGTGCTTTGTGTGATCTTGGAAATAAAAAGTGGGTAGGTACCTGTTGGTCCAGCTTTCATACACACCCCGCGAAAGGAATGGGCAGGAAGCCCCAGAGACACCCACGGGACGAATCCCACTCACTTTAGGATCTAGCTGGTTATCCAAGGTGCGAGTTACAGAGTTGGGTCGAATGGCTATTCACTCTTTTTCGCTTCGGAATAGATTTCAATATGGATGCTTCTGTTACCTTACAGGGGGTTCTTGAACTTGTTCAGTAGTTGTCACTTGTTTATCAGATTTAACTTGAATTCTTGATCTAGCTCTCATGGGTCAGTAGATTTAAATAAAAGACAAACAAAGAAAATAAAAATGGATCATTCATGGAAAACAAAGAGAGGGTAGGGTAGGGCAGAAAGAGAAGTTTATCAAAAATCAACTGTAAAACCCTAAACTATCAATCTTATCTATGCTATCAGCTTCACAACAGAACAAATCAAAGAAGAAAGTGTCCAAGTCGGTCTAAGATCACTTCCAACTAAGAGCACAAGGCAGAGTGAAAGAGATCTAGCAAAAAATTATAAATCCAAGGGCAGTTGGTTAAAACTGGTATCTTTCACCGACGACCTAGCTCACACAGTGAAGACAGAGCAATTAGAACAAACTTAACCTCAAATCTGTAATTTCCCCTAGCAGACAATAGAACAACTGAAGCCTAACAACATATTTAAACTTGATAATACAGATTCACAGCATATATCTAACAAACTTTAATGGAACGAATAACAAAAGAAGATACACTTATCACACTCTGCAAAATATTAGGCTCCTGACCATGCTATCACAGAAAAGCTAAAGCACTTCAACTCCAAGTCCAGAAACAAAGGATTTCACAAAATTTGCAAGAAATTGCTTATAAGCCTTTTATTTCTAAGTCTCCGCCTCCTACAATTACATTTAGAATCTGTATTTATAGACTCAGGACAGACCTTGATCTTTTCAAAATATCTTGCTCAAACCCTAAATCTTATCGCACTTAAACCCTAGGACCCGGGTTTTACAATAAAAATCCATTTAAAATCAAAGTCCAGATAGAACTTAACCCTTCGGCAAATCAGGGGAGTCAGCTGCCATAAATGGAGAAGATAAAATCTAAAGCCACTTGCATTCATCCGCAGCTGTAAATAAATGCCTCCATTAATTTTTGTTGGTGAGCCGGATGAGTCACCACCTCTCTCAGATCTGATCTCCGTAAAGCCATCCCTGTGTTGAAATTGTCTTCATGCTATCAAGTCTGCAATAAATTTGTCATTGAATGTCCTCACCGACATCTTCTCTTCTAGCATGGCGGTCCTTGATTAAATCTACACTTTAACTTTGCCTTTATGGCCTTTCTCGGCTGTCCTGTAAGTGCCAGATGGAATCTTGCATGAAAGACAAAAGATGAGTTAGATTAGCACTTTAATTAAATCAGAAGCTTAAAGGATAAAACAGATTAAATCAGGATAAAAACCCTAAAGCAAGCTTGCATGTCGACTTCTGCTTGTCTGCCTCACGCTTTGACATGTGTCGCTACCCTAGGATGCCTTCTGTTTCTCGCTGGAATGCACTTCTGGCCTTTTGAGGACTTTCTCTCTCCTATTGTGATTCTGCGACATGTCGCGATTTCACGACATGTCGCGAAATCGCGACGTCCCCAGCGTTGCGCTGCTTCTTCCCCTGTCGGCCGTGAAAACATGACATGTCACGATTTCGCGACATGTTGCGAAATCGTGACCTTCCTGGCCTCCGTACTTCTTGATTTTCAGTCGCGATTCTGCGACATGTTAGCGACGCGCTGCACCTTTTGGACTTAGCCACTTTTTCTCCTTTCCAGTCACGAAAATAGAACACGTCGCGATATCGCGACAGTTCCCGTAGCTGCATGCATTGACCGCGTTGACCACGATTTTGCGACACATTTGCGACTTAGCCGATTTTTCATTCGGTAGCCCACTTTCTCTCTCCTACCGTGAAAATGCAACATGTCACGATTTCGTGACATGTCACAAAATCGTGCCCTTCCGTACGTTTTCTTTCTCTCTCCTCCGGTCGACAGCGATTTTGCGACACTTTCCAAAAATGGAAATGTCGCGATATCGTGACACTTCCAAAAATGGAAAGTGTCGCGATTTCGCTACACAAAAATGACTTAGCTGCTTTTTGATTTACCTGTCGTGATTTCGCGACATTTCCGAAAATGGAAGTGTCGCGATATCGCGACACTACCAAAAATGGAAAGTTTGATTTTTCATGAATTTATGCAACTGTTTTCAGCATTTTTCTCGGTACCGGTGCAAAATTTTATTTGTGCATGAATGATTCTAGCATGTAAAAAGTTAATTCTTGGATAACACAGCTGGAATGCAAGAAAAAACACAACTTTAAAAAGGAGGCAAGCAAATTTGGATTTGAAACCTGAAAATTATCAAGAGGGTCCCTACTACAAAAATGAAAGTTCAGAATTTTCTAAGGATGGAATCTCATTTTTCAGTGGGGGTGTGTTGCTTCTCAACAGTACCCAAAGGTTAATGAACCCTATCATCATCATCATCATCATTTTTTGCATGCTTGTTTAGAGTAGATTTCATTCCGTGTTCTTTTCTTACCTCCCTAGAATAGATTCCATTTTAGGTTCATTTATGACTTTCTTAGAATACAAGATTTTATCGTTTTCCTAGAATAGTTTTTCCTTCAAGTTCTTTATAATTTTATTAGATTAGCTTCTTTTCCAAGTTATTTACTACTTTCTTAGAATAGTTTCATTTCATGCCTTTATATGCTTTCTTAGCATAGTTTTAATTTCATGGTTTTGTTTTCCTTTCTTAGATTATATTTTACTTAGAGTAGTTTCATTTCATGATCATTTTTTTCTTTATTAGAATATATTTATTTTTATGCTTAGATTAGATTATATTAGAGTTTCTTTTACATACTTTCATTTCTATAATAGATTAATTTCCATTCCATGCATTTTTCTTATTTTCATTAGGAATAGATTTTCTTTTCTAGCATTGTTTTTTCTTTTTTTTTTAGCTTAGATTCACTTTCCTTGTTTTGTCATTTCTTCTTCCTAGTAATAGATATTCTTTTGTAACCGTCTTCCCTCATAGTAGAAGTTTCTTCTCATAGCAAAGTAGTGTTTCTTTTGTGCAAATTAGTATAGGTCTCTTCCTTATATTTCTTCCTCTAGTATAGACTCCTTCTTTGCTTCATTAGTTTAGAAATCTTCTCTCTTGTTTGCTTTTTATAATCAGTTTCTTTTCCTTGTTTAGGTAGTATTTTTTCTCCTTATTCCTATCTATATTAGTTGTATTTCATTTTTACAATAGGTTTTATTTATTTGCATGTTGGATAGCAAAAGATCATTTTACGGTTAGTGTTTTCTTGCTTTGTATTTTACATATTTAGGTTAGTTTTTTATTGTGCATTAAAAGTTAGGCTTCTTAAAAAAACAAAAATCCAAAAACACACTTCATTTTTGTATAGTATGATTTTGCAAAACCAATTGGTGACATTAGAATTCATCCCTAACCATCGATTAATTCCCTTAAGACACCTTAGTTAGATCAAATAGTTTCCTATATTTAATCATCGATAAGCTAACTACCCTTGGAACTAGCTTGGAGTAGTCTAAGGATTAGATGCCCTTGCTGATGGGGTTAAATAATCAGTGGGTTTGCAACTATCACTTTTTATTGAGCTCACTTGAGGGTTAAGTGGAAGCCAGTTTGGCCTACGTAAGTTCTATACAACATCACCTTTTATACCCCCTAATAAGGATATTGGAGGTATTTTACCCCTTAGGATACCTTGAGCCAACCTTACCCTAGGAAGCCCTTTTGGTCATTTGTGTGTTGCTTCTCTCCACATACTCTTGGGTATATCGGAGAGTGTGCATAACACACCTTGTAGATACCACCCCATCCACCTTTTGTAGATATTAGGTGTAGGAAAAAATCAAAACACAAAAACCAAAAAAAATAACACAAAAATAACAACCTCAAAATTTCCAACAACACCAAACATCAAAACACAACCTAATTAAACATTTACATATTTATTATTTGATGTTTGTTTTCTTGTTTTTGTATATAGAGTTTATTCAAAAACACCATCAAAAAAATCCATAAAACCAACAAAAATACTCAAACCATAGTTATATCATCCTTATGTCATTTGTGTCTACTTTTGTAACCCCTGTAACCTATCTTTGGAGTCAATCATCTAATCCTTGATGATTCATAGTCATAATTATTTGACCCTAGATGGTTAAAAATTATGGTCATCAAACCCTAGATGATCATACTTAGGGTTAGCTTACAACATCCCCTTTCTAGCTTGTCCATCCCTCCACATTATGTTCTATCCTCAACTGCTTATGGTCTTGAGCAGAAGTCAAGTCAAAGTTCAAGCACATGATTCCATGGAGCATCTTGAGCAAATACCCCATCCTTTAATGACCCCTCCAATGCATTTAGAGGAAGCATCTCATACCCCACCTGGTAGCCTATCCATCATTTACCATACCCCATGGCCAAGCGACACCCACCATCAATATGATGCATATCGCGTAGTCACCCAAACCATTCCACCTGAGACCCCTAGTGAGGGAACCCCTTCACATCCCACACACTACCATCCTCTTCATTATGATTCAAATATCTATCCCATCCATTCTATGCACCTCATCCAACCTTCATCTCCTACATCCCCTGGTTTACATCATCACTTAGTGTCATATCCTTTTCCACCTAATTCATCATGGCTCTCCTTACCTTTTATTCATGTGCCTAAAAATTCATTCCTATTTTTGTCTCAATATCTAAACCACCCTCAAGCCTCACACATCATTTTCTTCAAATCCACCTATCATTACTCCAACTATGGGTGTTGTGTCAATCACCACTGATACCAATCATCCCTCTTCCTCTAACCTTACCTCTTCATCATAAAATCCTCTCACTTCTACACCACCCTCACACACTCTTCCTAATCCTAATAAACCTTCCAACTATCAAATAAATGCCACTTCTTATTCTACTTCTTCCATTCCTCCAACCTCCTTTTACTTTCCTACCCCACCATCACAATCTATGCCTCCTAACACAACTCTCTCTTTCACAAATTTCTCTTCTACCACTCTTCTCCCTGTTGGTATGACTATTGTCTATTCTTCTACTCCTCCTCCTCCTCTTGCCTATCATTCTTTACTACAATTTTATTCTTATCCTTCTTCCTCCCCTCCTCTTCAAATCTTATCCTCCTCCTCCTCCTCCTTCCAATTATTCTTCTTTATAACAATTTCATGCCAGTGGTTCTCAAAAACCCCCTCCTCTCCCTTACAACCATCCTCATCAATCTTTGGTCTCTAATCCTCCTCCATCCAACCAAGATTCCTACTTCACTCAATCCCCTCATGGACCTCCATTCCACCTATTATGTATCCACCACCACCTCCTCCCCCAACTTCCTATCAGTGGCCACTGACACAACATCAACCTCCACCTACCCAATATCAACCTCCACCTACTCAATATCAACCTCCACCCACCCAACATCAACCTCTACCTACCCAATATCAACCTCCATATACCCAACATCAACCTCAACCTACCCAATACCAACCTCCACCTACCTACAACCAACCCCCTCCAATTTCTCAAGTTGCTCAATACCCATACCCTCCACCTCATCAACTACCTCCTTCTTCATCATAAGTACCTTAGGTGCCCTACACTAGTAAACCCCCTCATCCTTATTATCCTCCTCTTCCTTATTACCCTTATACCTATCCATACCACCCTCCTCCTAAGGCCACCCATTTTGCCCCATCGATTGAGTCCTCGTAGGCATCTCAAGGCTCACAAAGTGAAATTTAGAGACTAACTAATCCAATTAATATTTTAGAGTTACAATCAGTTGGCTTGGGGTATCAAAATCCTACCCTTAGCCAACTACGTAGTCAACCCATCCATCCATCAGTCCCTATGCTTCCATACCCTTATCACTTTGAGATGCCCAAGTTTGACAAATTTAAAGGAAAAGAAGATCCTAAGGAGCATGTACAAAATTTTATCAATGCTTGTTACTTGATCAATGAAAATGATCCCCTCATGCTTTATACCTTCCCATTGTCCCTTGGGGAGGGGCTTTATATTGGTATAATGGCTTACCCCAACATAGTCTATATTCCTTCAAATAATTAGCTAACCTCTTCTTAGAACACTTTTCGATCAATATCAAGAAGAGGACTACATTAGCAGATCTTTATAACCTTCATGAATTTTATGATGAGCCTATCATGGATTATGTTTCTTTATGGAGGGGTATAATTAATAAACTTCCATTTTCACTCCTCCCTACTAAGTTGGTCAGAATGTTGCTCAAAGTTACGCCAAGCACATCTCCACGACATTACAAATATAACAACCTCACACCTTCAAAGAAGCCATGGCTCAGGCTAAGATCATTGAGGATATTAAATTCTAAGAAGGAGAAATCAAGCTTAAAAATAAGGAATACCCCAATAATAATTCTAAGGGCAATACCAATAACCAATCTAAATCCTCTCAAGTTAACCATGTAGTGTTGAGCACAACAATAGTACCTCCTCAACCTAGTTCTCAACTACAATGACTTACTTACCAACAACCAACTTTCTTGGCTCAGTCATACCCCACACAACCATCTAATATCCCATATCCTTCCTAATACTCCACTCATTCTCAATGCCCTCCTCAACCCCCTAGAAAATTCACTCCCCTATCTGAGCCCTTGTCAATCATATTTCAAAAGCTTTATGAAGCAAAAGTGATCTCCTTGCCCAAAATCCAACCTGAGGACCCCAATAGGCCTAAGCCCAAATGGTACAAGGAACATCACTTTTGCATATACCATCGCCAAAAGGGTCATGACATTAGTGATTGTTGACAATTCAAGAACCTAGTACAAGACATGATTGATCAAGGTGACATTATAGTTGACAATCCTCTAGCCCCTCCTAATCAAAACCTTAGCATATTTCAAAATCCTTTGCCACAACATGGGACTACATAGTAGTATAATGATGCATCAACTTCCATAATCATTCCCAACCAAATCAATCATGTAAACCATGTCCCATATTATCAAGGTTTTGTAGGAATGATAAACATTGTTACCAGGAACCAATGCTACCCTAGTCAACAACCCCAATCAAATGATCCCCAAAATGCACCTTCCTCATCGACTGTTCCACCTTCACCAACGCATGCTACCCCTCCTCCAACATGCTCTATCCTATAGTTAAAAAATTGCCTTACCCATAGTCTTAAAATGACATCGACTAAATTATCTATCTATGAACTCATTCAATAATCTCCCCCACATTAGGAGGCTTTTATGGATATATTAAAGTCCATAGATTTACAACCACAAGATCCTAATATCTTTTCCAACTTTATGGGTAATGTAAGGACATGCATGTTGCCCTCCATCATATTTTATGACTATGATATTAAGACTCTTCCAATGAAGGGACTCGATCCCTCATTGCATATCATGGCTTGCATGGATGGCACAATTTTTAAGCATATCCTCGTTGACATGGGCTCTTCCATTAATATCATTTCTTCTACCACCCTTAAGCACCTTAACCTTCCCTCATCCCACCTTGCCACCCCAACCTTCACCTTGTGGGTCTTTAATGATGCATTGTGCTCAACCCTTGGTATGATCATCCTCCCAATCTAGGTAGGCATGAAGACCATCCACACATTATGTCATGTCATTTAAGGTGAGATGTAATATAATGTGCTTCTTGAGACCATGGATATAGGATATATGTAGTGTGTACCCTCTATCTTACATCATTGCCTTAAATATATCCATGAGGGATCCACTATATTCCCACAAATGATGAACCTTTCAAATATTACAACATGGTCTCCCTTCTACAAGAGCCTACATTACCATCCACTTATTTAGCCCTCACTAATATCTAGTCCCCACAACCTATCCACTTAACCACTTTTGATCTTGATACATTCATTTTGATGAGGTCCAATCCCCCATCCTTTACCCAACCAACTCACCCTCCCCCATAATCCACACAATCTCTGTGACCTCATGTCTATTCACCTCCACCTAACTATCCTCCTCCTCTGTCCATTCATCCTCTCTTGATTCCCATTGTTAGACTACCTTCTTCATATATTGCTCCTCCCTCCTAGATTTTCTCCTTTATTTTTTACCATTTTTTGTGTCTATTCATCTAGCCCTCCTCTTTTACCTACACCTCCCTATATCCCAATTCATCCCCATCCAGTTCTTAAGGTGTGCAATCCGTGTCCACTCACCCCATATCTACCTCTTAGCTTTATCTTACATACCCCTTTTGCTTCACCATCCCCCTCAACTACTCCCCAATGGTATGATTACTAACTAGCATCCCCCACTCCACCTCCTTCCATCTTAGCCATTGGATAGGCTACCACAACTTCCACACCTACCTCTTCAATTACCCCTCCACATCACCTTCCCAAGCTAGCCCCACTTCTTATCAGGTCACTTCATCATCCTCTCAAGCCACTCCCCCTTCCTCCTCCTCTATTCCTTCAACTTATCAATTAGCACACCCCTCCTCTTCCTCTCCTCCATTGAAGCCTCCATCCTCTTCCATTGAGCCCTCCACTTCTTCCAATATACCTACTTTAGAACCTTCCCACCAACCATCCAACCAAGGGTATCCCCATGTCTTTGTACAAATGTCTAGTCCTAGTTTGGGGGAGTATCTTGTACATAATGTCACCTTCTCTCCCCTTCTTATAGAGTCAGTTAAGGATTTTGGTCACCCTCATGACATCCCCTTAACTATTGGTGCTATCATCCCCATTGGATCTTCCACCAATCATACCAATTTTATCTATGGGGGACTTGATTCTTCATCTAAGAAACTACCTTCTAAAGATCCTGAAGCACCATTCTACAATAATATTAACTATATGTCCAATTCATATCTTGCCATAAAATATTTTTAACATTTCAAATGCCTATATGGCTTTAATTCTTGCCATAAAATATTTTTAACATTTCAAATGCACATATATGGCCTAGGTAGATATGAGAAGAGGCCTATGCTACATCATTGAACCTCATTACCAACTACCCAAAGATAAATTTGGCTTGGGGTATGAAAAAAGCTCTTTGATAGCCCTTCTCGAGAATGATCTAGAATACCTCAACATTGACCTAGAGGAGGATGATTATGATGAGTATATAGATCCTAAAAATGCTTATCTAATCCCTCCAAAAAATTTCCAAGTTGTCACAATCCATATACTTTTTCTTGATATCTTGGACGACTGGCACGAAGAGTAATTTGACACCCTTTCAATTTTCTTCAATAGATTTGATGAGATATCATCCCCTATTGTGTCCATGCCTGATGACCTAGATGATGGTAACTTTTACCTTCTTATTTTCCCTCTTATTCCACCTATCCTTGTCCATGCTCCTCCCACCTATGCAAACTGATCCTCCAACCATCCTCCATCCCCACCTTGATCACCTCAACCTAATCTACATCCATCCATACTTACCCAACTTCTTTCTCAAGAGAGTGCATCTAAAATCCCATCCTCTAGAAATCCTCTTTCTTCATCACATTAGGTCAACATGATCTCTATTGATCTCTTTTCCCCACTTCATCATGCTTTTGATCCTCCTCGCCTCCTTAGGATATATCCAAGTACTATCGACTTCGAAAGTATTTCCTCTCCTCATTCTTTAGACTTCCTTCCCACCAAGGACTTAATCCAAAACTTGAACATATATCTTCCTCCTCAATCCTCTTTTCTTCTTCCTCTATCTTCCAAATCAAAGTTAGTAGTGATAACCCTATCTATCCTGAGAATGCAATAGATAACCTCCATCTCATACCCACCCCTCATCAACTAGAGGATGGCTCCCACATTCTTATGGAGGAGACCATTGACATGAAAATCAGTCCTGATTCCATCTATCCCCACATTCTTAAGCTTAGAAAAAGTCTCTCACCCAAAGAAAAAGAGCACTTTATAGATCTTCTGACTGATTATAAAGTCAATTTTGCATGGTCCTCTAAGGATATGCCTAGTATTTGATCCTAACCTCGTTGTCCATAACCTTACCCTCAATCCAAATACCAAGCCAGTCAAACAAAAGTTGTGGAAGCTTCATCCCACAATTGCTCTCATGGTCAAGGAAGAACTATAGAAACTCTTAGATGTGGGATTCATTTAGCCCATTGACTATCTAAAATGGGTATCCAATATGGTCCCCATAAAAAATCCTAATGGAGGGATATGTATATGCATAAATTTTTGTAACCTTAATAAAGTGTGTCCCAAAGATGATTTCTCACTTTCAAACATTGACACTCTCATGGATTCCACCATAAGCCATGAAATGCTTTCCCTTATGGATGGTTTCTTGAGATACAATCAAATTCATGTTAATCTCGATGATCAACATAAGACTTATTTCACAACACCATGGGGGACATTTTGCTACAAAGTCATGTCATTCGGTCTCAAGAACATAGGTGCCACTTACCAATATGCTATGACCTATATCTTCTATGACTATATGCACAAAATTGTCAAAGATTATGTGGATGATTTACTGGCCAAATCTAAAAAGTGCCATGACGCATGTCAATGTCCTAAAAAAAATCTTTGACTGGCTTTTAGAACACAATGTGAGACTCAATCCTAAGAAGTGTGTCTTTGATGTAACCTCCAATAAACTTCTTGGATTTATTATCTCTCAGAGGGGTATTGAAGTGGACCCTAATAAATTCAAGGTCACTTTTGGAAATACCTCCCCCAATGAACCTTAAGGAGTTGTATAGCTTGCAAGGCAAGATCTAGGTGATTCATCACTTCATAGCCCAATTATCAGATAAATGCAAGCCCTTTAACCACCTCTTATAAAAGGGGGTCACATTCAAATGGACCAAGGACTATTAGGAGGCTTTCAAGGCCATCAAGCACTATCTCGCATCCCCACCAGTTTTATCCTTATCTAGGCCATGCATCCCATTTCACTTGTATATATCTACCATAGACTTTCCCTTAGGGACCATGTTAGCCAAGAAAAATAAATCAAATTGTGAGCAAGCCATCTACTACATCAATCGCACCTTGGTGAGAGATGATACTAAATATGCTTATGTGAAGCTATGCTTGGAAATAATTTCTTCTACCAAGAAGCTATACCACTACATGATAAATCATACCACTTATGTTATTTCAAGGAAAAACCCATTACACTACATGATGGGTCATACCTACAATAGCACTCAAACCACCAAATGGATTATGCTTTTAACATAATTTGATCTTGATTTCATCAACCAAAAATCCATCAAGGGTCAAGTCATCATCGATCAATTAGTTGAAGCTCCTCTCACTAATGACAAACCTCTCATTATAGAGCTTCATGATGACTCAGTATTCAGTGTTATAGAGTATAAGGAATATGTTGAACCCAAGTAATAAGTTGATCTCACCCTTTTTTTGATATATCTAAGTGTGAGCAAGGGAAAGGTACTAGAGTTATATTCTTCATATTACAAGGGACTCCCATCCCCTTTTCATTCAAACTTGACTTCCCCTACACCAAAAATAACATTGAATATAAAGCTCTTATCCTTAGCCTAAAAATTATAATCGCCATGCGCATCAAGTGCATCAAAATAATTGGTGACTCATTCCTGTGTAAATACTCAATCCTAAAGGTATACAAAATAATTATAGCATACAAACAAGTTATTGATGCACTTTGAATGGTATGATATTGAAGTTTCTCCAAGGCCAACCAATTGCTTTTCTGATATAATAGCTTCTCTTATTTTCTTATCCCTCAAAACTCCCATGCTCTTGGGGGACATGCTTTATCATGACTATTATGATGGTATTCTCCTCCAGTGCCTTAAACCATAAGAAGCAAACTAGATCATTTATCAAGCTCATGATGGCACATGTGGTGGTAATTTTAGTAGGATGGTCATAGTAAAGTAAATTTTATGCATAGGGTACTATTGGCCCACCATGGAATTGATTTTTGCACATAGTCAAGAAATGTACTAAATGCTAACACCACACCAATTTATCCCATGTGCCCTTGCAAGCTTTCCAACCAATGTAGTCTTTATGGATATTTTTCAATGGGATATTGATATTGTGGGTAAAATTCCCTCCCTCATCCAGAAAACATACCTTTATAATCATAGCCACAAATTATTTCACCAAGTGGGTCTAGGCTATTCTTCTTACCAAAGTGACTAGACCTTGAATTACAAAGTTTCTTCTCCATAATATCATTTATCATTTTGGTATCCTTTCCAAGATCATATCAAAAAATGATCTTCCATTCAAGAACAAGAATGTCTATGAAACATCATATTCAACATAGCTTTTTGACACTCTATTATACTTAAGGTAATGGTAAAGCTAAAGCCATAAATAAGCCCATTTATGTGATCTTAAGAAATACTATGAAATAAAATCACAAGGATTGGTACATCCAACTCTCTTTGGCATTTTGGGCTTATCATACAAGCATTTCCACTCTCATTGGGTAACACTATTTTTATTGGTTTATGGCACTAAGGTCATCATGTGCCTTAAGCATGATATTCCTTTGCTATAAATCTCATTTCAAGAATTCATGGATGATGACATTTCAACTAATAACAACTTGATCAACTTATCCTCATTGATGAAATTTGAATCAATGCTCACAAGCATCTTTATATTTACCAAGATAGGATAAAATTTTCTTACAAAAACAGAGTCCATCCATGAGAATTCCAAGTCTATGACCTCATGCTCAAATAAAACTAACAAAATTCCATCCTACCTAGCCATCTATGTGATAAATGTTCTACCAATTGGCTTAGAACTTACATAATCAAACAAAATTTTGGTTTTGGTGCCTACATGCTTGCCATCCTCAAAGGTATTTAAGAACATGGTCCCATTAACATCCTTCACTTGCATGCTTTTTACGTCTAACACCATTCTCACAAGCTCTTCATTCATTTATATCTCTACTATTAAGAAAAAAATCAAATGCAAAACACCCAACCATATTAGCAACAATCTCATCGCTACATCTATTCACCTTTATCTTACATTTCTTCATCATCCTTCTTTTTTTGCCTTGTCCTCCATTTCTTCATTGTTTCTTATGACTTTTCCTCATTCCTCATTTTATCCTCATCTTTCCCCTCACCCAATCATGGTTGTAACATAACCCTTCGAGCAGCTACATACCCTTTATTGGTTTTTCTTATTCACTCCATTTCCTTTCCTCCTTCCTCCCATTCTATTGTTTCTTTCTTCCCTTCTCTTTGTCCTTTTCTCCTACTCTTTCCCTCTAATTTTTTCATCTCGAATTCACACCATGCATTCCCCACACATATATATCTCTTGCCACAACACATAAGACTTACCAAATACTACTTTGATCACCTTTTGGATCAATTCATATGCTTTTTCCAATCTTGATTAGAGTAATTAATCAAGGGCATCCAAACAATTGTACATATGGTGTTAATATGTGTGTCTAGCATCATCTTTATAGCACTTTTGTTCATATCCAACCCTATATTATATATTAGGTCCTTGTTCTCATCGTGTGATGACCCCATTAGATATCATTTTTCTATAGCATCCGTTCATTATCCTTACCTTCATGATGCCTTGCCTACTCATTGTCTCAGGTTAATTGAACCTCAAGGTTCTTTCAGTTATTAATCCATGCCTAGTGTTCCACTCAATATTTTTCAAATATCATCATGTTCTAAGGAGATCTATGCCTCTCTTGGCTAACCATAGTTCTCTCTTAGACCACACACTTATCATACATATTAATCAAATTTTGTGTCTAGTGTAGACACCTAAAACACATCATGTCGAGGACGACTACTCATATGGATATGGTACAAGACCATATGGAATATATTGGATAGAATCCAAGATAGATCAGTGGTTCTAACTACTCAATTTGGGCTCCTTGGCCTAATCAGTCTGAATCACAGCCTAGAACTACTGTTTACAGCTGAACCACGGGTGATACCTGTGGTTTATAGTCTAGACTATAGTTGTGACCTACGATCTTAACTAAAGTTTAGTTGGCCTTCAATCTGAGCCAAATCGGTTCGAACGACCATTTGATCTAGAATAATGTGGTTAATGGATGCAAGATTTTAGAGGCTTTCATTCCAACTATCCTAACCACCTCTTCTTGATCTTGGCTTCTACAGGAAGCCACCCCCAGTCCTAGGGCATCCTATAAGTACCCCTTTCAAATGGGGAGAAAATATAGATGATTTGTATAGCGAAGTGCCGATGAATTATCGAGAGATAGTTAATTTATAAAGCAAGGAGTGAAGCCCTATCGAATTACATACTAAATTTGTGCATTTGATAAGGCCACTTTTCTATTCACCCAAACATAAATTTTCCATGGAAGTCCTAGAAGCCTAGGAGAACCAAGAAACACAAATCCAGGCAAAAGAAGACCCATCACAGTGATTCAACTGCCAAACCTATCAGAAGGACACTGAAGGCAACCCTTGAACATAAATTGGACAAGGAGGTCAAGCCCAATGTCCTTGTAATTGAGAGCAAGCCTATCAGAGTGCTAACCATGACTTTCAGCTATGATTTACAATTCAGACCACTCACCAGAGCTTTGATTTGCAGTAGAGGTATAACCACCTTCCTATTTTCATTTATGTCTGGTTAACTAGCTTAGATTAGTTATTTTCATGGTTTAAATACATGTTAGTAGACTTCTGACTGTAGAATTAGGTTAGATTAGCTTCCTTATGTTTATGCTTCAAATAGGATATTGATGGTTCTTTATGCACATTTATTCCTTGTTTTACATATTTAACCCATGCATAGTATAGCTGGTACTTATATTTACGCTATTATATGGATCTTGATTCGATTTGCATAGCTTAGAAGTACTTTTCATGTTTTCTTGATTATGCATGTTTAATGGTGTCATTGTGCAATTTACCTAAAAGAGCCTCATCATGAGAGGATGCCTATGTTTTTGACATTCTTGTGTTGTTTCTTGATCGTAGAGAACATTTTCAAAGGAGAACCAACCATCAAGTTCCTTCCCCATTGGGAAGAAGAGGTCACCTCCATCCTAGAGCAGTTCGTGTCATCCTAAAAGGCACTTGGAAATCACACCTGCCCTTAAGCGAGAAATAATTGTGCACTCCTATTGTAATATTGTATCAAAATGATTATCCCTAAGAGGGATGTACTTGTAATTAGATTTTCTTCTTGATTCATTTTTTGTCAATTTCTTGTTCTTGTATGCATGTTATACTTTTGTCAATTATTACAATAGGACACCATCGGGTGTGAGCATTTTTGGTGGTTACAGAAGGCAATCATGGTGGAACCCTACATTTTTAGGATCTGACTGTGTTTTAATTTTTGTTGCACTTTTAGGTACATACCACAACTATCAGCTGCAGGCCAACAACTAAATTGCAAGTACAAAGTGCAGTTTACAGTTAGAATCATAGATCAGACCTATGGTCTCTTGTAGACAACACAGAAAGTCAGAGTCAGAATATCAGACAATGTAGGACTTGAGGTAGGTCCTATTTACATGATGCATTTCTTTTATGTACATTAAAAGGAACCACACACACAACTTGGCACTTAAATGCTAGTGAGTTGGGCTTGACATCCAACCATTAGTAGGGTTCAACGATGGTGGGCGTAACTTCCATATGTTGGCCCAAATCCTATGAACCCTTGATGTATAGACCAATACCAGATACAAGAACCTTTCGAACCATAGAAAATTTACATGTATTCTCTTTTGAGGGTATAATGTTGATTGGGGGAAAACGGGTGAGGATCTGGAAGGACCTATGCTCCTTATCCGGGTGTGGGTTTCATTACCACACACAGGGGATTTACATGACTTGGGGTTCATAGCCAATTTTACGAGCTACGAGCGTATAGTTGAAATACATTAAATTGAGAATAAAATCCAACAAGTTTTGTAAAACATGACAAGATTTTCTACACTGATACAAGAAATATTTAAAACACAAACAGTTTAGGACTCACTTTTAAAATTTAAAACAAGATAATCATTATTGTATACCTTGTTTGCTTAATAATAATACATTTAGACTCTAGGTACATAATGGTGGATACATGGGGTGGTCAAAAAAGGTCCAAAGCCAATGTCAATGACCAACCACTAACCAATTCACAATAGTATGTGTCAATTCCTTAACCACATGAACAAACCGAATGTCATTCGATTAGCATTCGAGGAGATAACTCAACACGAGGGGAGCCTATAGAGAAAACCCTAGATAGAGGAGCTTTAGTACACTCATCTAGGCATAGGATAGAATAGGAAACCTTCTAGCATGAGGGTGTTCCACTTGAGAGCCATTATTGAGACCACAATGCACGCACGTCTATAGATTAACCAAAGAGTTTTTTGTGCAGGGGACCAGGTTGGTGCCTCTACATACTAAGTCCATTGGAGGATCTATGGCTCCAACTTTTGAGTATAGAAGTACTAGAGACCTTCCCATTCAGGGGTAGGCATACAAGCTCACTACCAAGCATAGGTGTAACCATACTTCCATGCGTGGTCCACCACGCAAGATCACCATTGATATATCAAATGTGGGAGATAATGGTACACCATCGCATGAGTGATGGTGGTCTAGGTAGCTAGAGGGTCTAGGTAGTTTGCTAGAGTAGCTAGGCTATAAGCCTTCTGCTCCACCCACTCAAGCCCCGAGTGAGCGTAGTGTGAGTGTCATATGCACTACTAGAGAACATGGGGAGGCTTCTAAGCACCCTCATGTCACACACCCACTATCTACACATGGTGGTTCATAGTATAAGACACATCAGGAGGCCAATATCATCTTCATAGATAGATTCAAATGCATAGCACATAAGTCCGATGGGTACAGAACCCACAAGGTCACTCGTATAGAGCATGGATACCAGAGGCCTCCCATGGCTGACCAGATCAATAGATCACATTGACTGGTATCAAAGTAGAAATGCCAACTCCTTCAAGATCAAATAGAGGATGCTCATATAGAGAGGTAGTGTATTGAAGATGAAAATATTCAAGCGCAAAGGCTCATGAAATAAAGGTTATATGAGCAATGCATGCGTAAAGAGCGTATCCTTGCCCAGAAGGAACGCATGGAGGATTGGCCTATATCCTCAAGATGATCATAAAGAGCATGTATATAGGAAGGATTTATCTCAATCTGATATGCATAAAGAGCATAGATATGCTTGTACTCATGCTAGTGTTGAACAAAAGGAGTGGCCACTACCGCTCGATAATCAAAGGCAGAAGCAGCATGAAGAAGCAGCGGGAGATGGATACGAGTAAGAATATATTGAGAGCTCCTGAGCTGAGGAGGAGGAAAAACAATGACCTCCATCTCATACAAGGAAGAAAGTACCTCCCAAGCCACCTAAACCTCAACTTAGGGAGGAGGACTTTCTATCTTCAGAGACTTATAAGGTCTTAGCTAAGAATATTAAAGCCATCGAGAGACAAGGCACGATTATTCAAAAGCCAACATTAATAAAAATCTATAACGAGTCTTTGGATCCTTTAGTGCCTACTCCAACTTACCATGAGCATTTTGATATGCCTAGGTTGGACAATTTTAAGGGTGATGAAGACGCAAAGGAACATGTCACAAGCTTTCTGGATGCTTGTTTTCAAATAACAAGCAATGATGCATTATTGTTGTGTACGTTCATCATGACACTTTCAGGGCTGGCCCGAGAGTGGTTTAATCAGCTAAATAAATATAGCATAACAAGTTTTGATTAATTAGCTGATGCCTTTCTTGAATTCTATTCCTTTAGCATCAAGAAAGATACTAATATTTTTGATCTGGCTGTGCTAGCTCAGTGCAACAATGAGCCAATATAGTAATACAAAAAGAGATGTAGGAGATTAATGGTGAAGTTGGCATTACCTATTCCTACCATAGAGTTAACTTGAATTTTTACGAAGAGTTTTACCAATCACATATCATTACTTCTACAGCTATAATAGTATCCTACATTTGAAGAGGCTTTGGCACAATCCAAGGTGATCAAGGACATCAAGTTGCAGGAAGGCAACTTGAAGCTCAAATATAGGAGAGAGGGACAAAATAAGAGTGCCATAAAACAATAGTGCAAGCAAGCCCATGTGAATCAAGTAGTACTAAATCTCCAACGGGAGGACAAGGGGTAACAAAAATAGAATTATCAAGCCCAACCTCCCCCTGCACAATATGACAAGCGCAACGATAATTATAAGGGAAAGAATAAATATCAATGCCCACATTGACAGTTCACACCATTTATGGAATTTCTAACGTTGATTTCCCATAAATTATGTGAGGCCAAGGCAATCAGATTTCCCGAATTCAAGATGATAGACCCCAATCAACCCAAACCAAAGGGGTTCCAAGAGGATCTATTTTGCATTTTTCATCGAATGAAAGACCATGACATCGAGGTGTGTTGGTATTTCAAATACCTGGTGCAAAATATAATTGAAAAATGTGAGCTTGTAGTGCCGCACAACCCACAGGCGCTCAATAATCAGAATATGGAGATTTACAAAAACCCCTTGCCAAATCATGAGGTGCCTCGAAACAACGTTGGTCAAGTTAACCAGGTGCGAGTCGAACCACCTACCCAAGGGTTCGTAGGCATGGTCAACATTGTCACTAGGCATGGAAGATACAAAAAATAGAATCAACCTCATGCTCCTATTCAAATACAAGCCACACTAAATCAGTGATCAACACAGAATATTCCAAGCCCACCGACAAGATCGATGGTGACCATAAGGAGCAGGTTGGTCCAAAACCTGCAAACAACTCCTGTGAAGTTGTCAATATATGAATTAATATAATATTCCTCGAGGCACAAGGAGAATCTTATGGAAATTTTGAGGTCCATTGAAGTGCAATCCTAGGATGCATAGGAATTTACTAATTTTGTGGGACATGTACAATAGTGTCAAGAACCGATGATCCAATTTTACGATCATAAGATAAGGATGGTTTCTACAACTACGACCGACCCGCCATTGCACATAATTATGTGTGTTAATCACATGCCATTTAAAAGGGTCTTGATCGATACTAGCTCATCGATCAACATAATAATGACCAAGGCACTGAGTCATTTGAAGCTACCTAAATCACACATTGTGCCAACTACATTTACATTGAAAGCATTTAATGACACACTATGTTTGATTATCGATACAATTATCCTACCCATGCAGGTGGTTCTGAAGACCATTTTAGTAATGTGTCATGTGATAGAAGGGGCCATGCAGTACAATATTTTACTCGGTAGGCCTTGGATTCGTGAAATGTGTTGTGTCCCCTCGATACTGCATCAGTGCATGAAATATATTCACGAGGGACTGGTTCACATAGTGGGCTTGAATGAAGAGCCATTTAAGTTTGTGAACCTAGAAGATTTGCATAGGGGTTTCATACTCCCATGAGTCCACCTGGATGTTCAACCATCATCACCAATAAAGAAACCAGGAGGTAAACCGGCAGTGCATGCTCAACCAATGCCATCTGTGTCACACAGATCGGAGCACACCACTGCCACTTCCTTAAAATCGTCGATATCAGTCATGCATCGGGATGATAGGAAGTTGAAGGTGAAAGTGGGTGAGAAAGAGAAAGAGCATGATCCCAAGCCAATCATCGAGGAGGTTCCCATTCCCATGGAAGTTGAGGAACCCCAAGAAAAAGTCGAGGAGGCACCTCATCCTGCATTGCTTGTGTCTTTAACAAGGCCATCCATACAACGGGTGATGGTACATCTCACTAACACTGGATTAGGTGAGTACCTTGTGCAAAATGTGACCTTTGAACTAATTCTAAAGACTACACAAGATATGGGCAGACCATCCGCTCATCATTACCTGGTTGGATCGGTGGTTCCATTGGGAGATCCACCTAACCAAACTAACTTCATCTATGTGGGGCTAGACCAGCTTCCAACGTGAGAGCCCATGGATGAAGATGACGAGGAATATTTCACAGTAAACATTCGTTATTTGTCTAATACGGAGTATGCCATGCGTATTTTCGAGCTATATCATTGGCATGGATACGACCTTGGTCTCTTTGAACAAGGAAGGAGGACTCTACTGGAACCTCATTATCAGTTAGTCATTGATAGATTCGGTCTAGGGTTATAGATACGAGGGCAGGACGATTTGCTCATAGCATCCCTAGATCATCTGTACCTTAGTATGGTGAACGATGTGGATTTTAATCCATATCATTTGGATCCTTCCAAATTATGGAGGAATCACCCTATGATATTTGTCATCACCATTGAGCCACTCGAAGATCATCATGAAGGGCTCCTTGAGCAGACTGAGATAGAGATGAACCCCAGAGATCAACTAGGACACCAAACCCATGATGCAGTCAATGACACAGACGTGTAGGGGTGTAACCCCATTACTGCAAGTGATCTCGAGCTAGGAGATCTTTGTAATGAAGATGGAGTGGAGTCCACCTCCGATATGAGTGGACCAGGCTATGACACAGATGAGGAATCCTCAAGCGATGAAGAATCTGAGGATGAAGTCAAAGGCGCTTATGTAAGGCCTTTATATGCACATCATCTATTGCCTATTGAGTCGGTATAGGATACCGAAGTGATCCTTCCCAACGTTGATCATTCAGAGGAAGAGATCAAGCCAGTTTTCTCAGTAGCATCATACATGAGGTATAATTATCCGATTTTTTGGATAGCGACGACAACATGCAAGAAGTAAGATTCATGGGGCCTCATTTTGAGGAGCACCCTCTAGGAGTGGGGGTGAATGAAGGATTCTATTATGATAGTGATGAAGAATATGAGCTAGAGAGGGCCTACCTTGGCCCTCCTTATTTGTGTTACCATCATCAACCCATCGACATTGATGAGGTTTATCGACAGCTACATGTTGGTCCATGTCTGAGAGCAAGACGGTTAAACTTGGATCAAATCCATCGGTTGGTTAATCCCCTTCCACCAACCTACATGGAGCTCCATGAGCCAAATGATCCTATTTTGCATGTAGTGCATAGGGAGGATCCGATTATTCATAGTCCTCATAGGGAAGACCCTTTTGTGCCTGTGCCATTAGAGCCAGATCGTGGGTATGAGGATTATGCAGATTTCATAGAGGTCAGTCCATGTGGTCCTGGAGATCAATTCCATTCCATAAACATGGTCTCCATTGATTTGACCACTCCACTCCACAATCCAGTAGATCCATCTAAACCGTTGTATCTTAACAAAGATGCTATCGACTGGGATCGTGCTGATTCACCCGTTGAGCCTGAGGATTTCTTCCCCAATGAAGAAATGTTGCAACCTTTCCATTTTACACTAGGCTATGCATATGATGTTTATCATGCCAAAAATGCTTCCAATGCAGAACCAATAAACCCATATGATGACATCCATTTGATTCCTATGCCTCACCAGCTTGAGGAGGGATCGCATATGTCGGTAGAGGAAACCTTTGAGGTGGATATCAGTAATGATCCCGCCAATGCAAAGAAGGTTAAATTTGGAGAGATTCTCACTCCAGATGAGTGGGCCACCCTCATCCCTCTACTGAAAGAGAGACCAAATTTGTTTGCTTGGTCGTATAAGGATATGCCAGGTCTAGACCCGAAATTGGTTACGCATAACCTTTCGCTAGATCTGACGAAGAAGCCGATCAAGAAAAATCTTAGAAAAATGCACCCAAAAGTAGCCTTGATGGTGAAATATGAGCTACAAAAGTTGTTGGATGTGGAATTTGTGATTTCCATCGATTATCTAGAATGGGTGTCCAATATGGTACCCGTGGGAAAACCCAATGGAAGAATCCGTATTTGCATGGATTTTAGAGACCTAAACAAGGCAACACCCAAAGATTCATTTTCGTTGCCCAATATTGATGCTCTCGTAGATGCAACTATAGGTCATGAAATGCTCTCCTTAATGGATGGTTTTTTTGGTTACAATCAAATTCGGATTAAACTCGAAGACCAGCATAAAACTGCATTTTATAATGCCATGGGGAACATTTTGCTATAAAGTTATGCCATTTGGCCTCAAAAATGTTGGTGCCACATATCAGCAGGCCATGACATACATTTTTCATGACTATATGCACAAAATTCTTGAATATTATATCGATGACTTGTTAGCCAAGTCATTGCTATGAGAAGAGCATGCAGAGGTCTTAAGGAAAGTCTTCGATCACTTGATAGAGCACAATGTCGAGGCTGAATCCTAAGAAGTGCGTATTTGGCGTAACTTCTAGAAAATTACTAGGGTTCATCATCTCCAAGAGAGGCATCGAAGTAGACCCAACGAAGGTCAAGGCCATTTTGGAAATGCGTCCTCCCACCAATATTAAGGAATTAAGGAGCCTTCAGGGCAAGGTAGCCTCGATAAAGCGATTTATCACCCAACTATCGGATAAATGTCGACCCATGAATCGACTGCTACATAAGGGGGTCCCATTCAACTGGGATGAGGACTACAAGGTAGCCTTCACTGAGATAAAGCAATACCTAGTGATGCCACCAGTGCTAGCTCCACCAAGGCCAGAGGTGCCTTTTCTACTATATATATCGGCAACTGACTTTGCACTGGGAACCATGTTAGCCCAAAAGAATGTGCAAGGCAAAGAACAGGCCATATATTATATTAGTCGAACCTTGGTGAGCTATGAGCTCGGGTATGCATATGTGGAAAAATTGTGTTTAGCAATAGTGTTCGCTACAAAGAAATTGTGACACTATATGTTAAGTCATACGATGTATGTTATATCCAAACAAAATCCTTTGTAGTACATGATGAGTAAGACTTATCACAATATGCGTACTACAAAGTGGATCATGCTATTGATGGAATTCGATCTAGAATTCATAAGCCAGAAGTCCATTAAGGGATAGGTCATAGCAGATCAATTAGTTGAGGTGCCACTGTCAAACAGTAGGCCTCTAACAATTGAGCTTTTGGATGATGCAGTCTTCATCATATCTGAAGCTCCCAAACTTGAAGAACCAGAGAACAATGCTGATATGACTCTATTCTTCGATGGTTCAAAGTGTGAACAAGGGGGTGGTGCCAGAATAGTGTTCTTCACACTGCAAGGAGCTCCAATGCCCTTGTCATTCAAGTTGGATTTTCCATGCACCAACAACAATGCTGAGTATGAAGCCCTACTGTTGGGCCTCCACATAGTCATCGCCATGAATATTAAGAGATTGAACATCTTTGGTGACTCCTTGCTCATAGTAAATCAAGTCAAGGGGCTTTTTTAGTGTCGATGTCTCATATTGAAAGCCTATAAAGATCTAGTTGACACATATTTGGCCAAACTTGAATGGTATGACATTGAGGCAATCCCTCGATCGTCAAATAGGTTTGTAGATACCATGGCTTCTTTGGGATCTTTAATCCCTCAGAATCCATCTACTAATTTCACTACCATCCATGTCAAGATGCTCTCTCATCTAGTAGCAGAGCGTGCAGCCTATGATAACAGAGAATCGATCAACATGATCAGTGTAGAACCACAAGTTGAATGGTTCTACAAAGCTGAAGACTTTCTTAAGAAGGCACCCTAGGGGTCATTAACCTCTCAGAGTCCCATGGGGAGTGGTACTACCATTCACCATAGGGTTGTTTCTGAGTCTGCATTTGCAAAGGTAAATACGCAGGGGGAGCAAGTCATCTTAGCAGTCGAAGCTGAGATTTATCAAAATTGGATGTCATAAATTAAAGACTTCCTAAAGCTTAGTATAATCCCAGAGGGATTTTTGCATGCCACGAAGCGCACATTTAAATAGAAAGTGGCCAAATATGTCTTAATAGGAGACATCTTGTACCTACGAGGCTACGATGGAGTTCTCCTTCGTTTCTTAGAGCCCCAAGAGGCATCATGGGTAATTTTGCAAGCCCATGATGGTACGTGTAGTGGCCATTTTAGTGGCATGGCCATCGTCAAGCGCATCCTTCGAATGGGTTACTATTGGCCCACTATGGAGAAGGAGTGCAATGCGTATGTCAAGAAATGCATTAAATGCCAGCATCATGCTAATCTTACGCACTTGCCATCGTAGGCCTTACAGCCCATTCAAGCGGCTTGGCCATTTGCTCAGTGGGGATTGGATCTTATAGGCAAGATCTCTCCTCCATCATCGGGCCGGCATACATTCATAATCATGGCTACTAAGTATTTTACAAAGTGGGTGGAAGCAATACCCTTAACAATGACAACTGGAGCTCGTATAGCAAAGTTTATATTAGAGCATATCATAAGTCATTTTGGGATTCCATCCAAAATAATATCGGATAATGGAACATCTTTCAAGAACAAAACTATGAGAGCTTTGACATCTAAATATAGAATCAAACATAGTTTTGTGACTCCATACTATCTACAAGCAAATGGGTAGGTTGAAGCTTCAAATAAGATAGTGGTGGCCATCTTGAAAAATATGATACAAGAAAACCATAAATACTAGCACATCCAACTACCCCTTGTGCTATGGGCTTATAGGACTAGTATTCGGACACCCATTGGGGCAACACCGTTCTCACTAGTATATGGTGTTGAGGCCATTATGCCCTTGGAATTAGAAATTCCAATGTTGTGCATCGCATTGAAAGAGTTCATCGATGATGACACTACGTGGCAAGCTCGACTGGATCAACTGATGCTACTTGATGAACATCACGTGAATGCCTTGGAGCATCTTCGCATTTATCAGGAGCGACTAAAATGAGCTTACAATGTCAAAGTCCACCAGAGAGACTTTGAAGTTGGGGATCTTGTCTTGAAAGAAAACCAATAGAACTCTAATTTATTGCTAGATATGTGAGACAAATTTATGGCTAATTGGCTAGGACCCTACATCATATCTAAAAATATTGGTCCAGGTACCTATCGCCTAACGTCGCTAGGGGGTGTTGAAGAGCCTAAAACTCTCAACATCATCCATATTAAGGCATTTTATGCTTGAACAACATAGTAAAAGGCTTCGAGAGTTGCTTGTAACTTCTCGGTCATCCTAAAAAGCTCCAAACACTCTCATCAGTGGTTTGGTCAATCAAAAAGCTCCAAAGGCATCTGTAAGCCCTTTGGTCAACCTCAAAAGCTCCGAGGGTTTGGTCAAAATCGCTCGGTCATCCCAAAAGGCTCCAAGGGTCCTTAAAACCTCTTGGTCATGTCAGTTAAAAGCCCTGAGGATTTGCTTATAATCACTCGGTCATCCTAAAAATCTCCAAAGGCATCTTTCAGCCCTTTGGTCAAACCCAAAAGGCACCAAGAGTTTCTAAAAACTGCTTGGTCAACCCCAAAGGCTCCAAGGATTCTCAAAATCGCTTGGTCATCCCAAAATGCCCCAAAGGTACACATAATCCCTTTGGTCAATCCTAAAAGCTCCAAGGATTCCTAAAAATCGCTTGGTCAATCTAAAGGCTCCAGAGGCATGTACTCATCGTTTGGTCAATTATGAGGCTCAAAACCCATAAAAATTATAAAATCAATAAAATCCAAAAAAAATGGTAAAGCATAAAATCCAAAAACATTTGCATTTGCATTTGAATTTTGCATTTTCATTTTGCATTTACACATGCATTCACTGCATTATTGCATTGCATATAGGCATTCATCATCCGTTGCATTCCGTAATAGAAGGCATTGTGTTTGTCAGTCTTACAAACGATGCCACGTTTGTGTTTAAATCATGCATCTCTACATTTATCATAATCCATCATTCATGTGAGTAATTGTGTTTTTCAACACAACCTATAATGTTGCTATGGAGATATACTAGGGTTTTTTGGTCACTCAGCCATACCTAGTGGTCTTATCAAGAGTTGGTAGAAAGCTTGCTTTGCTTTTGTAGCTAAGGTTCAGTTAGTATAGCCCTTAGCATATCATAAGCCTATCACTAATCAACAAATTTAAACAATCCTAACAAGGACTAGGGGAAGATGAAAGCCACGAAGCAAGACCGGGTATCCTGAAGTGAAAAGAGTTATTCTTGCTTATCCCTCTGTGCGGACGGTATGGGAAATGTTGGCAGTTGGCAAAAGGATAGGTTAGTTCCCTATTTAGAATCCCTTGCTTACGATAAAATGAGCAATATCCCAAAGAGATATCCCACATCAATCCTCATGATTGATACCCTAGATCGATATCATAGATCGACTCCCTAGAGTGATATCCCATATTGATATCATAAGATCGATATTCTCAATCGATATACCAAAAATAGTTTTTCCAAGTAAATCCCCCCAAAGGAAAGTTTTTGAAGAAAATTATCAAATGTAAATGCCGAAAAGTGAAGATCAAGTGAAGATCAGAAAACAGGCTTAAATCAAAGTTCAAAGTGAAGATCAAATGAAGATCATAAATCAAAAGTTCGAGCGGAGATCAAATGAAGATCCAAAATCCAGTTCGAAGAGAGATCAAATGAAGATCCAAAGATAGTTCAGAATGAATATGGAATCGACTCCCTTGCTTCACTACATATGAGCAAGTATCCCAAAAATTGAAGGATAGAAAGGAATGAGCCTGAATCCCTGGAATTGTTAGCACTACTATACCTTACGCATGATGATATGTCTGACGCATTAGCACCTCGCTTATGAACAAGACCAATGTTTGAATGTGGAAGAGCTAGCTTCAGGTGTCCTGCATTGCCTAGTGGCTTAGTCCAACTAAAATCTAAACTTGAGATTGGATAAGACATTTGTGGAACCCCTATCTTAGCAATGGGCTGAAATAATCCTGCCTGACATCGGGGAACGCTCGTGTCTTATCTTAAAATAATCATGTGCACACATAGGGATAATGAACAGTTAGGGTCTATCCTAGCAAAAGCCTTTTATCTCAGAAGTCTAGTGTGGTTAGTATGCAACTTTTGATAAGTCTATTAGGGTGTTTGAGTCTCATGGAAAACCTCAAAATTTTCTCCCATAGCAACAAAATGTCAAATATTGCAACCATATAAATCATCAAATTGCAAAGTATCGAATCCATGATACATCTTTATATAAAGCACAATCAACATATAGGATAGATACCGGATGGATATTAGAAATAATATTTAGACGACCACTGACTATATCGTGCATATTTTTCAAATTTTTCAAAAGAAAATAGAATGACATATTATATCATTCGCATTATAAACATCGCATACCATTGCATTTCATATATGGGTGATTAATTGATTAAATTCTTATCTTAAGGATTTTCAATTACATTCATGATTTTTATACATTCTGTGGTGTCATCCATTAGATTGATAAACATATTTGCATTTATTCCTTATGTTTTAAGTGATTAAAGCATACAAGTTCATTTACATTAGATTAGCATCATGTAAATAAATCATTACATACATTAATGCATACAAGAAAGCAATATCAAATATGCATTAAGAAAAGAACATTGCATCCATATGCATCCATCACAAAAAGCACATCTAAGCATCTAGATCATTGCATATCATCATCATAAATCAAATAGCTATCTAGTGCATGTCATCCATACATCACATCATATAGCATCAACATAACATAAGCATTGCATCCATGTGCATCACATAAACATAAAATCAAAAATAAATGAGTACACAATAATGAGCCATAAAATAATGATCAGTCATATCATATATAAATATGTGTCTCAGAGTACATCGAGAGTACAAAAATGCCCGTAGGCTACAAATGTGTAGGTCCTCGACCTTACACCAAAAATGATATATATCAAAAATGTATCCTACAATAGTAGAGCTCTAGCTCTGATCTGCTCCCCCTGTACCGGAGCTCTCATCACCTCCCTCAGTACTATGCTCAGGAGCCTGCTCTGCCTGCTACCTTGTTGTCTGCTATGGACCCTACTGAGAGCCCTGAGTACCACCTAGCCCGAAGAGGCCTAGCACTCATCCAACCACCACCTATGCAATGGGCACCTCTGTGCATCAGGACCTATGGTTGGATGTTGCAGTAGACTACCCTACCTCCCTAGTCCTGGTGTGACTACTGTCACCATGTGTACTAGAGGACCTATGTGTCCTCTCACTCCAATGGGTGCGATGGCTCGAGCTAGCAGTAGACTGTACTATAGTCCTAGATCTAGTCCGTTGGGACTCTAGAGCATACGGATCCTTAGGAACCTCTGCACCTAACATCTGTATGTATCCAACTAGCTGGTCCACCCAAGCAACCTTGGATGTGTGCCTATCATTGGTACTCATCAACAAACCCTGCAAGTGTTGGATCTCTACCATAGGATCCCGACCACCTGGTAGTGTTGCTACTGGTGCCATCGAAGGCCCCATAATCACCTAAGAGGGTGGAGGATCCCCCTCTGTGCCCTAAGTAGATCTCACTCTACTACTATTGCATCCCTCTATGCTAGTGCCAAATCATGAGCACTGGTGAGCTCACCAACCTGGGTCTCTACTACTATAGCTCATGTTATTAGGCTAGCAATCTACTACTTGGTTTGCATCAATCGATGATCTCTGTCAGTCAACTATGCCTACAGAGTAGCGATAGTAGTGTCTCACTCCCTCTGTTGTGTCTAGAATCACCCCAACTGACTCTGTAGGTCAGCCACCTATGCCAAGAGTAGTCCCTCTACACTATCAGGAGGGACCTCACCCTCCTTGAGAGCCTCCTCATCAGGGTCAACCTCAGGAGCCTCCTCACTTGTAGCCTCTGTACCCTAGCCACCCTTTATCTACTGGTGCACATTACACCCATCAAGATCCACCTCTACCCCTACCTGATCTGTAGCTCAGCCTAGAGGCCCTATCCCATACCAATGGAACATAGACCACCATCCATCATACTCTAGAGTGGTCATAGCTCTATCAACTCTAGTCTCTTGGAAGTCATCTAGAGCATCCCCTAGAGCTAGAGGCTGGATCCATGGTAGATCCCTCTCCAAAGCTAGGCGCCTATAGATAAATGGGATCTTCGGGATGTCCTACACCATGCCAAACTAATGTAGGATATGAGAGAAAAATTGGTACTCTCTGATCTTGACCTTCTAGTTGAGTAACCATCTATCTCGATGAGCCTATCGAAGCCGCTCACCGGCCTCAGGCTAGTCAGGACACTCCATGTAGGGCCACCACTCGATATCATCTGGCCCGAGTCTTACAAACCATGTAATATAATGTTGGACGTCACTAGCATGGGTCCTACTTCGAAAGCCCTCCTCCTCCTAAGGCTAGCAAGTAGCATAGCACTGATGGGCATCATCGATCTCTATAATGTGTAGTGGCAGCTCCCCAAGATGCTCTATCCTGATATGCTACCAGCCCCAAATCTAAAGAAGTAGACTGCAGCTGATCCCCGATGGCTCCTATCAGTAATCTGGTAGAGCTCTCGATACAACTGGCATAGTAGAGTACTCCCCTAGGCTAGGAGTAGTGGCTATCGGATGGAGCTCTAAACAACTCTACGCATAGTGGCTAAGAGGTTCTAGGGAATCCTCATGCCCGAGGAGTCTGGAAGCACAACTTGCACCACCAGGTGCATGAAAATGACCTCGCGCATGGAGAAGACATTCTTCCCTTACCAATAGCCGATGTGGACCCCTCCATGGTCAATGGCGCATTGAGCCTCCTCGCTCCAGGCATCGAAGATGGCATCAAATATGGACTCCTTAGCTCTAGAAGTCGAAGAGATGATGGCCTCACCATCAATGGGGATCCTAAAGATCTTGTAAATGTCCTCTAAGGTAACTATCATTTCACCTGTAGGTAGGTGAAATGTGTTGGTCCGCATATTCTAGAAGCCAAGGTGCCAATAGGCTGATCTACCTAGATAGTGGGTAGAGTAAATCCAACAACTCCGAACCACTCTCGCTCCCTAGGAGTGAGCTCTCCATGGAGAGCCTTAAGAATGTCAGGCTCTCGAGCTCTAGAGGTCAACCTCTGAAATAAACAACATAATATAATAAAAAATCTAACTAAAATCATCAAAAATAGTTAAAAATTGATAAAATTGCAAAAACATGTCATCATGCAGGCCTACAAATCAAATTTGTCATTCAGACAGGTCAAAAATGCATTAAATGATATTAATTGCCTTTTAAAACTTAGAAAAATTAAAAAATTTATAATTTTTTTCTAAAGTTGGTGAACCACGGGTCAACCCTGTGGTCCGCATGCGATCAAAAATTGATCATTGGGATTTTGAATGCTGACCACAACTGGCAGCTGTGGTCCCCAATTGACCAATTGGGAACCACAACTAGTACCTACGGTCTCCAATTGAGATCCCATTGGGTGCGATACCATGGCCAAAAATGAAAAAAATAATTAAATTCTAAGCTACCCTAGCCTAAGGTGAGGTTCATTGCCAATATTTTAATGAGATTGATTTACCAATTACTTAATTGGGTTCATTTTTAGTGGTAATGGATGCGAGGTCTTGGTTTTTGAATTACCTTACCCTCGCCTCATCCGTCGCAGCTCGAAGAAGCTTGCCCGTGCTCTACCATCGTGTTGTGAGTAGGTGTGTGGGTAAAGTTTGGTAGATTGCAGGTGAGTTCTCAGTTGTCACTGTTAGAGCTCCAGATTTGCAAGTCGTTATCATGGAATAATGAGAGACATTTGAAAATTGAGACTTTTTATAGGCCTCTCATGTTTTGCGCGGACCATAGGCCCTAGCCACGGTTCCCAAAATTGCAAATGGGAACCGTAGACCCTAGTCGCGGTTTGTAACTAGCAAAAAATTTGGGAAAATCCCACCATGGGAAGGGCTAAAAAGATAAATTAATGCCTCCCATTGGGTCAGAACTCAATAAAAGTAAATTAATTTAGAAATTTGGTGATAATCAAGCATCGGGATCCAATTAAAAATAAAAAATCTGGCTGAGATTATAAAGTACATTCAACCGAGGTCATCGCTATGACAATCCTTTCATGGAGCGATGCACCTCCCAACCAAATAAATAAACTCAATTCATAAATCAAAACATTCAAAAAAATCAAATAATTAAAACACCAAATGCGCCTCGTATTCAGTAATTTACCCTATACACTTGGCGGTTGCAACGACTTGTGATCCATGCAATCCGACAGGATGAGTAAATTACCATAAGGACATTTGGGGTAAAATTGTCATCGTTGATCTGATATGCTTCTTTTCAATCCCTAAGAAGGCCTTCGTGACCAGACTGCTCCATGGGAATGAGGCATTGCATGTCATTTCTTCTATGACCTCTTTTCAGCAAATCATCGATAATTTGATTCAACACAAATCTGATTGGATTTGTATCAATTCGATTCCCTAAGATGGCTATTGCAGCCTGACTGCTCCATGGGATAGAAATGTGCAAATACTATTAATAGTTGGAATCAAAAGCTGAACTAGGCCTAGCCAATGCATTAATATGCTCAAATCTAAATTTGTTCAGATCATCCATGGTGGTCAAGCGACATCGTCGCTTTATTCATTGTCATTACCCTCATCGACTCATCGCTTGAGGGGGTAGTCATAATATCAAATCATAATCAAAATCAATAGAAGATCCTTGAAATCGTAGATCCCTTGATCTTGTCAAAATTGTGTTCATCCTTGCGAATCATTGTCAACAACTATCATAAGCTTACCCCTTTGCTTGGGGAAAATAGCAAATATGATAATTAGTTTGTAACTCTCATCCTTTCGGTTATATAGGCCTAACTCCTATTGTAGCACCAAAGCTACTCGAATGTCTGATGATGAGTGCAAACTCTTTCAAATTTAAGCCTCCAAAGAGTTGGAAGCAATGATTCTAGGATGCACATCCTTTTGCTTGGACCTAGGGCATCTAATGTTGATCTGACTAATGATCATCATAGAACCTTCGACATCATTTTAGGAGGTCTATTTTTTCTCAGCGTTGTTCGATCTCACAATGCATCTCAAAAGGGGCATCTGTAGACACCTAAAATATGTCATGTCGAGGGTGACTACTCATATGGACATGCTACAAGACCATATGGAAGATCTTGGATAGACTCCAAGATAGAGCAGTGGTTCTAACCACTCAATTTGGGCTCCTTGGCCTAATCATTCTAAACCATAGCCCAGACCTATGGTTTACAGTTGAACCATGGCTGAGACCTACGGTTTACAGTCTAGACCGTAGTTGTGACCTGCGGTCTTAATTGGAGTTCAGTTGACCTTCAATCCGAGCCAAATCGGTTGGAACGACCATTTGATCTAGAAGAAGGTGGTTAATGGATGGAAGATTCTAGAGGCTTCCATTCCAACTATCCTAACCACCTCTTCTTGATCTTGGCTTCTCCAGGAAGCCACCCCCAATCCTAGGGCATCCTATAAATACCCCCTCCAAATGGGGAGAAGATATAGATGATTTGTATAGTGAAGCATTGATGAATTATCGAGAGAGAGTTAATTGATCAAGCGAGCAATGAAGCCCTATCAAATTGCATACTGAATTCATGCATTTGAGAAGGCCACTTTGCTATTCACCCAAAGATCAATTTGCCATGGAAGTTCTAGGAGCCTAGAAGAACCAAGAAACGCAAATCCAGGCAAACGAAGGCCCATCATAGTGATTCAACCACCAAACCTATCAGAAGGACACCGAAGGCGACCCTTGAACATCAATTGGACAAGGAGGTCAAGCCCACTACCCTTGGAATTGAGGGCAAGCCTATCAGAGTGCTAACCGTGGCTTTCAGCCATGGTTTACAGTGCAGACCACTCACTAGAGCTGTGGTTTGCAGTAGAGGTATAACCACCTTCCTCTTTTCATTTTTGTCTGGTTAACTAGCTTAGATTAGTTGTTTTCATGGTTTAAATACATTTTAGCAGACTTCTAACCATAGAATTAGGTTAGATTAGCTTCTTTATGTTTATGCTTCAATTAGGATATTAATGGTTCTTTATGCACCTTTATTCCTTGTTTTACACATTTAATCCATGCATAGTGTAGCTGCTACTTATCTTTACGCTATTATATGAATCTTGATTCGATTTGCATAGCTTAGAAGCACTTTTCATGTTTTCTTGATTATGCATGTTTAATGGTGTCATTATGCAATTTACCTAAAAGGGCCTCATCATGAGAGGCTGCCTATATTTTTGACATTCTTGTGTTGTTTCTTGATCGTAGGGAACAGTTTCAAAGGAGAACCAACCATCAAGTTCCTTCCCCATCGCGAAGAAGAGGGCACCTCCACCCTAGAGCAGTTCGTGTCATCCTGAAAGGCACTTGGAAATCACACCTACCCTTAAGAGGGAAACAATTGCACACTCCTATTGTAATATTGTATCAAAATGATTATCCCTAAGAGGGATGTACCTGTAATTTGATTTTGACTTCGAATACAATGGAATAAAGTGTATTTCTTCTTGATTCATTTGTTGTCAATTTCTTGTTCTTGTATGCATGTTATGCTTTTATCAATTATTGCAATAGGACGCCATCGGGTGTGAGCCTTTTTGGTGGTTACATATAGATAATATGATGCCATGAGTATTCTTGTCCTATGACAAATTATTTCCCTTTATCATCCTATCATGCACATAATTTGAGCTTGAAGAAACACACTACATGTTTTAAAAAAAGGAGAAAAAAATCATGATGTTGGTCCTTTAGTATTTTAGACACCTTCATCAGGGTTATAGATGCCCAACTAGAAAAGGAGCTACATCGAAGTATTATGGGGCTAATCTCCATCAGGGCTATAGATGATCGACTAGCAGTGGAGTATGCCCTCCATGTGGTGACATACCTATCATATTAGCAATATTATTTTGTATAGACCTCTTATCACTTATGGATAAGCTAGCTTACATTAGCTTGTACTACAATTGGTCAGTCAAATATCGCTCATAATTCAAAATGAACCTCGTTGCACACACATTGATCCATTAGTGGCTTGAATTTTATAGGATGGTCTAGGTATTTATGATATTATGATTAGCTAATAGATGAACTTGAATGGTACCACTAGGGTGTCTGAGTTTGTTGAAATACTTCTCAAATCCAAATTTCTTAAGACATTTAAGGCAACAGGTGTTTTCATTATCCATTCCTCATTGTATACATGTTTTACTATTTTGATGTGTATCCTATTCCATTCACCCTTCATTATAATCCCTTACATTCACACATTATCGTTATTCCTAACTCTTGTTATGTATCCATTATGATTATCCTATTTCATGTTATGTCACTATGTTATTGTGACTATGCGTATGTCCTTGATTAATTAACCTAATTACAATTCATAACATGCATACACACATTTTCAAAAAGTGTTCAAGGAATCATTTATATGTCTATACTATCATATCATAACCATCACATCACATACTACATCTATCTACATCATATATCATATATACATGTATCACTCATCATATCTTAAATCACAACACATCCATTATATCAAGACAAAAGACATGTATATATATATATATCACAAATACATAATTATACATCCTCATACTATGACCATAGACTACAATAAAATTACCCTTAGGCATACAATAATACTACACCATCACCAAAAAATATAAAAATGGTGGCTTCCCAAGCCACAACCCAAAAATATCCTCACTATTGTCCATCCATAGTCTTTCCACTCCCATTTACGTCTCCCTATCAACCATGTCCTCCAATATGATTCTATTCACTTTGTCCACTATCTCCACTTCTTGTCCATCTCTTGCCCCTCATAAAAACCATGTGCTTGACACCTATGATGCTACAGGGTCTGTGAATGAAGGCATAGATGGCACAACTAATGACACACTCCTATAGCTCCAACATAAGTGTGATGCTAATAATAAGGGAATTACTACACATGCTCTTAGCATATCCTTCTCTAATATTTATACCCTATCCTTCTTCCATAACCAACTATCTAGCACCCTCTCCTCCCCTCTCATAGCTCTACTACCTTCACTCGTAAAGCTACTATGACTACATCACTAGCTATTATAGATATTTGTGCTTGTAACTATTGCACCTCCTATGTTAGTCTATCCCTCTCTACTATCATAGTTGCCACATGCCTTCATAGATTATCTTGATGTATAACTACCCTATCCCTATCCTCCTATAGGCAGTCTCACTAAGCTTGTAATGTATCCTGGTCTATCCTCTATGACTCTAATAGTTGATATTGCTCCTCTAAAACCACTTTTTACCCCATAATGTCCATAAAATCATCATAATAAAAGGCCTCATTCCCCTTTGATCCAATTCCATCCTCTACATATGCCTCTAGAGCTCCCTCAACTATGGCCTCTAACAGATCGACCCCATTATTCGATCAAGATTATACACACCATGCTAAAGGATCCTCCTCTTATTTATCTCTAGACTCATTACCACCTCTCCCTAGATACCCCTATTGAGTAGCCCACCAAGTATTACACTTTGGTGTCATGCTAATGTCATCTATGTCTGACATTGTAATCACATCATCTAGATCTGCACACCCTTCTACTCCTACAATCACACCACTAGCCATTTTTCTAGCTCAAATTATAAATTTCGAAGAGCTTTGCATGATATTATTCCTCATACCCCTCTCTTTCCTCTTCTCCCCTAGAACAAGTTATGAAAATAAGTGATCCTCAACCATAGTGTCTTATTTATCATTTGGTGCTGGTGATCATCATAGATGGTCACTAGGTGCCCTTGACAAATCATTTTGAATTTTTTACCCCTTGAATATCTCCCTATTTAGTTGAAATTTTTCCAAGCATTACCAAATTTCATCTTCTTCCCATATTTCCATCCATTTTGAAGTCACAATTTTGTGTTTGTATAAGGTTAAATTTAATAATTTTATAAAAACCCAAATAATACCCAAAATTCCCCAATCCCACTTTATAACCTTACAAAAATAAAAAATTACCCTCCTTAGCCACTTCCCCCACTAATCTCTCTCCTACACTAAACCCCTAGTCACCATGTGACTTCCCATCCTCCCTAGTCTATGTACACAATTCCCTATTTTATGTACATAATCCCCTTTGAGCTTAGAATAGATCCACCTCACCCTATCTTAGTCCACTCCTACTTGCCACACCTCATCCATCCTCACCTTCCCTATAACTCTTAATGCCACTTGGTAAGAGTGATGATCTTACCCATCTAAGTGCATTTATGGGGTATGGTGTGCACATGCCACTTGAATGGGGTGAAGACTCTCCTCACCCAAGATAATTAGTAAGGTATGGTGCAAACTTCCTTTGACCATCCTAAGTAGAATTATCTATATTTTCCACATCCCTTCCTCCATACCACATAGTTGTCATGTCACCTTCCAAGTCACCCCCTCTCCCTTGTAAAAATTCTATAAATACCCTCTCTTTGCCTTCATTTACAACAATAATTGAAAACACAAGCCAAAACTCTACCAAAAAATTTAGTGAACCCATTTTGTGTGTGCTCATCTCCTTTTGCAACTATCCTCCTCCTAATGTGTAGATCAATAATGAAAAGCAATATGTCTTTTAAGATGCATGTATCTATATTTTTAAGCTACTCATAGACTAGGGATCAATTCTACTCCAAATTGTATCTAGAAGCCATTAACACCCTATCATAGGTCCCCAACAAGTTTTAACTAGATTTAAGTAGAAAATGTCATAGTCATTAACCCCCTAACAAGTAGTATTCAAGACCGCTAGACCCTTGGAGGTTCACAATAGAGGTCATCCGACCCCTGTCAATTGCATTCCAGGGCCTACACTAGAGATATAATAAATAAAAAATAAAGTAAGGTAAGCAAGGTATGTTTCTTGAGGTTTTGACTTTTGTGACATTTTAATGTTATACTCCCACTTTAATCAAAATTTGTAACATTTTATTACTTGCATATTTTGTTAATTTGGGTCTAACCAAGGTAGACCCATTTTATGCTATTAACTTCTTGTGTTTGGTTGTGTGTAGGTGCCATGGAGGTGCATGTAGCCTAGGGTGGTCAAGAAACCAAGGCTCCAAAACCCACCCATCCTTCAAGGTGGCATAGAAGACCATTTGAACACCATTTTGTAAACTCTTGTAAAAGGGAAACTCCCATATTGGGAAGTCCCTATTGTAAGTCCCTAAGAGGGAATTTATAAAAATATTATTGTAACATATTTTTTTGATCAATGAAAATGGTGTCTTTTATCCCAAACGAGGATTAATAAGGAATCCCTATTTGTTTATTTTCATTCCATAATTCACCCTATTTGCCATTTCACTTGACATAAACCTTGAAATTAACTCTCCAAGAGGTCTTTTTAAGTAGGTGTCATAGATAGGATGAATCCCTTTCTATACTACCTAAGTACCATGTATCAAGATATTTCACATACCTCAAGGTCTCTCTCATGTATGGTCCAATATATTGATAGGACTATCTTATTCCACAAACCAATGGGTATATCAGAAGGGCGGATATATAAAGGTTTAACATATCAAATTGATAGTATATTTAAAGGAGAGACCATTTGGAGAAATAAGAAATCCTTACAGTGTCCACCCCAAAAGTCTTTCGCATAAATTCAAAACTTCTAAAAGGTCCCAACTTCAGACCATGGAAGAAAAACATGAGAATTTTTTGATAGTGGAAAAACTATGGGATATTATGACTAGCAAAAGAACATGACCTCAAGACTTGGATGAAGTAGAGAAATATGATGATGCCCATGCAAAATCATTAATGCTCATTATCCTCGCTACAAATCATGTGATGTAACTACATATTTATGAATTAAATACCTCCAAGAAAGCATGGGATACTCTAACTACCATTTATGAGGGAAAGAATCAATCCACCATTCTTACCCTTCAATCACAACTCCACACATTGAGAGTAGCAAATGGAGAAATTATAAATCCATTTCTTTGTTTACCCTCAATGTTCAATATGATAATAATGTCACACTATCAAAAACCATGACAAATGTAACCTTACTTTGACATAGAAGATATGGGCTTCTTATTTTAGGCTACTTCAACTCAGTAAGCATCAAATTATGGTCGATTTATCCAACATTTTACCCATATTTCCATCTTGATTGGCTTGTTTAGTAGGGAAGCAACAATGATTACTCTTTTAATTAAGCACTCACATAGCCAAAGACCCATTGGATGTTATCCACATTGATCTTTGTGGACCCATGACAACCAATTTTGGTGGTAAAATATACTTCTAGTTGTTTTTTTATGACTACTCTAGGAAGATGTGAGTATCCTTCTTAATATTGAAGTCTAAAGTGTTCCAATATTTTTTATGTTTTAAGCAATGTATAGAAAATAAAATTATGCATTTAATTAAAGTCATTTACTCAAATTAATATGAGTAATATATATCTAATAAATTATCTAGGTTTATTATACAAGATGGGATCAAGCAAAAACTCACTATAGCCTATACTCAATAACAAAATAGAATTTCTAAAAGAAGAACCCATTCCATCATAGAAATGGTTCACTGTATGCTCATAGGAGCCAGTATGAAGCACCAATACTGGGTTAAAGCTATCACCACAACTATGTATCTTCTAAATATAGCATCCATAGAGGTACTACAAGGAGTTATACCTAAAGAAGCCTAGTTTAGGAGAAAACCTTCCATCACACATCTGAGAGTTTTTAGTAGCAAAGTATACATGCATGTCTCAAAGAGAAAGAGGACCAAACTAGATGTGAAATTCCTACCATGCATATTTTTTGCATATGATGATGAATCAAAAAAGTATCAATTGATAAATACAATCACCAAGAAATTATATATAAGTCGAAATGTAGTGTTTCATATAGTATTTGAACTCAAATTAGATACTTATATCTCTCAATATGCTACATCTCTTATTGTGAACCTAGAGTTTGATGAGGAAGCCCAAGAAGATATTTTGTCTATTTTTGAACCTAAATAAATTGTTCCTTTACAATAACAAAGTCTAAAATAAGTCATGAGTACCATCAAAGATGTCAATCTTGATGCACCTCTTGATATAACTTCCACTCAACCATATAGTCACAATATGTCTCAACAGGAAGTAAATTTAGGATCGATGTATTTAGTAATAGAGAATTCAAAACCAACATCAATGAAGGATGAAATTAGCTTACCCAAGTGGAAAGAAGCTATGGAAATAAAGTATAACTCTATGATGAAAAATAAAACATGGGAGCTCATGGATCTACCTAAAGGAAATAAGACCATAGGCTAAGTGGGTCTTTAGAATCAAATACAAAGTATATGGATCACTTGACAAATACAAGGTATGAATCATTGTAAATGGCTATGTACAAAATAAAGAAATTGACTATGAATAAACTCTTACACCCATAGAAAATATGATAACCATCCGTGTTCTCTATGCCATGGTAGTATAATTTTATTGGAAGCTACATCAAATAGATGTCAAAAGTGCATTCCTTAATGGAAATCACCAAGAAGAGGTGTATATGACTCAACCCAAAGGCTTTGTTGAAATGGGTAAGAATAAAAAGTATGCAAAATTATCATTTCTTTGTATGGGTTGAAGTAGGCTTCTGAGCCTAGTACATCAAAATTGATGAGCATGTATTAGAGCATGATCAAAAGAAGTCCCAGATGTAAATCTCTATCTCAAGAATGTTGAATCTAAGATAGCAATATTGGTGTTATATGTTGATGATATAATTATCATAGGAAATATAGATGAATTGTTAGATTTAATAAATAATGGTTTTAGGTCCGAGGTGTAGACCAATTGGTTCATCCAAACCCCATAAGGGGGGTAGAGTTCCAAGGTTCAAATATCGAGCCTCATCGGACTGAATGCTTGTCCCTTTCTTGGTGCTTTCAGCGGCATAAAAGGTTTAAAATGATTGTGGCATGGTGGTTATAGGGGCGGACTACGCGAAGATCTGTGTGGCGGCTTTTGGGGCGGATAACACCTGTTGCGGCCATAAAAGCTGGACAACCTGCTCGGATTCGTGGCGGCTACCGATTCCACCATGTAAATACAAAAAATAAATAAATAAATAATAGTTTTAAAAATTCTTTTGATATAAAATATCTAGGACTTCTACACTATTGTATTGTCTTAGAAGTTTGGAAAAGAAAAAATTACTTTGTGATATCAAAAGCCAAATATGCCAAGACCCTCCTAGAAAAATATTAGATAATAAAATATAAACCTAAAGCAACACCAATGGGGAAATGGCTACAACTATCCTGATATGACAAATATCCTAAGGTATCTAGTACTCTTTATCATTAGCTAATTGGAAGTTTCATATAACTAACAAACATGAGGTCTAACATTAATTTTTTGTAAGTTATCTTTAAAGATTCATGCAAGATCCTAAAGAAATTGTTTGGAAAGAAACAAATAGGATACTGCATTATGTCTATGGTATAATAGAATATGGACTATAATATAAGTAGAATGATAAATTCTTCTTACAAGGATACACAAACTCTATTTATACCATATTGTTGAATGGCAAAAAAACAACATCTAGACATGGGTTTCATCTAGGATCTAGAACTATCTCATGACATAGCATGAAATAATAGGTAGTAACATTATCATCTACAAAGGTAGAATATTACATTACACAAGAAGTTACGTGTGAGGTGATCTAGTTATGGCACACTCTATCAAATATGGGAATACAAAAATATATCTGACACTATTGGAATATGATAATCAAGGTATTATGTCAAGTATATAATATTTCATGAAATAACAAAGCACATTGAATCTCAATATCACTTCATTCGAGACCACACTCAAAATTATAAAAATTAGCTCTAGTACATTCCAACTAACAAACAAGTTGTGGATATTTTTACAAAGTTACTTCTTGTGTCAAGTTTGAATTATTTTATAACTTTCTTTGTATACCAAATAATGTAATAAAGGGGGATGTTAGAAAAATTTATTACATTAGTTTTGCATTATAATTATGTTGTACATTCTAGTTGGAGCATTATTTTTAATACCTCATTGATTGTATTGGTCTTATCATTTCTAATGATCATTGATCTTAGTGATCATTGATTGTAACAATATTTATGTATTAAATTAGCTTCATGGAATAAATAAATTTTTATTAGCTTCACCATCAATGGATCTCTTTAAATTTAAGATATTAATAGAGACATACAAACTTATAGTTGAATTTTATCAAAAAACACAAAGAATATAAAAAATAAGTAAATAATAAAGACCATAACACTAATTACCAACTGAATAAAGGTAATAATTATACTTCAAGATAAATAGATTCAACTCCAAAATCAAAATTGGAAGCAAACAAAATTTTAAAAAAATTCCCTTGAAGGACAAGAGTGGAAAGTAGTGTGATTATCACAAGAACAACCAATATTAAAGGGAGGAGTGTTGTTCAGTTACTATTTGTTGATTCACAACCCTCTATGTTTACTACACCATTGCCTTTATATCCATAGGATGAGTATAGAGGGAAGTAGATCGTGGAAGCCAAACCAAATGTGACTACTGCAACCACACATGAGGAGTCACAAGAAGAGACATAAAATAAGGAATATGAACTATGCCATCAAGCTATTCAAATATGAAATATCATGTGATGTTGTATCCTTCGGTGCTTGTGATGAGATTTTGGGCCAACCATTTATATGAAAGAAGCATGATGTTTATGAGTCTAGCCCTTAAAGTGTCATCATCAATATTGAAGGTCAATGCTTCAAGATACCAAAGATATCTCCTCCAACCTTTATTTCCTTAATTAATGCTAAAAAATGTAGAAAGAAGATAGACAAAATAAGAAAATTAATTATGTTAATGATCAATTCATAGAGTAGATGTATCGTTGTTATATTAATCATAGAATTTTCACAATAGAAGCAAATGGACTAGATTGTAGTATAATATTATGACCTATTTAATTCACAAATTACAATATCACTTCATTGTAAGGTAAATAATTCCATTGATTTAGTTCCTTGTTCTCCTTTGTCTAATGAAACTATTTATAATAAATAATCCTTAAAAATAATAAAATAAGAAGGTAGATCTAAGAATTTATTTAAAAGGGTACATCAAACCAAATGCTTCACCATGTGACAATCCAATTGTCTTAGCTTTAATAAAGATAGGACATGGAGACTATATATTGAATATAGAGTTTTGTATAATATAACTACAAATAACTACTACGCTCCCTTGGATAGATTATTTGTTAGACTAGCTCTATTGTGTAAATATTTCATTGAAAGTATTTCATTGTTTGGTCCCCTTGTAAATATTAGTAGAATGATTGATATTTTATATTGTATGTGTCAATATGAGAGAAAGTGTAAGATGTCAAGAGAGAGAGAATAAAGAGTCACAGTGATATGTGGTAAGATGAGAATTTTATCTCAATACAAGGAATATGAAAGGATGCATCTCTTAGTTATTAGAGGAGAGTAATAGTCAAAGTATAGAAAAGTTATGTAAACTTATATATTGGAGATATCTCTCCAAGCAATGTAATCAATTAGACTTATGATCTTTTGATATTCTATATATGAGTTATATTTGTGATATATTGTTGTACTAAGATTATTTTTTATTCTAATTAGTGTCATATCTTCAATTCATACTTTATCCTAGATAAATATTTATGTGATTTAATATAATATGGAATCTATCAATGGTATTAGATTTGCCACCTTGGATGTGCTTAGAAGTAGCCATGTTAAGTAAGATGGTAGAAATCAAATCTTCAAGAAAGAGACTATTGAGTTGCATTAAAGAGAAGTGGAAAGACAATTATGCTATAAAAATATAGACACCAAATTTTAGTCATTTGCAATCAAATTTCCACAAAACCACCAAAACACCCCTCAAATCATTGCAAATTCACCAAAACCCCCAAATTATCATAAAGCCACCACCAGGTGTCCAATTTTATCCAAATTCTTCCAAGTTTCCTTTTCTAATTTCTTCAAGTTCTTCTTAATTACTTCTAATCTCCCCAATGTCTTCTAAATTTCCCTTGTCCCTTCTAATTTCTCCTAAATTCCTCTAATTTCCCCTCTTTCCCTCTTATTCCTTCTAATTTCCCTAATTTATTCTAAATTTTCTCGTCCCTTCTAATTTCTTCTAAATTCCTCTAATTTTCCCTCTTTCCCTCTTATTCCTTCTAATCTCTCTATTGTCTTCTAAATTTCCCCTATCCCTTCTAATTTCTCCTAAATTCCTCTAATTTCTCCAAATTCTTCTTAATTCCTTCTAATTTCCCTAATTTCTTCTAAATTTCCCCTATCCCTTCTAATTTCTCCTAAATTCCTCTAATTTCCCCTCTTTCCCTCTTAATTCCTTATAATCTCCCTAATTTCTTCTAATTTCCCCTATCCCTTCTAATTTCTCCTAAATTTCTCTAATTTCCCCTCTTTCCCTCTTATTCCTTCTAATATCCCTAGTTCTTCTAAATTTCCCCTATCCCTTCTAATTTATCCTTAATTCCTCTAATTTTCCCTCTTTCTCTTTTATTCCTTCTAATATCATTATTTCTTCTAAATTTTTCCTGTCTCTATTAATTTCTTCTAAATTTCTCTAATATCCCCTCTTTCATCTTATTCCTTCTAATTTTCCTAATTTCTTTTAAAATTTTCCTAGATTTTCTAATTATATTTCTTCCCTCTAAATTCTTTGAAGGTTTCCCTAAAGTCCTTATTTACCCCTAATTTCCTCCTACCCTGCTTAATTCTTCTAATCATTCTCTTAGTATCCCTAATTTCTTAATTTCTACTTAATTCCCTCATTTATTCCTCCCTTCCCCCTCAAAGTTCTCATAATCCTTCTTAGGCATCTAATTCCTTCATTAAGCCCTTCATTGGCATCTTAACCATAACTTAAGTCTCCATCCAAATCCCAAGGGATATGCACAATAATTTAAAAATCTCCTTCAAATCCCTAGGTCTACCCACAATCTTCACCTACAACCCTCATTTATTCCACTTTGTCTCCCCACCCATATTTCCCTCCAAAGTGGGATAATTTAAAAATGCAAGAAAAGCTCCAAGTCAAAGGAAATTAATTTGGAAAATTAAATGGGTTAGTCCTCCTCACCCTCCATGTCACATTTTAAGCAATTTAAAATTCCATGAGTAGATCCTAATGCACACATATACCCATGCCTCTCACTCTCTCCTACGCCAATTTATGGTATTTGGGAGGGTGAGAGTTCACTCCACCCAAAGCCATTAAATTTGGAGGGTGCACACTCTTCCAAGTGGAATCCCCTAGATTTTCCTTGGCCTTTGCACACCCACATGGTTGCCACCTAGCCTCCACCTCACCTCCATGTCACCTACCCTTACCTCCACCAAATTTCTATAAATCTCCCCCATTTCCATCATTTGCAAAGGAAGAGGAGAGAGCTTATTATTATGCTACCAAAATTTGGCTAAACTTATTTTTTGCCCTTGAAGACTCCATGTGCCATCACCAAAGACCTTGAAGAGCCTAGCCATGTAGACATGGATTTTGCTTGGAGAGTTGAATGTAAACTTTGACCAACAATAATGCCTAGATCAATCGATATTATACCACCACACCTGCACCAAGAGACATTCAAACACCACTATAACCCTCTAGTAGAAGCACCTTGCCTCATCTGCCACTTGGTCCCAACCGTCACCTCTATTTACACTATCCTAATCATCATTGATGGTCACCAATCATCACCTCTAGTTACATAGAGCCAACCATCATTGATGGTCACCCAGACAAACACTAGACATATCACTCACTCAACAAGTAGGCAAATGAAAGTATAAAGTATTACATTTCTTAGTTTTATGAACTTATATCAAGTTTTTGTGAAAATCTAAATAGGTTTTGTTATATTTGTTTTGGAAAGGGTCTCATGCAAGGGAGGTCCCTTAGATGTTATTAATCTGATCTAGTTTGCATGTGTGCAAGGGTGAAGCAACTGACAGAGTACTAGTATGGTCCAATAAGTGTAAAGAAACCCACCCATAAATTGATTATGGCATGAGAAGAGATTGCATCGAGGACATTGTTGTAAAAAGGGACCATCCTCCCTTTCTTTCAAATACATCGTACGTTGTTTAAAAGACCTTTGATAGGGCTATGTTATACTAAAAAAAATCATTATTGATAATATATATATATATATATTTCATATCTCTTAATCTTTTACTTGCATGGTGCATTTTCATGTCTACAAAAAAATTCTATTGAGTTGTGGTGAGGAGATGAAGTGAAGGAGTGAGGAAAATATATGGTTAATATGTTAAAAAGTGAATATGAGTAGAAAAATGGCACATTTGGTAAAATATAGTCGATAGAAGCACCAAGTCTGATGAAACTTACTATAAAGTACAATGTTAAACGATTTGTAAGGGAATGTTGCATTCAAAAGGAAGAAACATTTGAAGGATAATTACATTTTGAGAAGATATCATAAAGAGTAAGTAGGAGGTGATTTTAAATCCTAACACACATGATAAGAAATCTAGGAAGTGCAAGCGCATGGGTCAAAAATTGTAACATATCTATTGTAATATTCAACTAAAGTCAGGAGATTTGTGCAGGCTAGAAATTTGGTAATAGGTAAATCTAAAGGGTTCAAACCTATTCTACCGCTAGTTTATTCAAGTATAGAATAGTGGAAGAACACATGTCCAGAATAAAAGTTACATATAAGAAGGAGGTCCACTTCTATCACTCTATACATGAGGACTATCACCAATGTCAAGACTAGTGCTTCAAAATTGTTTTTAAATTTTTTATTATGAATCTAATATTCAAATCGAGGACGATGCTCATATTCCAAAGCGCAAACCAGAAGCCTCTCAAATGTTTTGACCACTTTCTAGTTTGAAATAAGTGGAAATATTTGTACACATCTTACAAATCTATGTCATCCAACAAAGAATTGCCAAGGCTCTCATGAGCAATCAAAGAAGGATTATTACATTATTTTCTAGTTGCAGATCCTAGGTGTTATGAGTCTAGAGAGATTTTTTGGTGGCTATCAGTTCCATCCATTACTTGAAAAAGTTGAGATAGTTGTTGAATTCTATCCTTTATTAAAAATGAGGAATTAGAAGAAAAAAAAATTAGATACTCTTTTCTTAGAAATATTAGTGTAGATATTATGATTAGGCTCGTACTACTTGCAACTTCAATATTACAGTCGACTTGGATAAATATAGGGACATATGAACATAACAAATATAGAACATAAAATTTAAATATCGTGGTGCTTGGCTCACTTCCAAAAGTCCTACCATTGAACATAAACTTGTTGTGACAAGATCAAATGTGCATATGAAATTCAAGAAACTTGCATTGAATGATGTAAGTCTAAGATTGTTGAGCATGACTAACCAGTGAGCAACATTGAGTAAAGAATACCAATTACTAACAACAAGAAACCAATTCACTCAAATAAATAAAAAGACGTTGGTATTAGATGGTAGAATCAAAATGCCAACATCATTACTGAGCTTTTTTCCCCTATAGTCTAAAGGTGTAACACCTAACTCACTTGAAATCAAAATACCCGAAGAGCAACATCTTGTATGAAAGAGAAATGTCTTGGTATGCGTGGAGAATTTGAAAGGTACATCAATTTTAGGTTTTTTATAATCTAAAGTTTTTTTATAGGCATAAGGATTAAAGTTATATTATTAATAATGTGGAGCAATAAGTAGGAATAAGTAAGATTTATTTAATTCTTGGAGTTATAAGTTGATTGATATAGTCTTTGAAGTTATTTAAATTATTAAAATGGAGTGATAAGGAAGGTATTTAAAGGATTTATTTTTAAATTTGACAATTTTATTTAAAGTTCTTTAATTTTTTGAAAATTGGAAGTTCATTTTAATATTGAAATTTTTTGAAGAAAAAGAAATTTTGAATTTTTGCAAATTAATTAATTTGGGAGACAAAAGGTATTCAACATCAAACTTAGGAAAACATAAATTTGCAAAATTATTTCTTAGTTTCTAAATCTAGGGAGATAAAAGGACTATTACTTCAAAGGTATAGAAAATTAAAAAAAAAAAAAAATATATATATATATATATATATATATATATATATATATATATATATATATATATATATATATATATATATATTTGGGGCTATAAGGTTGTCAACTTAAAAAATATATGTCAAAGAAGAAATATAAAAAATAGAAATATAAAAACATGAATTGTCAAAATAATTGAAGAAGAAAACATATGTATTCAAGAATAAATATACACTCAAGGTGACTCATTAGAAGAAACCAAGTAAATGTTATAAAATTTATAATTTTGTACTCAACATATGATTAAAAAAGTTGAAGAACAAAACGATACATCAATAAAGGAAAAGAGAGTCTTACAATCAATCATGAGAGAAGTCAAAGATGAATTTTTTTAATGCTTGAAAATTATCTAAGTTCAAATCTTCATGAAGTAGTTGAAGACACTAAAGGTTATTTATATTTCCTAATGATATAGGGAAGATAATGTATATAGCATTACTCTTTAATGAATTTATCAAAGGTAAGAATAGCAAACAAGAGTAAATGGCTAAATATTTGAAAAATAAGTTTGTTGATATTACCAGCGAAGTAGAAAAAGAGAATTTTTAATATTTCAACAATGCATAAAAAGTATTCGTAATGATGTTAATTATTGTTATAAAAATATTGTTATTGTACTTGTTAGTCTATGGAAAACAATCTACAAGGGAATAATAACTCTAAATATCTCCAAATTAAGAAAACAAGAAAAAGTTGAAGAATTAGGGAAAAAACCAATGATGAAAGATGTTTTTTTGATACAAATTATTTAAGACCTATAACTAATGCATGTTGTGATACTAATGATCTTTATCAAAAATAAAAATATGCATGTTGTGATTCTCATCAAAATGTGAAGAAAAGATATGATGCAAGCAATGATACTTGTGACTTAGAATTCATGACAAAGATAGAATAACCTGTTATAAAAGTAGATGCTACATTTGATACAAAGGATTTGAATATGGTTTGTAATTATTGAGAAAAATTGTATGTTGTCAAAATTGATGATAACATAGATTCAAATGATGATAGAGATAGTTATGCTCAAAGTTGTGTTGATGTTGATAGATATTAGTCTGATGATATTTTTGGTTATTTTAAAAGGTATACTAAAGGAATTGGTTCAAAATTATTAAATAAAATGGGATATAAAGACACAAGTTTGGGAAAACATGAATAAGAAATGAAAGAGTCAATTGTACCAAAAATAAGACCAAAATGTGAAGGTCTTGGATATACAGGATAGACTAACAGTAATGAGCAAGGGACTAAGTTTGTTATAGAAAAAAATAACATCAAATTAGTGAGAAAGACTGATAGAATTAGTAACAATGAAGGAAAAAAGGTAAAATAAATTTTGTAATAGGGAATAGATGTAATCATTGTGGTAGATATGGATACAAGTTAGAGAAATGTTGGAATCTCTATTGTTGTGAAATTTGTGGACATAATCATTCACAAATATTTTATCTACAAAAAGAAAAGAAATATCACATATTAAAAATGAATTATGGATGGATAAAAATGAATGAATGGGATAAGATAAAATGAATTTTGTATGGTTTCTATAGAATAAAACCAAGTATGATAAAAAAAAAATTAGAATATTATCAGTTTTATCATAAAGAAATAAATTATTATAACCCAAGAATAGCTTGGAAGATGGTCTATCATGAAGTTATGATCCTATAGATATAATATTCTTATGAATGTTCTAGTGGATGACCCAAATACAATGATAATATATAGATGATCCAAATATAAAGTTCCAAAGACAATGACCTAGAGGAAATGATCTAGTGAGAGTGACCTAGACGCAATGATCCAAAGGCAGATACCTAGAGGTAGTGACCTACAGGTAAACCTAGAGGTAGTAACCCAAAGGTATTTACCCAAAGGCAAATACCCAAAGGCAACGCATACATTGATCCAGAGGTAGACACAAAAAAATTATAAAGGAATACCTAATGAAGTTTGCATATATCCAATCATGCCAAAGTCAAAGCTGAAGAATAAAGAGGAAGAAGAATAAAAAAATGAATGCAAAAATCATTCCTACCAAATAATGTAATACAAATGGTGTTAGAAGTATTATATTATTTGACCCCTTGTATATATTAGTAGAATTATCTATATTTTATAATGTGTGTCAATATGATAGAAATTGCAATATGTCAAGAGAGAGAGAATTAAGAGTCACATTGATATATGGCAAGATGAGAAATTTGTCTCAATATGAGGAATATGAAAGGATGGATCTCCCAAATGTTAGAGGAAAGCAATAGTCAGATTACTAAAAAGTTGTGTAAACTTATATATTGGAGACATCTCTCCAAGAAATGTAATCAAGAGTTATTCTTGTGATCTTTTGATATTGTATATTTGAGTTATATTTGTGATATATTATTCTAATGAGATTCATTGTTATTCTAATTAGTGTCATATGTTTGATTCATACTTGATCCTAGATAAATATTTCTATGAGTTAATCTAAGTTGGAAGCTATCGATTTTTCATCAAATTCGATCTAAAATTTAGCTACCATCAACACCCATAGAGCTCACTAACATATGTAAGACTACATTAAAATATAAGGGTTTATTTTAGTGGATGGTTATACCTTTTGGATTGACCAATGCACCTGCCACATTCATGAAGATGATGGATGACATCCCACATCCCTACACTAGATCATTTATGGTAGTTTACTTAAATGATATTCTCATCTAGTAGGAAATAGGAGGAAAATATACAATATGTTTGATAGGTTCTCTAAACTCTTCATAGATACAAGTTATATGCTAATTTAAATAATTTTTCATTTAGCATGACAAAGATTCAATACCTTGGGTATACTTTTAACAAAGAAGGAATCCATGTTAATCTTGAGAAGAATTAGGTAATTAGATATTGGCCTACCCTAAAGACTCTAATGGAGCTTTAGCTTTTTGGTTCTTAACAATTTCTATCAAAGATTTGTATTGGATTTCTCACACATTACTTGGACATTATACCAACTAACCGAGGAAGGTGTCAAATCCATGTTCAATTGGTAATATAATAATAGAGGGAAGATGAGAGGTTAAAGGATCAACTATGTTCATCTCCTACATATTTTCTACCTGATTGGCATCAATCATTAGAGGTAATGATTGATGCATTGGAAGTTGTCCTCATATACCATGGGCATCCAATTGCCTATCACAATGAAATATTCAATGAAGCAATTTGAAAATAAACCACATATGATAAAGATCTCTAATCCATTGTCCAAGCGTGTAAATAGTGGAAGCACTACATATTGGGTAAGGAAACCACCATCCATACATATTATCTTCTAATTTCTCACACTTGATAAGAATCCCCTTTGTTTATATTTTAAAATAAATCATACCTTTTTCCAAATACATCATCTTTAAATATGATAATGTTTTATAGACAATGTCATTTACAAGTGTTACCAATAACAAATATGTATTCCTCTCTTTTACTCATGATTATTTTTCTTGAGTATTCTTTGCTTCACTTTGATTTACCACATTCTTGCTAGATAGATTTTTAAATTTGTCACTACAATGCTCTTCCTTTTTGCATCCTTTAGTTAAAAAGTTCTTACTACCCCATTATCCAATATTCCCATGTTAAAATTTCTTGAAATAATTGTAGACAACATCTAGTATCATTGCTTTTTGTTGGGACTATTTTTCCTTTTTTTTATTGTCATTTAATCCACACTTTGTCTCTTGCTCTTCCAAATGACTAAAACCCCTTTCTTATAGTTTATTCTAAACATATATAAAAGCTTTACGTGGAGAATTACCATTTTTGAAGTACCATGTTAACATTATTTATTTACCATATATCTTTAAACAGTTCCTATCATCTTAAAACATTCCACTCATCTGCCCTCAAGATCAATATGTTATACATAAATAAATTTTTAAATTATTTTCCACAGTTATTTTGTGTTCCCTTTTCTTTTGTAATAATTTAAAAAATATTACTACCATTATTTTTTAATTTTTTATTTGGTACCATTATTTTTTAATTTTTAATTAAATAAACTATAAGTGACTTCTATTAGGGCCACTCCCATAAAACTACCAAAATATTATATTTGCTTACCAGTCAATTGAACCATATCTAGTTTACCCTTTTATCAAAAATATCTTTCATTTCCTTTTCTATATATATATACACCCATTTGTGAAGTACCATGTTAACTTTATTTATTTACCATATATCTCTAAAAGTTTCCTATCATCTTAAAATATTCCACTCATCTGCCCTCAAGATCAATATGTTATACAAATATAAATTTTTAAATTATTTGCCACAATTATTTTGTGTCCCCTTTTATTTTGTAGTAATTTAAAAAATACTACTACCATTATTTTTTAATATTGATTTAAATAAGCTATAACTGACTTCTATTAGGGCCACTCCCATCAAACTACCAAAATATTATATTTTCTTACCAATCAATTGAACCATATATAGCTTACCCTTTTATCAAAAATATCTTGCATTTCCTTTTCTATTATAATATATATTCCCATTTGTAGAGTATCATGTTAACTTTATTTATTTACCATATATCTCTAAAAAGTTCCTATCATCCACCCATCTACCCTAAATATCAATATGTTATACAAATATAAATTTTTAAATTATTTGCCACAATTATTTTGTGTTCCCTTTTCTTCTCTAGTAATTTAAAAAATATTACTACCATTATTTTATAATATTTATTTAAATAAGCTATATGTGAATTCTATTAAGGCCACTCCTATCAAACTACCAAAATATTAAATTTTCTTACCAATCAATTGAACCATATCTAGCTTACTTTTATCAAAAATATCTTTCATTTCCTTTTCTATTATATATATATATATATATATATATATATATATATATATATATATATATATATATTTTTTTTTTTTTTTTTTTTTTTCAATGTGATATGTTTTCATAATCATCTTCTTGACATTTTTTTTTATTAAGAGATAAAATCTCACTTGGCTAATTGCCTCCTAAAATATGAATTCACCAAAATGAAGATCAACACACTATAATTAACAAAACTAAATGCTACTTGATTTTATTCTTTATAAATATGCTCACATTTCCAAAATATTACCTCAAACAATAGTTAATTAATATCAACAATAATGTTAATTTTTATCCAATCCCCTCATTTTTTTATTGCATTAATGAGAATTTGTGAATCCCACTCAATTGAAATAATTCCATCATTTTTCAATTGCATATTTAATTCTTGTAAGAAATGGCCCAGCCTCTCCATAGTTGTTAGTTGAAGTTCCATATGATCCCAAGTATGTGAGAAGAATTTTACCTTCATTATTTAGAAAAAAAAAACACCACCCATGCTAGCTTTTCTTAGATTTTCTTTAGCATCATCAAAATTAATTTTGATAAATCCACTTTTTATAAGGAAATCCTTTGTTTTAATACTATTGTTGCAAATGATCATTATGTGTATATTTAAATATTATAACCAAGTGGTTAGCATATCTTTGAGCATCATATTTGTAAGCATTCTTCAATAGAAGCAATAATATAATTTCAAACAACATGATTTTGAGATTTATTTCAAAATATATATTATTTCTTTAAAGACATAAATTCTAATAAATAATAACAAGACCAATTCTCTCTAAATTATATAATATTATATTATTAAAATAAATAATCTAAAATTCTTATGATAGAATTTTGTTCTACATTAATACCTCCTCCTTTTCTAACATTTTATCAATTATTTTGGAGAAAACAAATAAAAAATAAAAGAACAATAAAATAATTTTTTTTTTGATATTTTATAGTCTTTTCACAAAATGCTTGCCACAATAATTGCGTGCCTCATCGTGGAACTTTTGAAAGTGACTTCTATAGTCTTTTGTAGACAAAGGTAAACTTATTAAATATTATTTTACATTGCATTAAGTCTAGTGACATATTCCATGATTAAAATTTTATTCTAGTTAATACATTTCTATCTATCTATATTTATTATTGGCACTAATACCTGGACAAAGGCAAACCTATTCCATTAAAGTACTTTTAATGGAGTAGAAAATTGGATTTTTCAAATGAATTTATTCCCTGTGGAAGAATTGTTAGCTTTTAATGCAGTTGCAATGGGATATAGCAATTGCAAGATGCAAAATAATATGAAATAAATAAATAGACATGACTAAAATATGCTATAAACAGAAATTATGGAAATGAATGCAATGTAGCTATGGAGAAAATGGACACTCCATGAATAAAGCTATTGGACTACATTGCACCCATCACCAATCTATATGGTGATCTACATAGCACTATGCTACTGCCTACAAATATGCTACAAGCTTGTTATGAGATTGTTACAATGAGGCCCTTTCCATGTGGTAAGATAGGTTCCTTGGCCAACACTCTACCTAGTTGTACAAGGGACACCTTGCACATATATAGCTTGCACATTGACACTTGTGCATTTATTACATTGCATGAAGTAACTAGATAACTTCCCCCTAAAGTAATCTAATGTCCTAAGTATGTACCTAGGAAGGTACAATTACATGACCCAAATGATGTAATATACTCTATCTCTAACACCCTCCTGTATTACATTATTTGGGTATTGAAGACTTTAGTATTCAATGTGGATCTTCTTCCATTAGATGATCTTTGGCTTGTTTAGGTTCATCATCTTATTAATCTATCGAACCACCTTTATTGTTATCTTTGCGAATATCTTCATTTGAGTTTGATTGATGATGATAGAGTAGAGAATGGTGCAATTGTCCTCTCATATTCTTGATTTTGATTCTTATATGCTTACCTTTGTGGTGTATTGGTTCTTCATTTTCTCCAACCTGTTCCTCTAAAAATTTGTTAGCATCATTTTGAAACACCACAATATCTTGTGATATTTCCATTGAGTATAAAATATATGTATTTACATGGATTGATCTTGTTGCTTGTATTTAAACTTGATTCATGATGAGACATGTATTGATTACATCCATATATCTAAAATTGATCATATACTTGTTTTCTACTAATTTGCTTACTGAAATGAGATTGAATGTTAATCTAGGAATATACAATAATTTTTGTAGTAGAAGATTTGGAAATTATTTGCTTGGTGTTACACATCCATATCCATGTATAGGATAAGTTTGGCTATCTGTAATTCTTATTCTGTAGCCTTTAACAACTTCAAGGTAGTCAAACCATTGTATATTTCCTGTCATATGATGACTGGCTCTTGAGTCAATGTACCACATGTTTTCATGCTTTGTAGATTGGTTCTTGTTGGAGCAAATTTTACATTCATTGTATGACATTCCTTTTCCCATTTGAATAAGTAGAATTCTCTATGGACTTTGAAGAAATGAGATAGGGTTTTCTTTGTAGTCTACCTTATGACTCCCTACTTTAGGACATATGAACCCTAATTGAAGTATATAAGCTTGATTTGATGAAACCTTTATTAATCCTTAGGCTTTGTAGACTTCCTTATGTCTCCCTAGTAATGAGAGTATATATACCTAATGGAATTTTAGGTTTTGTAGAAATCTTATATCTACCCAATGGATTTACAACTTGATTATCTTTGGTAGATGCTATTGTTATAAAGTTTTGTAGAATACCTTATGACTGCATAGTGATTTTAGAATATGATATAATGCTTTTATAAAATGTAGTTCAATTTTAGATTGATTTTGTAAAGTTTTATAAATATCAAAATCTACTTTTCTAACACCTTATTAATCTTATTGAACTAAGCACTTTTCCAAATTTTGAAGAGGTTTAATATTGGATTTATTTTATCCCTTTTGTGAAATTTTGAGATAGGAATATTATAAATTTCCAACCTTAGGGAAAACCTTAATAACCTCTTTTAATATCCCTTAGCATTTGATTCTAGTGTTTCTAATTTTCAAAAACTTGGTTGGGTGTTGTAACCCTTATAGCTCCCAAATATAGAAAATTAGAACACGATAATATTTGCAAATATTTTTAATTTGATTTTCCATTAGAAACCATTATTACTCAAATATTTAATATTACAGATATTTTATTAATCTAATATCTTAATTCCCTTTTAATTTTGCTTTCAATGTGTTTGATTTTTTTAAATTTCAACCTTGGTGTATAATCCTTATAACTCCCAAGAATAAAATCAAACTATAATGGGAATTATTACTTACCTTGCAACATTGATGTTCACAATTTTTGATGCAGTATTCGGGCATGAATGATAGTAATGACAACATATTTTGCCTTGGGTGCTTCAACCAATGTATAGCCTTGGGTTTCTCTTGGTTTTGGTGCTTGAAGAATGGCACCCAAATTCTAACTTTTTTGGCTCCTTTTAACTAGAGCTTTAAATGCTCTTTCACTTTCCTCCACACTACAATTCAGCCTTGTGTGAAGTGCTTTGAATGGATATACGCGTTTTAAATTCCCTTGGTTGTTGAACCCTTTAAATGGATCAAGAATCTTTACAAACATGATAAGTGGTGCGGAAGATACACTTCATAGATGCTTGAGGAGTAGATGGGAGTTACTAAGCACTTGTCTTGCTCTTGTATGTAATGTATGAGATGTTACAGTATTCTTGGTGAGCGCTTGACTTCCTCTTCAATATGGACACTCCTAGAATCTTTCAAATTTGGACAAGTGGTGCTCATATGAATGTAACCTCTTCTTTATTCTTTGTAACTTCCCTTCACTGACTGCTTGAAGTAATGCTTTATTTATTTGATATTATGAATGAATATGGTGCCTTAGGAGGCTTGTGCCAAGTGGCACTTTACATGTAACTCTTTGTTATAATGCTCCAGGATGAATGATATACCTCCTATTCCCTTTCGTATGCTTATTATTTTACTTGCTACATTTCTTGGAGAGAAAGAAACTTCTTTCTTTTGCAGGTGCTTCGATGAGGATGTTGGATGATGCTAGTTGTGATGTCCTTTGATTCAATGACGGTTATGTCATTGATCTTGGTGTTCCTATTTGTGGATGTTTTCTCTAAGCTTAAAACCTCAAATTTTACACCTATTCTTTATACCTTCAATGTGCTGATTTTGTCCTCCTTTCCATGTTGGTTTTGATGCCTTCTTTTTTCCTTTTTTGAACCTATTATGCATTTCCTTCTTTGTAGATAATATTGCTCTCAAATATGACGTTTATTCTTTCCTTGTGTTATACCTTGAAGGCTTGTAGGTTTGGCTATATAGAATGGATAAGATGTGAACCTTTTGAGAGGCTCCTTTGCTACGCTCAGAGTGTGCTAGTGTCTAGCTATTTTAACCTTGTATAATGTGCCTTTATGGTACCTCAAACTCTGCCTTATCACCTGCGTAAAAAACCTTAGAATGGTGCAACAATATGTAATAATTTTGGGATATAAAAACACCCCTTTTGCACCCCTAATTTTTTTATTTTATGGCATATTTTTGGATATGTTCTTCTAAATATGCAACTCTCATTTTTTTTGGTTTTATGAAACCAACTTATAACCAGTTTTGTAGATGCAATATAGCATAATAACACTTATAGTGCTTTGAATCTAAGACTCATCAAGTCTCCATTTGAGATAATATTGCTAATTTTATGTGGCTATTTTCTTCTCCAAAACTTGGAGGATTTGAGCTGTTTTTGGTGGATTCCTTTGGCCACTAAAAGTTGTAGATTTTGGTGCACTAATTATGTATTTAGACACTTGATGCTAATATGATTTTGTGCCCTTATCAAGAACACAAACACTAAGATTTTTTAGAGTAATATAGTAGTGCAAATGAACCCACTAATATTTCACTTTTAATGCACTAACAATCTCACCTTATCACTCCAATAAACTCTCAAAATAACTTATAAGTGCACTTAATTCATTTACTGCTGCTAATAAAGAATAATATGAAATGAATCTTCAAGATTTATTTAGCAATTTCACTACAAACAAAGTTGTAGAAACTAGTCTTAAATTTCCTTCCAAAGTAGATATTTTGTAGTTGATAGATAGTTGTAATTTTGTAATCTAATAAATTCCAAATATAATGTGAAAAATAAACCTTAAAAGGAATTTTTCCCTTTTTGCACTTTTTAAGACTGTAATTCAATTTTCCTCTTTTACGACTCTAATCCAATATAAGGTACTTTAAAAAATCTAATAAGTAATCTAATTAATGAATCTACTTGCACCAATAGTTTCTTACCTTTTTTGAAAGCTTTTGTAGCTCTTTTGTAGCTTTTGTAGAGGATGTAGATCTTGGTGTCTAAGATCACCAAGTTGTTGCTTTGAGTAGGATCTTGCTTCTTAGTTTATTCTTCACCAAAAAGTGATCTCGAACTTTCTTTTACGAGCCTAGGTATTGGTGATTTGATCCTTCAAGCAATCTTATCCTTTTGCTATATATTTGAAGAAGTATTTATCTCTGAAATGATGCCTTCTTATTGTGAGAGGTAATCTTCAAATCCATCAAATTTGGCAGGCTTCTCCCATCTTCAAGTCTTCTTTTCAAATTTTGACTTCAAGTAGGATATTTTTCTCGAGATTTTGAATGTCTTGAGGTCTTCCAAATCTTCTTCTGATATCTGGAACTCCTTAAAAAATTCTTCTTCTTTTTTAGGCTTATTTTCGGATGGCAAAAATTGTCCCAAATCTTTCACTATCTTATACAGTGAATTTCTCCAATAAGTTCTCCTCGGAACTCCTTTGATGATTTCTTCAATAAGAATCTCCAAGCCTTTTACTGGATGCTCGTTGAGGCTCTCTAATGTCTTTGATCTTGCAGATTCTTCTGGTACTACTTGAGAACTTTTCTTCAACCTTATGCTTCTAGAAGTATTGGTGGTGAGATCTTCTTCTAGATCTCTTATTCTACTGCTTACGGATTCGAGCAAGACTCTCCTAGTCCTTATTTCTTCCAAGAATGGAAGATTCTTCAATGAGATCTTCTCCTGATATCTTTACTTTCAATTTTGCTTTAGGTACTATATTGATTCTTAAGAAGATACTCTTCCTAAATTTCTTTTAGGAAGTTTACCAACTCACTGAATCTCATTTCCTTGCAACAAAGTATTAGTATTGAAATATGAATCTGCTTTTGAATGATATACTCTCTTCTGGAGTCTTCTTCAAGATCAAGGCTTTTATAGCCTTTTCTAGATCAAGGCTTCTATGGTATTTTATTCTAGATGAAGGCTTCTATGGCATTTTCTTTTTATTTTGTGAAGTTCTCAATCTAGAAATGGAGATCTTTAGTCTTCTCACTTCACCATTATTCTTCTCCAGAAGTCTTCTTTTGTAGTATTCTTTTCTTGCATAAGGAACTAATCTTTGCACTATGAAGGCACATCGACCTTCGGGTAACGAAGTTGAAATATCCTAGATTTCTATTATAGGATGTGTCCCAATCATTCGAGAATTAATATTCAACAACAAAAGAAACTAATTTTGGGCGAGAAAATGAGCTCTGGCATTTTTTTCCTCTGAACTAGGGTTTCTGGAACTTCAAAAAATCTAGGGCATCATCTGGATTGCAGAAGTGCCTTCGGGGTACGGTGGATCTGAAGGCTAGATCGGTGCCCCAGGAGGGTCCAATGGGGACTTCTCCGGCTCCTTTTCCAGGGAGTAGCGGCTCATACGCAGATTTTTTTAAAGAAAATTCTCCTCCAAAGAACGACGAAGCTCAAAAAATGGCATATAAAATGCTCTTCACGAGCTGCTTGGGAATAGGTCGACAAGCACCTCGTGTGAATGGATGTTTGCCGCGAGGCCGAAACCAGGCCAAAAATTGTCATCGAGCCAAGTATGGTTGAAGAATCGAGTCATTTACAGAGCTAATCACGATTTAATCTGCAAGTTCATGGGTATACGTCCTTCCCTAAATTTTTTGCACTCTTGGATCCGCCAAAACTGGGAGCCTCACGGTGAGTATTCATTGTGGTTTATTAGCAATGGATATTTTATTGTTAGCTTTTCGTCTTTGGCCGATAGAAATAAGGCTTTCGAGTCAGAGAAGAAAAGTCATGGCCCGACAGGGCTATTTGTTCAGCCATGGAGAGTGGGATTCGATCCCCGAGTTGAACCTACTGCTTGTCCCAGTATGGATCCGACTATATGCTCTCCCAATGGAATTATGGAGTGAGCTAGGTGTTGGCAAGGATTGGCAATTCTATTGGAAGACATCTGGGTGTTGCCAGAGACACACTTGAAGGGAGCATGGCGGTGTATGCAAGAATATGTGTGGAGATGGATCTCGGCCAGCCTTTGTTGGTAGAGATGGAAATTGAATTGGCAGGTCTCTCCTGGATTCAAAAGCTGGACTATGAGGCCCTACCCTTTAGATGTAGGGTTTGTCACAAACATGGACATTTGGCCCGTTTCTGCCCTAATAATATGAATGCTAAAATGGAGGCCCCTTTAGGAATGCCAAACCTGCCTAAAGAGGATAAGGCAACACTTAATAAAGATTCTAATAGCACCGTTCGGGGCCGGGAAGCTCGAGAGAGAGGGTTTTGAACAGACCCGAGAAGAAAAATACGGACAAAGAAAAAAGAGGGAAAGGAGCAATCCCATCTCAGACCTGCCAATAGGTATGAGATATTTAAGTCTCTGGTTGACGAAGAGGAACAATTTATGGAGGGCATGGAGGGTATTAAGGAAACTTCTAATATTCTCGGGCAACTCCCTCTCTCTTCTCCTCCCGTCATACGACAGGTAGTTGAACTCTGTGAGGTATCACGGCCAGTGTGTTCGGGGGCTTTAGTAGTGCATAACCGGGAGCGAGACGAGTATCTCGGGATGTCGGCATGGGAATACCGAGAGAAGAACAGGGAAAGGCCAACTTTGGGGATAACCCAGGTAGAAAAAATATCAAAAAACAGCAATTCTCAGGGAGTAGGTAGAAGATCCAATAAGGAGTTGCTAGCAGCCCAAGGAGACAAATTGATCACGGGAGGATCGGTGAGGACAATAGACTCTTATTGCTCCCAGGGTAACCAATGATTATACAATCATGGAATGTGAGGGGTTTAAACAGCAGAACCCATCAATCTGTTGTTCGAAGACTTTTAGAGAATCGTAATACTGATTTTTTGCTTTTACAGGAGACTAAGATGTCATTAGATCTTATGTCCAAAATAGTCAACAAAATTTGGAGGGGTGTTGGTCATATGGATGTGGCTGCCCAAGGTGCCTCAGGGGGGATTGTTACTCTGTGGAACTCTCTTGAATGGTCTGCAATAGAACATCTTGCCTGGAGGGGGGTTCTCACTTCTCTTTTTAGGAATAATGTCACTGCGGAACACGTTCTAATCACAAACTTTTATGGGTCTCAAAACCTAGATGGTCAGAGGCGGCGGTGGAAGGTTGTGCATAACATGAGAACCTCAAGGGAAGATCTAGGCTGGATTATAGCGGGGGACTTTAACGCTAAATTATCTTCTAGAGACCAGGGAAGGGGGAACACCATTTTTGGACCCAGGGGACCGTTTCATGATTGCCCAAGTCCAGGCTTTGCACTTAGTGGACATTAAATGTCCTGGCATTAACTACACTTGGACTAATAAAATGCGGGAGCCACATAGCAGGAAGGTTAAGCTAGATCATTTTCTGGTTTCAGAGGAGGCGTTTGTAAAATGGAATATAAATTTTTAGATTTTAGAAGGCCCAGTTTCAGATCACTGTCCCATTCTGTTGGAAGGCGGGACTAGGATGGGGCAGCATCACAAACCTTTCAGATTTGAGAATTTTTGGCTTCAGAAAGAAGAACTTCGGGAGAAAATTCCACAGTGGTGGGAAGAAGGCCGCCCAGCTTATGGGAGAGCAATGTTCAGAATCCACAAACAACTACAATATGTCAAAACTCAGTTGAAGTATTGGAGGCGTGCTAATAAAACAGACTTCCAGGCCCAAAGAGCTCCATTGGTGGCCAGATGGGATGAGGTCCAAAAATAGTTCAGAGAAGGAGTAATTACAGACCAGCTCAAATTTGAGGATGATGCCTTGCGTACAGCGGTTGAGGACATTGACAACCAGGAGGAGACCTATTGGAAGCAGAGAGCAAGAACCACCTGGTTATTAGAAGGGGACAGAAATACAAAATTCTTTCATCGGACTGCTTGTGCTCGAAGACAGATGAATAAGATGGAGGCCCTTCAAGATGAGAACGGTCATTCCTTTGATACACTTCTAGGTATACATTCCCATGCTATGGATTATTTTTCTAAGCTTTTTAAGGAAAGTGTGGTACAAGATGTAGAGGCCCAAAATGAAGTTATTTCTGTCATACCTGCTGTTATTTATGAGGATGAAAATCAGGCCCTCCTCAAACCCATTGATAGAGATGAATTGAAAACTGTGGTCTTTGGAATGAGCACTGGTAAAACTCCAGGTCCAGATGGCTTCCCAATTGAGTTTTTTCAGGCTTTATGGGACTACTTAGAGGAAGATGTAAGGGTTGTTGTAGAAGAGTCCAGAGAAAATAAGAGAATGCTTAAAGCTATAAACCACACTTTCATTACCTTAATTCCAAAAGGGGAGGAGGGGGTTCATATTTCAGATTATAGGCCTATTGCCTTATGTAATGTGTTGTACAAAATAATCACAAAGGTAATGGTTGAGCGCCTAAAACCTCTTCTTCACAACATTGTCTCCTCTGAGCAAGGGGGTTTTGTTGAGGGACGACAGATTCCGGATGGGGTGGTTGTGGCCCAGGAAGCAATCCATTCAATGCACACTTCTGGTAATAAAGGGATGTTCATAAAACTGGACATGTCAAAGGCTTATGACGGGGTTGAATGGAGTTTCCTGGCTAAAATGATGGCAGCCTTTGGTTTCTCTCAGGATTGGATAGAGTGGGTCATGAGTTGTGTCTCTACCCCGACTTACTCTGTGCTAATCAAGGGCCTTCCTTCGCAACCATTTGGAGCTACTCGGGGACTGCGCCAGGGGGATCCATGTTCTCCTTATCTTTTTCTCATTTTGGTTGAAGGTCTTGGCAGACTTTTCTTGAGGAGAAGACAACAAGGTAGATTATTGGGTATCAGGGTGGGTGACGAAGTTTTAATGCACCTGCAGTTTGTGGATGACACTGGTTTGGTGGGAGTGGCCAGCTTCAGGGAAGCAAGAATGATTAGGGATACTCTTAATGTCTATCTCGGGGCTACTCAACGAGGTCATTAATGACAAGAAATCCAAAGTGGTTTTTTTAATCTGGAGCAAAGGCTTCAGAACAGAATTTTAGAAATCCTGGGATTCACAAGGACTTCTCTCCCAGTGGTTTACTTGGGGGTCCCCTTGCACTTTAAGAAGCTAAAATTAGACACATGGAGGAATCTGCTGGAGTGTATCAAGGACAGAATTAATCATTGGTCTCACAAGTGGTTAAGTTATGGTGGCAGATTAACGTTCTTACAGTCAGTCATTCAAGCCATGCCAATTTACAAATTCTCTATCCTGGCTGCCCCGTTTACAATATGGAAAGAGTTGGACGGGATGGCTAGAAAGTTTTTATGGGAAGGAGCAAAGGGAGAGAGAAAGTGGGCCTTAGTGGGCTGGGACAAAGTTACCCAGCCCAAGGTTAAATGAGGTACGGGTTTGAGAAAATCTAAGCTGAATAATAAAGCTTTGGGTGGAAAGTCTGTCTTGGAGATGGATCTCCCAACCCACCTCCCTTTTCGGTAGAATCCTAACTAGCAAATACACAGGGACAGGCCAACCCAATCGATGTAGCTCGCATCCCCTTGGATGGTGCTTGGGTCCCTAGTTTGGCGAGGCTCTCAAGTTAGGGTCTCAGGTTGTTAAAGACCGCTTATTTTGGAAAGTGGGAAGAGGGGAGAAGGCTCGTTTTTGGACAGATTCTTGGGATCAGTTCCCACCCATCATTGCTGAATTTCTAGAATTACTACCAATAAAAGCAGCCATTGAAGCCAAGGGATGGATCCGTATTGAAAGTTATTTCACAACTACTCAGTTGGGGAGTGTAAGTTTAAGCAGGTTCAAGAAGTTGGATGAGTGGCCCATTTCAATCCCTCCGGATTTGTCGCCTATCATGACTAAAATTCTGACAGAAATATTTCTTACAGGGGAGACGTGGAGGATGAATTAGCCTGGGGCTTTGGGAGTCTTGGCGTCTATACAGTAAAGGACGGATATGACAGCATTCTCCCAGAGCCCCCCCTCATACTTTTCAGGTTGAGGACTGGAGGAAAATATGGCACTCTAAAGGCTGGCCGAAAGTTAACTTTTTTGCCTGGCAGTGCATGCACAATGGAATCCTCACTTTTGATAATCTCGGATCAAAAGGTATCATCGGCCCTTCTCAATGTGTACTATGCTACAAGAGCGAGGAAACTGTTGACCATTTGTTGTTTGGTTGCCCTTTCACCCGACAGATTTGGCTGCGTTGGTTTGCTTACTTTAAAATTCAAGTAAGTGGTGACCTGAACCGGATGAATATCTGGGCAAAATGGCAGAAAGGTAGATTCAAATCTAAAGCTCTTCGTTTTGGCTGGGAGCTCGGTTTAAGCTTTATCTGGTGGCAAGTATGGCTGGAAAGAAATGCCAAAATTTTTAGAGAAACTTTTACTTGCTCTAGACGGGGTTTGGCAGACCATTTGGAGCAAGGTTACCGAAATTGTGGCTGTTCATGCTGAGGAGGAAGCTCAAATTGGCATTGGAGCTTTGGAAGAACGCCCTGAACTGCAAGAGGGACAGGACAAAAATTGTTGGAAACCTCCCCCTGAAGGTTGGATTAAAATCAATACTGATGGAGCTGCAAAAGGCAATCCGGGTAGAGCCGAAATTGGAGTGGTGTGCCGAAACCATGTTGGGACTGTGCTCTATTGGGAATTGCAAGGCCTAGGAAGATCCACTAACAATGAAGCCGAAGCCATTGCCATCAAGTCTGCTTCTGTTTGGGCAGTGAAACATGGCCACCGTAGGATTATTCTTGAATCAGACTCGCAAATAATGGTTGGAGCTCTAGGCTGCATGAGGAACTTTGATCTGAAAGCTTGGAGGTTGAGGGCTCTTGTTACCCAAATTAAAGAATTATGGAAGGAATTGGAGGACGTGATCCCAGTTTATGCGAGTAGAGATTTGAACAAAGCGGCTGACTTTATGGCTAAGATGGGTGCGAAAAAGGAGGTTGGAGTTCAGTTGCACAGTGACATGGATATTGAGGATGAGGTGATTAGACAGGGTCTGGAAAGGTCCTTGAGCCAATGATCAAAGAAAAAGCAAAGGGAGGAAAGTTGTCGCGATATCGCGACATGTTGCACCGTCGCGGTCGTTGGAGGAAAGTTGTCGCGATATCGCGACATGTTGCGTCGTCGCGGTCGTTGGAGGAAAGTTGTCGCGATATCACGACATGTTGCATCGTCGCGGTCGTTGGAGGAAAGTTGTCGCGATATCGTGACATGTTGCGTCATCGCGGTCGTTGGAGGAAAGTTGTCACGATATCGCGACATGTTGCGCCGTCGCGGTCGTTGGAGGAAAGTTGTCGCGATATCGCGACATGTTGCGTCGTCGCGGTCGTTGGAGGAAAGTTGTCACGATATCGCGACATGTTGTGCCGTCGCGGTCGTGGAGGAAAGTTGTCGCGATATCGCGACATGTTGCGTCGTCGCGGTCATGGGCGAAAAGTTGTCACGATATCGCGACATGTTGCTTCATCGCGGCCAAGGGAGGAAAGTTGTCGCGATATCGCGACATGTTGCTTCGTCGCGGCCTAGGGAGGAAAGGTGTCGCGATATCGCGACATGTTGCTTTTTTGCGGCTAAGGGAGAAAAGGTGTCGCGATATCGCGACATGTTGCTTTTTCGTGGCCAAGGGAGAAAAGGTGTCGCGATATCGCGACATGTTGCATTTTCACGGCCAAAGGAGAAAAGGTGTCGCGATATCGCGACATGTTGCATTTTCGTGGCCAAGAGAGAAAAGGTGTCGCGATATCGCGACATGTTGCATTTTCGCGGCCAAAGGAGAAAAGGTGTCGCGATTTCGTGACATGTTGCATTTTCGCGACCAAAGGAGAAATGGTGTCGCGATATCGCGACATGTTGCATTTTCACGGCCAAAGGAGAAAAGGTGTCGCGATATCGCGACATGTTGCTTCATCACGGCCGAGAGAGAAAAAGTGTCGCGATATCGCGACATGTTGCACTTTCGTGCCCAAAGGAGAAAAGTGTCGCGATATCGCGACTTGTTGAATTTTCGCGGCCAAAGGAGGAAAATGTCGCGATATCGCGACATGTTGCTTTTTCGCGGCCAAAGGGGAAAGGTGTCGCGATATCGCGACATGTTGCATGTTCGCGGCCTAAGGAGAAGAATAGTGTCGCGATTTCGTGACAAGCTGCATCAGCTTGTCCATGCCGACCCCCTGCTAGCTAGTTAATGGTTCGGGAGATTTGGCTCCATTGCAAATCTTCTTCTACTATTGTAAGCTTGTGTTCTCTCTGAATTCGGTTGGGAAGAGTCTCTTCCCATATTGTAATTGATCTTTGTTTTAATACAAGTTTTTTCAAAATTTTCAAAAAAAACAACAAAAGAAACTTTGAGCAGTAGTTAAAAAATTCCAGATATCCTGAATGCTCTTCACTAGTTGATTTGTCAATCTAGTAGATTGAATGTTGAGTCTTAGTCTTCATGAAAATTTTCTACAACTCTATGGAAAAACTCTAGCCAAATGTAATCTCAGTATTTTTGAAATTAATATTTTTTTTCAATCCTCACTTGTGGATCTACCTAATTCTATCACATAGACTCTTTTGAGAGTTTTTTATAATGGTTGATCCAAAGGTGCATCAGGTTGACAAAAAACTTAGGCTTAATGATAATGGTGGTTTTCCTATCGATCTACCATGGCTTTGATACCACTCTTAGCTTTTGATGTAGTACGCAATAAGAGATATCAATCACAAGATGTAGAATAATATGAAAGAAAGTAAATTTATGAGATGACTAGAATATGCTATAAATAAAAATTATGGAAATGAATACAATGTAACTATAGAGGAAATGGACACTCCATGAATAAAGCTACTAGACTACATTGCAGCCATCACCAATCTATATGGTGATATACACAACACTATGCTACTGCCTACGAATATGCTACGAGCTTGTTATGATATTGTTACAATGAGGCCCTTTTATATGGGAATATAGGTTCCTTGGCCAATACTCTACCTAGTTGTACAAGGGACACCTTGCACATATATAGCTTTTACATTGACACTTGTGCATTTATTACATTGCATGAAGTAACTAGATAACTTCCCCCTAAAGTAATCTAATATCATAAGTATGTACCTAGGAAGGTACATTTACATGATCCAAATGATTTAATATACTCTATCTCTAACAAGAACTTTGCTTTGTTATGGAATGAAATATGTATAAAGTAATGCCCTAGGTCCTGTAATCCATAACACCTTCTCATTCTTCCCTGTGCTATTTACTTGCAGGTATTTATTTTGGTATTTTGATTTTGACTGTAGTTATCGTTTGAGTTCACTTTCTTACCTTAAGAAAAATATTTAAACTTTTTAAATATTTTTTTGGTTACATAGGAGAGTTGGTCAGAACCACACTATTTTTAGTAACTAACAAGTGCAGGGTTCAAACCACAGGTGTTGATTCCACCAAACCTATTCCACTTTGTTATGTTTGACTCGGCATGAAGGGGACCATCGGTCGCTCGATATTCGTACCATCTTGATCGATCTGGCGCACACTCAGAGGATTCAGATCATACTACTACCTTTGCAAATAGGTTGATCTCGAGGTTTGAACCTGGATGTCTTATTGGTAAATGCTTGACCATACAAGCACTTACCAATCCACCTAGCCCTCGGGTTTTTTTTTTAATATTTTTTTAACCAATGCTTTATATCGTTAAATATTAAGTGAAATAGAAATATGTGTGTGCCATCATATGCTTGTTTATTGACATGGCTTGATGTTGTGTGATGATACGCTACAGTGTCTCATGCCTACTAGAGGAAAGACATGCTCTACTGACATTCGAGGACTACCCATGCATTACCTTCATGGCAAGGTTCTAATTGTTGTGAGTAGTATGGTGTTGAGTGCAGCAACCATACATCTCATGTCATCACACTTCATCTCTCATGGTTCATGTTGTACACACAATGGGGAAATGCTAGCTATACTCTCTCTCCAGCTTTTTTTGGCTTAAAGCACTTACAATATTTGGACCTAGTTGGAATGTTTTGGTTTTTGGTGTTATACATACGGGCATTTGGAAATTTTTTAAAAGAAATTGAGGTAAACATTCTATCATTTATTTAATATGAATGTAAAGGATATTTTAAGTGCTGATATTTTATCGCTTAAGGAATTGATATATCTGGACCTCAGTGAGAAGAATTTTGAGGGTGGAATTCCAAAGTCCCTAGGATCCTTGAAGAGATTAACTTCCATACACATGGCTCACTAAAATTTATCAGGCACAATTCCCAATACTCTCAGTAATCTCACATCCATATCCTTGTTGTGAAATCTATCAGGTACTATTCCCAATACTCTCGATAATCTCACATCCCTCTCCTTGGTGTACCTCCATGGCAATAATTTTGAGGGTGGAATCCTAAAGTGCATGGGCTCCTTGAAGAGGTTAACTTCTCTAAGCATGTCTGATTGCAATCTGTCAGGTCCCATTCCCAATATTCTTGGTAATCTCACATCCCATTCATGTTTGTACCTCAATGACAGCAATTTTGAGGCTAAAATTCCAAACTTCCTGGGCTCCTTGAAGAGGTTAACTTCCCCAAACATGTTTAACGACAGTTTGTAGGTCTCATTCCCAATACTCTAGGTAATCTCACATCCCTCTCCTTTTTGGACCTCAGATACAATAATTTTGAGGGTGGAATTCCAAAGTCCCTAGGCTCCTTGAAAAGGTTAACTTCCCTACAAATGTCTCACTACCATCTGTCAAGTCCTGTTTTGTCCTCCATTGGTAATCTCTATGCCCTTCAAACATTAGATCTTTGTGGCTACTCATTAAAGGGGAAATTCTGACTGCTCTTGGCTGTCTTTCTCTCCTTTTGCACATTGCATTGTCATCCAACAATCAACATTTCTCTTTCCTTGTTTCAATTTCAAAATAGTTCTTGTGTAGCCAACATTTCTTTTTCCTTGTTTCAAAATAGTACTTGTCCCTAGATGTCGAATTCAGTCAAACACACAGCAGGTTACACAGTCAATCAAACATACAAAAAATGCCGACAAAGGAGACAATAATATATAATTTATTCAAAGCACCATCCAAATTACAACATAATGAATATCAAATATTATATAGAGAAGTCGGAGAGAAAGAAGTCGGAGGGATAAGGTGGGTAGTTGGAGAAGTCGACGAAGGAGGGATAAGGGGAGAAGAGGAAATGGAGGGATAAGAAGATTAGGGAACGTGGAGGAATAAGGGAGAAATAGTAGGAGGGCATATAGGAAATTAGGGGAGAAAAAATAGGAGATAAACTGCCGACAATTTAAAAACAAATTATGCCGACAAATGTAGGGAGATTTCACACTGAAGCTTAGAAAAGAGATTTTTCTAAGCCAGTTTTGAAACAACCCTATTCACACTTGTAACATTCTCCCCCTTAAAGTTGAGAGGACTGACTACACAGTCTCTCGCCTTTACAAATTGAGCTTTTGTCATCGCCTTGGTGAAGATGTCAGCGATGTTCTCCAAAGTGTGACAATATTGAAGCTCAACAATGTCATGTTCCACCATATCTCTGATGAAGTGGTACTTCATATCAAAATGCTTGGTTCTGCTATGGTGGACAGGATTATATGCCAACTGAATGGCACTGATGTTGTCGCAGGAGATTCTGGTCGGACCACTTTGTTGTTCTCCAATTTCTTCTAGTACTTTCCTTAGCCACAAGGCTTGAGTACTTGCATAAGTAACCGCTATATACTCGCTTCTGTTGAAGATAGCGCTACTACCGTCTACTTTTTGGAACTCCAAGTTATTAGTCCCGATCCAAGACTAAAACAGCTTTCCCGATGTTGACTTCCTATCATCAATATTGCTACCCCAATCACTATCACCGAAGCCTACAAGCTTGATAGTGTTACATTTATGGTACTCGGATTCCAAAATCCAATGTACCTTTCACATATCTCAAAATTCTTTTAGCCGCTCGCAAATGCAGCTTCGAGGGGTTAGACATAAATCTAGAAACAAGAGATACAACGATATCGAATATCCGGTCCGGTGTTGGCGAGAAACATCAAACTCCCAACCATGCTTCGAAAGTGGTCACATCAACTTTTGGTGCTCCATCATCTTTGCTTAATTGGATCCCATGTCCAACTGGAGTTGCAACTGGTTTGCAATGCTCCATAGCAAACTTCTTGATCATGTCCTGAGCATACTTATGTTGACAGATGAAGATCCCTGTATCTGATTGATGAACTTCCATTCCAAGATAGTAGTGCATTAATCCAAGATCCTTCATCTCAAACTGTGTCATCATGGAGTGTTTGAACTCCCTATTCATTTTTTCATTACTACCCATAAAAATGAGATCATCCACATACAAACAAACTATGAGGATGTCTTTACCTTGTTTGAGGTAGTAGAGTGTGGGTTCATTTTTGCTCCTTGTGAACCCATATTCTTTGAAGTACCCATCAATGCGTGAGTACCAAGCTCTTGGTGCCTGTTTAAGGCCATAGAGTGCCTTCTTCAATCTGTAAACAAGGTGTTCCTTACCTTGCACTTCAAATCCCTGTGGTTGCTCAACATACACTTCTTCTGTCAAGTAACCATTGAGAAATGCACTCTTCACATCCATGTGTTGGACTTTCCAACCTTTATGTGCAGCTAAGGCAAGAACTGTTCTGATTGTCTCCTGTCTGGCTACAGGAGCAAATGTCTCTTCATAATCTATTCCATACTTCTGAGTAAAACCCTTTGCCACTAATCTTGCCTTGTGCTTCTCAATGCTTCCATCAGCATTAAACTTGGTCTTGAAGATCCATTTACAGCCAACACATTTCTTTCCTTTCGGAAGCTTCACGAGCTCCCAAGTGTCATTGTTTTTTATAGAGGTTATCTCCTCTTCCATGGCATCTTGCCAAATCTTCTGAGTACATGCCTTCTCATAACTAGAAGGTTCAAGTTGTGCACTAGTTAACAAAGCATAGTTAACTTGATCTCCTCTGGGTTCTTGTTGGGATTCATCATCACCATACAAGTGCATACTTTCTAATCTGTGTAAAACAGATTCCATTTCACTAGCTTGACTCCTAGTATATCTTCTTGAAAAATTCTTATCCAACATCTGAGAGGATGGATGATACTGTAAAGTTCTCTTACCTTTGGATGGAACATCAATATCCATTGGTGAGGAACTTACTGATCGCTGTGGAGAAGGACTTGGTGAAGCAGTTGAATCAAAATATGGACTTGGTGGATGTGTGGGTGGAGACTGCTTTCCTTTCTGTGGTAGTTGTGGTTGCACCTGCTGAGCAACTACATCAGTGGCTTCAACATCACTAAATATTTGGGGCTTACCCCACTCTCCCCCTTCATCAAAAATCACATCCCTTGAAACCACTATCTTTCGAGTTGTAGGATTGTAGAGTCTATAACCCTTTGTGTTTTCACAATATCCTACAAAAATGCAAGCCTGACTCTTTGGATCCAACTTCTTCCTCAGCTCATCGAGAATGTGAGCATATGCCAATGAACCAAATACTCTGAAATACTTCACATTTGGTTTCTTACCATACCAGGCTTGGTAAGGTGTCTTCCCTTTCAAACTTGAAGTAGGACTTCTGTTCAAAATGTGAACACTAGTCCTTGTTGCATCTCCCCAATATGCATTACTCAAATGCTTTGTCTGAAGCATTGATCTCGCCATCTCCACAATGGTGCGATTCTTTCTTTCTGCTACACCATTCTGTTGTGGAGTGTAGGCAGTTATGAACTGCCTCTTGATGCCATGATGTTTACAAAAATTCAAAAACTAATTAGAGGAGTATTCTCCTCCTCTATCTGATCTAAGACATTTTATAGAATATCCACTCTCACTTTCAACTTTTGCTTTAAAATCAACAAAGCATGCAAATGCTTCATCCTTATGCTTCAAAAAGTATATCCAACACATTCTTGTGCAATCATCAATGAAAAGTAGGAAGTAAGAGTGATTACCTAGACTCTTGGTCTGCATCGGACCACAGATGTCTGAATGTACCAACTGAAGAGGATAGCTGGCCCTCCATGCTTGTCCACGAGGAAATTTCGATCTGGCATGCTTGCCCAAGGCACACCCTTCACAGACTTCCTTACTATCTTGAACTTTGGGAAGTCCAGTTACCATTGCTTGTGAAGTTAGCAATTTCAAACTTGCTGAATTCAAATGACCATATCTCAAGTGCCATAGGACACTTGGATTGGTAATAGCTACATTTGCTAACTTATTTCCTCCTGGCTGGCCAAACTTCAAAGGGAATAATCTATTTTTCGACATTGGCACTTGTGTAATGATTCTATTACTATTGTTTTTGTCAAAAATGGTGCATTTACCCTCATCAAAAATCAACTTATAATTCTTTTCAAGCATTTGACCAACACTTAACAGATTGTGTTGAAGATGAGGAGTGTAATAGATATCACTTACATGTTTTATGCCTTCTTTTGTTGGAACCGCCATGGCTCCAATGCCTTCAACTGCCAATGACTTGTCATCTCCCAACCGAATGCTGGATTTGTATGAGGAGTCTAACTTAGCAAAGAGTTCTTCTTTGCCACTCATGTGATTTGAACACCCTGTGTCCAAAATCCATGTATCATTCAAATTTTGTTCTGTCTGGCCATAAGAGAGAAAGAGATTTGAGGACTCTTCCTCTTCTCCAAAATTCCCAAACTGACTACTGCTCTGGTTGTTGCTGCTTCCTTGCGAAGTCTTTGACCAACAATCTCGAGCATAATGGCCAGGTTTGCCACAATTGTAGCAAACTTGTTTTGATTTGTCTCCTCCTTTTCCTTTTCCAGATTGTTTCCCTCTATTTTGCTGGTGTCCTCCTCTATTCTGATTTCCACCTCTATTGGATGATCCTCCTCTCGTTAGGAGTTCCCCCTCTTTGATTATTCCCTCCTCCGCCTCTTTGTTGACCTCTGCCACGGCTTCTACCTCTTCCTTCATGTGTGGCAAAAGCTTTGTCATCTCCTCCATAGCTGGTGGTAGGAGTTTCCTGCAACCTCTCTTCATGTGAGAGAAGTGAACCAGTTAATGCATCAAAAGACAATGTAGTTAAGTCTTTTGATTCTTCAATAATTATTGCAACAGAATTCCATTTTGGAAGAAGTGTTCTCAACACTTTCTTCACCATCATCTCTGGCTTAATATCCTCCCCTAGTGTGACCATTTTGTCGACTATTGCTTTCACTCGCACACAGTAATCACCGACTCTTTCATTCTCCTGCATCTTGAGATTCTCAAAATCTCGTTTCAAGGTTTGCGCTTTTACTTGCTTCACTTGGTCACTGCCTCTATAGCTTTCTTTTAAGGCATTCCATGCATCTTGTGCAATTACATAAGATGCAACCCTAGGGAAGATAGTTTTATCTAAGGCAGCATGAATGTGATATAAGGCAAAAGCATTATTCTTTTGTGCTTCTTTTCTTGTCTTTTTATCAGCATTAGAAAATGTTGCCCATTCAGCAGCTAGTTGGTTCTGTATAACCTTCTTCAACTACATCCCAAAGACCTTTTCCTATCAACAAAGTCTTCATTTTTATAGACCAGTATTCATAGTCACTACCATTAAATTCAGGGATTGGTAGACTAGTGTTTGCAGCCATTGCAGAATAAAAACAATCTTTATTCGAAGCAAACAAGTACTTTTATTGAGGCAAATTGGAAATACAAAGCAGTACAGAATGATTTAATAATTTAAATCAAATCTCGCCTTCTTAGTACATTCATGTTCTACTTCAGAACTGCTAATGAGGATGAACTCAGGTTTCACTTCCACTGGATCTGTTGCTGCTTCTTCTTCTTCTTCTTCCTCTTCTGTTGCTTCTACTTCTTCTTCTTCTTCCTCTTCCTCTTCTTCCTCTTCTTCTGCTTCTGCTGGTTCAGGTTCAAGCTCAGGAGAGCGTGGTGTATATCCCACACTCAATTCATCTGTTGGCACACCTGGTGTATAACTGGCACCAGTTTGTACGTCCGAAACAAATTGCACGGTTTCAGATTCTTCAATTCTCTGTCCGAAGATATTGTCTTCGAAATCTGCCTCGTATCCTGAATCCGGCTTTCTCAGGTGAGAAATCACCTGATTCTCCAACTGACTAAACATAGTATGCAGACTAGTTCGGCGAACCCTTTCATCAAAGGATTCCGGCGATTCTCTCTTCAAAAGAGAGAGAAGTGCATGATAGCACCCTTCAGATCGGAACATCTACCATTTCCACAAGCACATTATTCCTCCTTTCACAAATTCTCTTTAAAGGTTTTCTAAAGGTTTTTTTAAATAAATTTAATAACCTTTTATTATTTTTTAAATTACCCTTTTTAAAAAAATAAATTTATTTAAAAAAGATAATTTTAAAAAATAAATAATATAAAAAATTATTAAATAAATTAAAAACCTTTAAAAAACAAAAAATTAAAATTTTTACCTTTTTATTCCGTCGCGATTCGATCACGCGACCTCCCCTCTATTACTCGGCCGACTTGCCGCTCTGCCAAATGAGCCGGCTGAATCAAACAAGGGCCACCGCCCTTTTATTTCTCGGCGGTCGAAAAAAATTTAAAAAAAAAAAAATTTTATCATGCGGCACGAGCGGGATTCGACCCGCGTACCTCCTCACTGCCACGCTGTCAACCAATCGCGCTTCGCCACCTCACTGCCACGACGAATCGCCACGTGGCGAAATTTTGCTCACACTCTGCCAACCAAACTGTCAATCGCCCTGCGCCAATCACTGCCTCGATTGCCGCGTCACTGCCACCTGTCGCCTCGGGAGTCGTGCCACTACCACGTGTCACCTCGCCTGTGCACGATCCGCCTCAAGATTCGAGCCCTGCTGTGACCTGCATCGGGATGCGTGCACACCTCGAGAATCGTGCCCGTTCTGACCTCACTTCGCCTCGGGAACCGTGCCCGCTGGACGACGAAGTCTGGCTCTGATACCAGATGTCGAATTCAGTCAAACACACAGTAGTTTACACAGTCAATCAAACATACAAAAAATGCCAACAAAAGAGACAATAAAATATTATTTATTCAAAGCACCATCCAATTACAACATAATGAATATCAAATATTATATAGAGAAGTCGAAGGGAAAGAAGTCGGAGGGATAAGGTGGGTAGTTGGAGAAGTCGACGAAGGAGGGATAAGGGGAGAAGAGGAAATGGAGGGATAAGAAGATTAGGGAACGTGGAGGAATAAGGGAGAAATAGTAGGAGGGCATATAGGAAATTAGGGGAGAAAAAATAGGAGATAAACTGCCGACAATTTAAAAACAAATTCTGCCGACAAATGTAGGGAGATTTCACACTGAAGCTTAGAACAGAGATTTTTCTAAGCCAGTTTCGAAACAACCCTATTCACACTTGTAACACTAGAATTTATCATACAATCGGTGGTGGACTGTCCATACCTCAATTACATTTCTTTCAACACAATATCAACTGCTTTGGATCCCTCAAACAACAACATTTTTGAAGCATTCCAACTTGGATATGTCTGAACCTTTCATTTAATTACTTGGAAGGTCAAGTTTCGTCTAGCTTGAACATATCCAAAGGCTTTTCCACCTTAGATTTGCATAACAATATGTTAGGTTCTCTTCCTATTCCCTCGGTACCGTCCTATCGATTAATGGTACCTGTCTCACAACCGTGTTATCCTAGAGGAAATTGGAATGCTGCTTTTGATGTTCAGTTCATGTAATTTTCAACAAATAATTTAAGTGGTGGTATTCCTATTTCCATTGTTCATCTGCGACAAATGGAGGTTTTGGATCTGTTAAATAACGTACGTATTGTATGGTAAAATACCACCAACCATAACCAACTGATCGACTTTACAAAGATTGAATATGGCAAACACTCATTTGGAAGGAGTGATTCCATCTGCAATAGGAAGGCTTGAAGAACTCGTAACACGGCACCTCAGTGACAACATGCTGAGGGGAAATTTGTCACTGAGTCTCCAATATTGTTTCATGTTGCAGATTTTAGAAGTTGGTAATAACTCAAGATACCATTTTGGTTAGTACAGGTTCCTGAGTTGATGATATTGATATAATCAATTCCAGGATGCATTCCACATGAACTGGGCAATCTTTCAAGTCTTCATGTTTTAGATCTTTTCACATAACAGTTTGATTTGTGGCATCCCACAGAGATGAGGAAACTCCAGCCATGATGGAGGAAAAAATGAAAATTTTGAATGATTCTGACAATTCCGGCTTATATTACAATGAAGAAATCCAGGTGATCACCAAAGAACTGGATATGGTGTATGTCAATTCTGTCCTGATGACATGGGTTGATCCTTCTGGAAATAAACTGTAAGGTTTCATTCCTTCAGAAACTGGAGAACTTAAAAGCCTACATACCCTCAATTTCTCTAACGACAATCTCACAGAGAAATTCCGAAAAGTTTTGGAATGATGAGAAAGTTAGAATCACTAGATCTTTCCTGTAATAAATTGCAGGGCAAGATTCCAAATTTTTTAGTGTCAAATAACAAGCTCTGTGGAAGAATACGAGGAGGTCAGTTTTGAACATTCAAAGATTATGATTTTGTTTGTGTGTGGGTTTCGAGTTAATGCTCAATGTGGAAGCAAAAGCTCTGTTTTATATTCTCCAGAAGAAGAGGAGGAAGATGGAATTTTTTCACGGTATTAATACCAGTCGTCGTGGAGGAGTAAATATTTTAAAGTGATAGATAAAAATTATAATTAAATTTGTCAATAAATCTGGAAGATCAAATTATAGATATTATCACTCCAATCTAATAATTTCATTTGGTAATAACAAATATTTATTATTATTTTATTATTTGATTATAAATAATTTATTTTACACACTTAAACTCATGGTTTAAATTTAATATTTAATTTTTTTTAAACTATTAAATTATTAAAAAAATTATAACAAATAATTATTGTCGTAACTTCTATATATCAATTTAATTTTTCTTTTAAAGGCATCCACGTTTACACAGACTATATGTTTGTTTTTACCTCTAGGAAGGGAAGGCATCCAGGTTTACACCGACTATAGGTTTGTTTTTACCCCGAAAAAGGGTATTATAAATAAAACTACCAATTTAAATGGGCATAAAATAAATTTTCAGTTAGATGTAAGTTGGAATATGGGTTTTGTATGGTTAAATATTTTTTTGCGTTTAGAAGACATTCACAAGATCAAGCCCGTTATTCAAAAACTTGTATTTTTTTTTTTTTAAATTATATAAAATTATACTGACGGACTTTTATTTAAATTCTTTTCTAAAGCATCTTAATAATGGCATATTTGTTGGGCGCGATGCGCAGGGTTTATGGCGAGCAGGCTACTATTCTATACTGAGTGCGATGCGGAGGGGTTGTGAAGAGCAGGTTACAACCAGCGCAATGTTCAGGGGTTGCGGCGAGCAGGAGTCAGTGATGATAGATATGGGCAGCAGGTCCTTGCAGCGGTGGGGAGGCAGATGAGGGAAAATCCGTAGAGAAACAAAGGATTATAGGAAGCATCAACATCGAGGATGGGTTTAATGTAAACCTTAGGTGCAGTCAAGTGTTGAAGGGAGAGGGTTGTTGGTCAATTGTCTCTTCAATCTACAAGAAAATCTTTCCAATGAGAAGAAATATCTCTAATGGATCTTTGGGTTGGCGGGTGAATGAAACCCTACCTTCTATCAAGATTTTAGAGGATGAATTTGAGTTGGATTTAAATGATCATGAAGCCCCAACAATTATTTGCAGAGTCAAGGGCAAAAGACCACACATAGAGGAGCTCAAAGGATACATTAAATAATGGTGGACAGGTTCAGAATTCCAAGTAACTCTCCTACCAAAAAATTTATTTTCTTTCCTTTTCTAATTTAAGGGATAGAGATGAGGTAATGGATTATAGATATAATTGGTTTTTTGGACAAATGAGTGTGTATGTAAGACCTTGGACTCCTAGTTTCAACTCCTTTATATAAGAAGTTAATTGTTTCCTAGTCTGGTGAATCTTTATGCTTTCCCTGTGAGGTTTTGGGGAGAGAAAATTTTCACCAAAATCGATGATGCCATTGGTACATTCCAGTATATGGATGCCTAAACAGAGAAAAATTTATCCAGTAAAATTAAAATGAGTAAAGCAAGATTGGTTGTTTGGATGGATGTTTCAGTTCTTGGGCCTCATTCCATTACTATCTCCTTGAGCAAAGGGGAATGAATCCAAAATATTGAATATGAAAACTGCTACATAAGATGTTATGGTTGTCAGCAATATGGCCACCTGAAAAGAGAGATATCATGTTTTGATTTCTCCTTGGTGGAGAAGGCCTTGCATGTGAATGATTCAAAACCTTCAAATGTCTTAGGTCTAAAGAAAGAAGCTCATCCTCCAAAGGCACCAATTGTCCAACAGGAATCATGCAAGCAACAAACAACTCAACCCCAAAAGGAGAATTTGGGTCAGATCAGTGATAAAAATCAAATGGTTACTAAAGATCATCCAGACGATTCCATGGAAAATATTAGCACCATAGATGGTATTTTTGAAGCTAATTATGAAACAATTGATGATGGTCAGGTTTTTGAAAATGAAGATCCTACAAAATGTGTTACAGCTAGATATTATCTTAGAAGCTTGAAGTGCAAAAATGCATTCTCAGATCTTGCCACTTTACAAGAGGAAGAACCTTTGCTACAAAATAAAAATAGTGATGGATGATTGTTATGTTTGTTTTCCTTCTATCTGTTGCAGTTAAGTGTCATGTAAAGGTTATTCTTGTGGTTAGTTCTTAAAAAAAAGTTGATTATGAAAACTTAGCAGTTGCAGGAAGATGGAGAATATCTTTAATAGAAAAGTAGATAGAAAATATATTTAATAAAAAAAAAATAGATGGAGAATATCTTTAATAGAAAAGCAAAGATAAGTATGTTGTAATTAACTTGTTAGAAATGTAACGAGAGCAATGTATTGTTTTGTTTGTTAATGGGAGTGGCCCTTAATAGAAGCCAAATATAGCTTAATAAAAATAATAATTGGCATATTTGTTTATATATTTAGAGAGATGGTGGAAAAGCAAGAAACTTAAGGTTTAGTTTCTTGGATATTAAGAAAATTTTGTTGTATGAATTGAGTAGATTTAACAATTTTAAAATATATAATTGTATACTATGTTTTTTAAAATAAAGGGTATTTGAAATAAATGTGGTTGTATACCATGTTTTATTGAAAAATATTTGTAATGAGTTTTTGCATGGGGTATTTGTAATGAGTTTTTGCATGGGGACTGTCGGTTACACAGGGTTCGTATCGTCGTCAGTTTGGTGCGCACTCAGAGGAGTCAGATCAGACTACTGTCTATGCTAAGTTGGGCATGCCCGCGAGGTTTGAACCTATGTTTCCTCTTGGTAAGTGCCCAAGAACTTACCAATCCACCTAGCCCTTGCAGACTATGAACAACATTTTTAAAGGAAATAAGATGCTTAAACACTTTGGGATTTTAGAAGAAATAGGAAGTTATATAAACAATGTGGAATTCCAAGTAAAAATTTTAAGGTTTCACAAAGGTTAAAGTTGTACACCATTTTCTAATATGTTTCAACTAAAATTCAAAATAATTTTTTTAGTTTTAATAGATTTAAGAACTACTTGCACTTTTCATATGTAACCTTGTTTCCAATTTTTCTAGTTTTTTAAGATATTATATGTGTGATTTTACAATTTGTTTTTACTTTTATATTTTATTAATCAATAACTCTTTTTATAAAAAAATTTAAAATAATAATAATAACAACTACTTTAGTTTGTATATCCAAAAAAAACCATTTTTCAATAAATCTATATATATAATCACTTTCAACTTTCTAATATAACCTTGCCTATAATCACTTTCAAATTTCTACTATAACCTTGCCTCCAACTTTCTTTGTTCAAGTAATTATAGATATCATTTTAAAATTTCATTTTATTTGATTTATTTATAATGTTTAACTTATTTTGCAACAAAATAAAAAATAACAATAATAACTACTTTTACCATGCATCCACCATAATCTTTACAAGAAAACCAAATTTTCAGTCTATTTATTTATATATACTATAATTTAGTTATCTTTATTTTTTTTAAATTAATTATACTGGATTGCATTCACATAGTAGTATTACAATATGTTGTTGTGTATGTAGCACTTGACTTGATTAGAACCTTGGTCTCCTCCTTAAAAATAAAATGATTTAATAAATTAAATAATATAATTATCATTCATTATAATTTTATTTTTCAATTGATATTCATTTTAAATATTATTATAAATTATAAAATATCTATTTTTTATTTTTTAATATTTCAAATAAATTTATCTTTTAGATGAAATTTATAATAAATTATTTAAACTTTTTCAACTTGTAAGGACTTTTCTTAACTTATGCTATGTATCACAATATAACTTCAAACTTTTTTTAACTTTTAAGTATTTTTGACTTATAAAATAAATAAAGATTCTTGACTTTTATAAATATTTATTTTCTTCGTTTAATTGCATTTTAAAACGGCTTATAAAATAAATAAAAAAATTTAATTTATATAAATATTTATTTTTTTTATTTAATTGCAAGTTCATATAAAGTTCATATAAAGTTTGCATCAAATTGCATTATTATTTCGAGACTTTCTTTTAAGGTAATTATATTTCATTCATTGATTATATAATGAATTGGTTACGATCATAATTTTTAGTAAATGTTAATGCAGTTGCAGGGTTCAAACTATGAACGAAGGCTTCCAACAGACCCATCATCTCGTTAATAGTAACCTGACGTGAGATGGGGACCATCGACGCACAGGGTTCGCACTGTCAGTCTGGTTCAACATGTGGCATGAAGGGGACCGTTGGACAAGCAAGAAACAAATCGTCGTCATCAGTCAAGTGCACCTTAATATGGATACCATCGAACGCACACGGTTTGCACCTTTTTCGTCAGTCTAGTTCAACACGTAGCATGAAGGTTGAAGGGACCGTTGGACACAAGCAAAAACAGATCGCCCTCATCAATCAGATGCAACATGCAGAGGAATCGGGGTATGCATGAACATGGCCGTGGTATTGAAACCTAGGTCTCCTGTTTGTAAGAATTTATGTATATATTATCAAATTAACTTTAATTTGTATTTTTTAATTTACTTTTTACTTATTCATTGTTATTTTTAATAAAGTTATTGTAAATATTTGAAGACATTTTATCATCTTATACCTTTCCAAATTTTTTTTGGAAAAACTTTTTAAATGAATTAATATGCCACTTCATACTAAAATATCATATTTAAAAAAAAATCTCTTAATATTTCCATCTTTAATTTTAGATTGACTATCAAGCCAATCACTTGCTTTTTATTAATGAATTGCCATTAGACCTTAAATGCATAGCTCTTATAACCTAATCAATGCCTTCTTAGGTAAATTGGTCTTGAGCGAATTGACATTTAAAAAAAAAAAAAAATCTGCCCTGAGCCAATAATTTTTAAACTTAAACCAATTTTAAAAGGTTTTCTAAAACAATTACCATTTTATACTTCCGAAAATTACAAATCTCAAAACAATGTCGAGAGACAACATTTATTATGAGTTCATAAGGCACTGCATTAATGGTCATTGGTGTGAGATTGTGATGCCCATTTAAGAGACGGCAATGAATAAGTGCTGATTACGTTTTCACCTTCTGATGGGAAAGGTCGTTAAAGTTTTCCTTGGGTTTAAGTTCGACCATGTCACTTTATAGAAGGCAACATGACTTCCATATTGTAATCCCCTTGTCCTATTCTTTAATGATCATTTTTTCTTTGTAATTATTGCGGTTTTCCTGTGGCCCGCTGACGGCCGTTTACTTATTTCAGAACGGCGGCCATCTGAAAATTCTGGAAGTCCAAGTTCTGTTTATTATTTTCGTGGTTTAACGACCACGACCATCCAAAAATTCCTGAAGTTCAAGTTCCATCCAACGAAGAAGAGTCGGCAGACTGCGGAATTCTAGTTTTCAGGATAAACCTGGTGCAAAATTTGTAATAGGAGAAATGCAAAATTTGTAATAGGAGAAATGGTTTAAAAAAATCAATTAGTTAATAGTGTTTAAGTGTTTGTTAATTAATTATTTTTAAAAAATAATAAATTAAAATTCCTTTTATCTTAACCAATAAATTAAGATTGGGAAATATATACATACGCATTAAAATATTAGTAGGTTTGGTATACTTCCAAATCATTGAGTCGAGGAAATGGCCTCCAAAAGTGAGCAGCTTGGTCAAGGAGAGACTGATTTTAGATAATCCTCTAGTAGTGTCATTTTAAAAATCATTTTTACAACGAATAAGGAGGACAAACATTAGAAAGGTATGCCTATTGTTATAAAAAGAGACATTATCTTTGATTGCCATGTAGATGAAGCTTTTAAAAATGGTTAGAAAACTTAGTACTTGGTCTTTGGTACCTAAGTTTAGGTAACATCTTAGTAAACGTAAGGTCCTCTTGTTTTTATTATTATAGTTTTGTTTGAGTATATGCTTGAACATTACTTTGAATTTCAACATTGAGTATGTTAACGAGGTAGAGAATGATGACGGGAAGAGAAGCCATATATTAAGAGAATACAATGACAAGTCATTCACCAAGCGTTTACTAACAAATCCAAAGGCTAAGCGACCATGTGTTCTCTTCCTTTTACTTTTGTGCTTTGTCTTATTTTTCTACGAAGGATCCTTATTGACATTGATCTCTATAAATGAATTAGGTTTGTTTGGAAAATAAAGTATCATTGGCCAGTTGAATCCAACAAAGACCTTGGAAAAGGTTATATTTTTATCACTTTCCTTGCCCCTTGCATTTCTAGACAATTTATATTGTTGTACTTGGGTTATTTGTAGGCGAGTAGTTTATCTATAAAGGTGGACATTCAATTTTCACTTGGAAGGGTTTTCCAAGGACCAATATCTAGTGTGGATCAAACTCTCTTATTTGAATATGTTTTTTCACTCATTTTTATAGTCAAAAGTTAAACAACTAGGTCAAGTGATCAGGTTCAGGTCTAATAAAGGAGAATGTTTTAGTCTAAGAATGCATCATGTGTGGAAATAAATATCTTTAGTGACCTTCCTTAGATGATAAAAGTTTTTGGTCCTAGTACCTTTATATTTGAACTAATAATTTAGCACAATCTTCCTCATGCATGTTTTACTATTGCAAAGTTGCACACTTCATTCAGGATTGTCCAAACAAGTTTGCTAGAAACATCATATGGAGGAGACCCTTGCTAAAATCATAGCTACTATGTCCAACATTGTTATCTCTCCCACCTCTTAGTCAATTATCTTTCCTAGCATAGAACCTTCCAAACAATCCAATTTTGATCCTAGTAACAAGAAAAATATATTGTAAGAAACCACTAACAAATCTTAGCTCTTTGATAATGAAATCATGAAGGGTTGGTGTATGGTGGGAAAACGTGGCCACTCCTCAACCAATAATATATAGGAATGGTCCACAATCTAAGGAAAATCCCCCTTGATCAAAGAGTCGGTGTTCTCTTTCACATTTCCTACCCATTCCCCCCCCCCCCTCTCCCAAATACCCGCCCTACTCAAACTTCCTCCCAATCCCTCCCTTCCTTATTTGCATTTCTCCTTTAGGCATTTTGCCTAGAGAAAGGGTTAGCCTCATGAACCAAATTGATACACTAAATTATGGGGTTGGCAACCTCTTGCAAACATGTTATTATGAACTACAACTATGTTTGTGTGGGTTAACCCTACTTATGTGTAAAACATATATTTTAGGTCATTAATCAAAATAAGATTCAAATTCTCTTTTCTAAGAATTTAAAAATGATTACCATTCAACTTGAATATTTCTTGTTTTATCTATATCCCCAAGGGCTTGTAAACCATAAAGCCCATAAGGGGGATTGCACTTCTATTATATCCATCCCATAATTATCTATAGTCAAATATGTTCATGATCTATTTAACAGGTGTGTATGTTCCAATTTTGTATGATGACACAATATTTGGGTTGTGTTTGATTTATTCTTTAAATACCTTAGCTACACATATTGTTTTATGGGATTATTTGATAATATTTATAATAGTGACTAAGTATATTCTTCTTGAGCATTTCAATATGGAAGATAATGCCCAAGAACATAGTTGGCAAGGCAATCCTCCTCTTTGCAGTGAAGAATTTGGGAGATGGATTTAATAAAGAAACTATCTAGTTGTGTTTGACCCTCTTTTTGATTAGTCCCTCTTTGATATTTCAAAGCGGTTCACTTTGAATAATGACTACTTTTGTAAAGAGATAAGCTAGTGGGTTGGATAGGATCTACAAGATAAAATCCCTATGTCAATGGCTTCCCCACAATTAGTTTGTATATGTTAACCATTATATTATTTTCTAAGATCACTTTCTAGTATCCTTTGCATTTCAATATACCCCCTTCTTCTAGTGGCATAAAGTTTTCATTTGAATTGTCTCCCATATAGAGTTAAAACAATGCATTAATTTGATTCAACATACCTGGAGAATCCTACACTTATCTCACTATATCTATGAGGTAGATTTATTGGTGGGAATATACCATTAAAATAACTATTTTGGCTCTAAGATATTATGAATATAGAATAGTGCATCAATGTTGAGCACTAGAAACTAAATTGCAAAGGAAGATCTCTCATCTCAAACAAGACAATGCTAAATATGATGACTATGATTGTCATCAAGTTTTGGTTCAAGTAGAGGATGTTTTGAGAAACTATAAAATATATAGAACCAATGGAGCTAAGCTTCATACAATATTGAAGTAGATGGATCATGATAATAAATGTTACAATTTTTCTATCTACATGAGACCGAAAACAACTAAAAAATATCTAGGTTGCATATCAATAATGGGTATATCTTGGTAGACACCCAACATCTTATAGATAATTTCTCCACCATTATTCTAAATATTACCAAAGGAGGTGATAAATGAGTTTTATCCAATATTATTACATACTCCCATTTTATAGTTAATTTGATGTTGTTCCTTTAGAATTACAAAGAGAATATAATTACTACTAAGGAAGTTCTTCGATGATACTATGATGTTTTTGGTTCTTGTATAAGTTACAACAAGACTAAAGTACTTTTATTCTCCCATAACCCTTAGTTGGACAATATCCCAATAGCTTGGAATATGATAAAACTTTTAGATACCTAAGGATTCCATTTGGTGTTAACATAACCCCCCAAAAGATGTGGGACTGTGTATTGGCCAAGTTTCTAAAAGAATCATAGTTTGGCTAGTTAATTTTTTCTCTTTAATTGGAAAAAAATCTAGACTATCAGTAATGTCCTAATAGCCTGACATATTTATTAACCCTCAACTTGGTTAACTTGAATATCAATATGCCAAAGGCTCATTCAAGCTATCTATCATTATCTTTGGTCTAAGTAGGATTGGTCTCTTGGAATGGTTGGAGCCTTTTGAAAAACTCTATATAGTCCCCATGGATAAGGGGCTTGACATATTTGATCCATTAACATAAAGTAAAATATTGGTAGCTAAATGAGTGGCATGATCTCTTAAGGCTTTAGAATCATGGAAGGATCTTGTTCAACATAGATTCTCTTAGATTACTTATAAAGTTAAATTGAAGAGTATACCATGGGATAATAAGATTTTGAATGTCAAATATTTTTATTTAAATGGTTCTCTATGACTTAAAAAGAACTAGTTAGCTTCGAGTGAAGTTGCTTTGGCCTTCACATGGAAGCAATTTTCTTAAGAATAGACACTAGTATTTTGTGTTCTTGTGTTTGGTGATATAGAGTGATTTTGTTGGATCAGAATCCACTAGCCTTATATCACATCATATTGGGAATCCTCCCAAATTATCTCATAGGTCCCTTTACTAGGATAAAATATTAATCAAAATATTAAAGGATTGAACTCTCTAACCAATATAAATAAATCATATTTGTGACAATAGCAATAATATTTTATAATAATAAATCACTCAAATATTATTCATAAATCATCAAGTTTGAGTTACATGAGATCATATTGAATTACAATACATGGAGCTTTACCTCCATAATATAACCTTAGAATATGACTCTTAAATACTTGACTATTGCTCTCCTCAAACATTTGAGAGATGCATCCTTTCTTATTCCTCACATATGACAAAACTCTCATGACTCTTGACTTTACATCTTGTCACATATGATGTGACTCTTCACTTGTATATTTGACACCTAACACATATGAACCTTGAATTACTTGACTCGTTGTACTATGCACACTTTCACACTTTATTATAACATATTTCCTAATCTAGAAAAACCAAATAATATAATAACTCCAACTACCCTTGTATTACATTATTTGGTATGAAGATTTTTTTATGTACATAAATGGCTCTAAAATATCTTATACTTATTTTTCCCAATACTTTTGTAAAAATATTTACAAATTCTTCAATGGATATATATTTTAACTAAATATGATGATCCAAAATATTATCTCTAATAAAGTGACATTGAGCTTCAATATATTTTGTTTATTCATGAATTACAGAATTTTTTATTAACTTGAGAACTCCTTGATTATCACAATTTAGTATTGTAGAAGTCCTTTTTATTCCCATATCTGACAAAATGTATTGTAACCAAAGTGCTTCACATACTGCATCTCTTATTGCATGATATTCTGCTTTTGTCGATGAAAGGGCCACTACATGTTGCTTTCTACTATACCAATAAATAGGTCTTGAACCAAGATGAAATACATCTTGATGTATATTTATTGTCATCTACAAAACCAACATAGTCAAAATTTGATTATCCATGTAAGTAAAAATGATTCTTTTGTATTTTAAGCCATATTATGTAGTTTTTTTGATATATTATAGTATTCTCTTTGTAGATTTCCAATGAATTTCCTTGGGATTTTGCATAAATCTAGAGAGATAATTTACAATAAAAATAATATTAAGTCTAGTATTTGTTAAGTATAGAAGACTTCCAATTAATTGTCGGTATATAGTAGCAAAAACTAGTGGTGTCTTATCATATCTAAATGATTATATTCCTTGCTCCATAAGAGTACCTTTAGGTTTACATTTTTTCATTTTGTATGTTTCAAACAATGATTTTGCATACTTTGTATGAGTTATTGTGATGATATTGTCTCTTTGATAAATTTCTAGACCACGATAGTAGTGTAGTAATCTTAGATCTATCATTTTGAAGTCTTTTACCAAATATTTTTAACCTCATCTATCAAATTCTTTGATATTCCTATAATTATTATATCATCAATATATACTACAAGAATTACTCTCTCTAACCCAACCTTTTTATATAAAGATTTGAATTTGATGCACTCATCTTGAAATTGTGTCATAGTAGATGATCATTAATATTAATATACCATGATCTTGGTGCTTGTTTTAATCTATATAATAATTATTCTAATTTTCAAACCTTTTGTTCCTATCCTTTGATAAAAACACCTTCTAATTGATTCATATATACCTCCTCCTCAATATCACCATTAAGAAATGCACTTAAAACATCCATCTGACGTAGTTTCCACCCAAGTTGTGCTACTAATGCACACATTGTATGATAATAGTCATTTTTGTTGTAGGTGCAAAGATCTCTTTATAGTCAATTCCTTCTGTTTGAGTATACCCTTTTGCAACTAATCATATTTTGTATTTGTTAAGAGAACCATATGCTTTTTATTCTATCTTATATAACCATTTACATTTTACTATTTTCTTTCCTTGTGGTAGATAAACTAAATCCCATGTTTTATTTTTCATCAATGTTGCATATTCTAATTCCATGGTTGTTTTTTGTTCTAGTTGTTTTATGGATGCTTGTAGAGTTGTAGGTTCTACTATTAAACTCATTTATCCCATATTCATTCTTGTTATGCTGCGAGTTTGATATCTTGTAGTAGTAAGACCTGGAATTTATTTTAGCTTTGATTCTTTAAGTGTGTTTATATATCATTTTACCTCTTTTCTTTGTGGTAACATTATATATTCCGAGTTTTCAACTAAACCATCAAATATTTCTAATTCTTCGCTTGAAGAATTGTTTTTATTTGATTATAGATTCAAAATAGGATTTGTATTAGCCTTTGGATTTTCCACAATAGTTTTATTTCCTTCATAAAAAACATCTCTACTCACATGAATTTTCTTTGTGATTGGATTAATTATTCTATATCCTATTTAATCATCATCAAAGCTAAAAAATATCACATATATGGTTTTTTCATCTAAATATTTTTTTTGTTGATTTGGAATGTGTAGATATACCTTACCTCAAAAAATCTTAGATGCTCTACTGAGTGTTTTCATCCTAACTAGGTTTTTTTAGGAGTAATATTTTTAAATATTTTTATGGGTGATCTATTTTGTATGTATACTATGGCTTTAACAACTTCTACCCAATATTATCGATCAATATGTGCTTCTTTCAGTATCCATTACACCATTTCTATAATGGAAAACTTCCTTCTTTCTGCTATATTATTTTGCTGAGGAGAACACATTGTATTCAATTATATTTTTGCAACATTTATTCTTAGAAATGAATCAAAATCCTTTGATAGAAATTGATGACCTCTATTTGAGTGAAGATTTTTTATTGATCTTCTTGTTTCTATTTCTACTAATTGTTTGAATTGTTTAAAGCTACTAGAAGATTCAGATTTAAGTTTTAAGAACTATACCAATATTTTTTTGGAATAGTCATCAACAAATAACAAAAAATATATGTCCTCTAAGACTAGTAGTGTTCATTGGTCCACATAAATCCATGTATACTAATTCTAGTAGCTCTTGAACTATATATATACTCAATTCAAAATGTATTCTATATTGTTTTTCCATAAGGAATTCTAGAAAAAACATAGATTTCCATGTTAATTTGGGTAATCCTACCACCATTTGATATCTACTCATTTTGTTCAAGCAGAATGCACTTATATATCTTAACTGTTTGTATTTGATAATGTATCAAGAGCAAATAGACCATTTCTATAGGATCCAGAGGATACGAGGTTTTCCTGTCTAGTAATAATACACTTCTTTTTGTTTTCAATAGTTTTAAACTCAACCTCTAAATTTTGATCCATAATTTGAGATATTGATGGTTGATTAGCAATTAATCTTGACATATAACATATTTTTTACTATACCTTTTGCATCAATTAAAATGATTAATATATCTCCTACTCTTTTGACCTCATATGTCCAATCATCTGCTATAGTGACTGGTTTTTGATATTCTTCTTGAAAAGTATTAAACCATTTTTTATTTCTAGTCATATGTCTACTTGATCTTGAGTTGATATACCAATGACTTGAACTTGTATCATATTTTTTTTATCATCGCCATGACTTCAATATTCCCAATTCACCTTAAAATATCAATTTTCACCTTTATTCAATTAATTTCAATCTCAATTCAAATTTCAAATTTTGTTTCCTTATAACCCCCTTTCATTAATTCATTCTTAAATTTTTCTTTTTATCAAAAATAAAATGTATATCCCTTATATATCCAAATTTAAAAAAAAAAATCTTAAGTTTCTAAACCTTATAACTCCACACTAATAAAATCATAAGCCCCAAAAATTACTCAAATATGCCTTTTTCACAAATTAAAATACTTTGCAAATTCAATTCTTACCTTACTCTTTTGCCATATCTATTGCAATAGTTTGAAATTAGGAATTTTGATATTACATTTTATGCTCTAATGTTTGCAACATGCATTATAATGAATATTCCAAGTTTGGCTTATCAAACTTAGGCTTTAGGCATTCATTTCTCTAGATTCTTTATGCACTAATTATGAGCTCACAAGATCTACTATTTTAGCTTCAGGTTTTTACTCACTCAAGATTCTTCTCTCTAAAATTCAATGCTTTGTATCTAGTGTTATATTCCTCATTGAATGCATCATAGGTGCTATCAAATTTGGATGTGCTTCATAGATTTGTATTGACTAATAAATGCTATCAACCTTGACCGTTAGCTCTAAGGTGTTGTCAAACTTGGCCCTCAAGTGATATCAACCTTGGATCTTAGGTGCTATCAACCTTGGCTCTCTGGTGTTAACAACCCTAGATCGGTGCTATCAACCCTAGCTCTTAAGTGCTACATTATTTTCTTCTACAACATTGTCCTTATCTAGCCAACATTTGCCCTTCTCTTTTTCTCATGGCTTATGCTTCTTCGATCTCCTTCTAGCTTTGTAGGATATAGTCTACTTTCAATTTTTATATCTTTTTATGGTTGGAAAAATAGTCATAGTCAATGTCTTCTCTATTTTTAACTTTATCGATCTTAAGGTTTATATCAACCCTCTTCTTCTCAAGAGAAAACTTCTTTCTCCTCACCTCAGTGCAATTTCAACCAATTTCTTCTTTCCCTTGATGTACTATTAATCATCTTCTCTCTGTCAACTTCTCCTTCAATTTGGGTGAACTTAGTCCTTCCTCCAAACTTCACAAATTCAAATATCCAGAATGTAGCTCTAATACTACTATTGTAAATCCTTCCATATTATCTCATAGGTCACTTTACTAGGATTAAATATTAAAGCATTGAAATCTCTAACAAATATGAATAAATCACATTCATAATAATAAAAATAATATGTCGCAATACTAAATCACTCAAATATTATTCATATATCATCAAGTTTGTGTGAGTTACATGAGATCATATCGAATTATAATGCATGGAGCTTTACCTCCATAATATAGCCTTAGAATATGACCCTTCAATACTTGACTATTGCTTTCCTCAAACATTTGGGAGATGCATCCTTTTCTATTTCTCATATATGACAAAACTCACATGCCTATTGACTTTACATATTGCCATATATCATGTATCTCTTCACTTGTATATTTGACACCTAACACCTATGACTCTTGATTTACATACTTGACACTTTACACTATGCACACTTGCACACTTTATTACAGAACATATTTCCTAATCTAGTAGTACAAAATAATGTAATAACTCCAAGACATCCTTAATACATTAGTTTTTTTGAAGAAACACATCATAAGTGTGCTAGATCTATGGGACCATACTACCTATACTTTGGTCTTGGAGGATTAAAAAATTTACCTCTAACCTACCATCTCATTTGAAGGCTTCCTTTGAGATAACATGTGAACTTATTCCAAATGAAGTTTTGACTAAATTAGGAATATATGCTACAAATATTTTTAGAGATTGGTGTTGTTAAAATGAATCACATATTGAAGATTAAATCCTCACATTATGTATCCCAAATTAATTTCACCCTTCCCTCTTGCTCCTAGATTGAAATTTGTTTTTCTAAGTATGATTCAAACCACATTGTAAACCAAATTTGGAAAACCAATGTTGACTCTAAAACTTAAATCATGGGGTGGCATCTCATCCCTTTTAAGATTCCATGATCTCCTACCCTTGCTCTTATTCTATGTTATGTAGATAATTGTGCATTTTGTTCCTCCATAAAGGTTATCCCCCATATGTTTTGGTTTTGTAGTATTATTTAAAGACTAGTATTTCCTTGGTCTAGTTTCTTCAAGTATTGAAATTTTGTGGAAAAATATTGGAGATGATCTTGAATAATAAAATGATAAAACCAAAAGTTCTCCCATGAATTTGAAGAAGCCCAAAATTTTATATAGGCCTTGAAGAGTCACTATGACTGTTGGACTTCCTAAAATGTGAAATGAAGTGTTGTAACATAATTTTATCTCTTGTAAATGTAAAATAGAGTATTATAGTTATAGAATATTATGGAAAAATATTTATAATATGTTGGCAACTTTGGGTACGTTGGGTACATTGCCCTTGATCATGTGTATAAGTTGTCATTGATGTCAAGAAGCTCTTGAAGGAATTTGTTTGATGTCAAAATTTTTGCTTTGATAAAAGGTTTCTTGAAGGTTCCGGCATGGCAGTTTCAAAGGTCTTTTGTAAACCCCAAGTTGGCAGGTTTAAAGACTACAGGTGGATGCATTAGTTTAATGCATTTGGGTCCAGGAGGAAGTATTTATTTAAATAATTAAAAACCTTGTTAAGGTTCCTTTTAATTATTTTTAAATAAATATTAAATTATTGTTTGCAATGGGTTCTCCTAACCCATGGCGCAAATGTCTTAACTATGTGGGCGCTATGTTTTAAGATTGTGGGCACTAGCCAAGACCTCCACCGACATGTTAAACTCCTCGCCAATGTCAAGAGCTTATGGTAAAAATGCATATAAATCTCCCTCGATGAAAATCAAGAATGATCCCATCCGCATTTTGAAAAGAGTTGCTCGTTGTAATTTTGTGATCCGCTGTTCGGATTTCTTATTCGATTGTATCTTCACCATTTTCATAAACCCGTCGTTCGACTGTGTCTTCGCCGTTTTTGTGAATCTGCTGTTCATTTTTTGTACTCGTTGTTTATCGTAAATCCGTCGTAAGTTTTTCATCTTCGTGTTCGCATCAGAAGAAAGGGAGGCACTGTTGTTTTATTTAATCCCTGGTGTAGAAGGAACAAGGCTAACAGTGTGAGGTTTAAACCTCATCGGGCGCCTTTGGTGCACCGATAGCGTCTAGGCTGTTGGTGCGCTACCCAAACGGGAGGTTCCGCGTTTGAATAACATGAAAGGGTTTTTCATCGTGAAGTGGACGCAGCAGGTGGTGTTAGAATTTGTGCACAATTTCTCCATAGCGTGATTTTTGATGTTGGCCAAGGTATTTTAGAAATTAATTTTTGCTAAGTGTATTTTGCGGATGGAGGAAGTTTATTAGAGGGCAAAAAAGCTTAGGAGTTATAAGGAGTTTAAAGCTTGTTTTATTTTTGATAAAAGATTCTTTTGAAGGTGTTGTTTGAAATATCTTATTGCATTCTTATGAGAAATAAATTTTATTTTTGATAAGACTATAAGGGATAAATAAGGTGTATAAGGGATAAATTTTTCTTGTAATGTTGAGAGTGCTTTTGGTTGATTATGGAAATGAAAGCATGATGTTTTAAGGTTAAAATTGCTTCTTGTGTGAAGTTGTGAAACCTTAAGTGGGCAGCCTTGAGATTGACATTTGCTTTCATTAAATTGGTAATAATCAAGCTATTCTTTACTTGGTTAAAGTGTTGGGCTTACTCCTTTGTTGATGATTTGAAAAATTGTTTTGTGCTATTGTGATTTGAGTTGGTGGATGCTTTTTGTTCAAACAATATTGGAGAGAAAAGGAGTTCTACTTGTTTCCTTTTCTAATTTTGATTGTGAAATGCTTCAAGGTTGTGTTTTGAGTTGAATGGTGTTGATTGAACCTTGTTTGATGAGCATTGTTGTTGAAGCCCTAATTGATGGTGAAAAAAACATGAGTATCATTGTTATGTGATTCTTTGCATAGTTGGAAATTTTTGGGGTTTCATGTTTTTGAAAGAAAGCATTATATCCTATCCATTTCAGATATTGAGTTGAGTTTTCAGATTTGAGATTGAGTTTGAGCTGAGTTGATTTGAGTTGAGTTTTGAGATTGGGAGTTGAGTATAGAACATATTGAGTCTCTAACAATTCTCTTTATGCTTCTATGAGTTTGACAAATCACATTGGGTCTCTAAAAATTCACCTTGTGATTTCCTACTAAGAAAGTTTTTTTTTCTTGGTGAGCTTGCTGAGTTTTGGACAGGTTTCGATGGGGACTTGTGAGCAGATTTGGACAGGTCCTAGCAGAGGACTTGTGAGCTGAGTTTGATAGTTCTATCAGAGAACTTGAGGATAGAGGTGCACTAGTTCTTTGAGAAGAACCTGAGGACATATTTGGCAAGTCTTTGAGAAGGCTTGTGTGCAGAGGATTGATTTGTTCAAGCTTAAGCATTGGACAGATCTGACAGACAAAGGAAGACTTGTACTAGACTGACTGACTATGTTTGGTACAAGTTGCTAAGCTATTGTGGATGTGATCATAGAAGGCAGAGGTCTCTTAGGCTAAGCATTAAGGACAGGAGGTCTTCGGTGGAAAGGATTTCCACGTGCTGGCAAGAGGTAGAGACAGTTGATCTTCTGAGGGATCATTTCTAGAGCAGAGGGGAAGGTATCTCCTTTGAGCAGAGGCTCATAAATTCCGATTGGGGGAAGGTATCTCCTTTGGGCCGAGGCTCATAAACATTGTAATTGGGAAGGATTCCCAAAGAACTTTGAGATAACTTTTAGAGAAAAGTTTTGTGGACGTAGCCCAACCATTTTAGGTGAACCACGTTAAAATTGGTGTCACTTCGCGGATGATATTGTGCATTGTTTTGATATTGCTTTGGGTATATTACTTTACTGTTTTGAAGTATAAAGGAAAAAGTAAAAAGAGGTCTTATACTGTTCACCCCCCCTCTCAGTATAAGATTATGTTCTTCAATTGGTATCAGAGCGGGTGCCTTCGAAAAGTTTAACAACTTGAAGGAAAAGCTAGTAAAGAACACAATGGATCATTCAAGTGGCAATCCAGCACCTATTCTTGATGGGTCAAATTTTGGTCTTTGGAGTGCAAGGATGAAGGTTCATCTAATGGCACTTGGGAATGAGGTTTGGGAAGTGATTGCAGATGAGTACACTATTCCTGTATGTGGTCCTATTACTAAGGAAGAAAGGCTCCTACATCACAGCAATTCAAAGGCAATGAATGCAATCCTGAAAGGCTTACAGAAAGCAGATCTCACCAAGGTGATTCACTGCAAAACAGCTAGTGAAATGTGGAAACAGTTGAAGGTGGTTCATACAGGTGATACAAATGTCAGAAATTCCAAGTTGAGACACTTCAAAGGTATGTTTGAACAACTCAAGATGAATGATGATGAAAATATTAGTGACTACATGTTTTGTATGGATGAGGTTGTTAACTCCATAAAAGACTTAGGTCTTGAGCTTGCTGAAAATGATGTTTGTGATAAGATTTTAAGATCTCTTCCTAATATATTTAGTGAAAAGATTTTTGCTATTGAGGAAGTTAAAGATTTGGATAAGTTGAAAAATGATGAGCTCCATAGTATACTTGCAGCATTTGAGTTGAGAACTCAAGTGAAGGTTGATGTCAAGAAAGAGGCGACTTTCAAGGCTACCAAGAAATCCAAGGGTAAACAACTTCAAGATAGTGATGAGTCTTCTAGTGATGAAGAGGCATATTACAGCAAGAAAGGCAAGTTCTCTAGAAAGCACAAAAGTATGAAAAATATAAGATGTTTCAATTGTGGAAAGTTTGGTCATTATGCTACTAACTGTATTGTTCCCAAGAATGAAAGTGATGAAGATAAACCATATTCTAAGAGCAAGGATTCTGAAAAGCACAAGCATCACAGGAAGAACAAATATGAGCACAACAATCAAGGAAAGAGGTATTCTCACAAGCACAAGAAGATTTTCTACCTAGACAAAGCAAGTAAGTGTTCTAGTAGTGATAGTGAAAGTTCTTCAAGTGATGATGAAAATGAGATGTTCATATCAGAAAAAGAGGAAGAACCGAAACATAGATTCATTATCATGAAATGTCTTAGATGTGGAAACTTTGGTCACCTTGAGGATGATTGCACAAATAATGATTTGGTTTCTAATATGTATGAGGATGCTTCAGAAAACTATAAGGAAGATGCATGTATGGTTTTTGAAAAGGGTAGCACCTCTAGTGATAAGAAATCTAAAAAATGCTTTGATGATTCAAAAAGCAAACAAATAGAGGAAGATATAGAGGAAGGTGAAGTAGATCTTGAATGTGAACTTATTAGTGCTCTTAGTGCTTTGAAAAAGGAAAGAAAGAAGAATGCTAGACTCAAGGATAAGTTATATGAATGTTGCATGGAAAGAGATGAGCTTATAGAAAGTCTTGACTTCTCTATAGCTAAGACACAAGAACTCAAGGATGAGTTAGAGTCTAAGGTTCTTGAGTATAGCGATCTGGAACAGAAAATGGCTTCTTTGAAAGAGGAAACTAAAGAGTACAAGGATAAGCTTTACAGGTTTCAAGATAGCTCCAAAAAGGTTAAGTCACTCATCAAAGGTCAAAGAAAGACAACAGATAAAACAGGCCTTGGTTTTGTTAAGCCACACAAGGAACAAGTTGGAGAGTCTAGTAAGAGACTCCAAAAGGAAGAGAGTTTCGATGAGGAAAGTATTTCAGAAAAGGAGTCTTGAATGATAGATGCACAGAAATAAAAAATAGAATTCAGAATGAGAAGAAGAAGTTTTCAGAACCTAAGAGGTTAAATAAAGGAAAGTTTCAAGGCAGATGTTTTGCTTATCACAGGTTTGGTCACATCGCTTCACATTGCATGGCTCAAGTGAAGAAGGTAAATGAAAATTTTAGAAGTGCTAGTTTCTTTCAATGGTATTGCTACTCTTGTCAACATTTTGGGCACAAGGTAGTTTATTGCAAGGCAAATAACAGGAACAGGTTTGATCAGAACAGGTTTGGTCAGAACAGGTTTGGTCAGAATAGGTTTGGTCAGAACTGGTGGATTCAAAGATTAGGTTTACCTCATAGAAACAACATCGTCAAGTGTTTCACGTGCAACAATGAAGGTCACATAATCAGATAGTGTAAAGCTAAAATTCCAGGATACAAGAACAGGAATAGTGGCATGATCAGGTCCAAGGATCAAGGCATGGACAAGAATAGGGATGAGAACAAGAACAAGAACAATGACAAGAATAGGAATATGGACAAAGAGTTCAATAGAAGGCCCAACAAGGAATTTATAGACGTTGATGATGATCAGTGCCTAATGGGAGTTTTACTCCCACCCCAGAATTAATCACCTCATCAGGAGGTGGTGGAGGGACTAAGCTAAGAGGCTTATTCTTAGTCCCGAGCCCCAAAGGTGACCCTTTGCCATTGATGACAAAGAGGGAGAGATATGAGTAAGGGGGAGAGCTTCAAAGTGAATGGGAGAGCTTCAAGTCAGGGGGAGCAAAACTTTAAAGGAATATTCTCAGTTGTTAGCACAGTTGGTTTTAGTTTTGGCTCTTGAGAAGTGTTTTCAGTAAAGGTTTGCCATCAATGACAAAGGGGGAGATTGTTGGCAATTTTGGGTACATTGGGTACATTGCCCTTGATCATGTGTATAAGTTTTCATTGATGTCAAGAAGCTCTTGAAGGAATTTGTTTGATGTCAAAAGTTTTTCTTTGATAAAAGGTTTCTTGAAGGTTCTGGCATGGCAGTTTCAAAGGTCTTTTGTAAACCCCAAGTTGGCAGGTTTAAAGACTACATGTGGATGCATTAGTTTAATGCATTTGGGTCCAGGAGGAAGTATTTATTTAAATAATTAAAAACCTTGTTAAGGTTCCCTTTAATTATTTCTAAATAAATATTAAATATTGTTTGCAATGGGTTCTCCTAACCCATGGCGCAAATTTCTTAACTATGTGGGCGCTATGTTTTAAGTTTGTGGGCACTAGCCAAGACCTCCGTCGACGTGTTAAACTCCTTGCCGACATCAAGAGCTTATGGTAAAAATGCATATAAATCTCCCTCGATGAAAATCAAGAATGATCCCATCCGCATTTTGAAAAGAGTTGCTCGCTGTGATTTTGTGATCCGCTGTCCAGATTTCTTCTCTGATTATGTCTTCATTGTTTTCGTAAACCCGTCGTTCGACTGTGTCTTCATCGTTTTCATGAATCCGCTATTCATTTTTTTTACTCATCGTTTGTCGTAAATCTGTCGTAAGGTTTTCGTCTTTGTGTTCACATCAAAAGAAAGGGAGGCACTGTTGTTTTATTTAATCCCTAGCACAGAAGGAACAAGGCTAACAACGTGAGGTTTAAACCTCACCGGGCACGTTTGGCGCACCGATAGCGACTAGGCTATTGGCGCGCTATCGTAATGGGAGGTTCCATGTTTGAATAACATGAAAGGGTTTTTCATCGTGAAGTGGACGCAGCGGGTGGTGTTAGAATTCATGCACAATTTCTCCATAGCGTGATTTTTGATGTTGGCCAAGGTATTTTTGAAATTAATTTTTGCTAAGTGTATTTTGCGGATGGAGGAAGTTTATTAGAGGGCAAAACAGCTTAGGAGTTATAAGGAGTTTAAAGCTTGTTTTATTTTTGATAAAATATTCTTTTGAAGGTGTTGTTTGAAATATCTTATTGCATTCTTATGAGAAATAAATTTTATTTTTGATAAGACTATAAGGGAGAAATAAGGTGTATAAGGGATAAATTTTTCTTGTAATGTTGAGAGTGCTTTTGGTTGATTATGGAAATGAAAGAATGATGTTTTAAGGTTAAAATTGCTTCTTGTGTGAAGTTGTGAAACCTTAAGTGGGCAGCCTTGAGATTGAAATTTGCTTTCATTAAATTGGTAATAATCAAGCTATTCTTTACCTAGTTAAAGTGTTGGGCTTACTCCTTTGTTGGTGATTTGAAAAATTGTTTTGTGCTATTGTGATTTGAGTTGGTGGATGCTTTTTGTTCAAACAACATTGGAGAGAAAAGGAGTTCTACTTGTTTCCTTTTCTAATGTTGATTGTGAAATGCTTCAAGGTTGTGTTTTGAGCTTAATGGTGTTGATTGAACCTTGTTTGATGAGCATTTTTGTTGAAGCCCTAATTTATGGTGAAAAAAACATGAGTATCATTGTTATGTGATTCTTTGCATAGTTGGCAATTGTTGGGATTTCATGTTCTTGAAAGAAAGCATTCTATCCTATCCATTTCAAATATTGAGTTGAGTTTTTAGATTTGAGATTGAGTTTGATCTGAGTTGATTTGAGTTGAGTTTTGAGATTGGGAGTTGAGTATAGAACATATTGAGTCTCTAACAATTCTCTTTATGCTTCTATGAGTTTGAAAAATCACATTGGGTCTCTAACAATTCACCTTGTGATTTCCTACTAAGAAAGTTTTTTTTTCTTGGTGAGATTGTTGAGTTTTGGACAGGTTTCGGTGGGGACTTGTGAGTAGTCTTGGATAGGTTTCGGTGGGGACTTGTGAGCAGTTTTGGACAGGTTCCAGTGGGGACTTGTGAGCATATTTGGACAGGTCCTAGCAGAGGACTTGTGAGCTGAGTTTGATAGTTCTATCAGAGAACTTGAGGACAGAGGTGCACTGGTTCTTTGAGAAGAACCTGAGGACAGATTTGGCAAGTCTTTGAGAAGGCTTGTGTGCAGAGGATTGATTTGTTCAAGCTTAATAATTGGACAGATCTAACAGACAGAGGAATACTTGTACTAGACTGACTAACTATGTTTGGTATAGGTTGTTGAGTTGCTGTGGACATGATCATAAAAGGCAGAGGTCTCTTAGGCTAAGCATTGAGTACAAGATGTTTTCGGTGGAAAGGAGTTTCACGTGCTGGGAAGAGGTAGAGGCAGTTGATCTTCTGAGGGATCATTTCCAAAGCAAAGGGGAAGGTATCTTCTTTGAGCAGAGGCTCATAAATTCTGATTGGAGGAAGGTATCTCCTTTGGGCCGAGGCTCATAAACATTGTAATTTGGAAGGATTCCCAAAGAACTTTGAGATAACTTTTAGAGAGAATTTTTGTGGACGTATCCCAACCATTTTGGGTGAACCACGTTAAAATTGGTGTCACTTTGTGGATGATATTGTGCATTGTTTTGATATTGCTTTGGGTATATTTTTTTACTGTTTTGAAGTATAAAGGAAAAAGTAAAAATAGGTCTTATACTGTTCACCCCCCCTCTCAGTATAAGCTTGTGTTATTCATAATACTTTTGAGTTTATTTCGAGTGCAAAAAAAACATTCTATTCATTCATTTTATGAAAAACATGTTTGTTGTCCTTGTTTTATGAAACCTGCAGTCAACTTTAAAAGTTTATAACTTTTATTTTATAAATTGTTTTACATGTGCGATACACTATTGGAAAGGTATTTTTGTGTAGAATTCACTTCCAAATTTTCATCAAATTTTGAGTAGTTTTGGTCCTTAAAATTCAGATTATTATGCACTATTGCAAAAAATATTGCATTTTTTGTTGCTGCAATTTTTCTTGCTATGATTTTGTTGTACTTTTTGTTCTTTTTATTTTTGAGTCAAATACTTCATTTGATATTAGATCTTGGTTGATTTTTTAATTTGAGTGAACTTGGGTTCATGGTCAATCTAACATTTGTCAATTTCTTGGACGAGTACATTTAAGAAAACTTCATTTGTTGTTGCTTGAGTCTAATGGCCAACTTCAACAACTCATTACCCATTCCAAATTTTAACAGGAAATATTATGATTATTGGAGCATAAATATGAGAACATTTTTAATTGAAAAATATATTTGGGAGGTAGTGGAGAGTGGTTATGAAGAACAAAAAGTGAAACAAAGAAGAAGAATTCATTAGCCCTCTACCATATTTGGTCTACTCTTGACAAGATTTTATTTTTGTGTATTGTTGTACATCAACCAATGAGGCTTGGAAGTATCCTCAAGAGGATTACCAAGGAAGTGAATAAATGAGAATGGTAAATTTGTATATCATAAAGAAAGAGTTTTAAAATATGCAGATGAAAGAGGTTGAAAGTGTAGGTGATAATTGTGTTAGAGTGAAGGATATGCCGAACAAGATGGCCACCCTTGGATAGACCTTGAAGAAATATGTAGTTGTGAAGAAGTTTTTGATATATCTTACCCCTAAATTGAATCACGTTGCAATAATTTTTTAGGAGAGTAAATATTTATCTACACTTGAATTTGATTGTCTAGTTGGTTCTCTTATGTCACATGAGGAAAGACTAAGAGAACCAATAAATAAAATGAGGAGAATGCTTTTAATTATAAATTAAAAATTTATAAGAATGATGAAATTGATCCAATAATGAGTAAACAAGCAAAAATAAGAGGAAGAAATTAAAATTACTCAAGAGGTAGAGGAGAAAGAGGAAGAGGAGTTGTTGTTGCTGAAAGAGGATATGGAAGAGCTGATAAAAAATTTGAATGTTACAATTATCATAAAATGGGCCACATTGCATGAAATTGTAGAGTGAAGACCACAACTGGATATAGAATATCCCACTATGTATATGAGGATGAAGTTGCACAAGGTAATTTTTTTTTTACTAGTGGCATGAATGAAAAAACTAGTCAAGAAGTTTGGTATCTTAATTTTGGTTGTTCTAACCATATGATTGGAAATAAAGAGTTGTTTACTAATGTGAATGAGATTTTTAAGACCAAGATCATTCTTGGGAACAATAATTCTTTGTACATAGCTAAAAAATATACCATGGAGGTTGGCACTAAAGAAGGTACAAATAAAATTCATGATATCTACTATGCTCCCAATTTGAAGAATAATTTGTTGAGTGTTGGATAGCTTGTATAAAAACTATAAAGTTGTGTTTGATAACAATAAATGTATCATTTATGATAAGAATAATGGAAACTATATGGTCACTAGTGTTCCTATGATAAATATTCAGATGTTTCCTTTGAAGTTTGGAGGAAAGGTGAGTATGAAATGGATAATATGGCACTTGAAGATAAGAATTGGCCTTGGCATCTCAAATTTGAACACTTGAATTTTAAAATTCTAGAAATATTGTCTTCAAAAAATATGGTAAATGGACTACCTACGGTTGGAGAGCACAAGGGTGTGTGTGAAGCATGTGTGATTGGAAAGCATGCAAGGAAGGAGTTTCCAAAAGGAAAAACATGTCAGACCTCATACCCATTCCAACTTACACATTAATGGTAATTGTGGACCTATGCAAACACAAAGTTTGGGTAAGTCTTCATATTTTATCATATTAATTGATGACTTTTAAAGAAATTTTTGGGTGTATCTTTTGAAACATTTGAATAAATATGTTGGCTTGTTCAAGATTTTCAAAGCATTGGTTAAGAATGAAAGTGGATATAAAATAAAGTGTTTGAGAACCAAACATGGAGGAGAATTTTGTTCAAATGAATTCAATGATTTTTGCAAAAAATATGGCATCAAGAGGTAACTCACTACAACCTATACACCACAAAAAAATGTGGTAGATGAGAGAAAAATAGAACCATTGTAGAAATGACAAGAAGCATGTTGAAGATAAAAGATTTGAAAAAAAATTATTGGTCTTATATAGTTGATACATCAATGTATATTCTCAATATATTCTCCACAAGAGCACTAAACAAGAATATTTCATATGAAGTATGACATGGCATAAAACCCATTGTAATTCATTTGAGAGTTTTTGGTTGTCTTGCATATGCACATGTGAATGATGAAGTGAGAAAGAAGTTGGATCCTAAGAGTGAGCCATACATTCTTGTGGGATATTTTGAAACAAGGAAGGCATGTAGATTGTATAATCAAAAAAATCACAAGTTTTTAATCTCTAAAGATGCAATTTTTGATGAAGGGGAAGTGTAAAATCATAAAAAAATTATAGAAAAAATATATGATTTTTAAGAAGATAATACAATTGGGTGACATCCATCAAATGTTCCCTCTACTCCTATATGCCCACCAAGTATCTCATCAACAAGTTTAAAGGAGACTACACAAAGTAAAAGCACAAACATCTCATCTATAAGTCCCACCAATAATACAAATAAAGGAAGGAGAATATTCAAAGCACATCCAACCAGAAAAATGATGGACAAGAATTTTCAAAGGAGGTTAACAAGAATTCAATTGCAAGAATTGGACCAAGTTGTTTCAATATTGGAGAAGCTCCAAATATTTGGTGATGATAAAGAAGAAAAAAAATGTGAGTTGGTGAATTATGCTCTGTTTTATAAAGCTAATTTGAAACCTTCATGTTATGAAGATGCTTGTATTAATGATGTTTGGGTCCAAGCAATAAAAGAATAAATTGAGTCTATTGAAAAATGACACTTAGGAAGTTGTGGAATAATCCAAGGACAAGAAGATTATTGTAATTAAGTGGGTCTACAAAATAAAGTTTAATAGTGATGGAAGCATAGAATGATACAAAACAAGGCTGGTTGCAAAAGTATTCACTCAAATATATGGTGTGTATTATGAAGAAACATTTTCCTTTGTTGCAAGACAAGATAATTTAGATGGCTCTTTCATTAGCAGACAATAAATAGTGGAAATTTTATCACATGGATGTGAAAAGTTCATTCTTGAATGGTTATCTATATGAGGAGGTTTATGTTCAACAACCTCAAGGATTTGAAGTGGAAGGAAAGGAAAACCATGTTTACAAATTGAGGAAATCAATGCATGGATTGAAGTAAGCACCTAGAGCATGGTACTCAAGAATTGATGGGTACTTCTAATATTGTGGTTTCAAGAAAAGTAAGAATGATCCCAAACTCGATTTCAAGAATGAAGGTGACGATATTCTTATTGTGTGTCTATATGTTGATGATTTTATCTACATGAGAAGTAGTTTAATATGACAAATTATTTTAAGTATGATATGATGAAGGAATTTGATATGAGAGATTTCGGACTAATGCAATACTTTCTTGGTGTGGAAGTACATCAAGGTGATGGTAAAATTTTTATTTTTCAATCAAAATATGAAAAAGGTATGTTGAAGAAATATGTTATGGAAAATTATAAACCATTTTGGACACCTATGGCATATGGAGAAGTGTTGTGTAGAGATGATGGAGAAGAGAAAGCTAATGAAAAATTATTTAGAAGCATTGTTGGGAGCTTAATGTTCCTTACTACAACAAGACCTAATATTGCATTTATAGTTTCACTTGTATCAAGGTACATGAATGAATCTTCACAAACCCACATGAGAGTATCTAAGATAATATTGAGGTATTTCAAAGAAACCTTAAATTTTGGTATACATTATGATGCTAATAATAAAATGGATCTTGTTGGATACAATGACTCGGATTGGGGAGGTTTCTTGGATGATAGAAAATTAACTTTTGGAAATTATTTTTCACTTGGTTCAGGAGTGATAACATGGAGCTCAAAGAAGTAAAGTATTGTTGATTTATCTTCTATAGGGGCAGAATATATTTCAGCTGCTACAATAAGTACACAAGCATTTTGGTTGAGAAAGGTACTTGAAGAGATTGGTGAAGTTCAAAAAAATCCACCAACAATTTTTTGTGACAACAAAAGTGCAATCAAGATTGTAAAAATTCTAGTCCATCATAGTAAAACTAAACATAATGATTTAAATTTTAATTTAATAAGATACATGGTGGAAAATAAGATTGTACGTTTAAAATATTACAACACCAAACAACAACTTGCAGCCCTGTTTACCAAAGGTGTGAATAAAGAACAATTTTTGAGATTGATAGACACACTTGTCTCACCAATCAAAATCAAGGGGGATTATGTTGGATATTTATGTTGGCTAAAAAAAATATAAAATCAAAAGTTCTCCCGCAAATTTTAAGAAGACCAAAAGTTTCTATAGGCCTTGAAGAGTCACTAAGATTGTTGGACTTCCTATAATGTGAAATGAAGTGTTATAACACCATTTAATTTCCATTAAATGTAAAATAGAGTATTATAGTTGTATAATATTATGGAAAAATATTTATATTACTTTTGAGTTCATTTAGAATGCAAAACAAAATATTCTATTCCATTCATTTTGTGAAAAACATGCTTTCTGTTCCTATTTTTTTTAAAACTACAGTCAACTTTAAAAGCTCATAACTTTTGTTTTACAACTTCATTTTACACATATTATAAACAATTGGAATGGTATTTTTGTGTAGAATTCACTTCTAAAATTTCATCAAATTTTGAGTAATTATGGTCCTTCAAATTTAGATTGTCGTGTATGTTGTAAAAATTGTTATTTTTTTTGTTCTTGCAATTTTTTTCTTGCTGTGATTTTGTTGCACTTTTTGTGCTATTTTTTTTTGGTCAAATAATTCAAACCACCCATTTTAGGTTTTGGAATCCCTATATTTGATAGTCCCTTATGGGAATATAGGTTGATCACCCTTAAACATATTTGGAAGTTGATAAGTAAATATATGCTTACTAGTTTAGTATCATCTTAGGGGATATTGTCATTGTACTTATTGTTGGATTAAATCTTATAGTTTGTGGATTAATTGGTGAAAATTTTAGAATATTTGCATTATTAGGTGCATCATCAACAACATGCATAGGGGAAGTGAGTTCAAAGTTGGCTAACTAGTTGGAAAATATCTTATTTTTTATTAATATCATTCAATTTCATGGATCATATGACCTCTATAATAGTTTCATTCTTCAAGAGAAATGATAATCATTTATCTAGAAGCCTCACTAATAAATTATCCTATATTATTTTTTAGCAACATGGAGTTGTTTTTTTGTTACTTATACTTTAAGTCTAGCTCAAGGTATTTTTTTTGGTAGTTTGTATTAAAAATGGGTTTTTAAAGGGACCCCAAAACCTTTTAAAAATGAAGATAGATAAAACCAGGTCAATAGTCCAAACGACACAACAAAATACATACCTTTTGAATAATTTAAAAAAAACAATGCACAAGAAGACAATCCCAAAGGGACCATCATCAGACTAGGATGTGAGATCATCTCGTACGGACCAAAAATAAAAATTAAAAAAAAAAAACTGCCCAGAGGGCCTAATATTTGAAATGAAGAAACCTTCCTAGAAGGCCTGGGAAATAAGGAACCTACAAAAAAAATTAAAATGGATATCCCGCCCAAGGGGAAAACCATACCCCTGTTTCCTGTTGAGGAGAAACAGGAAGACAAAACTTCCTAGAAACAGATTTGGGAATAGCTACAAAAAAGGAGGATCCCATCCAGGTACACACAGGGCCATCATAAACAAGCCCATAAGAGAGGATCACTCAGTCGGGATGAACTAAAATAGGAATCCCATGAAAATTAAAATTAAAACATAGCTTGGAAAGTGGATCAACAGACACCAAAGATCTTGATAGGCCACAAGATCTCCCTATGAAGGAGACTAAAAATGCAAGCTGAAGATAAACCTAGAGATGCCAGTCACCACAAAGACCCATGATTGGAGCAAAACCAAACACAGGGATTGCCTATCATGGCCCAAAAATTATAGGAAGTTATGAATCATGAGGTTCTCATCCCAAGATCTTAAAGACTGCAATACCGATCCACCAAATGACCACCCACAACAGAAGAGCAACTAGTCCCACCAAGGTTCATTTACAGATGAAACCATGAAATCCAGAGCCATGACTGCATGAAGAAGTGCAAGGATCCCCACCCAAGACTAAAAATATAGACTCTAGCAAGATCACCCACAAAAATATCAAAAAATGGATAAATATTGGATCTACGAAGAGATCCCAAAGGCAATGCAAACCTAGATCTAGAGATGAAATGGATGTCCATCTACAGATGCTAAACATAGGGTACCCCTGAAGCCACAAAATATTTAAATAGATATCTTGAGCAACCAAGACGAGTAAACAAAGCCAAACCACTTTCGAAAGCCACAACTCCCCAAACTAGACTAGCCAAAAACCATCCAAACCAAGGGTATCTAGGATTGATTCATTAGGAGTATCCCTGCAACTACAAAAAATTAATCACGCAACAGAAACACAATCCCAAAAATATGCCAGGTCACAAATGTGAACAAGAACCCTCAAACATGGCAAGGAATAGGGTAAAAAAATGGATCAAGGACCTCCCTTCCAGAAGGGAGATCATCTGCACAAACAACCCATCAATGGAAAGAAGGTCCTACATCGAGCAAAGATCTAGAACATGACCAAGAACGAGAAGGAGGAGCAGGAAAATGGAGTGAGGCCATCCTGTGCAGAATGAGAGGCCGCCCACTCCCCCATAGCTTATGATATTTTTAGCATAGCATCAAGTCTAAGTTTTTATCCTCTTATTTTTTTTATTTTGGATAATAAACTTAAGCAAAAAATTTGTAGTTGTGTTGTATTTCTCTTTTGGACTAAATAATGAAAAATAATATTTTTTCATTTGTAAAAGAGAGACAATATCAAATATGATTGACATAAGTAGAGACACTAGAAGGTTTTGATGTATTATCTTAAAGAGAGACTCTAAAAGGTTGTGATTTTTTTTCATATGGATAGGTTGGTCCATTGAATCCATTAAAATATGCTCTACAAACATACCTACATACCTACATACCTAAGCAAAAGCAATATAGGGAATCCAATAATGAAAATTTCTATTTATATTAACTATTATTAGAAGTACAAAAAAGTTCATGGAATACTTGTTTTCTCATAATTTATCGTCATGAAATGGAATAACCTTATAAGTTCATATTACAATCTTTCATTAGGTATCTAGCCAAAAAAAACATATAACATCCAATAAGGCTTCAATCTATGGAATTTTAAACTAAAATAGTCCTTAAACATATATCTAGTAATACGTTGTGTGTTCTTACAAATGTATAAGAGATGATTTTATCTTCCATCCTTTTACTTGTGGAAGGGAAAATTTTATTTGCATCATAAATTATTTTAATTTGTTTAACAAGTTGAAAATATTTGAAGCATTAATGATTTATTTGGAATCCCTATCAATAATGTTTAGACAAATCTAGCTTTATTTAGACTCCCCTAGTAGGATAAGCTCTAACTACTTTAAGTTATATTAAATTGAAATGACATAAACTTGTAATTCATCATCAAGTAGTTGTTTATATAAACTAACAAAATCCAAGGTAAGAAATTAAACTTAAACTCTTGGATGCATGATAAATTTCCCAATTATTTTTCATAGATGAGAATAAGTAGTCTGATAATACCATCATTTATCATTCAATCTATTACTTTTCTCCAACAATTTTAGGAACAAGAATCCAAACTCTATAGAGGAGAGCTAAAGAAACAACTTTGGTATTTAGTAAATATTTAGCTTTAGGTTGGGGATTTATCATGTCATACTTTATTATAATACAAAAAATTGTGGAATAATATTTTGAAAAGGTAATATATGAGTTATTATTAACAAGATGACCATTATGATGGTCTAAATAATGTATCTTTTATTTGAAGGTCATGACTTGATTTGGTTCTTTCATAAACCTATTAGTATATTAATAAACCTTAGTAAACCATGGAGAAGACAATTAATATTAACTTTGGATTGATACTAAATGGTCCCAAATTATTATGCATGTAGAAAATGGTTCTCTTTATTTCATAGACCATCGTGGGGTATTATAGTGAAAAATATTTTGAGTTTATCCATTGTGTTCAAATCACCATTTATTAACTAAATGAATAGATATAAGAGATATATTATATTAAAATTAATATAAATAGTAAATGTAAAATAAATTACTTGGTACTTAGGGCATTAAAGGACTATACCATTCATAAAATAATCACAATAGAGGACTCACTTCTATTCTATCTTTCTTGCAATCTCATCATGATAGAAAGAAGAGATCACACCTAGAATAAATATAGAGGATTTGATATACCTCAAGAATTTGGTCATTGAGCGATGGCTCTTGATCTTTGACTATAAATCCTAGTGGAACATATCACCTTCCTTCATGCAAAGTAGAGAACCAGTAGTCGATGGCTTTGGTTATACATACAAGGATGAGAGAGAGAGCTAAAAAATATCTTGTGTCAAAGTAGCAATAGAGATAGAAATATTCTAGAGCAATGTTAGAAAAATCATGTAAATGGTTGTAATGGTTAAATGTAGGGTGGAAAATAAGGAGATGAAATGGGTATATATAGCAAAAGAAAAGAATAAATTTTCCTTTCAAGGCCAATGATTGAATTACACTCATTAGAGACATAAAATCATAACTATCAATCAACAAAATGCATTGTCTTAATATTAGACATAAACATGCTAGGATCATGATCATACATCAAAAACCCTGAAATTCAATCAATGACAACAATCTCCACTTAAAGTAGCAATCTCAACACTATTGATTTTTAGGATCCATGCTTAGGGGAATGCATGTAAAGATGTTTTTCATCACAACTCTATCCTTATTTTGTTGTTTTAAGAAAATTAACAAGTGAAAATGACCAAGAAATATAGAAAAATATAATAACTAGGTGAAGAAAGAGAACCAAACTCATTGGTCAACATGGCTCATCATTATTCTACCCAACGAATAACAAAGTTAGTCCATCCTTGTCTCATATATAAGAGGATATGACTCTCCACCATCTACAAAGTTATTTTCTATAGTTTATTTTTATGTTTATATTACCCCTCCCTAAGGACCACATGATACACTATAAGGGAAATCTAATTGTGAGTTCTTAGGAAAAAATAAAAAAAAAGCAATATGTGATAGTCAAAATAATAAAAATAAAAATTCTATGCTAAGGAGCAAAAGCCATTTTTTTTAGTCTTAATCCTACCAGCTATGTAAAAATAGAAATTTTTAAAACAAATAGTAGAAAAATAAAAAATATAAAAGTAGAGTGGAACAAAGCTGATAGTTATTTAGATGTGTCCCAAAAATTTTGGCCAAAAGAAAAAAAATTTGCTTATCCCATGTAGCTTGAAAATTATTTACTTGCAAAATTGCTCAAAACTATAAATAATGCTAATTAGGTGCAAAAAAATAAAAAAATAAAATCATAGGCGAGTCCAAAGTGAGCCAAAATTCCTCGAGACACTATCCCCATGATATCCCCACAAAAATCAGCAAAATATTACATAGAAAACTATTTTGTAGTGAAACATTCAAAAATAGATAGAGAGGGTTACAAATTTCAATTTTCAATTTTATTTTTATGCATACTTATAATCTCCCAATGCACACCATGCATTCACACAAAATTTAATTTAAGTGTAGAGATACTCGATGGTGAGCAGACATAAAGACGGTGCTAGAGAGGTAGGTCCCCAGACTTTTCCTTGAGATATAGGTGTATTATTTTTCTCTTTTTGTTATGTTGTTATCTAGAACCTACAATCCTCTCCCTAATGATACTCTCCCTCATGCAAATTGTTGAGGTAACCCTACCAAGCACTCAAACCCTACCACTATAGTTAGTCTTACAAAAGTTGTAAAATTAATTTAAATAATAAATTCAAATACAATAATATTACATCAGATATACATTTATTATTTTACAAAATGACCATATAATTATAACATAAATCACATGTTATGGTAGTAAATATTTTGTGCCAAACAATCATTCTTCCATGTCGTCACAATTCCATCATATGCATAAAATAAGTTACCATAAATAGTTTTATTAGAAATGTTGTCGTGACAACTTTCAATTTTATCAAGGCTTGGTTGTCTTCAAGATTTTTATTTCATAAATTACTATGTTTCATCCTTCAATTATTGTACCAAAACATTAGCATTTTTGTAATTTAATCTATGTACTTGATGTTGATATGCAATTAACATGTTTTTAACCTCATGTTTGATCACATTATTAACTAAAAAGAAAATGGTCAAATGAGGAAATTTTAGAAATTTAATTCCAATATTAAAATTTTGTTTGTTTGATACTTTTTCCTTTTACTATTAAGTAGTCAACCACATTGGACTATTGTGCAATTTGAAAAATATATCCTCTTGTCCATATGAAATAAGTAAAATATCATTATAAATTTAAAGGTTGAAGAATCTACTAATATAATAATATTATTGATGATTTTTTACCAAGTATAATAAATACTTGACTTTTTAGATGCTCCACACATTGTGAAATAGAAAATATAAATTTTAAAAAATAAACAAAATTCATATGGATCAATAATAAGTTAAATTTTAGATGTAGCAGAGCAAATTTGTGAGGGGACATTAAGTTTTAGATGGGATCATTACAATTCATGAAGTAATTCACTCAATCAAAAAGAGTAAGAAGCTTGGAATGTTGCTCAAACTTGACATGAATAAGGCTTATGATCACATCATTCTTGTTGAAGCCCTAGGGAGAGGACTATCGATAACAATAGCCAATGAAACTATAGAATATTTTAAACCACCTTCAACAATGGATGTTGTTTCCCATCAACCATTTGTTTATGACACGATAATTGTTTCAAGGTCTTCTATGTTATTAGTAAAAAAAATCAAATTGATCTTAGATAGATCTGAGAATGCAGTTGGTTAGAAGGTGAACTTCTCTAAGAGTATGATTTTCTTTGTCAACACCCCCTTTATTTGAAAATAAATAATAACCTAAACTTTTGGTTGTGAAATTATGAACCTCTCAACAACATACCTAAGGATGTAACTTTTTAATGGATGCATGAATAAGAGCATTTGGAGCTTGATTATTGAAAGGATTTCTAGAAAACCTCTTAGGATGGAGGGGTAGTCTTCTTACTCAATCTGGGAAAGCTCAACTGGTGAAGGCTACCTTATAGAGTATCCTATCTATTTTATGTTTTTTTTCAGTGTGTCAACAAGTTCCATGTGCAAGATGGAATCTATTAAAAAACTTTTCTATGGTCTAGAGCAAAATACAAGAGGAGACTAGCACTTGTTGAATGGGATATAGTCTATTCAAAATGAGAATGTGAAGGCCTTGGTTTTAAGAAAGTTAAAAATATGAATGAGGGAATCATAGGAAAAATGGGATGGGAACTTCTCAAAAATAACCACTTAAGTTGGATAAAGATCCTAAAATCCAAATATTTGCAAATGGAGAATTCATTTTTACTCTTTGAAAATTTACCTATTGGGTCCTCCTTTTGGAACAATCTTATTATGTGTAGAAATATCTTAGTAAAGGGGATTCTGTGGCATATAGGAGATGGTAGCAAAATCAAATTTTGGAAGAAAATCTGGATAAAAGATATACCCTTAAAGGAGGACCAAGAAGTTTTAGTTTTGAAATATGACTTGACTCAATATTTTGATACACAAATGTAGAATTACATAAGTCCCTTTGAAGATGGAAGAAGTTGGAAAGAGCTGCAGATAGATAGCATGGATTCGATCAAGGAACAAGAAATAAGAAAATTGAAAAATCTATTGTATGTTACCCCTCTAACTAATTCTAGAACCATGGACACATTTGTTAGGAGTAGGAAGAAAAAAGATCGTATTCCATAAGAACAGGGTACTAATTATTGGAGGAAGCAAGTTTAGGTTGGTTACCAGTGGTAAAATTTTGGATCAAGAAGTTGATCCCAAAAATTGCATTCTTTGTTTGGCTAGCCAATCGAAATAAAATTCTTACCATTGAGAATATTTGTAAAATAGACTTGTAGGTTGTTAACATGTGTGCTTTATGTGGGGGTGACAATGAATCTATGTGCCATCTATTCTTAGAATGTACATTTTAAAGATGTGTTTTGCAAGAGCTTTTGGAGAAATTTCAAGTAGCATGGGTGTTCCCCAATTGTATGGTGAACCTTGTACTACAATGGGAGTATTCCTTTTCTAGAAAAATATTGAGGATGTTGTGGATATTTTTCCTTCCTCACTACCTATGGCGTATTTGGAAGGAAATAAATAAGCCATATTTAAGGATAGAAAGAGAGAGCCTATTGTAGTAGTGAATAAAATTGAGGTAACAATAGTGGAAAACCTAAGAGTAGCTAACCTAAATAGGACTAAGAAGAGGATCACAACCTTGATATGGGTACTACAACCCCTTTATAATTGTGTTCTAAGCCCAAAAAACCAATTAAGATAGTAGGTGAAGTGGGAGCCCCCTTCAAAACGATGTGTTGATTGGTATTTTCACCCAGTTGTGAAAGTATCACTCTCCAATAGGATTTGGATTCCAAATCCCCTCTTGCAAAGAAATTAAACTAGTAACTTCTCCAAGGTCTCCGCTATGTTAGCATTTGGTATAAGTATTGATATTCAATGTGAATGTTCGGAATACCTTAGTGGTTGCAAGCAACTGTTAACAAGGGGCATTGTGGTTTATTTCACTCTAAAATTATAATGATTTTGATTTCGAGAATTTTCAAGTGTTTATTTTAATGACTGTAAATTAAAATAAAAGTTAAACTTTCTGGAAATAAAAGTGCAGAAAAATAAAAATGAAGTGTAAAGAAAAATGAAACTAAAATATATTCAAGGGCTGTAATCCCATATGAAAAAATCGAAGATAATGAGGTTTTCTACATACAACCTAACCTATTTAACCTAAAAACTTCGCATAATCCAGATAAGCTAGGTGCTGGTTTCTAGGGTTTTAACTGTTGTTTTTAGATTTGGGCATTCACATGAAGCAACCAAGAGAACTTGCATTAAACTTCACCTATAAGCCTAAAAATCTGAAAGGGGAAAGATAAACATTCAATCTTGCATGCAAAAAATAACTCCTTCTTTCTTGCCCATGAAATGCAAACTCTTTGTAATTTTTGTATTAAAAGTATGTTAGTTTACAACAACAGAAGCTTCCAGTTTATCAAAACCAGAACAAATTACGGAAATGCTCCCAAGCAGGCCTAGAATGGCCTATCATCTTCAGCTCTGCAACTCTGCTTTTAGCGATTTCCCACCCTTGTACCAATCTGTGCTTCTGCCTTTATACTTTCTGGAAATGCTCTCTGTTTCACCCTGTGACGCTTCGCTTCATCTCCCAGATCGCTTCGTTTCACCTTCCCCGCATCTTCGTTGTTTTTTACTTTATGCTCGATGTTGAAATGCTTGATCTTCTCTGTGAACTGTAACACTTCCCATAATTCTTCCACCTTTATGCCATACACTTTCTGCATGTTTTCTAACAGCCCACTATGAATCGCGACAAAAAATAATATGTCATGATATCACGACATTTTCTATCTGCAGCTTTGTTCCTTTACCTGTATCGCAAAAACAAGACATGTCACGATATCGTGACATTTTTCTGCCAACAACCTTGTTTGCCTTCATGCACAGTGAAAATAAGACATGTCATGAAATCGTGACATTTTTATGCCCGTAGCTTTATTCGTCTTCAAGCACCATGAAAATGAGACATGTCACGATATCGCGACATGTTTCTCCTTAGGGCCGCGTGGATGCAACCTGTCGTGAAATCGTGATGTTTTTCTCCTTCGTTGTGTTTTGTTGCACTTAGTCGTGAAAACATGACATGTCGTGAAATCGTGACACTTTTTCATTTCGTACCACTTTGGCTGCTTTCTGTTACGAAATCGTGATGCTTTTCTCTTTCGAGCTGTCTTGTTGCTTTCTTTCATGAAATCGTGACACTTTTTCATTTCGTACCACTTTTGCTACCTTCTGTTGCGAAATCATGATGCTTTTCTCTTTCGGGTTGTCTCGTTGCTTTCTGTCGTGAAATCGTGACACTTTTTCATTTCGTACCACTTTGGCTACCTTCTGTCGCGAAATCACGATGCTTTTCTCTTTCGAGATGTCTCGCTGCTTTCTATCGTAAAATCGTGACATTTTTCATTTTGTACCACTTTGGTTGCTCCAGGTCGTTAAAATGTGACATGTCGTGATTTCGTTGCACTTTCTTTCATTTGTTCCTCACTTTCTTATAGAAAAAACCTAACGTGTATCGATATCGCGACGTTTTTTATCTCTGCCCTTCATCTCGTCTTCAGGTCATGAAATGGCGACATGTCACGATATCGCGACAACTTTTGCATTGACTCTTCTCTTGCTACCTTTGATCGCGATTTCACAACACATCGCGATATCACGAAATTTTCTCTTCAAGATGCATTCTACTACTCTTACTCTTAACCGCGAAAATGCAACATGTCGCGTTTTCGCGACAATTTTTCATTTTGCTGCATTTTGTTACTCTTGGCCATGAAAACGTGACATGTCGCAAAATCATAACGATTTTTGGTTCCACTACACTTCGCTTGTCTGAGTCGTGAAAACGTGACCTGTCGCGATATCACGACACTTTATTTTTCTTGGCAGCATCATGTCGCGATATTATGACTTTTTCTTTTTCTTAGCAGCACCATGTCGCGATATCGTGACCTTTTATTTTTCTTAGCCATGATAGAGCAACACATCACGATATCGCGACACCTTTTCATTTCGACATACTTTGCTATTCTGAGCCATGAAAACATGACACATCGCGATATCGCGACAACTTTTCATTTCTAGCCGTGATGGAGCAACATGTCACGATATCACGACACTTCTTCTTTTTGTGATATTTTGCTTTTTTTCTTGATCTTTGGCCTATGGGCCACTGCAGTTTTCTTGGAAAGCATGTAAAAACGGTGGGTCCCCAATTTTGGGGTGTGTTGTGGAGAAGCCACAACACGATGGTTGAAGCTAAATTTTGATGGGGCCTCAAAAGGAAACCTAGGTAAATCTGGAGTGGGTGGTGTCTTTAGATATGCTTCAAGGTAAGTTTTCAGCTTATTTTGAACCCTTGAACATCCAATCAAATCATTTTATAGAAGCCAAAGCAATTTTTTTTATAATTCAATAGTTAGAGATGTTGGGAAAAAGGAATCTCACCATTGAAGGGGATTCCCTAAATATAATAAAAACTCTAAAAGGGGAACGAGAGGCTAGTTGGTTGATTGAAGATATGATTCAAATTTGTAGAATGAAAATTATAACTTTAAACAATTTATAGATCCAACATGTTTTTAGGGAAGGAAAAAAAATCCTCGACTTGATGGCTAATATGAGAGTGTCTCAAGAAAAGCACTTATGTTGGCTTCAAAAAATTTTGAATCATTTTATAGATTTGACATACCTAGAAAAACCTATGGTAAATATCCATTTTTATCAGGTATTTGATTATTATGATGGAAGACAATGAATGTAGGAGACAATTAATAGTCACTTGGGATGATAGATTTGGGCTGGTGGTAAAGGTTAGAGTACCATGGAGTGAGCATTAAATTTAAGTTGAAGTCTACATAAGCATGGTGTTTGGTAAAATGGTTGGAGTAACATCCTTGAAGGAAAATTCTACCAAAGGAAATGCGAACCTGAAGTTGGGTAGTGGTGGTAAGTCTAAATGACATCGTCCCTATTTTCTTACTTGGAAATGATTATGTGTAGTTTTTTTGTTTTTCTTTTTTAAATTAAAGTGTTTTTAGTTAGTGTTTTGACGTTCAATAGGTATTTGAGTGCCAATTTGTTTTATTAATATTAAGTATTATGTATGTGATTATAATTTTCCTTATATAGAATTCTATGACATTTTGTGAAGGGTTGGGGACCTAATCCCCTTATAACCATCAATAAAAAAATAATAAGCTAAATAAATATACTAACGAAATTTTAAAGAAAATAATATTTTAGAAGATATTTCACTTAAGAATGTACATATTTTTTATTGTTCTAAAATTAAGGTGCACATTAAATATGAATGATCTATAGTCTCTCTTATTGATTCCTTAAATAGATATTTTGAAGGCATAAAAATGCTCTTTGACTAAACTTCAATTGGATTGCGATAACACTAGTTATTAGTTCCTAGTAAAACCCTTTATTTTGACATCAAACCTACTACTCTATGCCTAAGGAACTAAGTAAGAGTATGGAACAACATATGCATTCATAGGGTATTAAATAAAACTCATTAATTTTAATTCATATACCTATCCTATATCATTAATTTTTCATCCTAATACATTTTTTAAATTAAACAACTTATTTTCACCATATATCCTAAGTATAATTTTTCATAATATTTTTAATACCCTTTTTATTTATATCCTCTAAATGACAAGGGTAGTTTTCATTAGCACTATGTTGATTATAAATATATGAGAAAAAATATCCATACGACTTCTAGAATTCAAGAAATAATGATATTATCAAATGTGTGTATTTAATACTGATTAAATCTAAAATTTTGGCTAAATATTGATTCATATGAGCAAGAGCTATCATGACTATGAGAAGCTCAAAACACAAATAATTGACAAAAGGTAATTAAGAATAAATTTGGAAAAAATCCAAATGTTACATCCTCAAGTTTTTTTGACTCCATGCAAGAAAATAATGGATATTCAATATAGAAAACATTGTAAATTACCTTGTAATCCATTGTAATACACTATTTGTGGCATCCAATTTGGGATTTTGGCTAAGAACTCATATTCACAAGTACATATGCATTTTATAAAATAAAATAACAACCCTTTCTAGAAAACGTAATCGCCCTTGAGTGAATAATATTATAAGGAAAATATATCTCTATAATATTTCTTCTAATGTAGCAAAAAATGACCATAAGCATTAATATTTTCATGTGAATAATATTACTAAAATATAGCAAATCAATTTGGAAAATCATGCATCCAAACAAAAAGTTGCTTTGGAGGATGAAAATGAAGGAATTTTTTATTTTATATGAATCAACCCCTCCCCTCCCTCTTGCTAGTCACTTAAATTTAATTCAATCATACCTTATAGTTAGTGATATATTGTTTTTAATGTATTTGATTTTAATAATTACCCCAACATAAACCCATGTGGTACATTATTGGTTATATAATGGACCCTCTAAACAATACTATGAGATATTGAGAACAGAGTATTGAGAGTACATCTAGATCTTGATGCAATGTATACTATAAAATCAAACTATATTTTAAGCATTAAAACCACATGAAAAACTTGTAAATCCCATAAAATTAAATAATATGCAATTGAGGTTATGAAGAAATAAAAAATATATAACAATAAAGACAATGATTTAGAATGAAAAAGAAAAGTGTGACCATGCTATGGTACCTAGGAATAGGTATACGGGGATATGACATTATTGTATAAAGGTATTATGGATAATTGGCATGGGCCACATATAATCTAAGGTTAATTATATTACTATACTATATTATAATAATGAGTGGAATGAGGGTTTAGTAGTCTAATTCCCAAAGTAGAATTAGAAGATGTGTATATATTCATATCAATTATTCTATTGTAATTGTTTTTACCTACAAAGTGGCCTTTCATCCAAGGAAGAAAAGTCATATATGGAATTCTTAAATGGAATTAAATATGGCTTGGCTATAATAAAGGATGTCCTAGTTGATGAAAAGGGAAGAATCAATCCATAACAATCCCTATTAAGTTAATTCTAATAAAAATATAGGGAAAACTAGCCAAGATGGTGTAATGAAGGGACAACTATCCTCACTCAAAATAACATGAAACTTTTGGTGGAATGGATACCCCTGCCTCCTTGGGTCTTACCCAAAAGTGGCATCCCTTTTGGGATGTTTTCCACAAATAAAAAAAAATAACATGAAACTTCAAGTAACAACTATGCAAAGGTTGGAGAATAGACAAAGATCATGACTGCAATTATAAAATGATGAGATATATCTAAATTTAGGGGAATTTACAAACTATTATTATTATTAATGTTATCAAGAAATATGGATGTGGGGAATGGGTAAGAAATAAGATTATTTTTTACATTCATCAACTATAAATGGACACAATGTCTTCAAAATATAAGACATCTATAGAGAAGAAAACATATTAGAAAATAATTTAGCTAGTTGTGGTGTTGATATTTATCTTAGCTTGACTATTTGATGAAGATTGTATATCTCTTAATGAAAAGGATATAAATGATTTTATAGCAAAAAATATAGTAGTTTTAAGAAAACAAAGAGTAACTTTTATACAAATGCAAAGTGGGTATGGTCTAATTAAATTAATAGTAAATATATCATATTGTCATCTTAATAGAAGTGCCCCCAATAGAAGCCACATATAACCTATTAGAAAAAATAAATTACTAGAAAATATCCTTCCACAAATTAAGGACTATACTTTAATATCCCAACATTTTATTATGGATTTTAATATCCCAACATTTTATTATGGATCTACAAAATCAAAAACAATCCTTTATAATATATTGAATAGCCTTTGAGTTTAGAAATATGAAATTGTAATGCATTTTGAGTTGGACATTGCTACTTTGGGAAGAAGCCATCAGTATGAATATGAAATTTAAAAATATTACAATGACCCACTAGAGTGATATGCCTTCTATTCCAAGAGGAAAAATGATTTTGACCTTGAAATAAAGATGAACCATTAGAAGCTAGGGGCCTTAAAAAAATTGGGATAGACTAACAATAAAATCCTAGCACGATAAAATATGAAGTACAAGATGGGCACATTAAATATATGTACCATAGGCAATTTGTTTCACCATCAATTTTATATAATCTAGGATAGAAAACGCCCCAAGAGCAAAAAAAATATTAAGACAATTATTGAAGTGATGATTGGTCCATGAAGCTCCCAAGGATCCATGAAGAAGTCTATCACAAAGATTAATATTTTCACTACACTTACAATGGTTATTTTGGTGGTAAGGTAGATTGTAATTGAAGAACATAGAATACTCAAAATATAGCAATCAATGCTTATAAATTTTTTAGTAGTGTAGGAACATCAAAGGAAAAACATTTAACTCAAAGAGAGTAAAATTCCTCAAGGAGGTGCCCCTATTGAGTTGGGAATGACAAGTGTTGTGGCCACTATTATAACTATCTCTACTTCCCTTCTATCATCCACTATTCCCTTTTCTTTCTCTATGATTCTTCTTTCATGGTTCTTCTTATTTCACCACCCATTATTTTGCTAAACTTTTTTGACCGTCCACCATTTCAACTCATCATTCTTCTAGAGGCATTCTACCTCTAACAATTTATTGAATGTTTGAAAATACACTTGTCACTTTTTTTTTATCATTTTCCATTCACATTTCTACCACAACCATTAGTCCCATATATCATATCACCACCATTAGCCTTACCTTCATGCATAATGTCATTTGTAGTTAACAAGTGAGTACAACTTGCATCAAAACCCACTCCTTTCATTTCCATCCTATTTCCTTCCATCACCACACAGTTTGGTTTTTCCTCCACCTCCAAATGTCTTCCTCACTCATCATCTCAGGTAGGAAAAATCCTACTTCAAGTGATAATCCCTACCTCCCTAGCTCAAGAGGTTGAGTTTGTAGTAGTACCCCTTTAAGCCAACACAACTATAGGGCCAAACTTACCCTTTGTATGAAAAACAATGTGTAAGCTAGAGGAAACAAACGTCAAAAAAAAATTGATGTCCTTTCCACCAAAGATAGAAATGAAAAATGAGTAAAAGTTAGAACTAAAATGAATGGATCCATACTAAATGATCCAATTTACAAACTAGTTCACACTTGGTGTAGCCATAAGGTTTGGTAGACTGATGATTGAAGATGAAGCAATGTAGAAAAGGAGTCATAATTTTATAATTTATAATGTTTAACTCCTTTTCATAACAAATTTAAAAATAACAATAACAACTACTTTAACCCATACATCCACCTATAATCTTGACAAGAAAACCAAATTTTCAATCTATTTACTTGTATATGTTAAAATTGTTGGAAAAATAAAAGACTTGATCTTATTCATTGAAAGAAACCTTGCTTAAATAGCAAAGGTGTACAATATTAATGATTGGATCATAACTAACTGATTTTATCTCAATCACTCAAATTATCCTTGTAACAACTTAGGATATAATATATATTCTAACAACTCCCCTTAAGTGGAACTAGGATATACTAGCACCCCCCCTTAAGTGGAACTATGAGGTAGTGAAAATAAAAAAATAAAATAAGTGGAATATCCACAAATATGAGTCCCAGAAACAAGGCTTGATAAGGTACTCATGTACAATATTAGCATAAGAAAACTCTGTTGAAAGATGATGAAAAAACCACCTTCCAGAATAGAAGAAGAAGAAGGAAGATGTGGAAAGAGGATGGAGAGGAAGGAAGATGTCCTCTTCAACCCCCCTAGGAAAAATTCCATCAAGAAGCCTACAAAGGATCCATGAGATGTCTCAAAAAAAGTAGAGAAGCATCGTCATTGAACTGAAATAAATCTTACTCCCAAACTGGTGCTTGTGACAATGAACAAGGCTATGAACCATGAAAATGAGTCACTAAAGAAAAACCCCATGAAACCAAAGTGTCTCACAAAAGAAGAGTGATAAGATAGAATGGATAAATAACCACAAGAACTACAAGGGTAGTCCAAAATGGCTCCACAAGCATAAGTATTTGGTTTCCACCTATATGAACACAATGGATTGATAACAAGGTCCAAAACTTATGGATAAATAGCAAAACAAAGGAATCAATAATTTAATGGCACCAATGTAGCTATGGAATGTGTCCTTATGGTGACCTCATCATCCTATCGAAATGCATGGGTAACCAACCGTTGCAACCGCTAGGTGATATAGAGGAGATGACTAGATACTAGGATCACATATAAAAGACTTGGGAGTGTCGGGTTCAACCAAGAGTGCACTCCATGATACAACAAACTTTGAGCCATAAAAAAATATGGAAAACAATTCCAAAACTAAAAAAGGATACCACCATTGTGTCAAGCTCAAAAAATTCTTTTCGATGACTATAAACACCCCTATGATCAGGTGTCAATGAGGCCTTCATCTGTAGGAAAAACAACATTCTTCTTTCCTTCACAAGGGAATATTCCAAAAAATTGTCCTTTGGAAAAACTGCCACTATTTTTCTTCTACTCTGATTCTTCAGTTCTTTTTATATTTTAACGAGATGGATAATCTTAGCTCCATTAACAAAAGCTTGGCTCCGTTAACAAAGGAATTAAACCAAAACTTCTCCTCCATCATATTTCTCTCCTTCAACATGAGTCCGACTAAATCCAACCATCGTAGCTTTTTAAAGGCATCGATCATCTTCAAAAATTCTGTGTGATCAAGGTAGTAGCACCAGCAACGATGACACAATCCTCTCTATGATTTTAGATCTACCATTCTTTGTAAATAGAGCACACTGATCACCATGATGTCATCTTGAGAGTCACCATCGAAAACTGGAACCCTTTCCAAAAAATCCCCTCAAAAAATGAAATGAGCATTCAAGATTCTGGCAAGTCTTTTTCAAAACGAGACTTTTGTGGATGCAGCAGATCAGTGATGAGACTATCTCGATCCTTATTTCAACTTTTAAAAAAATCCTCAATGATTTTTTTCATGGATTTTGATAATGAAACTTCTTTGCATGGATGCAAGGTTGCAATAATGACAAGGGGAATGTTGGCTAGATTTCACAACAATGATCGGTGCTACTCAATAGTTTTTTGCAGAGGATCGACAATAGCAAAACATCAATGACTGGAACACCGACACCTATTTTTGCCTAAAATATCAGTCAGGTATATGCTGGCAATAAAACCCATGGCACAATGTCCATATCAAAAAATGAAAAACAGATGGTGGACCTCGAAAACCTCGGCATCAATAGACAAGCAGCCCTTCCTCCCTTTTAGTACCCCTTGTAATTTGAGCTTCGAGTCCCTTTTTTTAATCCTGAATGGCACCATCTTTGTTATCTCCTCCAACATATACTATTCTATCATGACCTATGCATAGTACAATGATAAATCAGGTATTACAGTGAGGGAATTACGATCTCATACTATGCCACCTGGAGGTGTGCATCGTGGGGGAGATATTGTTGCCCATAAAACACTGTAGTACAGTCAGGTGTTGCAAGCAGGCCTGGTTTACCAGCACCAATATAGTCAGGTACAAAAATTAGTCCTCAAGGTTCAAGTGTGTCTTCAGCTACCACTTGAATCTGATGGCTCCAACACATCAAGCCAGAGGTGCCAATGTTGGTGTTGTTTTACGGCTTTCATGTCTAGAGAGATTAGCTTGTGACCCAAAAAAAATATCATCGCCACAATCATGTTAGAGTGTGCCAACAAGCAGACATGAAGGTCCTTCATTACCATCATATTTGTTATGCAGGGCTTTGGTATACCGAGCAAATACACCAAGCCCTGGCTAAAAATAGTCATTGCTTTGTAAATTACAGAGGTAAAACAAAACTAAAACCCTTTTTTATACAATCTGCTCCACCGAACAACAACATATTTGACAATTTCACCCTGTAGACTATACTCTCATATATCTACAGTGATGTGGGCAACAATAGCATGGGAGGACCGTGATCTTGCAGCACTACGCACATGTCGAGGTTGTTGCATGTCAGGAAAACTTTGGTGAAAGTTGTTGCCATGAAAATGATCTGTGAGAAATTTTTTTAGAGGTGCGAAGTAGGGCTACCATCGTAGCCAATCCAGCATCGAAAAAAATAGAATTTTGCAAACCCTAAAAGCTAAAAAATAACCTCCCAAAGTGCAAATTTTTTAACCATCTAGTTTCTGATCCATCAAAAATATGGAGAGCATACTCCCTCAGTATCAAAATAGATTAGATAAAAAACAAAATGAGAAAAAAATGAGGGGAGGATTTCCATGAGGGAAACCCTCCATGAGGAAAAGCTCCTCAGGCTCACAAGGCAGGGAAAGCCTGCTCTGATACCATATTGGAAAATAAAAGACTTGATCTTATTCATTGAAAGAGACCTTGCTTAAATAGCAAAAGTGTACAATATGATCCATTGGATCATAATTAACTAATTTAATATCATCCACTCAAATTATCCTAGTAACAACTTAGGACAGAATTTATATTCTAACAAAAATTGGGTTATTGATTTTTTTTAATTGATTATATGGAATTACATTCACTTAGTGGTATTGCAACATCTTGTTGTGCATGTATTACTTGGCAAGATTTGAATCTTTGTCTTCTCTTTGAAAGTGAAAGAATTTAATCAATTGATCTTATGTCATTTTATAGTTATCATTCATTTTCAACATTATTATAAGTTATAAAATATTTATCTTTGTTTATTTTTTAATATTATAAAATATGTATGATACATTTATATTTCTAGATGACCTTTAATAAGTTATTTAAACTTTGCATGTCATCTCCTTATAAGGATTTTTTCTTGACTTGTGTTATGTAGGACAATATAGATTCATTTTTTTAATCTTAAGTCTTCTTGGATTATAAAATAAATAAATATGTTCTTATATAAATATTTATTTTCTTGTTTCAATTGTAAGATGATGTAGAATTATATAAAATTGCATTATTATCTCCTTATTTTTGCATGGAGACTTTCTTTTTGAGGTAATAATATTTTATGCAGACACAGACACCATGAGATTAATCTTAATTTGTATATTTTATTAGAATCTTACCTAATCACTCTTATTATTTTTCTATCAAGTCATTGTTGAACTAGGCAATTGTCTTGAATTATAATTTAGTATTGTGCCCCAATTATAGCTTTAAAAAAGTTGGTAGGGAGTAGTAATGGTTCCTCCTAATTTCTAGATTGAGGTTGGCTCCCACCCTTCACATAGAAGTAATCCTATACTAACCTGCACTAATTGAATGAGAAGTAAAGTATGAAAAATAAATATACATAAAATATTAAGGGTGTGAGTGATCAAAATTAATACATGTTTAAACCATAGCGATAGAGTGCAGGTGATTCAACACATGGTAATTCAAATAACATCAATTTTCTTCCACATTAAGTATGAAATTGTTTAAGCAAATGATAATATAGGTGAAAGGGCAATGTCTCAATCATTTCACACTTAGCAAACTAGGATGGTGGTACCATTGATGAAATGCTTATGGACTTGCCAATTTCTCAACAATCTCATGAAATCAAAGCATAATGTGGGTCTCAAAGAGTGTAGATATGTTACTCATGGTCAAAAAAAGAATACAATAGCAACTTAGAATCCTATTTATAGTTGTTTTTGATCCCTCAATTACCTAGAGTGAGAGATAATTACTCCTAGTAAAAGTAAATATTTGGTGCATATTAAGAAAATTGATTTAATTCCAAAATTTATATGCCTCTAAAAGGCTTAGAAGGCTTCTAAAATGATATAACATGCCATTATATGCTAAAATATCACTTTTTAAAATATTCTTATAGGGATTACTACCTTTAGTTTTAACCCTTTTTTGGCTATCGAGTGATTCACTTTAGTTAGAAAGCAAATCACTTGATTTTACTAGTACATTGCTAGCAGATGCTAAGTGACTAGCTCTTATAATCCAATTGATGCATTATATAAGTAAAATGGTCATGAGTGAATCAACACCTTCTACAAGTGAATCAATCCTGAGCCAATCAACACCTATGCGATACTTAGAAAACTTTAGGAGGGTTTTCTAAGGTAATTCCTATTTGATTCCACTATTTTATGCTCCTTCAAAATTATGAATCCCAAGGTAGTGTCAAGGCACTACATTTTTAATGACTTCATGGGGACCAATCTCGATTGGTGTGATATTTAGATCCTACATTTATCCTTGGGAGAAAAGTCTATAAAATTAAGATCTCTACAATAAAATTGTTAAAATTTTATCCTCCTTAACTAATCTTCTATGGTATCAATACCAATAGCTTCTGCTACTACTCATTACCTAGTAGTTAAACTGAGATAAGATCCTCCACTTATCCCATTAGATATTTGAATGGATTCTTTGATATCCTTCCTACTTATCTACTACTTATTACAACTTGTCATGTAGAGCTTCAAATTTTTATAAACCTCAATTAAATCCCCCTTCTATACCTAATCATTTTCCTCTTTAAACATAGCATTATCAATTTTGTTATTTAGAATCTTTATTTGTAGTTCAAATATATCTAGCATCCCTACAATAAATAAACCCTAAATTTCTTTGGTCGTATCCTATGATTGGGTTTTTAGGGATTCCAAATTATCTTTACAAGCTTGGAGATCTCTTTAGACATCAAATATCTTTTTCAATTTATTGAGTAGGTCCTTTCATTCCATCTTGAGTCATGTGCCTGTAAATCCATCTTAGAACAATGAATTTTACGGACTTCTTTGTATTCATCCCTAGTAGTTAGTCATTCTTCCACTTTGTCCAAGCTATACTATGCTAAGAAAATAAACCAAAAGTATCAATAGGAATTCTTCACTTCCTCTTTGATATTGTCCCAAAGGGACTTGACCCATTGGATGTCATGTACCTTCTTAGGGTATACAATTGTATTTTATGTTTTAAAGTTGTCCACTCTACAATATTTTGATATTCACTTTCAAATCCTCTTGAATTTTTTTTATCTAGCTTTGCCTCATGGGAGTTGTTCTAAAAGGTCTTCCATCTACTATTGATTATTTTCAATATTAGTATGTCAAGATTTGAGGACCTCAACCTACTTCTTTAACTATTCCTTTCTCTAAAAATATTGCCTTCCAAATCCTCATTCTTCTACTAGATTTTATTCATTTATGCTTTCAATTGTGCCATATCTATTTCAATCTCTTAATTCCTTTTCTACATGACTTCATCCTTAATTGCTAGTCAACCAAAATTTATGGCTATACCAAGTGTGAATTGGTTTATAATTTGGACCATTTTATATGGATTCATTTGGTTTAGGTCCAACTCAAACATTTTTATGGTCAAGTTAGTGGGAACTATTATCACTTTAAAGGGATTAGACTTTGTCCCATCTACAATGTAAATTTTATCTCCATTTATAACCAGCTACAATTGCATAAGGATCAACAACATAGAGGTTTTACCCTTAAGTCACTTATACTTATTTTTCCTTTTTTTTTCCTTGTTTGAAAGGGCATAAAATTTTTTTTTGATATATTCTTCCTCTAGCTTGCACACTGCTTTCCATACAAAGTCCAAGATTGGACCTACAATTGTGCTACTTTAAAGGGATGCTTCTATAGGCATAACCACTTTATCTAGGGATGTAAGCATTATCTCTTGTATTAGGATTTATCTTTACTAATATGGTGGATGAGGTAGGTATGTGGGAGGTGGAAGGAAAAATAAATTGTGTGGCAATCAAGGAAAATATGATAGAATTGAAGGAAGTGGGTTTTGGTGCTAGTTTTACTAGCATGTCAACTAGCAATGACCTTGTGGATGAAGGTAAGGATAACCGTGGTGATATGGTATATAATACTATGGTTGTGTGGTAAACATGAATGGAAAGTGATAAAAATTAATTTATATGTATGGTCTCAAACATGTAGTAGACCATTTGAGGTAGAGTAACTCTAGGAGAAATATGAGTTATATTAGTGGAGGGTGAGAGAAGTTTAGCAGAAGAATGAATAGGGAGAGAAGAAGGAATATGAGTAGACAAAGAAATGATAGATAAATAAGAGGGATAACTGGGTGGTATAATATAAGTATAGATAGTTATAGTAGTGGCAACAACACTAGTCATTGCCAACTCAAGAACGGTTCCTCCTTGAGGGACTTCCCCCTCCTTGAGTTGATTTTTTTACATTTGATGTTCCTACACAACTAAGACCTTTATAAGAATTAAATGGTCATTTCAAAGATCCTTTATCCTTTAATTATAGTCTACCTTACCACCATAATAGCCAATTCTAGTATTGTAAGTGTAGTGAAAATGTTAATGTATGTCATAGTCTTCTTCTTGGATCCTTGTGAGCTTGATGATTCAGTCATCACTTCACTAATTATCTTGGAATTTTTATGCTCTTGGGGTATTTTTTGTCCTAGATTATGAATAATTAGTGGTGAAACATATTACCTATGGTAGGTATCTTTAATTTACCCATCTTATACCTCATATTTTGCCATGCTAGAGTTTTATTGTCAATATACTCATGTAGAGGAAAGCATAAATACCACTTTGTTATCTCTAATCCAAAACATACTGAATATGCACACTAGTAACGTAGTAATATATTGTATGATGTCTTGGTTGAAACACACATCAATACTAAGAATGATATTTTTCATAAACAATGTTTAGACTGAGATGATATTGGATTGGAATATATCACAAGCCTACATTAACAAGGCCAATAGCAATTTATAATTATTCAAAGCAATACATTACTTACCATTTCAAATGGTATTCTAAAACATATCAGGCATTTCTCTCCTATTTAGAAATTCTAATCATGGCTTTTCACAACTTCTTACTTTTTCATGTAGAGTTATTTCTCTTCTAGAATCTCTCTCCTACACTCTTTCTCCAATCTAGTCTCTCACTTATCAATTCGATAGAATAATTCTCCAATGGGCTTGTTGTCAAATGGCAATGATAGTCTAAACAAAATACTTTTACACAATATCTCACAAGAACCCTAGCTCCTCATATCACTCTATGGCTCTGATACCATTATTAGAAAATGTAACATATTCAACAAAGAACTTTGGATACAAGTTAAATATTTCTCACAATATATCAAAATGTAATACATATATATTCAAGCCATGAATCAAAGTAAATAAGTACACTATATTCACATAGATGATAAGTTTATAATTTATTATAGGTACAATATTATGCACTACAATTTCCTATACAAACAAACTCACATGTTGCCCCTACAAATAGCCTTTACAAAGAGTCTCTTGACATTTCATCTTCAACTATCTCTTCATCTCCTCAAAATCATGGGAGATATGACTCTTTATATTTCTCATAGGAGAAATATATTTATTGAATCCCTAATAATTACAAACATCTAATGATTACTAAATACCAAATATTTACAAGACTCCTAGACACCAAATATTTATAAATTATTTACAAGATACTTGCAAGGTACTTGCAAGGTACCAAATAATGTAATAGTCTCCAACACTCACCCAAGTGAAAATATGGTGATTGGATTTCCATAAGTTAAAAAGTCCATACTAATGAAAATTACATATATATGACTTATCCTTTTGTGCTTTATCTTCTACTAATGTGTCAACATGGCTAGAGATACATTTTAGCTATAAAAATATAAAAATATAAAATTACCATTTTTAGTAAATTTTTGTTTTGTATCTTTAGGTTCCCAAGAATGTTTTTCAATGTAGTTATTGGAAAATTTGTCTACTAACATTATTGTTCTATTTGATATTTTAAACGCTTCTTCAAGGAATCAAAACAAAGTTCAGAGCACGAAGTTATGCCCCTAACAATGTATTGAGAATTAATAAAAATAGATTTTGGTCCAATATTGTCACTAACCATCTCAAAGACCCTTTATAACATGTAATGATATCATTTAGAATATCATAGCCATATATTGCAATTGCAAAATGTGCCTGACATCCATGCCACACATAGAGAAAAACAATGAGAAGCTCTATAAGTGTTGGACTTTAACTCATAGGGAAACCTCTAAGAAATATTATGTAAATTTAAATCCTAATATACTTGTAACTAATTTAAACTCTATAAGTGTGGGATATTAAAGTAAAACTCTATAAGTGTGGGACTTTAAACTACTTGTACGTATCAAAGAAAAGAAAGAAATATTATGTAAAGTAAATTCCTAATCTAAAAGAAGTGATGCACCAAGATCAAGAGATTATTTTGTCTATCACTAGAACAAGATAAACACGTGCATCATTAGTTATCAACCAATTAAATAAACATGGTTTAAATCATACATAAATCACTCACATAAGATGCATACAAGAAATAAAGTAGAGCAAATATAGACACAACTTATTATATTATAATCTTGTGTTACAGAGATATTAGATTAAAAAATGTTCATAAGGTATAACAAAATTATTCAAGGTTTGAATCTAGATTTGATACATATAAGAAAAATGAAAGTATTTACAACTAAAGCTAGGTAGTAAACATTAGTTAGCAATTTTCTATTTATAAGAAAATAATACTAAACACCAGGTATTTTTGCTCTAAAATTTGTACAAGTGATTCAAAATTTTCCCTCATAATTGAGTGAGGGATTCATATACAATCAATGTTGGTGGGATTTAGGTCTCTATATTTGGAGCCTTTGTAGCTACAAATTTTAAGATATCAACCACCTTCACTAGAATGTTGTTTCTATGTGGTTCAAGTAGGTATACTTAAGGCTTTTTCATAACTGCTACCTTTATGAGCCTAACTGCTCTTTTCTAGCAAATCATGCTTCACTGGTATTTTTAGTAAAGGTGTCTACTTACCATAGGTGTATTTTTCCATGAGTGGGAAAAATATTGGTGGAAACAATTGAAGGGATATTTGTTGCTATTTTCAAAATTATGGCTTGTTGGATTATATTGCTTCTCCTTTGATAAAATGACTAGTAGAGCTTCCCCTGATATTCTTAAATACATATTTATTCCAAGTTTGTCAATCATTGAGATTCTATGATTGGTGAGACTTTTAAATGCTCCACAATTTTAGTTTTATTCCAATTTCTATAATTCGTTTGATCGTCCACATCATCATTGATCAACAATGGTTTTCATAATGAATAATAGGAAGGTTGTATGGTCACCATGTAGTCAATGTTGCTTTTGTCATCTTTGAAAATACCTTAAGGATAATTTGGGCCATCAATCACTAAGATCATATGGTTCACAGGACTTTGCAATCTAAATATTTTAATATTTACTTTGATACCCTGCAATCCACTAGATCTATTACCTATCCAAGATTGATGGTGAACATTCCTTTGATGTATGCCTTAATGGGATAGTTACTTAAACCTTTATGATTTTTTGATGAATTCACCATGTATCTTATATTTGAACCTATAATAGGGATATATTCTACCAATTTCATCACTAGGTTCATGAAATAGCATAGGTCATTAAATAAACAATCAATCATTCATGATGCCTTGATGACCTATTTTGATTGCTTTCTTTGAATTTGGTGCTCATTATTGATAAATTATATTGATGGCCCATGTTATTTTTATATATCCATATGTTAAGATACCCTAGAATCAACTCCCATCATAGATCAATCCAATCAACCAATCACACTATTTTGGGAGCTTTTATCAAATACTTTGTTTCAAAAGGAACCTATGTTGTTAGATCAACATGATCAATGGTTGTTGTAACATCAAAAATTCTTGTGGATTTTGAATTCTCCAAATTAAAAATCATTATTGATCAATGAGTTTGAAGACACCTACGACATCAAAAATCTAATGAACCCTTTCCATGCAAAAACTAGCACCTATTGTAGATTTGCAATCAATGGTATGCTTCACTGCCACTTTTCCTTCTGTCTTAATTCATTAATAAGCTTCCCATTGAAGTTGGTAGCTTTTGATGAATTAGCCATGAGATATAACAATCACAATATGTAAAATAACATGCAAGAAAGTAGATCTGCTAGATGACTGAAGTATGCTGAAATATAAAACATATAAAAGATTACAATGTAGCTATGGAGGAAGTGAGCACTCCATTAAAAAATCTATAGATATACATCACATCCATCACCAGTAAATGGTGTGGGACACAATCTACTAACCTACACTATCTAACAATATCTCCCAGTTGCCCCTCTTATATCTATCTAAGATTCCATCCTTATATATGCAAAATAAGATACTTGCCTTACACTCTATCTAGTTATGCATAGGACACCTTGCACATGTACAACTTGCACATGGACAATTTTTCATTTAGTACATTGCATGAAGTCACTAGATAACTTGCACATGAAGTAATATAGGTATGTATATTGGAGGATATGTTTACATAACCCAAATAATGGAATAGACAATATTTCCAACACCCCTCTGTATTACATTATTTTGGTATTGAAGGCTTTAGTCTTCAATATGGATTTTCTTCATCTTCTGATTGGTCTTCGTAGTCTTCTTATTTTGCATTCTTTGTAATTTGTTCAAGAAAATAGTTAGTGTTTCGGTAGTATCTTCTATTTTCTGATAGAGCTTTCATTTCAAAATTCTTTGTGGGTTCTTCCAGTTCTTCTATCCTTTGAACCAGGTTACCTTTCTAATTTTTAATCTGATATTCAAGTTGAGAATAATTGCTAGGTCACTAAAATTATTGTTGATGAAGGTTCCTTTGGTATTGTCGTAGCTCAAACCGATTCCCATAATTTATCTGATTTCTTTGGTTTTGATTTATGGGATTATATCTACAATAGATAGTACTATGTCCTTTCTTTCTGTAGATCTGGCAATACCATGTTCTCCATCCTCGTGTTGTAGAAACAATATTTCCCTATGGATTATCTTTTGAGGCCAATGTAGTCTTAGTCATTTCATCTTTCAAAGTATTTTCTACTTCATATTCTTGAAGTATATTGACTAAATCATCAAAATATGTATCTTTACTTAGGATCTGCAAAGATATTACCAAGTGCTTATAGTTGTCTGGAAGTACTCTCATGGTTACTTGAGTAAGAAGTTCATATTTAACTGTTTCACCTAAGGTTAATAATTTCCCTTGAATATTTGCTACTTTCCTTAGAAATAGTTCTATACTCTCTCCACTATTCATTTTCAATGAGTGAAGTTGAGTTTGTAAATGAAGAATAGTTGTCTTATTATTTTCTTCAAATATTTCTTATAGGCTTATGCATCCATCTGAAGATGTTTTGACTGAACAGATATACGGTTGAATCTCATCAGTGATAGTAAAAGTTACTATCATTAAGGTCTTTGAATCATTATCTTCAAACTTTATAATTTTTTCTTATTCTATGGTGGGTTTTTTATTTTTACCTTTGACAACATCCCAAAGTTTTTAATATACTAAAATTGCTTTCACTTTATTTTTCCAAAAAAAATAATTAGGACCCTTGAGAAGTTGAGATTTTTCTAGGAAGAATTTGTTAGATTCCATTTCAAAACTTCCTAATATCAAGCCTTATGACTTCCTAATGTTTTTAATTATGCTATAGTGCTTTTGTAATAATATAGTTCAAATTAGATTGATTTTGTACAAGTTTTGCAAGAATCAAAAATCAAATTTTAACTCCTTATTACTCCTAATTGAACTAAGCACTATTTATATTTGAAGAGGTTTTGATGTTGGAAATATTTTGTCCCCTTTTTAGAGAATTGAGACAAGTAAAAAATAAATTTATCCAACCTTAATAAAATCCCTACCTTTTTTATATCCCTTGGATTATTTATAATTTCTAAATAAAATAAATTTGATGGAGTAACCCTTATGACTCCCAATTTTTTGGAAAGTTAGAGAAATGATAATAATAATTGCAATGTAGTTTAATCCAAGTTAAATTCCTTATTCCTCCTAAGTAATATTGCAAATATTAAAATAATAAGATAAGTCACCCCTTTAGCTTTCAAAAACCTAAGTGTAAACCTTAGTTTATAATCCTTATAACTCCAACTTATGAAAGCAATAATCAAATGGGATTTAGATCTTACCTTATGTGTAATATCAACTTGATGTTCGATGCTTTCCATGGCTGAATATAACTACGTCTAGAATGTACCTTGAGCGCTCAGATTAATGGAAATTCGATGGAAGCTTGATGTGAATGTTGTACGTTGGTGCTAAAAATTTTGACTTGCCAAAAATGGGGAGCTTTTAATGCTCCTTACCTTTTGTCTTCCATGCTGCAGTTCAAAATTTTATGCTGCTTCTCTCACACCTTGACTACTCTATGTTCCTCCTTTGAACGTCTTGATTGTACTTCACTCTTGCATGTTGGTCGTGGGCTAAAATATAACTTTTAAACAATGTGGATCATAAGCATTGTGACAAGCATCACATCCATTATAAAAGAGTTCTCCCTTCTTTATGTAATGCTTAGAATCTTTGTCCAACGCTTCTTGAAAACATATAGGCCCTTGTGTGAAGCTTATGAAGAATACCAAGTGGCATATCTTTGCTTGTAACTCCTTTGTAGAAGCCTCTACAACATTGAGAGGAATGATGACTAAAATGACAAGTATCATTTTTGCATGGAGACCATTCTTGTAATGCCTTTGAAGATGGAGATTATAACTCCATATCTTTCTTGCTTTGCAATGTTGCTTGGGCAACAAGCAATATTTCTCCTCCATGTGTGAATGGGTGATACGCTACAGTGCTTGGATGGTAGTTCGATGCTTCCTTTGGTGAGTTGTCTTCTCCAATATTGAGACCATGAATGTAACACCTTTCTTCCTTTATTTTATGCCTTCAAATGCTTTGTTTTTTCCATTGCTATTTTGACATCCTTTGGAGATTGATTTGCACTTACTTTTCTACATAAATGTGGCTCATGGATGATCTGAAATGAGCTTTGTTTTTGCAAGTACGTACATCCAAGATGAGCCCTTGAATGTCTCTTGCTATCTTGGGAGGAAGTGTTGATGTCTGACCTTTGATGGTTGTTCTTTTCCTTGTAGAAAAATGTGCCCTACACTTTTAAAATCTGCACTTAGGCTATCAAAAACTAGATTAGAGTAATGCAAGATAATGTAATATATTTTGTATAATAAGGCTTTTAATAAACCTTCTTTTGAACTCTATTTCTAGATTTTTAATATTTTGGTTTTGTGGTAGATTTCTTGTAATAAAAGGGTTTGAGGTTGTCTTTAACAATAGACACACCTTTCCCTTTATACTTTGAAACTTTTGATAACAAGTCCAAGCTTCAATAACAATAGATAGAAGTTTTTTTATTTGATGCAAATTTTCTACATTTTTTTCTTTGCATTCGCTTGTTATGCTTTTAATTTTGAGACTCATCAAGTCTCACTTTCATAAACTTCTATATCTATTTTTTGTTAGTTATGTTCTTCTCTAAATTTGGAGGATTCTAACCCTATTTGGTGGCTTCTATTAGCCATATCGAGTTGCAGATTTTTGTTCTTTAATAGTGTCTTTAGACACTTGATACAAATCAGACTTTGTGCCTTTCAAGAAATCACAAAACTAAAATTATTTTTGAGAGTGGTAGAATAGTACAAGCTCTTTTTTAATGTACTAATATTACATTTTATCACTCCAATCAACTCTCAAAGAAATGCACTAATAATCTATTGCAACTAGTCACTAATAACCTAAAATGAATCTTTAGGAGTTATTCTGCAATTTCACTACAATCAATGTTGTAGGACTTAGTCTTATTTTTCAATAATAGATAATAGATAGTTGATAGAAGCTAATATAGAATATAATAAACTCCTAATAAATGTGCAATTGAATCCATAAACAAATATGTTTTTCTTTGCACTTTAGAAGACTGAAATCTAATTTTCTTTTTGCAACATTAATCCAATTTAAGGTGTTGTAATAAATATAATAAGTAGTTCAATTTTAATAAATCGTTTTGCACCATAATTTGCATACCTTTTTATGTAGCTCTTCTTTCACCTTTATAGAGGATGTAGACCTTAGTGTCTATAAACAACAAGTTGCTACTTCCAATAGGATGTCCCGCACAACTTCTTCACCAAATAATGGTCTCAAAATTTCTTTTACGAGCCTAGGATTTGGTGGCTTGTTCTCTTCTTGTGTTCTCCTCCTTCTACTATAGATTTGGATAAGTCTGTGTATCTAAGGTGGTGTCTTCTCATTGTGAGAGGTAATCTTCAAATATCCAAGATTTGGTGAGCTTCTTCTATCTTCAAGTCCTCTTTTCAAGTTTTAACTTCAAGCAGGATCTTCTTCTAGGGTTTGGCACTCCTTGCCAAACTTCTTCTTCTCAAATTTGGCACTCCTTACCAAGTTCTCCTCTTGGGCTTGTTTTGATATGGAAATAATTGGGTATTTGTTAATGCATATCATTTCCTCTATGTTCTTAAAGATAAAAAAAACTCTGGATAGAATATGTCTGAATTGCTATAATAGAGGAAAATACATTGAAAGATATGAGCATTGTTTGTATGTAAGATTTTGAAAAGATGTGAGCTCATTTGAGCAGATTTGTGAGTAGATTTGAGTATATTGGTGAGAAATTTAATCAACGATTTTATGAGCATATTTGAATGGGTTATTGTGAGTATATTTGAGCAGATCTATGAGCAAGTTTGACGCAGATTTGAGCAGAGTTGTAAGTAGGCTTTGGAGTAGATCATAGTAGAGGGGATTGGCATATCCTATGGATAGAGGTCCATGAACCATTAAGAGGGGATTGGTGTCTCCTGTCATGAACCAGAGTAGAGGGTATTAAGGTCTCCTATGGACAAAGGTCCATGAACTAAAGCAGGGGGATTGGTGTCTCCTGTGGATAGAGGTCCACAAACCAGTGAGAGGGGATTGAGGTCTCCTATGGATAGAGGTCCATGAACTAGAGTAGAGGGGATTGAGGTCTTCTATAGATAGAGGTCCATGAACTAGAGTAGAGGGTATTGGTGTCTCCTATGGATTGGGGTCCACAAACTTGTGAGAGGGGATAGGTGTATCCTATGGATAGAGTTCCACAAACATTGTAATAGGAAATTGATTCCTATGAAATTTGTTAAGAAATTTATAAGCTATAATTCTTCATGTATGTAGCCCACATTGGGTGAACCATGTTAAATCGATGTCTCCCATATGTGATTATTTGTGCATTATTTCATTTATTGCATTGATATTATTGTTGTTATCATTTGGATTGAAAAGTAAAAAGTTTTATCTTATATTGTTCAACCCCCTCTTAGCATAAGCTTGTGTTCTTCAATTGGTATCATATCAGGTTCCTTCTTGAAAGCCTAACATCTTGAAGGAATATCTTACAGGAATATAAATGGCACATCAGGAAGGGTTTTCATCAAATAGAGCTCCATTTTTTTATAGTACTAACTATGCTTTTTGGAGCATAAGAATGAAGACTTATTTGATGGCACATGGATATGATAAATGGCAATCCATTGAGAATGGGTTCACTCCACCTAAAACTCCATCCACATATGAAAATAGTAAGAAACTATATGAAAACAATTCCAAGGCAATGAATGCAATCTTAAGTGATTTATGTGAATCAAAATTTGTAAAGGTCATGCAATGCACTTCAGTAAAAGAAATAAGGGATCAATTTATAGAGAACATATGAATAATATGACAAGGTGAATATGGAAAAACTTCAAACCCACAGGATAAATTTTATAGACTTGAATATGAAATATGAGGAAGATATTTCTAGGTATCTACTCCGTGTTGATGAGGTTGTCAACATAATTCGTGGACTCGGAGAAAGTATTGAAGACTCCAATATTGTTAAGAAAATCTTGAGGTCACATCCCATGAGATTTGATGCAAAGGTTTTAGTAATTTAAGAGATGAAGGATCTCAAAAATTTGAGCATGTATGAGCTACATGGGATTCTCATGGCCTATGAGATGAGGACATAAAAATATCAAACATCCAAATGATAGGAAATATTCAAAGCTTCAAAGAAGGCAAAATATAAAGTACCAGAATCAAGTGATGAATCAAGCAGTGAAGAGGAGGCTCACTTTATGAGAATAAATAATAAGGGTTTAAGAAAACACAGAAATATGTAGACTATGAAATTCTTTAGTTGTGGTAACATTGGTCATGATGCAGCAAATTATCCACAAGCTGAAAATAGTAGTGAAGAGGAAAATGAATACAATAAAAAGAAAGAAAGAAATTTCTATCATGAAAATAAAAATAGGTATGATCAAGGCAAGCATGAGAAGAAGATATTTCAAAGGCACAAGAAAATTTTTTATGTTGAAGAAGCAAGTAGTGCTTCCAGTGATAGTGATGAAAGTCTTTTAGATAGTGAAAAAGAAGAAATTATATTTTTGGCCATAGAAGAGAAAGAAGATGCTCCTGTTATTGAAGAACAAGAAGAAGAGAAAGTTCCATAATATGAGAAAGAAACCATGGTTAACATAGAGGAGGAACTTATCATTGCTCTTGAAGAATTGAAAAGGGTTAGAAAGAAGAATTCGGGATTGAAGGCTCAAGTTCAAAAGGATGAGGAAACCAAGACAAAGCTTCTACAAGATCTCATAGACTTAAAAGTTAAGGTTGAAGAGGCAAAGAGAATTGAAGAAGGTGTGGCTGAACAGTTAAAGGCAAAAGATCTAGAATATGAAAGACTAGAATATGAAGTTGACATTCTAAGGAAGGGATTTGAAAATTTTAATAATAAGATATATCAATTTAGGAAAAGCTCAAAATATCTGGATGATATTATCAAAATAAAAATATCTCCATTAATTAAGATTGGACTTGGCTTTGAGGAATGTCAAGAAATACAAAAAGATGAGTCAAGCTCAAAATAAATAGAAGCATCAAAGGAGGTATTTGAAGAATAATCTAATACCTATACTAATGAGTTGAGAAGTGGAAACATCAATGAGGAAGAAAACAATGCACCATAAAGGAATAGGGACCATCACAGGAAAAGCAAAGATAGAACCATGTGGTAATATCCTCCAAGGAAATCAAATAGGTTTCACTATTCCTTCCATGGTTATTGTTTCTCATGTAATTATTTTGGTCACAAAGTTGTACATTGCAGGGTTCATGATAAGAATATTTTTCTTCACCAAAAGGAAATTCAATTCATTTGCACCTTTCAAGGACTACAACATCATGTGTTACAATTGCAATACTTTTGGTCTTAGATCAAAGTGGTGGAAAAAAATGTTTCTTGAATTTCCAAAGACAAGGAAGAAGAAGGATAGTCAAAATGTTCAAAGAGGTATGACTTCAAAAGTTTGGAAAAAGAAAATTGAAAAAGAAGAAGGGTATTGTTAGTTGGGAGTATCTTCACTCCCATCCCATAATTGATCACCTAAAGAAAAGGAGGTGGTGAGGGGACTATGCTAAGTATCTTATTTTTATCCCCAAGAAGCCTTTTGCCATTGATGTCAAATGGGGAGAATTCAAAGAGGGAGAGCAGCTTGTCAGGGGGAGCAGTTTGGGAATCCAGTTGTAGTAAAATAATTTTTTTTGTAGGGTTGCCATCAATGACAAAGGGGGAGATTGTTGGAAATATTGAGTTGTCATTGATGTCAAAGGTGCATGGTACTCAAGGCAAGAATATTCTTCAAGAGTGAAAAGATTATAAGGATGGACAATATTTCATTAAGGTCAAATATGGGCTTAGTGAATAGAAAAATGGACAATTATCCAAGGTAAGCATGAAGCAAAGCAAAGAAAATATCCAAGCAAAGGGTTATAATATTTAAATTTAAAAAAAATAGAATTTTAAAGTTGCATGGGACAAAGAGTTTTAAAAAATTAAAAGAGATGGACAAAAGTTTAAAGTTGCTTTGGACAAAAAGAGTTAAAAATTAAAAGAGAAAGAAAAAGGTTTAAAATGCAAGGGACAAAGGTTTTAAGAATTAATATTATAATATTTTAAATATTATAATATAAAGTTTTCAAAAAGGAGGCGCCAAAGTTTATGGAGGCAATAAAAAATTGAATATTTAAATATGCACCAACGTCTTTGGATATAAGGGAAAAATCATATATAAGGAGCATAGTTATTTTAATTTGAGACTAATATTTTGGCACACGAAAATTGAAGACTCTCCATACGAACAAATTGAAGCAGATAAAAAGGAGCTTTAATGCAGTGAGAAAAACGATGATATTTTTATGCCATGATTGGGGTTACGTCTGGGTGGCTAGTCCAACTAGTCATCTAGCTAGCGCTAAGGAACTATTGAATGAGGGGTTACGATATCAAATCATGAAGGGTCTATTTTGGTAGGCGAAGACATTGTTTTACTGGGCAGTGAGATAGCGAAGAGAAGGTTTTAATTGTGTTGTGCGCTTTTTGTTCTACTTGTTGGGGTAGCCCATATGGTTGTCTAGCTAGTTCTAAGGCACTGCATGGGTAGAGGTTTTAATTTTTATTCTCCTTGAGTGCGTCTGGCTTGTTGGTTGAGGTATGAGCAAAAATTTTTATTTAATTTTATAAGTTGTTGGACTTTTTGGTTGAATTATGATAAAAAATATTGATTAATAGTATATGGAAAGGAAGATAGTTTGCAAGGGTTATTTGATTACAATAAGAGAAAAATTTGTTCATATTTTTTTGATTTAGAAAAGGAGGCATAAGGTCTAATAAGTATTATTTGTAATAGTAATTTTTGCATGAGGAAAATACACATAAGGTGATTTGGGTATTATTTTAAAGTTGTAATATTGCATATTTTATAAAAGGAGAAATAAGGTGTATTTATGATTATTGTTATTTGTACCTTTGCATATTTCAAAAATGAGATATAAGATATTATTTTTTTAGCTTTATTGTGCACATTTTTGGGAAGTTTTTTATGAATGATTTCCAATCTATGCAAGAAATAGAAAATTACTAACCAGATTTTTGAAGGATCAAAAAGAAAATTATTTTGCCAAGACAGGTTTGAGAAGCTCATCATCATCAAGGCAGATTTAGAGGTATGGTGATTTAATTCCTTTCCCAAGGTGACTTTGATTAAGGAAAACATTTTATTGACATATAGCTAGAGGTATAAGGAATTAATGGATGTGCATTACCTTGATTGAAATTGGGAATAAATTGATGAAAGATTATAGATCAGATTTATGAGAAAACTTGTACATTGGTGTTGATTGAATTTGAGAGTAAATATGCAAAGGCTATAGATCTAATTTATGAGCAAACTTGTGCATTGGTTGCAATTGAAATTGGAAATAAATATATAAGGGTTATATATCATATTTGTGAGTCAATTTATGCATTGATTTGATGGAAATTAGAAGCAAATATGCAAGGGTAATAGATCAGATTTGAGAAGCAAATTTGTGCATTGTTCATGATTGATTTTGTGAGTAGATGAGAAGGATATATTTGTGCATAGTGATTGGTTTTGAAGTGAAGATGAAAATCATCTATTACCAGGTCAGTTATCTAGTGCTAGACTAAAGCTACCTTTTTATGTAATAAATGTGAGACATGTGAAAGCGACTGACTTAATGAATGTAAAGAAAATATTGGGTATTTGTTAATGCATATCATTTTCTATATGTTATTGAAGATAAAATAACTTTGGGTAGAATATGTCTAAATTGCTATAATAGAGGAAAATACATTGAAAGATATGAGCATTGTTTGTATGCAAGATTTTGAAAAGATGTTAGCAGATTTGACCAGAGTTGTGAGTAGAGTTGTGAGCAAATTTGAGTAGATTGGTAATAAATTTTGAGCAGCAGTTTTATGAGTAGATTTGAATAGGTTATTATGAGTAGATTTGAGCAGAGTTATGAGCAGGTTTGAAGCAAATTTGAGCAGAGTTATGAGCAGGTTTGAAGCAAATTTGAGCAGATTTGTAAGTAGGCTTTGGAGTAGATCAGTGTAGAGGGGATTGGCATCTCCTATGGATAGAGGTCCATGAACTAGTAAGAGAGAATTGGTGTCTCCTGTGGATAGAGGTCCATGAACCAGAGTAGAGGGAATTGATATCTTCTATTGATAGAGGTCCATGAACCAAAGTAGAGGGTATTGGTGTCTCCTATGGATAGAGGTCCATGAACTAGTGAGAGGGGATTAAGGTCTCCTATGGATAGAGGTCCACAAACTAGAGCAGATAATATTGAGGTCTCCTATGGATATATTTCCATGAACTAGATTTGATGGGATTGGTGTCTCTTGTGGATTGGGGTCCACAAAATTGTGAGAGAGGACAAGTGTCTCCTGTGGATAGAGTTCCACAAATATTGTAATAGGAAATTGGTTCCCATAAAATTTGTTGAGAAATTTATAAGCAAAATTTATTTGTGGATGTAGCTGACATTGGGTGAACCACATTAAATATGTGTCTCCCATATGTGTGATGATTTGTGCATTGTTTCATTTACTGCATTGATATTATTACTATTATCATTTGGATTGAAAATTGAAAAGCTTTATCTTATATTGTTCACCCCCCCTCAGTATAAGCTTGTGTTCTTAAATTTAAATTCTTTCAAATTTGATTTTTTATATCAATTTTATGATCCTTCATTGCTACTTCTAATTCTTGTAACCTTTTCCAATATTTTTTTACCAAAATGACCATCTTTTGTGCAATGGGTACAGGTTACAGGTGCTTTTCTCTTTTCTTGATTTTTTCCTTTTTTGAGTTGGAAGCTACCAAGGCTTTGGATAAAGAGGAGGAGGTCTCATATTTGGAGAGTTTCATTTCTTCTCTAGTGAGCCTATCACAAAATTCTTCTAGTGTGGGTATTTTGAAACTTGTGCCAAGGGCATCCATTGTTGAGAGAAAAGTTGTTGCAAATATTTGAAATCCCCTCCTTAATTTTTTGAGAATAAGGTAGATGCACTCATCATCTATTTTGGTTTTCCCACTTCCTTTTAATTGAGTTAGGAGTTCCTTAAATTTGGTGAGGACGTCCACAATTGTGTTGTAATCATCAGGTGATAATGCTATTAATTCTACTTCAAGTTGCATAGATCTTATTTGGTCCACTTTACCAAATAATTTCTTTAATTTTCCCAACTTTCAAATGGATTTTTACACTAAAAAATGTGAAACCATAATCTCTCACTTACATTCATGCTTATTATAGCCATTTTTTCATACATTTTATCTTTATGAACAAATATCTCATACTCTTTTTGGAACTTAGGTTGTTTCTCTTCTTTCAAGTGAGAGGGACCCCTTTGTACAATGAGATTTAGGATTCTTGGTTTCCATGTATGATAATTATGTGGAGTAAGTGGATCTATTGCATTTGGTGTTAGAGAATTTATTTTTTTAAATAAAATGAAGGAACTGGTGCAACAAATATGAGCAAGAAACAACAAGACCACTTTGAACCAAAGCAGTAAAGAGGTGATAAAAAATAGTAAGACCCCCCTAAACAAGTGCAACAAATATATGCCCTAAAATTGGCACCAATGAACCCCCACCCCCAAAAAATTATAATATATTTTGTTCAAGGTAAAAATATCTCTCCATGGATGCTTCTTATATAATAGACGTACAAATAATAGTGAGAGATAGAGATATATAGAGCATATTTACAATGTTTACACAAAATAAAAGATTCAAAAAATAGTTCTAGTCAAAAAAGATACTCTTGTTGTCTCTTTACCACAGGCATAGTATTGAAACACCACATTCACAGTAACAAGATGCAAAAGCACCAATTTTAGGTTGCTCAAAAAAGGTACATTGATGTTGCTACTATCATATTGCAAAAAAATGGAAAGCGAGCCACTCATGAATGGCTTGGATAGCTTTAAAAATATCTCTCTTAGCACTATGGGTATTTGAAAAGAGTTGTGCTACAAAAATAAATTTTATCTGGTACACAAAACTGCTCTGCACTATAGCATCACTTGGCCTGGCCAGTCTTCTCTATGTTTTTTATGTAAGAGTTGTAAACACCACTGCAAAATACTTGGATAGAAAATTAAACTTCTCCATAATGTTATGCGTCTCTTAGAAACATCACTTGAATGGATGAGAAAACCACATGTGTGCTATTGGAAATACCTCAAAAAGCTAACAAAACTGCTCTACATTGTAGCATCACTTGGTCTGGCCAGTCTTCTCTATGTTTTTGATGTAAGAGCTATACTTGAATGTATGATCAAACCACCTTCATGTTATTGGAAAGAACTCACTTCTACTACCAAATACCTACATACAACCTGAAAAATGAATGTGATTAAATGATTATCTCTTTATGTTTTATACTGCTTACACTCGGTATTTATCTCCATAGACTTCATAATAACTAAAGGTTGTTTGATAGATTTTAGTGATACACCCAATTTCTTAGTCAAAGAGGAGGAATAAGATAGTAATAATGGGCTGCAATCATTGGCCAATAACCATTATGGATTTGTTTAACTATTTACACTCACTCTTAACTATTTGAAGACAACAAGTTTGGGCCACCACAAGATTCATGCCAATTGCTTCATGTTTTTGAGATCACTATTTTTATTGCTTGGCTTCCTTCAAGTTTAAAAGGTGGTAAAAAAACTTCATAGCACCGTGGGCCCCACTAGTTGTGGTGGGTGGCTAGCTTTCATTTTTGGTTGATGCTCATCTATCATTTCACCATTTATCCATTGAAGATAGGCTTTACACTCGTTCTTAGCCATTGAATGTTACACGTAAGGCCTATAATTAAGAGCCACAAGTTATGCATAAAATGCTTTAACTCTTTATGGCAAAAAATAAATTTGGAGATCACAAATTTGTGATCGCTTGACTTCGAGTTTTAGAATTCACAGCATCGTAGATCCCGCACTCTCAGTTTTCTTTTCTCATCTATCATTTTGTATTGATAATAGAAAAAAAAGGATATTTGCAACTTCTAGACGTTGGTTTCAACGATCTCTTCGATGGTGCCAAAAAAATAAAAAATTAAGATTTGTTATATCTCCCTCGGTGCACGTATCTAGAACACTAGTAGAAAAATTGTTGCACGTAAAAACCTTTCAAAATTGTAATATATTGTAGTGATAACAATGACACCTTTGATAAGTGGAGATAAAAATATTTGTTGCACATCTAATTTTTAAAACATGCACAATAACATCGCCAAAGGTTTTTGATGGCCAAGGTTTCGAGCACTACAAAAAATAGTCAAGTGATGGTGGCCAATATTTTTAAACATCCTTTAAGGCTAGTCAAAGCATATTTTTCTTCTTTGATACAACACTTTCATGGTCAAAAAAGAGCATTAGGTATGATCTTGTTAAAAATAGATCATGGCAGATGGCCCACCACTATTCAACAGTGCACACAGTCAATGCTCCTAAGGCATAGAAAAAATTGGTTGATAGATAGATCTGCATTCAGCTCATCAGGTTTACATATATCCATGGGATATCACTTTGTACACAACTCATTGATCCAAAAAAAAGGAAAATGGTGTTGAACATCAAAAATTGATGCTAGCAAGAACTGGTGGCCAAAACTTTCAAATGTTCATCAATTTCACAAAATAAACTATCAAAGAGAAACTAAATGAACTAGACCTGAAAAAACTAGATTTGAAAAAAAATTTAATCTCTCATTCATAAAAAAAATATATATGAAAACAAGGAGACTGATTCATTCAATATTTGGATAGAATGAACCGAATCTAAACTTCAATAAACAAGAACTCTCAAATGCATGCATCTATCAAGGCTCTGATACCATGTTAGAATATTGAAGAAGCAATATCATAAACCCAATACAAAATAGATATGCAAAGCATCACAAGAACTTTTAGAGAAACTCATATTGATTTATTATTCCATCAGATCAACTTTGCATAAATAGCAAGGATGATCACTATGAGCCATTGGATTACAACGACCCAATAGATCTCAACCAACCATAACTAGGAGTTTTTCAATCTCATGCAAGAGTGATAACTCCAAAGGGAATATCCTAGTAGAACTTAAGATATACTCTTAACACATTTGATCTAGTTTTTAGGCTGGAGTTTGTTCAAATGATTCTTTCTATAGTTTCCTTATATAATTATATGGTATACTACATAGATGTGACAAGTTTCTTTATTCATGGCGAGCTTTAATAAGATATCCATATGTGGTAGTTGTCTAGATTTGAGCTTGTCATACCTACTTCCTTGGTGTATCTACTTAATAATCCTTGTATAGGCTTAAACAATCTCCTTGTTTTTAGTATGAGAAGATCCATTACTTATTTCTTAGCTATGGATTTTGGCACTATATGGTAAAGCATAATGTCTATATTAAGCATTAGGAATATTTATGATCTACTCATTATGGATGTTAAATATCTTTGGTCTAGGAGATGAAGTCATGGCTTCATGAAACTTTTGAGACAATTATTTTGGTGCTTCTACATACTTATTGATCCTCTAGAATCACTATTTATTACCATAAGTATACCTTGAATCTTCTACAATGCTTTAATATATAGGATTTCAAGTTTATTCAAACCCCTTGTATTTATAGTTTGAATCTAAGAGTTTATTATACTATTATTTTGGTGAATACTAATTTGTATTGGTCACTTTTTGGGGGACTTCCCTACATTATCCACATGTGGCTAGACATTAAACTTGTTGTTAGTTGTTGTTTTAGATACATGTAGGAACCCTATGAGAGTAATTGAACAATGACCAAGTAGATACTTTGATACATAATATATACATACTAGATGCATATTCACTATTAAATTAGAGCATCTCTAATTTTGATAACATTTTTAGATGCAGATTCAGGTGATGATTTGGACTAGTGACACTCTACTATAATGTTTGTCTTCCATCTAAGCCCTAGGATGATCTCTTGGTGGTGTGTATGGTATTCCACTATATCTTTATCTTCTATGGAAGCTAAATACTATGGTACTAATAAGGCTTCCAAGAACATCTAATCAATGCTCATGATTCTAGAATAAGTGGGTATACCTTAGCAATTTACTATCACCATCCACCATGACAGTCAAATATTCCATTAAACTTATTTATAATCTTAATGCCATGGAATGCTTTTTATCAATAGAGATAGCTAAGGTTTGGATGCACTATGTGTGATAGCTTAATACCATTGAATGCTTATCATAAACAGAGATGACAATGGACATCCTAACCAAGGTAATGCTTAAGGTACATTTTGTATAATTTTAAAAGTGTATTGGAGTAAAGGAGTGTCTCTTGAAGGAGGATGAATGATAAGGGTCTCTCTATGTCATCTATTTAGCTTAATAGGGATGTTGGAATATTTGGTGTTAAGCTTCACTTGAGGCCACAAATGACCTTTGTATTTATGTATTATATAAGCCCTTTGAATCTTTGTACACCTTGTATAAGTGGATTTATTGTAATATTTTGTTATCTAGCCTGTAGGACACTTTTTTTAACTTTGACCTAAATGTTTCTTGTAATTGGATATTTATACTCCTTTTTTCCAACTATTAATTCATTGCTTAGAGTAATTATTTTTCTTCAATGAGGTTATTTTGGTGCCTATGGACACCTTTCATATTGCATGCAATATTGTGTGAGATATTGTTGTCTTTCTTAATAATGTGTTGATTCCATCAATTTTAAGAAAGTATTATGAAATTAAAGAGTTGTATAATCTATTTACCACTCTTGCTATCATGTGACGATTTTATTTAGTCATACGGACTTGATAAAATTAATTTTTAACATGGGAGTAACTTGTTATATTTTGGTAAAATTTGAATTTATTGTTTGGATTTCCTTTATTGATATTACTTAGATTTGTTATTATTCGTCCGTATCATCATATATAACATTTCCATATGTATTGTCTATGGTGGAATGAGTAATAGTGTGGGATATATTATCATTTATTTATATGGTTTGTCGGCCATGTAAAAGAATCAATATTTTCTTGGATTGTTTTTAGAGTTACTTAAATGCCATTTGCTTTTTAGATTTTTGATAATTTAACAAAGATTAAGTGATACAAGTTTCACTTTAATTAGACTTGTATGCAAATTTATTGATTTTTTAGTTATTTAATATAATTTTCATTTTGGATTGTTAATTTCAAAATTTATGATATTCAATGCCTCTTCTTTTACCTTATAGTATATCATCATAGTTTTTTTTGAAATTGTTCGAAGATTATTGACTCATCTATTTGGAGTTTGTTATTTTGTATTTATTATTCATGAAGATCATTTTAATTCTCGACTTTGATTTTTGAATTTTTATTTTTACCTTACTATTCATTGTTGGAAATTATCCTCATGTCTTATTGAGATTTGTGTGACTAAATGCTTGACATGTCAATGAAATTACTTACCATAAGAACAATGACATTAATAGAAAACATATCTAGAGTTTTATAGTTGATTTCTTTTAGTTATGAAGAATCTATTTTATTTTCAAATAGAATGTAACTCTTTTTACCTAGATGGATTTTGGATGTATAATGACTTCATTTATATGGATACTAACCATATGGTTGTTGTAGTATTTTGGATACTACCTTCAAATTCCAATAAGAAATATACCATGAAGAACATGAGAAAAAGAACTCCATAGCCCTAGAAGTAGGGTTATGCACAATGGCGAATGTTCACAAATTGGATGAATATTAGGATTTTCTAAATTGGAAATTGGGGAATATGAGGACCCTCGACGTCGGTCCATTCGCCTAAAATTTTTAGGACCAATGTTTTCTTAGGGTCAATTCACCATAATATATATCCAAACATAGACATATTTATACTCATTGGAAATCTCTTTTCGATCCTGATCTAATGGTGGTGTTTTTATAAAGTTATAATGTGATTTAATAGGTCAAAATTTACCCCAAACATAACCTTAATTTTTAGGGCTTCAAATACTCCAAATTTTGGTGTGAAGATGATTGATTTTATTTGCTTAGGATTCACCTTGATTTCTATTAGGATTCGTCATTTTTTTACAAGTACATTTTGAGTCCAACGCATTATGCATAACCCTACCTAGAAGTAACAAGGCAGTCCATAGATTTGGGAAAAGTTAAAAAAAAAATTTGCTAAGTTCCCAAAGTGAAAGGACAATTTTCTCAAAATAAAGGGTGAATCATAATTTTACTAGAATTATAAATTGCTCCTCTAAAAAATCATATTGTAACTCAAGGCTTAGAATTTAACAATGTTGGCATGAGACCCAAGGAAACAACTTGGAAAGTATTTTATCTTCATATGGTGTAAATAAGAATTCAAAATGCTACTAAGTATGTTTAGAGGTAATTCAAAGGCATGTAATTTTAGTGATGCATCATTTTTCTAAACTAGAAAATTTACTATAAGTAGAAAATATTTATATTTAGTTGGTCTTGAGTGAATAATTTTTATAGAGACGAGCTAGGGGATCAATTGTAAACATCTTTTAGATATTTAATGAAATCATACCTATATGTTATGAACATTAATTGTACTTATATGATCTTTTTTCTATTAATAGAAATATTATGTATGAGATTTGCAAATTGATTGTGTTAGTGATCTTTTGTTTTATGAATGAATAGAGGTTGTGGCACTATCCTTTCACTTTTTGTTAGTTCTTTATTCTATTGTAAGTGGGATAATATTGATGCAATTCAATTCCCTCAAGATGTTTTCTCTGGTCAATGTTAATATTGTTACAATTATGATCATTTTTAATTTTATTGAATTTACTTTAAATTTTTCAAACTCTTCTGCTTTCAAATTTGCTTTTATGTATTTACATTAGCTATATTTAGCTAGAATATTAGGGAGTTAGTCTAAATCCAAAGGTTGGATAGGAGACACCCTTTGTGTCACAACTCGTCTTGGCAAGACCCTTGTTGAGAAGACAATATAATTGGACTTATTTTTTTAATGTCTAACATCATTGGTTCTTGAAAGGATATGATGTTACATCAATTACATTCCATTATTATAGCATTTCTAAGGAATTATGGTTTTGCAAGGCTAACTACGTTTACAGGTAGATATTATTAAGCTAACAATCCAATATTAGTTTGGATAATGATTTTTGAATTGATTAGAAAAGATGTTTGATATTATCTCATGAATATAATGGTTAAATTAAAGTGACTAACCATTACATAATTAAGCTCATGATTTAATATTTGTTTTGGTATTAAATCAATTTACTAAGGAATAGCTTGGTATTGTTTAAATGCATATAATGGTTATGATCAAAGTAACTAACCATTGTGGTATTATGCTAGCAATATAAAATTTGATTTAATATCATTTTTTTTTGAAAATTTTGAAAAAACTTGTATTAAAACAAAGAACAATTACAATTTGGGAAGAGACACTTCCCAGCAGAAATCAGAGAGAACACATGCTTTCAATAGTAAAATAAGATTTGCAATGGAGCCAAATCTCTTGAACCATTAACTAGCTAACAGGAGGATCGACAAGATCAGTTGATGCAACTAGTCATGATATCGCGACCCTCTTTCCTTCTTTTCCTTTGGCCGCAAAAATGTAACATGTCGCGATATCACGACACTTTTCTCCTTTGGCCGCAAAAATGCAACATGTCGCGATATCGTGACACTTTTCTCCTTTGGCCACAAAAATGCAACATGTCATGATATCGTGACACTTTTCTCCTTTGGCCGTGAAAATGCAACATGTCGCAATATCGCGACACTTTTCTCCTTTGGCCGCAAAAATGCAACATGTCGTGATATCGCGACACTTTTCTCCTTTGTCCACGAAAATGCAACATGTCGCGATATCGCAACACTTTTTCTTCCTTTGGCCACGACGAAGCAACATGTCACAAAATTGCGACACTTTTCTCCCCTGGTTTCGATGAAGCAACATGTTGCGATATCGCGACACTTTTCTCCTTTGGCCGCGACAATGCAACATGTCGCGATATCGTGACACCTTTCCTCACTTGGCCGTGATGAGGCAACATGTCACGAAATCACGACAACTTTTCAACCTTGGCCATGACGAAGCAACATGTCACGAAATCGTGACACCTTTCCCCCCTTGGCCGCGACGAAGCAACATGTCATGAAATCACAACACCTTACCACCCTTGGCCATGATGAAGCAACATGTCGTGAAATCATGACACCTTTCCACCCTTGGCCATGATGAAGCAACATGTCACGAAATCATGACACCTTTCCACCCTTGGCTGCGACAAAGCAACATGTCATGAAATCACGACAACTTTCCTCCCTTGGCCGCGACGGAGCAACATGTCACAAAATCATGACACCTTTCCACCCTTGGCCACGACGAAGCAACATGTCGTGAAATCGAGACAACTTTCCTCCCTTGGCCACGATGGAGCATCATGTCGTGATATTGCGACAACTTTCCTCCAGAGACCGCGATTACGCAACATGTCACGATATCATGACAACTATCCTCCAATGACCGTGATGGTGCAACATGTCATGATATCATGATAACTTTCCTCTAGTGATCGTGACGGTGCAACATGTCGTGATATCACAACTTTCCTCCAGTGACCATGACGGTGCAACATGTCGCGATATCATGACAACTTCCCTCTAGTGACCACGACGGTGCAACATGTCGCTATATCACGACAACATTCCTCCAATGGCCGCGATGGCGCAACATGTCACGATATCGTGACAACTTTCCTCCCTTTGATTTTTCTTTGATCATTGGCTCAAGGACCTTTCAAGACCCTGCCTAATCACCTCATCCTCAATATCCATGTCACTGTGCAACTGAACTCCAACCTCCTTTTCCGCACCCATCTTAGCCAGAAAGTTAGCCGCTTTGTTCAAATCTCTACTCGCATAAACTGGGATCACGTCCTCCAATTCCTTCCATAATTCTTTAATTTGGGTAACAAGAGCCCTCAACCTCCAAGCTTTCAAATCAAAGTTCCTCATGTAGTCTAGAGCTCCAACCATTATTTGTGAGTCTAATTCAAGAATAATCCTGCGATGGCCATGTTTCACTGCCCAAATAGAAGCAGACTTGATGGCAATGGCTTCAGCTTCATTGTTAGTGGTTCTTCCCAGGCCTTGCAATTCCCAATAGAGCACAGTCCCAGCATGGTTCCAGCACACCACTCCAATTTTGGCTCTACCCGGATTGCCTTTTGTAGCTCCATCAGTATTGATTTTAATCCAACCTTCAAGGAGAGGTTTCCAATAATTTATGTCTTGTACCTCTTGCAGTTCAACGCATTCTTCCATAGCTCCAATTTCAATTTGAGCTTCCTCCTCAGCATGAACAGCCATAGTTTTGGTAACCTTACTCCAAATGGTCTGCCAAACCCCATCTAGAGAAGTAAAAGTTTCTCTAAAAATTCTGGCATTTCTTTCCAGCCATACTTGCCACTAGATAAAGCTTAAACCGAGCTCCCAACAAATATGAAGAGCTTTAGATTTGAATCTACCTTTCTACCATTTTGCCCAGATATTCATCCGATTCAGGTCATCACTTACTTGAATTTTAAAGTATGCAAACCAACGCAGCCAAATCTGTCGGGTGAAAGGGCAACCAAACAGCAAATTGTCAGCAGTTTCCTCGCTCTTGTAGCATAGTACACATTGAGAAGGGTCGATTATACCTTTTGATCTGATATTATCAAAATTGAGGATTCCATTGTGCATGCACTGCCAGGAAAAAAAGTTAACTTTCTACTAGCCTTTAGAGTGCCAGATTTTCCTCCAGTCCTCAACCTGAAAAGTATGAGGGGGGGCTTTGGGAGAAAGTTGTCATATCCATCCTTTACTGTATAGATGCCAAGACTCCCAAAGCCCCAGGCTAATTCATCCTCCACATCTCCCCCTATAAGAAATATTTCTGTCAAAATTTTAGTCATGATGGGAGTCAAATCCGGAGGGATTGAAATGGGCCACTCATCCAACTTCTTGAACTACTTAAACTTACACTCCCCCAGCTGAGTAGTTGTGAAATAACTTTCAATATGGATCCATACCTTGGCTTCAATGGCTAATTTTATTGGTTGTAATTCTAGAAATTTAGCAATGATGGGTGGGAACTGATCCCAAGAATCTGTCCAAAAACGAGCCTTCTCCCCTCTTCCCACTTTCCAAAATAAGCGGTCTTTAACAACCTGAGACCCTAACTTGAGAGCCTGCCAAACTAGGGACCTAGTACCATCTAAGGGGATGCGAGCTACATCGGTTGGACTGGCTTGTACCAGGTATTTGCTAGTTAGTATCCTATTGAAAATGGAGGTGGGTTGGGAGCTCCATCTCCAGTACAAATTTCCAGCCAAAGATTTATTATTCAACTTAGATTTTCTCAAACCCATACCTCCTTTAACCTTGGGCTAGGTAACTTTGTCCCAGCCCACTAAGGCCCACTTTCTCTCTCCCTTTGCTCCTTCCCATAAAAACTTTCTAGCCATCCTATCCAAATCTTTCCATATTGTAATCGGGGTAGCCAGGATAGAGAATTTGTAAATTGGCATGGATTGAATGACTGACTGTAAGAACGTTAATCTGCCACCATAACTTAACCACTTGTGAGACCAATGATTAATTCTGTCCTTGATACACTCCAGAAGATTCCTCCATGTGTCTAATTTTAGCTTCTTAAAGTGCAAGGGGACCCCCAAGTAAACCACTGGGAGAGAAGTCCTTGTGAATCCCAAGATTTCTAAAATTCTATTTTGAAGCCTTTGCTCCAGATTAAAAAAAACCACTTTGGATTTCTTGTCATTAATGACCTATTGAGTAGCCCTGAGATAGACATTAAGAGTATCCCTAATCATTCTTGCTTCCCTAAAGCTGGCCACTCCCACCAAACCAGTGTCATCCACAAACTACAGGTGCATTAAAACTTTGTCACCCACCTTGATACCCAATAATCTACCTTGTCTTCTCCTCAAGAAAATTCTACCAAGACCTTTAGCCAAAATGAGAAAAAGATAAGGAGAACATGGATCCCCTTGGCGCAGTCCCCGAGTAGCTCCAAATGGTTACGAAGGAAGGCCCTTGATTAGCACAGAGTAAGTCAAGGTAGAGACACAGCTCATGACCCACTCTATCTAGTCCTAAGAGAAACCAAAGGCTGCCATAATTTTAGCCAGGAAACTCCATTCAACCCCGTCATAAGCCTTAGACATGTCCAGTTTTATGAACATCCCTTTATTACCAGAAGTGTGCATTGAATGGATTGCTTCCTGGGCCACAACCACCCCATCCAGAATTTGTCGTCCCTCAACAAAACCCCCTTGCTCAAAGGAGACAATGTTGTGAAGAAGAGGTTTTAGGCGCTCAACCATTACCTTTGTGATTATTTTGTATAGCACATTACATAAGGCAATAGGCCTATAATCTGAAATATGAACCCCCTCCTCCCCTTTTGGAATTAAGGTAATGAAAGTGTGGTTTATAGCTTTAAGCATTCTCTTATTTTCTCTAGACTCTTCTACAACAGCCATTACATCTTCCTCTAAGTAGTCCCAGAAAGCCTAAAAAAACTCAATTGGGAAGCCGTCTGGACCTAGAGTTTTACCAGTGCTCATTCCAAAGACCACAGTTTTCAATTCATCTCTATCAATGGGTTTGAGGAGGGCCTGATTTTCATCCTTAGAAATAACAGCAGGTATGACAGAAATAACTTCATTTTGGGCCTCTACATCTTGTACCACACTTTCCTTAAAAAGCTTAGAAAAATAATCCATAGCATGGGAATGCATACCAAGAAATGTATCAAAGGAATGACCGTTATCATCTTGAAGGGCCTCCATCTTGATCATCTGTCTTCGAGCACAAGTAGTCTGATGAAAGAATTTTGTATTTATGTCCCCTTCTAATAACCAGGTGTTTCTTGCTCTCTGCTTCCAATAGGTCTCCTCCTGGTTGTCAATGTCCTCAACCGTTGAACGCAGGGCATCATCCTCAGCTTTGAGCTATTCTATAATTACTCCTTCTCTGAACTATTTTTGGACCTCATCCCATTTGGCCACCAAAGGAGCTCTTTGGGCCTGGAAGTCTGTTTTATTAGCATGCCTCCAATACTTCAATTGATTTTTGACATATTGTAGTTGTTTATGGATTCTGAACATTGCTCTCCCATAAGCTAGGTGGCCTTATTCCCACCACTGTGGAATTTTCTCCCAAAGTTCTTCTTTCTGAATCCAAAAATTCTCAAATCTGAAAGGTATGTGATGCTGCCCCATCCTAGTCCTGCCTTCCAACAGAATGGGGCAGTGATCTGAAACTGGGCCTTCTAAAATCTAAAAATTTATATTCCATTTTACAAATGCCTCCTCTAAAACCAAAAAATGATCTAGCTTAACCTTCTTGCTATGTGGCTCCCGCATTTTATTAGTCCAAGTGTAGTTAATGCCAGGACATTTAATGTCCACTAAGTGCAAAGCCTGGACTTGGGCAATCATGAAATGGTCCCTTGAGTCCAAAAATGGTGTTCCCCCTTCCTGATCTCTAGAAGATAATTTGGCATTAAAGTCCCCTGCTATAATCCAGTCTAGATCTTCTCTTGAGGTTTGCATGTTATGCACAGCCTTCAACTGCCGCCTCTAACCCTCTAGGTTTTGAGACCCATAAAAGTTTGTGATTAGAACGTGTTCCACAATGACATTATTCCTAAAAATAGAAGTGAGAACATCCCTCCAAACAAGATGTTCTATTGCAGACCATTCAAGAGAGTTCCATAGAGTAAAAATCCCCCCTGAGGCACCTTGGGCAGCCACATCCATATGACTAGCACCCCTCCAAATTATGTTGATTGTTTTGGACATAAGATCTAATGACATCTTAGTCTCCTGTAAAAGAAAAAAATTAGTATTATGATTCTCTAAAAGTCTTCGAATAGCATATTTATGGGTTATGTTGTTTAAACCCCTCACATTCCATAATTGTATAATCATTGGTTACCATGGGAGCAGTAGGAGTCTATTGGCCTCACCGATCCTCCCGTGATCAGTTTGTCTCCTTGGGCTGCTAGCAACTCCTTATTGGATCTTCTACCTACTCCCTGAGAATTGCTATTTTTTGATCTTTTTTCTACCTGGGTTATCCCCAAAGTTAGCCTTTCCCTATTCTTCTCTACTATTCCCATGCTGAAATCCTGAGAAACTGTCTGCTCCTGGTTATGCACTACTAAAGCCCCTGAACACACTGGTTGTGATACCTCACAAAGTTCAACTACCTACTATATGACGGGAGGAGATGAGAGGGGGAGTTGCACAGGAATATTAGAATTTTCCTTATTACCCTACATGCCCTCCATAAGTTGTTCCTCTTCGTCAACCAGTGACTTAAATATCTCATACCTATTGGTAGGTCTAATATGGGATTGCTCCTTTCCCTCTTTTTTCTTTGTTCGTCTTTTTCTTCTAGGCTATTCAAAACCCTCTCTCTGAGATTCCTAGCCCTGAACGGTGCTATTAGAAACTTTATTCAGTGTTGCCTTATCCTCTTTAGGCAGTTTTGGCATTCCTAAAGGGGCCTCCATTTTAGCATTCATATTATTAGGGCAAAAATGGGCCAAATTTCCATGTTTATGACAAACCCTACATCTAAAGGGTAGGGCCTCATAGTCCAATTGTTGAATCCAAGAGAGTCCTACCAATTCAATTTCCATCTCTACCGACAAAGGCTGGCTAAGATCCATCTCCACACATATTCTTGCATACACCGCCATGCTCCCTTCAATTGTGTCTCTGGCAACACCCAGATGTCTTCCAATAGAATTGCCAATCCTTGCCAACACCTGCTCACTCCAGAATTCCATTGGGAGAGCATATAGTCGGATCCATACTCGGACAGCAAGTAGGTTCAACTCGGGGATCGAATCCCACTCTCCATGGTTGAACAAATAGCCCTATCGGGCCATGATTTTTCTTCTCTGACTCGAAAGCCCTATTTCTATCAGCCAAAGACGAAAAGCTAACAATAAAATATCCATTGCTAATAAACCACAATGAATACTCACCGTGAGGCTCCCAGTTTTGGTGGATCCAAGAGTGCAAAAAATTTAGGGAAGGACGTATACCCATGAACTTGCAAATTAAATCGTGATTAGCTCTGTAAATGACTAATTATTCAACCATACTTGGCTTGATGACAATTTTTGGCCTGGTTTCGACCTGCGACAAACATCCATTCACACAATGTGCTGTCGACCTATTCCCAGCAGTCGTGAAGAGCATTTTATATGCCATTTTTTGAGCTTCGTCGTTCTTTGGAGGAGATTTTTCTTTAAGCAAATTTGCGTATGAGCTACTACTCCTTGGAAGAGGATTCGGAGAAGTCCCCATTGGACCCTTTTGGGGCACCAATATAGCCTTCAGATCCATCATACCCCAAAAGCACTGCTGCAATCCAGCTGATGCCCTAGATTTTTCGAAGTTCCAGAAACCCTAGTTCAAAGGAAAAAATCGCCAGAGCTCATTTTTTCCCGCCATCGATTTAATATCATTTTTAGATTGATATTATGCTAGCAATATAACATTTGATTTAATATCATTTTTATATTTATATTATGCTAGCAATATAACATTTGATTTAATATAATTTTCAATTTGATATTATGCTAGCAATGTAAGATTTGATTTAATGTCATTTTTAAATTGTTTAACATGAATTGATTTATATTCATTTTAAGCTTACTATGGACTAAAATGATGTGAATGGTCCATGAGTTATTTAATATGTTTTATATATGTATGAGCTCCTTTGAATTTCCATATAAGGAATGTGTGCAATCCACATTTGAAAAGAATGACTATTTTAGATATTAGAAATTAATGAGCTGAGGCTAGTTGGGACTGAGCAAGGGGGGTGAACCTTAATGGTGGGTATGTTCTCCCCCATCATGCTAACTAGGAGGAAGAGAAGAGTGGATGCCTCACTCCCTCAAGATGGGTGCATGATTCAGATGCTTGAAAATAAAATTGGGAAGGATGATACAAAGGGAGGAGGCACTGGAAGATATGAAGGATAGAGGAAGCAGATGAGGAGACGGTGTGTGTGGGAAACCGAAGGTCCTTGATAGTGAATAGGGATTTCTTTCTTTTAGGTGTTACTCCAAACCAGGTTGGCTATTATATTGAGAACCACTCTTTCTTTGTAGTTATTTGAAAAATTTGTCCATGTTTTCATAGATTAAAATATGATGTGCTGGTTTTGCAAGTAGATGTAAGTTCATATAGAAGATGTAGTTAATGCAGTCTTGCTTTACTTTAATTTTATTTCAATGCTAATCCTTGCAATGAATGGGTTGAGGCTTCAGGTTTGTGTGTATAAATTTAAATTCCTTAGCAGTGTCTTTAATGTTGTGTGGACGTTGAAAACACATCGTCAAGCAATGACTTCACCTTGAGTTTCATAGAACCTATGTAATAGAATGCACAAAAATCCTAGAGATTGCTTGTTTGATGTCTAAGTCAAATGCATATTCTTAACCCTAGGTATTCATATGTATGGATGGTAATGGAATTTGTGCCTACCAATTCTATCTTCAACCAAATATTTTAGTGAAGGTGATCAAGTATTTGGAATCTCCTTAGGTTTTCCTTCTTAGATCCCCCTTAGTAGCTTGGCTTGTGGCACCTATTGAATGACGGATTAACATCAAGCTATTTTGTAGAGCGAGTAGAGTCTAGGGTCAATTTTATCCCATATTAGGACATCTTAGTGTTTTCTTATTTTTGTGTATTTTCCACTTCATAGAACCACCCAAGCCTTGTGTGAATTGGGACTTAATTTTATATTATTACTTGGTTAGGAGAAAGTCCTCTTGAAAACCACAATACCTATGGTGTGTGATTCCTTCCCTTAGTCTAGATGTCCCTGGTTTGCACTTGCATGGAAGTAATATGAAGAACCACATCACTACGTCCTCTGTGTGTGGCCACTTACTGACCAAAGTCTACCTTGACCACAGTTCGATAACCCTCTTTGTCTATTGTGCACCCATAGACAATGCTAACTATTTTATTTCTTGTAAATCTAGATTGAACTCCCTTTTTTTGAAAGGATTGTGCTTTTGGGTTATATAGTATGGTTGGGTATCTATTCATGCATATACGTCTGGTTTTAGCATGCGTATATGGAAGCATAGAGGAGGATAAAATATCTCCTTTCAAAAACATAGGAGTTAATAGTGTTGCAGTGGAGAATATATTCCATTTTATTTTAATGATGGATAAATATAGTAAGGTTAAATATATTTCATTTGATTTTAATGATGAAGAAATATATTAGAGTTGAATATATTTCATTTAATATAAATGATGGAGAAAGATATTAGTGTTGAATATATTTCATTTGATTTTAATGATAGAGAAATTTATTAGGGTTGAGTATATTTCATTTGATTTCAATGATAGAGAAATATATTAGGGTTGAATATATTTCATTTTTTTTAATAATCTATGTGTGGCTTCTATTTGGGGGCACTCCCATTATAAAAAAAAAACATTACATTGCTCTCATTACATTTCTAACAAGTTAATTAAATTATATCCAACTTTGTCTTTATATCAGAGATATTATTCATTTACCCTTCTATAAAAAATATTATTCATCTTCCTCAAACTGCAAACTTTCCACAATAAACTCCTTTTATATCAAATGTCTTCAAAATTTTAAATTTTGTCCATATAAAATTCAACACTGCGAATGACTAAAATATTTGTTGCCCAACTTCTGTATCCAAAAATATCTTGTCTATAACAACCTCTCAATTTCTTATTATCTTTTTTTAGGGTTCTTATTCATTCCCATAATATTCCAAGATATTATTTTTATTGTTATTTTTTTATTTTATATAAGAGATATTCTTCATTTACCCTTCTATCAAAAATATTCTTCATCTTCCTCAAACTGCTAACTTTCCACAATAAACTCCTTTTATATCAAATGTCTTCAAAATTTTAAATTTTGTCCATATAAAATTCAACATTGCGAATGACTAAAATATTTGTTGCCCAACTTCTGTATCCAAAAATATCTTGTCTATAACAACCTCTCAATTTCTTATTATCTTTTTTTAGGGTTCTTATTCATTCCCCTAATATTCCAAGATATTATTTTTATTGTTATTTTTTTATTTTATATGTGGGTTTAACCCCACTTCTTGTTAACACTTGTGATATCTGGTTTTGTTTTCCCATATCAATATCCCTTTGTATTTCTTTTTCTCTTTTTTTTTGCATCTTAGGTCTTCCTCTTTTTATTTCATTCTCAGCAGTACTTTCATCTTCATCAATATCTTCAATATTCTCACATTTCTCATAGTAAGACTTATCATATTTAGGTTTACCTTGTTCTGAAGGATCTAAAGTGCAAGGAATAACCTCAAAATCACACTCTACTTTATATTTCCCTAGAGACCCTAAAGTGCAAGGATGCTCTTCTATAGCAATTATCTTCTTATTCTACCCTAAAAACCCTAAATTGTTATGGGTTTCCTCCAACCTCACTTCTATATTATTCTTCTCTTGAAACCTTAAAGTGCAAGGGATAACATCTTCACCACTTTCACTTTTATTACCTGAAGAGGATTCTATACTACTTGAGAAAAATGAAGATGATTTACCTAGAATAAACTTGACCTTTTTTATTGTCTTTGTTTTGGGATTTATCTCCACATCTTCTTTTGCACCTTTAATTCCTTCTAAAATTACCAATTTATATTGTCTATAGGATTTATTTACCTTTTATTTTGGAGTGGAATATCCTTGATCTGATCTTGCTTCTATTATTGAATGATTTCCTTGCTTTGTCTTGAAGTGTATCTCATGGCTATAATTTTTATCTCTTTCTTCATAGTTTTTACTTTGCAAACTCTTGCCATGTGTCCAATCTCAAAACAATTGTGGCAATGAAATGCAATATTTTAATAATCTCCTTGTTGATCCCATTCTCTTGATTTAGATTTAATATTAATGGATTGTGATAAAGGTTTTGAAATATCCATAGCAACACATATTCGAGTATATATAGCATGCTTCCTCTCCTTAGTTTTTGGTCCTTCCTTGATGAATTTCCCTAGGGTATTTCCAATATTTTTTAAAACATCCTTATTTATAAGCTGATATGGAAGTCCCAAAAGTCTAACCCCCTAGAAGCTTATTAATAGTTTCTATATCAATTAAAAAATATATTCCATGGTCTCAAATAAAGTGCATCTCTTCTCATAAACCATGGACCACCAACCATTACTTTATCCTTGATTTTTGAACTGGAAAATATGATGGGGAAAAAACCTTTAAGAAGAAAAGTCACAGACTAATTTGAATTCACTCCCCACTTCCACTTGAACCAATTTTGAATCTCCAAAAATCTTGGCCATAATATATGGAACTTACATATTAACCCTCTACTTTTAAGAACCATTATATCATTCTCAATCATCTCATCCTTGATACTTACTTCTTGTGTACCATCTGCTACCTAGATCAAACTTACCATGTATTTTCTCTTTCGCTTATCTCCAACTTGGGCCTTCATACTTCCAACAAGGGTATCTTGATTTCTAGATAGAGCATCCTAAATTCTCATTAGGGCTTTCAAAATTGACTTTCCCTCCATAATAGCTAATGGGGCTTGTTATTGTCTTGCACTCCCTCTTGGTTCACACTCCCTCTCTGCTTGCACTCACTCTTTCTCCCAGCTTGCATTCTCTCTTATCTCATACTTACTCCTAGTTTGCACTTCCTCTTGGATCACAATTGCTTGTGTCTCTTATTTTTCTTGGTATTCCTTCACTTCAAATTTTATTTGGAAATAATGTTCTATGCATTCATGGTAAGGGTTTGAAACATTGATGTGCTTTGGATGAACCTACCACTCTTTTATCATGATTGAATCCTGGCTTGCACTCCCTCTTAGTTTACACTCCCTTTTGGTTCGCACTCTCTCCTGCCTTGCACTCTCTCCTACCTTACACTCACTCTCAACTTGTACTCCCTATTGGATCACAATTGCCCTTGTCTCTTCTTTTTCTTGACGTTCTTTGGATTTAAATTTTTTAGGAAATAATGTTCCACACATTCATGTTAAGGGTTTGAAGCATTGATGCACTCTAGATGAACCTGTCGCTCTTCTACCATGACTGAATCTCTTCTCACACTCCCTATTAGTTCACACTCTCTTTCTAATCTCATTTGCTCCTGGCTTGCACAATCACTCCTAGCTTGTGCTTGCTCGCTACTACACTTACTCCCAGCTTACATTTACCCTCACTTTTGGCTTCACTTTTTGGCTATACTTACTCCCAGATCACGCTCGCACTTACTGCTACCCTTACTCCCAGCTCACGCTTAATATCATAAGGTTGTTATAACTCACTTTGAATATATTTCACTTGATTTCAATGATAGATATGGAGAAATATATTAGAGTTGAATATATTTCATTTAATATTAATGATAGAGAAATATATTGGAGTTGAATATATTTTATTTATTCTTAAATTAAAGTTGTAAATACTTCATTTGATTTTAATTAGTGTTGAGTATATTTCATTGGTTTCAATGATAGAGAAATATATTAGGGTTGAATATATTTCATTTGATTTCAATGATAAAGAAATATATTGGGGTTAAATATATTTCATTTGATTTTAATGATGGAGAAATATATTAGAGTTGAATATATTTTCTTTAATCTTAATGATAGAGAAATATATTAGAGTTAAATATATTTCATTTGTTCTTAATGATAGGTAAATATATTAGAGTTGAATATATTTCATTTGATTTTAATGATAGAGAAATATATTAGAGAAGGATATATTTCATTTGATTTTAATGATAGAGAAATATATTAGAGAAGGATATATTTCATTTGATTTTAATGATAGAGAAATATATTAGAGAAGGATATATTTCATTTGCTTTTAGTGATAGAGAAATATATTAGAGATGAATATATCTCATTTGGATTTAATGATAGAGAAGTATGTTAAAGATTAAAATAGTTCATTGGATTTGAAATGGTTCTTTAGTAGAATGGATTTGAGATGTAATGTTAGATATTACATTCCATTTTAGTTAAAGAATGGACTAAAAGTATATTAGTAGAGAGTATATTTTGTTTGATTAACATTGATGAAGAATACATTGGTGGATAGTATACTCCATTTGATGTGAATAGTATATTTCATTTGAATGATTTGGTTGAAGAATATATCAGTGGATGATATAGTTTCTTGGGTTATTTGAGTTAAGAACACATCAGTAGTTAGTATGTTCTCTTTTGGATACTTGGAGTAAATAGGAGAAGTTTCCTCATCTCCTTGATAAGTTCAATGGGGAATCCATTGGAGAGGATTATGGGGTCCCCTCTCATGGGTCGTTGTGTACCCTTCCTTATTTGGCATATGGATGCATTATTCTCATTAAGAAAGATATTCCTTGAGTAAAAGATAGAAGTTATCTTTAGAAGGATGAACATGGAGTTCATCCGAGGAATTTTATGGGGATTCATTCATTATTTTGAAATGAAAACTAAAGATATTGATTCATGATTTGGGGCATAAATATTAAGGGGTCCTTATGTGCCTATAATTGTATTAATGAGTTTGGAAAAAGAATCAAGATATTCCTAGAATGATTGTATTAGACTCAATTGAAATAAATGGAATATGGTATATTTTAAGGCTGGGTTATTACCACAAGGGTTTCTAGGATACATGATGTTTTACATGTGATTTATTGGTTATTATCTTATGATATTATTTCTTACCACTTTATAGAGTTAGCTTGTTATGGTTTTTGGATACTCCACATTAAAAGAGAGAAGTTCATGGACTTGTATTTAATAGTAATCACATGATATTAGTGTTTGGCATTAATTCATTCAACTAGTGGTTATGTTGATAATTATGATTGGATGATAAGTGTCTTAGCCTAGTCGTATAAGGGTTACTCATGTTTGAATATGCTTAGACACATACTAGTAGGTAAGAAATACTTTATCCATTAGAGGACTAGTGGGTAAGAAAGACTTTGTCCATTAGAGGACTAGTGGGTAAGAAAGGCTTTGTCCATTAGGGGACTAGTGGGCATGAAGGGCTATGTCCATTAGAGGATGAGAGAGAGTTGACTTGAAGGGATTATGGGGTCCCTTCGATCATAATATACCTTAGTAGTTGTGGAAAGGCAATGAAATGATTGTAGAGCTAGTAATTTGACTAGCACATGGAGTGATAGGAGGATAGAAATAGCTCATCATGAAAATGAGCAAGAGATTGCAATACACTTAATACACCTACATAGACTAGATTATGTAGGAGGTGAGGAATTGCATACCCTTTTAAACTTTCAAAAAGGGGGTAAGTTATCTCATCGTAGATATAAGAGGGATAACTTGCTTGAAGGATGCTTAATGCACCTACATAGATGGGCTTATGTATGGTGTAGATATGGGTATACCAAAAAACAAAAAAAAACTTCTCTCTCAAGTTGGTTGGATTTTAGGGTTGTTACACTTTACTTTCAATTTTTTAAACATGACCTCGCAAGTGCATACCTTTGCATAAGTTTAATAATTATGGCATGCTTTATGGCATGCTTTATCCCTATTTTATTAGATCTATGCAAATTAAAATAGAATTTCATTAGATCTATTAAAGGTTTTGTTTTTTAGGTTAATACAAATATAACCCAAATAATTTTTCCAAATCTACTTGTTATAGCTTTAGATCTATTCGTTTTGTGCTTTTGTTTCTATAGGAACTTAATGGATGGTGACTCCATTATGAAACTTAGCAAAAAAATTCATGTTAAACAATCTTAAACAATTTTGTAAATTATTTTTCCATGAATCCTTTAATCTTAAATCAGTGCTTTCATATAAAATTTTAATTGATTCTTTTGTAGGTCCAAAAATGAGATTCACCCTTTCAAAACGTTTTTGAGTACACACAAGGAATTTTTTTCAAAAAAGGGGTGTGATTTTCTTCCAAAATAGTACAAAAACTATTTTAGAGATTAAAAAAAAATGATTTTCTCTTATAAAATTGTGATTTGCCCATACTTTAAATCATCTAAATTTCAACTTAAGAAAATTAAAAATTTCCCTTAAAAATAAACAATTTTCTCCCCACTTTTTAAAAAGAAAAAATTCATCTAAGGATAAGGACTATAATTCATTTTCTTTAGTAAAAAATGATTCAATCCATTTTATCAACAAAGGGTAAATTTTACTCAAGTAAAAAAAGTGTGATTTGGTAGGAGATAATTTGTGATTTGTCCTACAAAAAAGTGTAATTTACTCTTTTTCATTAAAATTTATATTTGAATTTTTGTAGCCAATTTTTACTCTTTTTAAGGTATAATCATAGTTAGACATAGGCATACAAATATAACATTAAAAAATAAAATATTCTAGTAAAGAAATTCAACTAGTCAAAATCCTTACATAATCCAAACTAATGTGAACCTACACCTTTCCTACTCATTTCCATCACTAATTTTCTAGACATTGTTAGCATAAATAGGTCAATCTAGAGGTCATGTATCACCAATAACTATTAAAGCTATCCAAATTTGGGCCACTACTAGTCCATTTATTAAGACCATAATCATAGAACCTCTATACAATATGCCTTCTATAATATCAAAACAATTAAATACTATCAATTTTTCACTTACCTCAATAAATTTCACTACATCACAATATACACCAATCTAGTTCCAAGACCATTGTCTAGCTGTAAACTCCACTTATTATCAATCCATTGTGAATGATTTAAAGAGTAGTAATCCAATATAGATTATACCAAATGATTAGTCTTTAGACTTAATTCTATTTCTCTTAGTTTCAGATTTGCAAAAAATAATAAAAGTTACAAGAAAACAAAATTGTACTGAATTGAAATAAAATGCAATTTATGATTTATATTTAATCAAATGATATGTATATTTGCTGATGTGGATCCATGTGCACTTATGTTAACTATCTGTTTTTATATTATATTCTAAATTTATACAATTTAATTTAATTTAAAGTTAATTCTATGTATTATTTAATACTAACCTATTTTAGGGGTGAGAGAATAGGGATTGGCTATAGGATTGGGCCCTAACGCCTAGAGGATAGTGTAAATATTTCTCCCCTAAACTATTTTACTTAAGTAACTAATGTGCATTAATACCACTAACACTATTCTATTTCATTATGCAAGAAAATATAGTAAAGACTACATAAGCAAATAAATCATACGAAAGTAAATGACACAGTTACCAAATACATGACGAAAAGTGAAGCTACTTTATTGCTAAAAATTCAAATGTACAGGATCTTCGAACATCAAGTATTCAAAGTAGAAAATGTATACGAAAATACTATACTATAAACATTGGCATTCTAGCATTAGACTTCGACATTATAATTCCACCATTAGACCATTTCAAATGTCACTCTTGCACTTTATAATGTCGCTTGGACATTCTTAATGAAATTCCTTCATGTATTTTATCATATGTCTTATCAGCTTGATGATACGATTTCTAACATTTTAACAATAATAACCTAAACTAATATTATTTTGCAACCACATTGGACTTCATCTCAATCATGAAGGTCCAAGTGGAAAACTAACAAACTAACATAACAAAAGTTTATAATTTAAATAATCTAATGACACAATAATACAACTATTTATCCTTCATTTTAGGAAGAGACAAAATAGGCTTGCATCAAAATCTAAACATCTTAACAACATAATAATTTTACAACTTTATAATAACAAATTTAATAAATATACAATCTTGTGCATAATACCAACATGTTAGTCAATTGTGTTGACTATGTATGCCTTGTAATCATGCTACGTTGTCAATGGACATGGCTTGACAATACGTTGGATAGTTTTGACTTGGAAAACCTTCTTTTTGTAATGCCTTTCAGTAGATGCCTTCTGTAACAACTTTTCGTAGCTCTATTTCATAGTACCTTTTTGGAATATTCATCCACAAGTATCCTTAACATGTCATCCTCACGGATGGTCTGTCCATACCTGTTATCTGGTCCATGCCTTGCCACATCATCTCTTGTGAAGCTTCTGCAACATTCAATTGCAAAAAAACATAGAAACTTGCACACTTTAATGTAAAACACATGCATAAATTATTTTTTGTTTTTATGAATCGAAGTCATTCATAATTTATGCAATCAAGACAAAATAATTATCAAAATACATCTATTTCTATAAATTCACAAACAAAAACAGATTAAATTTGCATAAAATATGTTTTGTTTTAACACTCATCATAAACTAAAGGATATAAATTTCCTCATGCATACAATTTAAATTTACAATATGTCCTATAAAATTTTTGAAATAGTATTTCAATCATTTCACATTTTTGTAGACATAGAACAAAACATTACAGTGTTACGTAAAAAAAAATCATAGATATAAAATAAAACACCATAATGATTTTCAAAATCCACTTGATAATTCTTTATAAAACAAGGAACTATAATTTACATGAATTATATGTGTTCATTTACAAATACTTAAATAAGTCTGCTAAAATATGAAACAACATGAATATGATAATGGTGTAAACTCAGCTACAAGAGACCAACAAAATAGACTCCAATCACATAACACAAATGCCATATAATAGAAGAAACCTGCAAATAAATATTCTTCTCATTCTTGAATTCACATCCCTTCTCCAAAATATTACAATCAATCATATAGCAACCGAAAACCAAAGAAACCCTAAATAAACCCTAAAACATCTTTTTTCTAAAAACATCTAAAAATAGATATTTTTTCTAAAAACTCCTAAAAATAAAAATGAGTCAGATTGTGCCCAAATTTGGTGCACACATCCCTCTTATAGTAATGAACATTAATTTGAAATATTAGGCCTCAAATTAAGATATAACAAAATATAATAAAATTCTAACATCCAAAAAAACCCAAAAACCCGAGAACCTATTCTAAAAGCTAATTTTGGGACACTAGATGTCGGAGTTAGGTCCCGAAAACATGATTTTTGGAGGGTGAGGTGAATCAAAGATTAGCCTCATGCAGAACACACATGCGGAACCACCTGTTAAATTTTAAGTCAAACAGGCGTACGGTTCACAAGTTATGGCTCCGATAAAGTGCATCATTCTCCTCTAGTGAAAAAGAACTCAGCTCCTACAAGTTCGGTTGAATTGAAATCATGTAGCTTCTGGTTATCAATTTCCTTTAGCTCTAAATCTAAAACCCAAGTGTTATCTGACTGTGGTAATCCTTCCCACTGAACCAGGAATCTATTTTAGCTCCCATGTTTGGTGGTGATCACCTTCTTATCGAGCACCTATGCAACTCTCTATTTTTTCTTCTTAGGCATCTATCATGCCCAATTTACTATCTCCTGTAATTCACCATCCTTGAAAGTACCAGGATACTGAAATAAATCAAAAACATTAAAAATGGGTGAAATATCAAATTCATCAAGTAGCTCCACTTTATAGGCATTATCATTGATCTTCTTCAAAATCTTGCATGGCCCAATTTTCTTAAGTTTCAATTTTTTATATGTCCCCTTAGGAAATATTTCTTTCCTAAGATGAACCATGACCATATCACCCTCTTCAAACACTTTCACCCTTCTATGTGCATCAACAGACTCTTTGTAGTGAGCATTACTACTCTACAATTTTTCCCTCACAAACTCTTGCACTTTTTGGATATGCTCAGCAAATGCTTTTACATCATCACTAACTTGTTCCCCAATTGGTAACTCAACCAAATCTAATACACCTCTAGGATTTTGATCATAAATAATTTGAAAAGGAGATTTACCTATCGACCTGTTCACTAAACTGTTGTATGCAGATTCGGCTTGCAACAAGGCTAAATCCCATTATTTTGGTTTTTCTCCAGCTATGCACCGTAAGAGGTTTTCCAAGCTTCTATTCACTACCTTGGTTTACCCATCGGTCTGTTGGTGGTAAGTACTACTTAACTACAACCTGGTGTACAAATTTTTCCACAACATCCTCCAAAAATGACTCAAGAACTTAGTATCCCGATCAAAAGTAATAGTATTTGGAACACCATGCAACCACAAAATCTCATCAAAGAATAATACTGCAGTCCTAGTTGCATCATTAGTTTTTTGGCAAGCAATGAAATACACCATATTTTAAAATCCTTACCCCTTTGTGTCTTGGGCAACCCCAACATGAAATCCATATTTAGATCAGTCCATGGTCCTATAGGAACTGGCAGTGGCATATACAACCCTGTATTTTGTGCATGGTCCTTATCCGTCTGACATACTCTGCATCTAGAGAAAAACCTGATTATGTCTCTCTTCATTTTTGGCCAATAGTACTTCTCTATAAGAGTGGTAGTTTTGACTACTCCAAAATGACCAGCCAAGCCCCTACTATGTAATTCCCTCAAGATGTTCTCTCCCATAGAGCCATTGGGAATGCATAATTGATTACCTTTAAACAAGTAATCATTTTGTAAAAAATAATCTTCAAAAATAGTATGGGACTCACCCTGTACCGCAATATTTCCAAAATTTGCATCAGATTCATATAGATATTTAATCCCCTCAAATCCTACCACTTCATTCTCCATAGTGTTCAACAACATGACTCTCCTACTCAATGCATCAACAACCTTATTTTGTTTACCCGACTTGTGCTTTAGGACAAATGTATACTATTGCAAAAATGAAACTCATTTGGCATGCCTACTATTTAATTTTTTTAGAGAGTTGGCATACCTCAATGCTTCATGATTAGTAAACAACACAAACTCCTTTGAGAGTAATTAGTGCCTCCACTATTGCAATGCTTGCACAATTGCATAAAATTCCACATAATATGTAGAATAATTCTTTCTTGCATCATTCAACTTCTCACTAAAAAATGCTACAGGTCAGCCCTCTTGACTTAAGACACTACCAATTCTAACAAATGAGGCATCACAATCAACCTCAAACACCTTACTGAAATCTGGTAACACTAGAACAGGGTCTTCCGACACCTTCTTCAAGAGTTCAAAACTCTTTGTCGTTTCCATAGTCCATACAAACTATTTCCCCTTCATGCACTCAGTTATAGGGGCAGCTATACTATTGAAGTTCCTGATGAACTTTCTGTAAAAGGTAGCTATGCCATGAAAGCTCCTTACTTCTATTATAGTTTGTGGAAGAGGCCATTTCAGAATTGCCTTTACTTTCTCATCATTCATACTCATGCCATCTCTTGAGATTGCAAATCCTAAAAACACTAAACTATTCAGAAGAAATCTACATTTCTTTAGATTGAAATACAATTTCTCCTTCTTGAGCATGTCTAACACTAATTTTAGGTGTAACAAATGCTCCTCTTCACTTTTACTATAAATCAAAATACACAACCACAAACTTACCATTATATTCCCACAGTACTCTATTCATCAACCGCATAAATGTACTGGGTGCATTAGACAACCCAAATGGCATCACCATCCACTCGTACAACCCATATTTTGTCTTAAAAGTTGTCTTCCATTCATCCCCTTCTCTAATTTTGATCTGGTAGTGGCCACTCCACAGATCAATTTTATTGAAGTATTTAGCTCCAACCAATCCATCCATCATGTCATCCACTCTCGGCATAGGATACCGATATTTTATTATGATCTTTTTTATGGCTCTACTATCCACACACATCTGCCAATCACCATATTTCTTTTGGGTTCAGCAATGCTAGAGTCGCACATGGACTCATACTCTCCCTAACTAATCCTACCACTCCCAAATCAGGCAGCTTATCGGTTGAACCCAACACAGAATGCAGAGTTGAGTAGGCAAGTTACATGACTACATCCTTCTTTGATGCATTTACTTGGCCTTACATGCATAAAAGAGGGGGTAAAATGTAGACACAGAAAATTGATCCACTTTCAGTGGGAAATATTCCTTAGTGTTTTTAAGAGGTCCCTTACCCCCGCCAAAGGTTAGGGTAGACCTCTTCACCCCCTATTTTACCTTTTATAGTGTTTTTAGCGAAATTGTGCCCTATTTTCATGAGGCACAATTTCACAGAAGCAATAACGCACCCCGCCAAAATGGGGTGTGATTTCATTGATTTTAATTTAATATTATATTATTTTATTTTATTTTATTTTGGTCTACTTAGACCCGGGTTTAAACCCTTCAGCGTGTTTTTGCATCGGTTGTGAGTTTATTTGTGTCCGCCCTAATCATCTATAAAAGGAAGATCAATCTCACTATTTTCATATGTATCAATAATCATGATCATGAACTTACTAATTCTCATGTGATCTTTATTTTCTAACACTCGCTTATTGCTTTCATTTCGCTCTACTTTCTATGTCTTCTACAAGCTAGCCCGAAGTGTGAATTTTAGATTTTGATTTTCTATTGTGTGGGTCGGATTGTTGCTTAACTCGATGGATGTGCATTGTGGCTCAAAGGGAAAGATTGTCAGTTTATATCTCACCTTATTCTATTTCTTCTGTGCTCTCCATTTAGGTTTTACTTTGTGATTTTGTATCTGATTTGCGTTATGTGTCTATGCTTTTATTTTTTGTATGTTTGAAGTGAAATCACGTCTGGTTCTATCAAGGTATGACTTCGCTAAACCCTAATTTAGGGTTTTCACTTACTATAGTGAAATCACACCCGTTATGATGGATCACAATTTTTCCAAAGCGATATCGCACTCGCTTTTTACAAGGCATAATTTTTCCTAAGATCAATCTGGGGGTAAGTTCTATTTTTTGATAGTTTGGTTAGCTTCATTATTGCATACTAAGCATATTGGCATATTCTATTTCTATTTTTACTATTTTTGCATATTTGTTTTATGATTAATTCTCCAAAGGTCAATTTTTGATTTTGTGTTGAAAGGTCATCTAAGGGACCTAGGGGGCTTGAATGATGCACCTTCGAGGACTGTTATACAGTAGCCTAAGCAGGCCCCCTAACGATGATCATAATTTTTTTAGTGTTTATTAGATTATCTTGCAGGAGAAGGCATTTTGATATCATTGGACAAGAAGCATTGAGAGCTAGGATCAACCACTAGTTAAAGCTAAGTGTTCTGATTTATCTTGTTGATTTCCTTATTTGAATTTAATTCTTAGGTATCTAAAAGTGAAAAGCATTTAGTTTACATCTAGATATAATTTGTGTGCATTTTTTTATATGTTTCTGCTTTAAAGGTTCTATTTGGAATAAACCCTAGGTTAGTGAGCTTTCAAAATAAAGAATCATATTAGGCTAGCTCTTTTATGCTTGCATTTTGTTTTCAGCTATTGTACTATGTTTTATGCATTGTCATTTATCTTTCTTAGCTTAGAACTAGAAATACCAAACTTAGATATTTTTCTTAAATTTGAACACATCAAAATTTTCTTGCATATCCTGAGGACTTGGAGTGAGTCCTAAAATCGTTCTTGGTGAACCCATACCCCTAGAATAGAGTGTAGAGAACAACATACCCCTGTGGTTCACCCCATAAAGGTTCCCTCCTTGCAGATCCAGCATTTTTTGGTAATTGTAAGTGGTAGGGCAGTTTTCCCCCTCTAAAATCAGTAAGAAAGGTTAAGTCTACTTGAACCACATAGGAGAAGTAGCCCTCCGTAAAGATCAGCCAGGAATTTTCATGTAAATAACTGAAACTCTTATAAATAATGGTGTGAATAAAATTATAAATAGGATGAAATAAGATGATAAGTAAATGAAACAAGATATCACCAACCTAAAAGCCTCACTTGCTATGGGAGTTTAGGTATAGTCTCAATGGACTAAGGGAGAAAAGAAATTATCTTTCGATGAGGCTCTATCCATAGATCCAAGTAGACTGGTCAATGCTCTAGTAGATTACACTACTAGATTATCCATCTTCAATCTTTCAAGGGTTAACTCATTCTAGAAGGTATAGTTGACAAGATATTTACAACAAGCTATGGATATCATGTGTGTACAAGAAACTATAAAATCTAAAATATATAACAAGTAGACCCTAGAAAATACACAAGCAATGAAGCAATTGATGGAAGACAAATAGAGCAAGTGACAAAACTCTAGTAGGAGATCAAAGTACTAAAAAAAAGGTGACCAAAAAAAGGAAAGTAGGAAAGAAATATGAGCTATAGAAACAAGTAGAATATTTAAAAGAGCAGTTGGCAAAGAAAAAATAAAATCTATAGGTCCGACTAAATCAACTATAAATGATAGTGTGAGGTAAAGATAATGAGTGTTGAATTAAAAAAATATAAATGAGAAGATAGAAAAAAGATGAGAATTATGGAAGCATAGGCTTCAACTATTGAATATGTCATCTCTATGGGATACGGTATATGCTAAATTCACCCATGCTAATTCCTACTTTGAATTCATTGGCCAATCAAATACCCTCTTGATCTAGACCACCACAACAATTCAACAAGTGGAGAATGGGCTTGTTATGAGGGCAAGGTACATCAAAGCACTTCAATAATTGTCTAAAATATCCATAAAATAAGAAAATTAAATGGGAGTTTCTAGAAAAAAAAATTATAGTCAATCAAATGAAGAACATACCACATATACAGAGAAGACTACAAACATTTAAGGTCACCCACAATGCTTTGAAACTAACTACTCTAAAAATAAAAGAGAAATATATATGATAAGTGTTAGATTTTCCAACATCTTCTTGGATCAAGAACAATACCTTGTATCAAATCAAGTGAATAAAATATTTGAGGAGGTAAAAACTAAAATAGAAAATAGTGTTGCAAGAAATAAAGTATCTGAATTGGAAATCTTGATACACTAACTAAAAATGGATCATAAAGAAAATATTTCAAAATATTAGCATGAGGAGATAGTTCTAAATACAAATATGTTAAATGATTTGGAACTAGTTTCTAGCATGGATTGGTAGTTACTTTCAAGCTTGTTGCCCCAATAATAAATTAGTGTCTCTTAATTTTACAAGTTTGTGCAAATTGACACCAATTCTAAAGACTCTACACCCAAGGATAGAGGGAGGACTTAGAATATCTCACCAATTTAGCTTGTAACACTAAAAAATAATTATAAATATAGTAGCTTGGCTATTCCCTTCAAATTATCTTAAGGAATTGACCATAAGGACAAGGAAAATGAATTTTGTAGCCCAAGGAACAATAGTGTAAAACAACTGAATTTAGAAAAATTGGCAAAAATGGTTGTCCCAAAAGTGTGGTTGGTCCTAAACATGTGATCTATCCCAAAATAATGAATCATAATTTTACAAAATTTATTAACCACAATATGTAGACTGGCAAATCATAATTCTTGACTCAAAACAAGACAAGGTCAACATGGGATTTGAGTAAACCACCTAGAAAGTAATATTTGTCTTTATATGATGTCAATTAGGGGATAGAAGGTTGCTAAGAATATTTATAAGATATTTGGAGTCTTTTAAAATTTAGTGGTTCATTATTTTCCTAAAGATGCCCTTAACCTAGATATTTTACTAGTAGAAACAATTTACTTTAGGTAACTATTAAGTGAATAATTTGCTATATAAGGAGTTATTGGCTCTATTGTAAGGATATTTTGGCCATTTAAGAAAGTTAGAGCTACACTTTGTGATACTCTACCTATACTTATAAGTTCATTTTGCTAATATCAAAAGGATTGTGCGTGACACATACTTACTAATTGTGAAATATTTTGGATTTGTGGATGCATAGTGATGGTGGCACTATCATCTTGATTTTAGTTATCCCTCTCTTCTATTATTGAAAATGTTACATGTTGGATCACACTAATGTTAATTGATTCACTCTTAGATGTTTTGATTGATCAACATTAATGCTACAATAGTTAGGGTGTATTTACTTTTATTGCATTTACTTTACATTTCTCACACCCTTTTCTTTTAGATTTAATTTTATGCATTTAGATTAGTTTAGCATAGAATGATAGTCGAGAGTCAACCTAAATATAGATGTTGAAGAAAATATATTTTTTCCTTCCAATTATTAAAAAGAGATTGTCGAAATAAATCTAATCAAAATATTTTTGTGTTCATAACCAATTTTTATATTTTGTGTAAATAGGCTATTTTATTATTTTAAGTTCAATCATATGTAATTAAAACCAATGCATATAAAGGTCATTACAAATTTAGTGTATAATAAGAATGTGCATGAACATTTAACTGTATAGTATAATATAATACATGACTATTAACAAAAAAAATATTTACTCAAAAAATTGAGATCTTAAAATATGGTGTGTAATATAGACTATAGTATAACAAAAATATGGATCAAACATTAGACAATAGCAATATGAAGTCCAAAATCCTCCTAAATTTTACATGGTCTAGCTAAACAAATAATTATTTTTCTTATTTCATTACTTATATGTCAAATAAAAACCATTGATCCATTTTCAGACATACAAGCTATTCAAGATATCCATTGCATGGTCCAAATGGTATTGTAACTTGAATACCATAAACCTAGAAAGATTTGAACTTATTATGTATTTTTAAAAATAAAAACATTCCAACAATAGTAATAATGTTATAACCTAATCAAATGTGGAGTCCTCACAAATTTGTAAAACTTCCAACCAAGAAATCATTGAAAAGATAACAAGAAAATAGCTAGCTTACATCAACTTGATCACTAGGGTCATATTGAACTTGGCAAGTGTGCTAAAAAATAAATTCCTATTTAGCATAAGCTCTTTATGAATGGCTATCATCAAGTGTACACAATTTTTGTAGGTTGTTGTTCTCATCCTCATGATGATATTGTTGAAAAATCCTCAATACCACTATAATCCACTTCTCTTCTCATAACTTAAGTTATAGTCCAATTCATCTACTTCTCTTGTAATGATAAATCCTCAATCCACTATAATACACTATAATCCATTTCTCTTCTCATGATAAATCCTCAATACCACTATAATCCACTTCTCTTCTCATGCCTTCCTTTCTAGTGAATGCTTGACTGGCGAACCCAATCATCCTTGGGCATGGTAAGGCTCATGTGACAAGATGTTTTAGGGCAGGGAATGTTCATCAATGGCTCATATCAAGCACTTGGTCCAAGGGTGACAACATGAACCCATCCTGGCATATGGAGGAATGTTTTTATGCAAGAATGTACTTATTTGTGTGACAGAGGAGAACCAATGCAATCAAAAAATGTATTGTAAGTTGAATTACGCCTGGTCTATGAGAAATATTGTGTCTAGTGAGAGAAGGAAGATGGCTTTTATTGAACCTAAAAACCTGCAGCTTGACCCAATGGTTAAGGAGATCTTGGTGTCCAATGGGCTACTGAACTTCCTAAAAAAAATTCAGGTATATGATGTCAAGCTTTCGAAGGAGTTCATTTAGACATGGGATAGTGGCACTGTGTCCCTAAATAAACTTACGTTTGTAGTCACAATCGACCTGTTGGTCGAGATCATGAAGCTTACCAATGAAAAGGATATCATCCACCATGACAAGCATTCTATGGCGAAGAACTTGCTCATTTTTGTAACAAAGGGAAGTTTCTATCCAAGAAGGACAATGGGTGCATCTAGGAGGACCTCCCTCCACCATGGAATTGGTTCTTAGTACCAATTATGTAGTTTTTGATGATTTATGAATTGCATTCCCCTTTGTGGAGCTTCCATATGGTATTTTTGAACTATTTGAAGGACATGAAGTTAATCAAATTAGCATCTCGAAATACCTCTTTCAATCGACAAAAATTTTTGTTGACATTGTTCGCATAGGAAAATCAATGTATCCAAAGCATCAAGATCTTCACCTGATCATATACAACTACATCAATCAAAATCTGAACCACAAAATCATTGAATTTGATGGTTCGATAACTAATCCCATCGTTGAGCCCATACCGGGCTTGCCTCTGGCACTGCTGGAAGCTATCCCTCAGGGTCTGGTCATTGACATTGATGCTAGAACCCCCAACAAGGCATGAAAGCCGATATTGGCGGGAGGTTCATCCTCAACTTCTAATAGGCATTATGCCTGGGTCAAGTCCTCCAATAATAATGGTAAGAACATGATTTTTGCTAATGTCTCTACAATTTAGTACACTTCCCCTGCTCACAAGCTACAAAAGACCCTGGTAGGGTCATCCTTTGGTTCACTTTCCATTCTTGCAGTGGGTGATGTAAGACCAGATGTCATATTTGGATGATATTGTTTCTCTAGCTACGTCAATACTCATGAGGTCTAGCAATATTATCAACCATGTGAAAGCCCAAAAAGTTGTCCATTTTGAGGAGGATGATCCCAAAGACAACAATGATGAAGACTATATCCTAGAAATATGTGTTGTGTTTGGCTCATTTTTGGACTATCCCCTTTTGTATGCCAACTAAAACTTGTTGTTCCTATGCTTGCCTATGAGTATTTTTTTCTTATGTTCTGTTGATTTTTAGTTCTATGGTCACCAGATGTGGTCCCATTTTTTGTTGTGTCTCGTTCTAGGTTGATCTCTCTTGGTATCGCCTTAGTGGTTTGTAAAAAGGTTTTGGATCCCTTTCAAAACCCATTATCAATAAAAAAAAAAGTTGTAGTCCAATTGGAGACTCAATTAAATTTTATTTGTCACATCATTAACTTCGCTCCTTAACCACCTTCCACACTTGAGAAAACCCACTAATGTTATTCAACAACAAAATGAAAAATAAGTTCTTGCTTCTTTGACGATGCTTGATACAAGAAGGACCACATTTATCATTGAGCTCGACGATGTGAAAAGCACTAGAAAATTTGAAATTGTTACTTCATATAGGATACAAGATATGCATAAAACATAAGCATTATATTTTATGGCCAATAAAGTATATAGATTCTACAAATTGATCCTAAATGTGTATGTATAGGTGAAAGGTTCTCTCAAAGTCATATGTAAATATACAAACCATTTTTCCAACAAACTACAATAGCATGGAAGAATCATTTGAAAATATGCATAATATAATTGCTAAAAGCATTAGTTGCAAATAGCCATGTTCGTTCACCTATAAATACTAGCTCTATTTCACATTGAATATATCAAATAACATAATTCTACAGTGCATACTAGAAGGACATCTCCTTAAACAAATCTTACTTAAACGTAAAATCTATTGTTGTCTTCATATTGAACGACTTAAAAGTCTAAGGGTAGTTTGCTTTGATCATAACAACATACTATACATTGACTAAAATATTATCTACAAAATATCACTACTAGAACATAAATCTGACACATTTGTCAAAAACATTATACTTGCATCAAATACTTTCGCAATGCTATTACTCGAATAATGTTTTATGTTCTTTTTGAGGTTTAGAACTAGATTCTAAAAGTATCTTTAAATATTTGGCTCATTTTTTATGAGATTTTATAATAGTCCAATGACATGTTAACTATGTACTTATCTAAAAGCATCTATACTTATATAATATAGATTCTAAGTTTGTAACATTCATAATAAAAATACTCTACAGGAACACCACAATGGCAAAAGGTATTGGGCTTTCCTAATAGAGACCCAAGTTCAATTCACGAGAAGAGTGGCCTCGATATGCTCCCAAATTTTCAACCTATTAAAAAAAAACATTCATAATAAAAAAATATTGTTAATTGCATTTTACTTCAAATCAATTGTAAAAATTTCTACATACTTGCAAGCTTTGCAATATTCAAATGGAATCAATAGGTTGTACTTATCTATGAGCATCTATGACTTTGGCATACTTAAATATATCTCAAACTAGATGAATTCAGTGAACACATTGAAATTTGTAGACCATAAATATGTATTTGTATTGATATTTATTGTTTTTTTCTTTTACCATAATAACTACACATCTTCCTCACTTATATGGTAATACAAATCAATACTCCTATTTTATTTTTGTGTGTGTATGTGTGTATATATATATATATATATATATATATATATATATTGTTATTTAATTTTTATTTTTTAAGAATACTATTTCAATTTAATTCTTATATGCATACAATTATTGTTAATATCTTCACTTAAAAGACTAAAACAATCATATAACTTATTCACCTATAACTAAAGTAGTTCTACTACCACCCAACAAAAACAGGGATGAGAAACTATACAACTCTTATTTTAAATTTGTTGCATAAAAATATTTTAAGTCCTAAAAAGTTATAGCTTTATTGTTATTGAACATCACATCAAACTTATGTATTTGTATATTTTGTAATTATTTATCCCTATTCTTGCATACAATGAAATATTAAAATTTGTTGTTTTATAGGATCAAACTTAACCAACTTGTTTGTAGATGTCTTTCTTTGCTTGATTTCTATATCTTTTTTTGGAGGTTATAATAATTATGAATTATACCTTTGGTTGAAGCATAAATGTTTTGGAGTATACATAGACTACAAAAAAAAAACAATGCAATCCCGATCATCTCGTAATGACCCAGTTGGTTAGAATTCTCTTTTGTTCAATATTTGGCATAAGTCATTGATATTTCATACGCAAGAGATTCAAAGTATTGAAGGGTTATGAGATGATCCATGATAGTAAGAGGATCCTTTCCTAGTTAAGTTCAGATCTAATTTTGATATATAGTTTATAGTATAACAATATTGTAAATTATTTCGACTCTAACGAATGCTACCATTTAACTCTTTTTGAATAGTTCATTTTCAACTATAAAACAATGTTATCTATTATAAAATTGTAACATGGGTTGCTATATTTGTATTTTTGAGATCCAATTTATAATGATTTACAAAATGGTCATTGGTTGATGTCGATAAAACCAAACCCTAATGAGTTATTCTACAAATCCTAACAACTGATCCCTAAAATATGTTGTAATAGGCAATACAATAATCAAAATCCATATCATATCTATTAATAGACTTTATTATAACATCCCCTCAACAACTAACCCAAATACAATTTTAAGCCTATCCCTAAATTTTGTAAATTGTTTTCTACCTAAGGATTTAGTCATTACATTAACAAATTGTTAAAAAATTTAACAATAATTTAGACAAATTTCTTCATGTTCCACTAATTAAAAAATATAGTGATGGTGAACTTCGATACGGTTTGTTCTAGTGTGATATATTTGATTTTTCACCAACTTGGTCATACTTTGAGTATCACAATGAAGATGGTCAATGTTATCAGATCTATCTAAATATCATAATATATAAATCATAACCAAACAACTTCACAACCTACACTACATGTCTTATATTTTGTTTAGTTGATGATAAAGCAATTGTACGTTGAAGTTTTCTCTACCAAGAAATGAACCCTAATTCAAGAGTAAACATATAGACAATAGTAGAATTATGATCATCAATTGATCCTGGCCAATCTACATTAGTGTATTCAACCAACTAAACATCATTGATTGAACGTACAATGTATTAAAGTCAATGGTACCTTTAATATTTTCAAGAATATATTTTATAAATGGGAAATGCTCTCTTTGGGGTTTTGACATGGAATGAGACAAATAAGTCACTACAAAACATAAACTTGTTCAAGTGGTTGTAAGATAAAACAACTTACCCACCAACGAACGATATATTAATTGATTGAACATGAAATAGAGTAGGTTGACAATTTCAATATTAATTGATTGAACACGAAATAGAGTAGGTTGATAATTTCAACCCAACTTCTACAAGTGTAGATATCACTTTACAATTTTTCATCTTAAATTTTCCAAAAGTGTTTGGCATCCTTTCCTCATGATATAAAAATAATATAATGAAGATGCTAAAATTCTATACCTAGGCAATAATGAAGGATTATCAAAAACTAAACACAAATCAAATTTTAGTTCTTAAATCAGGTGGGCTCCGCTATTAGTAATAGCAAAGGTTATCAATATACACAATGAGAATGAAAATGCTATTAGTTGTAGTTTTGTTATAAATATAAAGATTAAAAAAGCTCCAAATAAACCCTGAATCTCCAAGATGATCAAATTTGAAATTCTAAGCTCAAGAGCTTGCATAAGTTTGTATAGGGACTAAATCAATCTCCAAACCAAATATTTATTCCTGATACCTAAACCCCTTGTGGCTATACCACGTAGACCTCCTTTTCTAAATATCCATTCAAGAAGACCCTCTTAACATCCATGTAATATACTTACCAACCGGACTATGCTACAATGAAGAGAACTAATAGAAAAAACATATTTGTAGTTGAAGCAAATGTCTCTTCATAATCTATACCCTCTTGCTATGCATACCCTTTAGCAACAAGATGGGATTTAATTTTTTTAATTGAACTAATCTTATTTACATTTTAATTTTTAAACCCATTTATAACCCATGGGTTTCTTTCTAGGGCAATTCATATAATTCCCATGTTTTATTCTTCATCAAAGGTCAAATTTGGACATCATGGCAACTTCCTAATCTGATTTACCTCTAGCATATTTCATATTTACTAGGTTAAAAAACCTATGATCTTAAAGCAAAATAAGTTTGTTTATTTACTTGTCTAGGCTCTTTTCAAGTTTGCTAGATCACTAAGCTACAACTTTCTCATCCTTTTTGACATCTTCCATTTTCTATGTATACCATTTTCATTGTTGACATAGCTCTTGTTGTTGGAAAACTTCACTTGGGTGTATCTTTGTCAAGCTCTATTCTCCAAGGTCAATCCAAAGTGGATTTTTAACACACCAATGTGGTTGAGTCTTCACATCTTTCAATTCATCATCGGTATTTGATGTATTTGAATCCAAGATAACTTCACTACCTATCATAGTCCTATTAGCAATTATAAAACATACATTAATCTCAGGTTTACCAGCATCTAAGAAAAAAGGAGTCTTCTCATGTGCAATAATGTATTTTCTAATTATAATCTTGTTAATAGATGAATAAGCAATCTATATGCCTTGGATTGTAAACTATAACCAACAAACATGAACCCTTTGTTTTTTGCATCTACCTTACTTTTCTCTCTATGAATTATTGCAAAAGCAATAAAACAAAAATGTCCAACCAAAGGTTTTCTTCTAGACCATGCTTCTTTAGGAGTAAGAGATTATAGAGCTTTAGATGGACACCTGTTGAGAATGAAGAATATAGTATTTATTACTTTTACCCAATAACATTATAATACATTTCGACTATGCACCGTGCATTTGATCATCTACATGATTTTCTTGTTCTTCCTCTCTGCTACCCCATTTTGTTTAAGAAGTTGTATATTGTCTTTGTATACCCTTATGCCTATAGAAACCCTAAAATTATTTTGAGGTAAACTAACCTCATTATCTAACCTTAAGACCCTGATTTGTTTTCTAGATCGTTTCTCTACAAGGGCCTTAAAACTTTGAAAGAATAAAAAATATTTAAACTTTAGCTTGAGAAAGTATACTCACATCTTCCTCAAATATTCATCAACCATCAACAAAAAATATTTTACACCACAAATTGAAGGTGTATTTATTGAACCACACAAACCAATATGCACTAAATGCAAAACACCTTGTACATGCTAAGACTTACCCATTTCAAACAGTTGAAAACTTTATTTTCCAAGTTAACATCCTACACATGAATGTTGTTGCTCTTGAATGGATGGTAATCCATGAACCATGTTAGTGAAAACTAATAAATACTTATAATTGAGGTGACCAAACCTTTCATGCCAAATAACAAAACTATTGTCTTCAATTGCCAAGGCAAATGAATTCGTACAATTGGCATCAACTAACTTGTAGAGTCCCTTCTCACCTATGCAAAGAGCAATGAGTTTGTTTCACCCACATGCATCATCACCTTACATATGTTTTTATAAAAAATCACAAGAAACTGAAAATTTCTAATGATTTCACTAATGGATAGAAGGATTTTGTTCATTTCACGAATATATCAAATATTATTGAAGGTGTATGTAACATTGTTGTTCAATGTCACACTAACATCACCACACCCTTCAATAAAGTATGATCTATCATCACCAAGTGAAACAAACTCATTCTTACTTAGATCTTCAATGAAATTAACATACCATCCTTTCTATAATGTCTTGATGCTCTGGAGTCAAAGTATCACTCAATGGATTGATCATAATGTTGCAATATCATTCTCAGTATGAACTTTAGGAATCAAATAATTTGAGATGGCATCAAAACTTTTTTGTCGCTTGTTGAAGTCATTTACATCATCTTATTGCTTGGTTTCTTTATTGAGAACTGTATTTGTCGAATCTATCTAACTCCACACACTATAATTCCTTCCAATTAATTTCTACAAAGTTAGAAGAATTAGAGTCTAAATATTTTTTATTTTTTAGATAATAGCAACCTCGAACGACAAACATCAAACATCAAACAAACCTTGAACACTAGACTCAAAGCAACGAATACTGAACATTGCACTCTACTCCACTCAAGCACAAAACTTGAGCAAACTCCAAATTGTGCTTTGCCCATGCTAGAAACTTGAGCAACTTCTAACCAACGCTTTGCCCAAGCTAAAAAAGTGAACAAACTCCAAGTTGTGATTTGCCACAACGTAGGCAAACTTTTAATGTAGCAAGCGACATTTTTATCAAGTGAGGAGAAAATCATCAGATGCCAAATATCAAACTACCAAACATTATCAATCAAATTCGACAAATCTAAACACAATGTAGGAGAAAACCTCTATTAATAATGCAACACCAAAACCGCTGACTACCAAGTACCAAAAAAAAAAACATGAAATAAATGATGTGAAACAAACTCTTCTTTTTCCCTTTTTTACTTTAAGACCATAAAAAATGTAATATAGGTTGCTTTATTTGCATTTATGAACTCCAATTTATAATGATTTATAGTCTAAAATTAGTTTGTGTTGATAAAACCAGATCCTAACAAGTTATCTCTACAAATCCTAACAAATTATCTCTACAACAAGTTATCCTTAAAAATTCATTGTAATAAACAATACAATAATAAAAATCCTCATATGCTTCATTATAACAACCTTTAGGCCCATGAGCATGGATTGCACAACAATTAAAGTGAATTGTCATTATTGATCACTCTTCATTCTTTGTGCTTATAAACTAAGTCCAACTTTATTTTAAATTTTTCCTTTATGATTTTTATGTAATTCCGTAATAACTATCCACCAACTTGATAAACTTGAACAACACTTCTCTCGATGATTCTTTAAATGCGCTCTTATGACAAAAGGGTTATCAATGTGATAAACTTGAACAACACTTCTCTCGATGATTCTTTAAATGCGCTCTTATGACAAAAGGGTTATCAATGATTCTTTAAATGCATTAAATCCAACTTTATTTTAAATTTTTCTTTATGATATTTATATAACTCCATAATAACTATCCACCAACTCGATAAACTTGAGCAACACTTATCGATGATTCCTTAGATGCACTATTATGACAAAAGGATTTAGTATATATATACGAAAGAAAACATTACCCATTAAATGCCCTAAGGTTAAAGTCCAACAATTGAGGATGTTTGGCTCACAAAGTTCCCAACAAGGATCACACACCATGGTTGTCCTAACAATACAGTTTATTGTAATACCACTCAGGTTCATTAAAATATCTTGTAATATCACTCACGTTCATAATGCAATATTGTTGAAGCCCTCTTCAATCCATAATAAAAATAAAAAATAATAACAATTTTCCATTAATTACCTCAACAATTGTACATTTTGTTCCTAATGCACTAATCCATTTCCTAATTGTAGGTGAGACCCATCATTTAAACTCCATATTGCATTAATCCGTTTCCTAATTGTAGGTGAGACCCATCATTTAAACTCCATATTTCACACATTTTTCCTTTAAATTACATTATTCAAACAAAAATATGTACGAGTTCTCTTGATCATCCGATTAGAAAGAAAAATAACATAATTATTATTTAAAGTTTGGAATTTTTAGTATCTAGCAGTAGCAGTGTAGGGTTCAAACCACGACGACTGCAACCACCAAACCTATTCGTCTCGTTAATTGTTGACCCGGCGTGAGATGGGGACCCCCTGGTCACTCGGGGTCCGTACCGTGAGGATTCAGAGCAGACTACTTCCTTTGCAAACTGGCACCATTAAGGTTTCAGAGCAGACTATTTCCTTTGCAAACTGGCACCATTAAGGTTTGAACCCAGGTCTCTTCTCAACAAATGCCCATCCAAACTAGCACTTACCAATCCACCTAACCCTTGGGGCAAGTTCTGAACTTTTATTAAAAAACATATTTTAGTAAAAGTGAATATGCTGCCCCCTTTTATTGCCTTGCAGGCGAAGGGTAAAATTTTCTTGTGCATCTCTTCTTTCCTGTTGCACGTAATAGAAGGCATCCTCATACACAGAAAAATTCAGGTTAAAACTTAGTTTGGTGTAGACCCTCTCTACAATGAACTACCTTTACCTCGAATCTCCAAAACATTTTTGGCAAAAATTGTTCAAACTTCTAATTTCTTGATATCATCTTGTACATCGATGAGAACTAAAGAGCTGGGGTTGATCATGTAAAATGTTCAAAGAATGTCTGGAGTATGCCAAAATGCTTCAACATTGGCTTGTCTGTATCTTCATGAAGATGAGGGTACGCAGCAAACCAATTATGTGTTAAAGTTCCCACGGGAACCAAAGAAGTCAATGTATTATATATTGGTATAGCATATGCCACTCTGGAGAAAGTCTAGCTACGTGGAAGGTTATCATATCTAGTTACTCTAAATCCATACTCTGAATCTTGCACCATCTATATTTAAAATATCCACAACCATCACATGGACCAGAGTTTGTCCACAATTTGTTCGATATCAATTCTAATTTGAGATGAGGGTTGAGATTCTTGTCCACAATTCGTTCGACTATAATTTTAACTTGAATTCTGTCTCATTTGTTACTGTACATTGAAATTCTAATTTTCAAATTGAATTATTATAAAATCCTTATAATAATAAAAAAAAATCCTTATAATAAATCTTGAATTATATATAAATAACAGAGCCAGCTATTGATTTTCTGCTATGGCACAGTATTGGTATTTATTTGTCTGCATAAGTTATTTTAACTTAAACAGCTTCACATAATACAAATTTTATATGATCAGATCGCATTTATTTTGCAGGTATCTTACTAGTTATGGAGCAAAAGGGTGAAAATATGAGGTTCCCAAGATGGGATATAATTATATCCTAAATTAATACTATGACCATCAAATTTTCAGTTCAACATCACACATCAAAACTTTCAAATTTAGACAAACAAATTGTCACACTCATTGCACAAAGAGTCCTTTTAATGGTCTTGAGGCCCGGTGATAAAATTAAAAATGTCATACAACAATAATTGATTAATATTTAGCTTAATTGTAATCATGATAGGCAAAATCATCTCCTACATAACTGAGATGGCCATTTTCATGCAGGGATGCTAGTGAAACTTGCTTGTTTCACATGCAAAAAGATAAACAATTTTCTAATGCATTTTGGGTTTGGCATTGACTATATAATACAATAGCCTTCAATACTCATTTTGCTAGAAACCTGTGACAAGTGATGCTCTTGAAAGCCTTCATTCTTCAATCCTTCATAACATTTAATGTTCAACATTTCAAAAGAAAAAATAATGAGAAACAAATAACTAGAATGGAAAACATTGATTCACAGGCAACGATTATTGCCATTTTAAATATAGATTACAACAAGAACGTAGAAAGAAGAGATTATGAAGAAAGGTGTTGCTCTTGTCCCTTTCTTTGTTCCTCCTGCTCAGACGTGGAGTCTTTTTGGTCTTCCGATGGGTGTCTATCAGTTGAACGTGGTAGGAAAGGCTCAAATGTCATAAAGACTACTATCACCATGATAACATTTAAGACAAAGAAGATCATATGACTGCCTGTAATATACAACAAAAGGCCTCCCATCAGAAAAACAGCAGACAAACATTTAACATTCTAAGAAAAATCGTCTGCTTCAATACAAGAAATGCTTCACCCATTGCAACTGAATAAGAGAAAATTGAAGAGATTGAAGGCTTGTGCAGAGGCACTTCAGTAGCTATTGCTCAGTTTTGGCTATTCTTTCCCCCAAAAGATACCCATAAAAAAAAAAAGAGCCATTTCAATTGCTTGGATTTGAAAATCTTCTATCTAAATATATATTTTTCTAGAAGTCTCCCACTCAGCCACTTCCCCTCTTAAGAAAGCTTGACAGTCAAAAAGCCATTCAGATAAGGAAAGGGAAAGGTTTTCTTTCCATCTCGAAGCCAAAAAGAACATATGTTAGTACATGAAATATTTTCCATTAATGATAGGAGATTGATTAGAGGTTTCTCATGTTGTGTTTCTATATACTAGTACATCAGATTCCATTGTTCATATGATCTAGTAACTGGCTGAAACACTCTTGCTGTAGCACATTAAAAGAAGGGCTCTTCTGGAGTTCTGCATTGTTCATTTACCATTTTAAGAGGAAGTTATAATGATGCCAAGATGGTAAATGTGTTCTAATCAGCCCACATAAGGGCTAAACTATCGTTTAATAACATGCAGTCCTCTTTGTTCTTATCTATGTATAGAAACATTTGATTATTATTAATTCTTGTTTGTATTTCTCCTCTTTTTGCATTTGACTAGATGCCTTTATTTTACTTCATGGTTATATATGCAGTTTCCTAGGAAGGATAGGTTGAAGACGAGGAATTAGGTCCCAGAAGGGTAAGGACTTCTGCTTGTCATAGAAGTGCCTTCTTCTTGGTATTAGCTCCATTATCTGTTCCTCCTGCAGTGATGGCAGTTGCATAGTGTTTGACTGTCTTTCACTGGAAATAGCTTCTATTTTAATTCATTAGCCAGGGACAGATTATATCTAGGGCTTGTACATATGCACATTGCATTTGCATGCTGTTTACATGCTTAATTTCTATGCATGGTTTGGGTAATGCATCGGAATTTTTAAGGAGGTTCATATAGGTAATGATAAATTCCAGCCCAAGGTGAAACGAATAAGCTGTGTCTTTTAGCAATGGAATACCTTAGTGGTGATCTATTGCATGGTTTGTTTTGTGAGGGGTCAAAGGCATTAAAGACAATCTGCATATGCTTATCAGATAATAGAATGGATTAGAACCAATTTTGAGTCAGCCACCTAAGAGGGGAATGCATGCTTGCTGAATAGCTGCATTCTCCTTTTCTGCATGTAGAGATTGTCTTGCCATATTAACTCTCTTGCAACAAGTCCTTTGTTTTCTTTTTGTCAACAGTTGAGATTGACCTTGCAAATAGTATTAGACCTTGGATCAAATTTCCACCCCTCCAAGATCAAGACACCACAAAGGTATAAGTATCAGCACTCATTTTCCAACGAAGACAAGGAGCAAATGGTGCAGTGTAGGCAGGTAAATTGACATGTCTGTGTAGTCAGTGAATAAGTTTTATCGTTTTTTGTTATTTGTAGTTTGTAAGCAATGTATTTGATGAAATATGCATATGTATAATTAATAAAGATATAAATTCGTGATGTAATATTGTATGTGATAATGTGTAATGTTAAGTAAAGTATTAGTTATGTACGGATAAGTCATTAGTCATAAAGTGAGTCATGAAATGAAATGTAAATGTAAGTCACATGCATGTCAAATGTAAATGATGAGGTGTTGGGTCGTAAGTTGGAGGATGCAACTGCCTCATTAGTTGCATAAATAAGATCCTTCCCTCATTCATTCATGTGGTTGGTGTTGTTGGCATGAAAGTAGATACATTCACACAGGCATTGTATTGTATATGCCCCAAGGAGATATTCTGCATAGATTGCAGATTGCATATGTAAGACAATGTCATATGCAATTAATCATACAAGCAGAAGTTAATGCAATATCTACTCATATTTGTTATTCATCTATTTTATTTGTATGTACATTGCACATGTTGTCATTGTTTGTTGCTGCAGTGGATAGATCTATAGGTGTTCCTTCCAAGTTCTGTCATGCAAGGTTGAACTTGTTCTACTACAAAGTTGTCATACTTTGAAGTCATCATACGAGAATTGTCGTATAGAAAATGTCATATAGTCAATGCCATACAGTGATTGTCGTACCATAGTTGTTGTACAGTGAAGATGATTGCCATACCTTGATTGTTGTACCGTCATTGCCATATAGTCATTGTTGTACTGAGATTGTTGTACAATGTAGAGAGATAAGTTTGTACATTTAGTTAGCAGTCTAGAAGAGAATAGACTTTTCTATTCACAAATTGAAGTGCTGATTACTGAGATGAATACAGTCATAGCCAATCATTATATCTATCATATAAAATTGTTCCTCCAAGGGTAGAATACTCTCGCTGTGCTACATTTGGCACCGTTGCAGTTTGGAGTTCGAACTAGCACTATGTGAAATTTGGAGAGGTGGATGATAGATAATTACTATGAGGATGTGGGAAAGTATGTTGTATTTCATTTCTACATCTTGGCACTATTGCCTGTTCGAAGTTGGGTCAAGATTGGTGACATGGAGTTGTGAGAAGCAAATCACTCGGGAAGGTGCACAACGACAAAGATGGAATGATTACAATGTAGCCAATGAAGTAGATGAAGACGCAAACTTGTTTGTTGAGATTGATGAAGGGCCAATGCATGAAGCGGAAGTGCAAGAGGATGTGCAACCAAACATGCAAGCGGACACACAAAGAGGACACGTGCAAGGATTTAGTGTGTGAAGAGTTGCGTAATGGCCACGGAGAGATGCATGTCACTGACAGAGAGTTGTGTGATAGCGGAGGTAAGTTGCATGATGACGGTAAAGAGTTGCATGATGGCAATAGAGAATTGCATGTTGGTGGTGGTGAATCACATGATGATGGAGAGTTACCTAAAAATTGCGGAGAATCACATGATGGCAAGTTACGTAATAGTGAGGAATTGCATAAGTGATGTAAGTATGGCACTGGAGCAATTGCAAGTTGATGTGTCTGATGGTGAGTGGGACGGGAGTTCGACATCGATACAAATGCAAGATGGCATGTTTGATAATACACAAGATGGAAGTCCAGAACAAGAACAAGTGCAAGTTGGTGTGCTCGATGGTAAGCAAGATAGAGGTCCAAAATTGGAGCAACTGTAAGTTGGCATGTTTCATAGTGCACGGGACGGTAGTTGGGCACAAGAACAAGTGCGGTGGGGTGCACCTAATGATATGCGTGATGATGTACATGAAGGAAAGATAAACAAACAACCCCTACCAATGTTAGGTCAACCGATCAAAACAAAGACCAATTTTGGCATATCATGTAAATGTCCAATCTTTCATGGAGGTGAAATAGAGGACCCACTCAGGCATTGGAAAATCTACCTCACGATGTGGAAAGCGAATGGGCAGAATAATGATGCAAATTGGAGGAGGTTATTCCCTATGACATTTCATGGAATCACAATGGACTGGTACATGAGATTGCCAAAGGGCAAGTACCAGACTTGGGATGAGTTGCGTGAAGCATTTGTGAAGGAATTTTGATTGTTCCACAATGACGATTTGGTAATTGCTGAAATTTATAGAATGGAATAGGGTGAAAACAAGTTTGTTCATTTGTACAATTAGAGGTGGTGTGGTTTGTTTACTCATCTGGAGGAAAATTTATTAGATGCATTGAAGAAGAGGTGGTTTGTAGAGGGACTTCTTCCTACATACTGGAAGAAGATCAAGGTGGTCCCTCCAACATCTTATCAAGAGGCCTTGGAGTAGGCCTTGAACTTGGGAAGTGATGCAAAGACATCATTAAAGTGTTGGGGTCATGTGGATGAAAGTGACTCTGATGTCGAGAGTGACTCTGACAGTGAGTGATGATTTTTATAATGAGAGCAGGTCATTGTCCAACTATTGGGATTGAGAAGTTAAGGAAGGACGTGACTCTGAAGAGAAGAATAATTACTGAGGATGAGTGCATCTCAAAGAGTGCAAGATAATTGCTACAAATATATGTAGCACAAAGGGAGATTGTACCAAGGGGGAATGCCATTGGTGATGTGGTTTGTGACAACCGTCGAATAACTAGAAGATGTAGAATTGAATATGATACTGAGGGTAGACCCATTGTGCAATATTGGCAATGCCATTTGTGGGGGCATTTCGCACGTGAATGTCAAAGTGCTACAAGTCGAAATGAACAAGTGATGCATACAAAGTTCGAAGCATTGGAGAAGAGTCATAGTTCTAGTTAGGAAACAAAGGTGAACTAGATGAACCTGATTGAAATTGAGGAGGTGAACCCAATTTCAATCAAAGAGGCAAAAATCCAACAGATAGTTGAAACTACGCAGGAAGAAGTTGCAAAAGTGTTTGATGCAGATGATGGAGTGAATGATACAAATGATGAAGAGAGATTGTTCAGCATCTGACCATTTGGATCAGGACAGTGAAATGGTCCATATAGAACAGGGCCATCTAGAAGTTGCAAGGCCATACGGTGAGTTGCAAATGTCGTACGAGTTGCAAACATTGTATAGTGAGTTGCAAAATCCGTACCATGAGTTACCAAGGGCGTACGACGTGTTTCTAAGGTTGTACAATCAGTTGCAAACATCGTACGACATATTGCAAACTCGTGTCATGAGTTTCCAAGGTCGTACGACAAATTGCAAACATCATATCATGAGTTGCCAAGGCCATACAATGAAATTGTTAGGCCAAATAATGAAGTAGGCCATGCAAAGTGGGTTGTCTAAGGAAGGATTATCTAGAAGGAAGTCATCTGAAGTTGGACCATCTATGCAAAAAGTAGGCTGTTTGGCCCAAGGCCATCTAACTTAGGAAGTGGGCAGTCCAAGCCAAGAAATTAGCCGTTCGAGACCAAGGGATGTTTGTCAAAGGCTACGGCAAGGCCGTCAAAAGCCAAGAAGAAGTCGTGGAGCCAAAAAGGAGTAATTCGAAGCTAAGGGGAAGCTTTTTAAGTGGGTTGAGTGAAGACCACTAAAATGCAAACGAGGAGAAAAATTTAGTTCAAATAAAGAGGATCTCAATGGTTTCATCGTTGAGGTTTTGAGACACTACTCCTCAACCCCACAAGGGGCATTGCCCCTTGACCCTTGACAAAGGTGGCGATGGGCATTGCCCATCATGTTGGTCATGTTGATCATGTTGGACATGTTGATGATACAATTGATTGCAGAAAGTGGAGTGAGCAATCAAAGAACAATGTGTTGTAGGAAGCAGTTTGAATTGAAGTCAATTGCAAAAGATGTCCTGAATAGAAGAAAGCGGAAGGAGCATGACGAGATTCCAACAAGGTGTTCAGTGCTTCTATCCCCAATGTTCAACTCATGTATCGTCGAGGACGCTGACAAGTCTAGAGGAGGGATTAGATGTAGGCAAGCAAATTGATATGTCTATGTAATCAGTGAATAAGTTATCATTTTGTGTTATTTTGTAGTTCGTACGCAAAGTGTTTGATGAAATGTGCATACGTATAATTAATAAAGTTATAAAGTCGTGATGTAATATTGTATGTGACAATGTGTAATGTCAAGTAAAGTATTAGTTATGTATGGATAAGTCATTAGTCATAAAGTGAGTCATGAAATGAAATGTAAATGTAAGTCACATGAATGTCAAATGTAAATGATGAGGTGTCGAGTAGTTAGTAAATTGGAGGATGCAACTACCTCCTTATTTGTATAAATAAGATCTTTCCCTCGTTCATTCATGTGGTTGACATTGTTGGCATGAGAGTAGATACATTCACACAGCCATTGTATTGTATATGCCCCAAGGAGAAAATCATCATCAACACATAGATGAAATAAGGGCAGTGATTCTAATGCATTATTAGAAGTGACATAAGTATCAGTTAGAATTTGTCTTTCCCCACATGGGTTGTTTCAAGTATAGTATTCATTCAGATGATACTTTGAATTTGGATCTTTCTAGTGGGCTTCGTCCCCTACCTTGGATTTCACTTTCTTGGCAATAGTGGGGGATCCAATGAACACCACTAAGTCTTATCCTTCCCCCACCCACCCAAAATGAAAGTGGGAAATAGCATAGAAAAGAAAAAATAGATATCTATCAAAAGAAATGATTAGGCACTTCAAATCAAGTGATGGATGCCAGAAGAAGGCCAATACATGGCTAAAACCAGTTTTCGTGAATTTCATAGACAAGGTAGGGTACTATTTTTAATGTCCAACTTGAGATTGACCAAACATATTTTCAACCATGCTAGGCAGAGGAAGATTGTTTAAAAAAAAAGTTGATGAAACTTTGTCTTCGAACAGGTTTGCTAAGAATTGTTCGAACAACTTGTACTAGGAAGAAGTTGAAGATCACTCATGTGAAGGTTTGTCCAAGCAAATGATAGGATAGAAACTTACAATCAACAGATTTATATTAGGTATATGGAGAAAGTAAAAAAGTGGTGAAAAAGTGGAAGAATTCCTTTGGCTGCAAAGGAATGCCCTATAGAGCTTTGGACAATAATAAATTTCCCTCCCATAAAAAGGAAAGCAACAAAGGAAACCTTGTCAATATTAAAGACCTCAATAACAGAAATAAAATCTAATATTCCATGGTCTAGTGGTAAGCCAAAGAAATTGCCATGAAGATGACATGCATGCCCATACACCATTTCCCTCATCTCAATATGTTTGTGAGACGTTTGGCCACCCAGATAAGTTAAAGTGCAAATCCCAAGTGGTTTTTGCAGAATAGACACCCATTAGGCATGGCTTCATAGTCAATGTAGGATGTGCTCATAGCTTTATTTTGATGCCTTTGTGAAGAGAGTTCAAATGCCAGGTGAAGGAAGCTGCATATTTGATCTGGATAACAACAAATCAAATAGTAGAATTTAAGGGGTCACTGAAGGTAAGAAAAAGAGAAACAAAGGAATATGTTACTAAATCAAATGTTTTATTAATAGCAGAACATAGTACATTCGATTTCTAAGAAGAGATAAAGTATATCAGATTGTCATTCATCATCAAAACATATTTTTTACAATTTTTATACAATGAGAAATGAAAGAATACAATTGGAAGAGGAAGTGGTATGTCTTGCAATGATTAGTTAAGATAGGTTGTGTTGAGCTGTGCTGATGTTGAATGTGCTGAAAGTCAACAATTTCGATGGATCAACATCCAAAGGTGATAGCTTTTCACATGTAGCTGTGATTTGCAATAATTATCATAGTTATTAAAAAATCCTGATTTAATCCCGATCCGATCTGACTTTTTCCAATTCAGCAGCGTTGCTGATCCAAATTACATCAGAATCCCGAGGAAAAAATCATGATATGCATGATTTTTTTTTTTAATTGCATTTTCTTCATTTTTTTTTGGCCAATTTTTACCGATTCTTTTTCTATGCCGATTCCAATTTTCTCAACTATGATAATTATACCTTCAAAAACTCAAAACATGCTTACATTCTGGAAGATTAATAGAAGTCATCTGCCCTTGATTGTGCCCCCTAGATCCCATCCAAAGGGTCTCAAATTTGCATTTTAAAATTATAATCTTCTTTGAAGTCCAATTGACCTTAATTTCAAATTACCACCTGGCTCAATATAATTATTAGGTGGAACAAGATGGTCAGGAAATTCAATATTGCAATGCATATGTAGCAAATATTTGTAGACTGTGAATAAGTCAAGTACTTTGGGTTTGTATGTTTTGTATTTAGAATGTAAGAAGAAATAATGACATGATGTAAATTTTGATTGGTAATGTTTGTTACATGGGTAAATGTTTGTTTTACATATTGCCTCCACCACCCTTGTCTATTTTTATAGGTACAATTATTCCTGCTGTGCTAGTTCTATTTGATTGGAGAATTAATAGGCGTAAGGAATCATGCCTTACTACATTCATTGCTAAGGTATTTCTGTGTTTGCTTTTATAATTTGATCTTTCCTCATAATTTTCAATGAGTTTACACAGTTTATTATGAGGGGTCCCGGTCCCCTCACACTAAGTGGGGTTTGAACCTTAGACCTCTCAAAGAGATGCCAAAGCCCTTACCACTGTTGTAAGCTTGCAGCTCTTGATCTTTCCTCATATTATTCTTTATTGAGATTACATTTAACATGCTCCATATGTTGCAAACTCAAATTTGGGACGGACATTTGAGAAAATTGATGAAAAGGATCACAATCAAGCAAGCTGCTTCAAGGGATGGGTTATGAAAATAGCAAGGAAATCAGCCCATAAAAGGATCGTTGAGAATATTGAACAGAAAACACAATAACATAGCCTGTGCAAAGTAGCATCTGTAAGTGATATTTAACAAGAATGTAAAGAATAATGGTTATGTTTAACAAATTCCATCAGATTAGCAACATTTGTCAATTTGCATATACTGCTATAAGAGTTGTTCACATGATTCCATCATTTCATGATTTTCTATCTAGTGTGTTAAATGACAATCTAATTACTCATATTATTTGAACAGCTAAATTGATCTCTGCATGCAAGAATATTGAAGCTTAGACAAATAAAATCTAAATGCTCTGAAAATTAAAGTGACACAAAAATATCGAGCATGCAATCAACAAACCTAGGCTTAATTTAAAGTGAACGTCACACAAATGAAATAAGTTCCTTGCTTTAGATTCAAAAGGTTATGTCAAAATTCAAGCATGCTAACATATACAAAAGCATGGTGTGAAGCAACCTATAGAAATTGCCTTCCTCTGGTGGCTCAGATGTGAAGAAACTATTGATGAACATGTTTCTATCCTTCATCTGGAGTAGTTATCTATTTATAAGCTCATGTTATAGCCAGAACAGACAAATTTAGAAAGATGCAGATTATTTCAAGATTGATGCTAAAGAACATGTGGTGCTTTTTTTTCCTTGTGCCAGGAAAGGGCTCCAATTTGACCATTGAAAAACTTCTAATATGCTTTCATACATTATCTTATTGTTTTCAAATATAATATTAGATGCATACCTTTAAAAAGGAGGAAGGAAAGTGGTGTAGAAAAAATCATTCCAGTCAACCTTGGAGGTCTTGAATACTTAATGAAGTATAGGTATTTAATGACAAGCTTCAAGATCATGATATAATATTTTCAATCTAAGACTATATTTAAAAATGCTGAAATTCAGAAAATTGGTGTTGTAAGTGTGTACCTGGAAGGAAAGATGCATTTTGACGCGTTTGTGACCATGCGAATCTACAATAACATGTTCACAAAGATTGTCAGCTTAATTTTATAGATTACCATGTTTCAAATCAAAAATCCTTTTTACAGGTAATTTAATAGAAATTTGTCTAACCAATTTCAAAATGTACAAACATGCTTTTGGTTCAACATGTGTAATAAACTCAAAAAAAATTGTTTTTGAGAAAGTCTCAAATGTCTGAATGACCACAAAATGAAATGCAGATAGTGCTCAAGGGTATGAGATGACTCTTCAACAAGTAAAAAGGATTGATCAGATTGAAATGCAGATAGCGCTCGAGGGTATGAGATGACTCTTCAACAAGTAAAAAGGATTGATCAGATGGAAGCATTTGTGAATGGACTAATCATACAAAATAGGAGCAAACATGCATAACAAAGTAAAATATGAATTTGAAGAGAAATTATGGCACAAAGCCATTTATATCCATTTCACTAATAGGATTGGGCATATTTTTTCTTGTAAAGAGGATGTCTTCTTTATAATTCTCATCTTCCTGTCTCCTATTCATATTTTAAATGGGCAGAAAGTGTAAAGTCTGGTTCTATTTTTGGTGCTTATGTCAACCTTGTTCTCATTTCATAACCCCATAAAATATACATTTGTGTCCAAATATTTGGTGTTTTCTTTTTTACATTTAACTTTGTTTGTAGACAAACAAAGTTGTGCAGATAAGGCTATCAATTTATTTTGAAATCTTAGCTTGAGACTTTGTCCAAGTCTTTTAAGCACCGACAATTTTGTTTTTACAGTGATGTTATGGGTGCTTATGAAAGAAAAATTTATTACTAAATTGCAGTTAAAGGCAATGTTCGAAACCTTTATGCTTTATGCAATGTGTAAAGTTCTCTTTGAGTAGTTAAACGCTACATTAAAACCACTTCAAGCGACTCATAATTGGAATTTTGTGAGATATTAACCAGGCTTCTCTACAAGTCAATTCATTTTCATTAATCACAATGATATTAATGTGCTCAGCAACTAGAACATTCAAAGAATTTGAATATTAACATGCATATTTAAGCCTTAAATTTTCTATATATTCTAAAATTATCCCATCTATATTCAAAACTTCTCTACACTTTGGCAAAGATAGATACTAGTATTCGACACCTTGCTCCTCAGAATGGATTTGCTCTAGGAGCACTTTTGGTCATTATCGTGGATGGTAATTAGAAATTACTTCTCTTATTAATTAGTTGGCATCTCATAGAACAAATACCTCCATCGAAACAATCTTTAAATGTTCCTCCTCATCTTCTTCCTGATTACAAGGTGATTAGTCAAGCAGTCAAAGATTATGTCTATCAACAAAATATTCAGATCACTTGGGTTGCCCCATTTCAACCTCTTAGTCTTAAGTTGGCTTTCTAAACTAAATATTTCATGAGGATTAACAATGGCCTTATTACTCAGCCTAATTATACCTAGCAAAGTTAGATACACAACCCCAAGATTCCTCTCAATCAACTATGTACTCACAAAGTCACATCAATTGTGAGCAAAGATAGACCACTTTATTCCTTGATCGGATAAGGCATGTCGTCTTTACTCTTTATGAGATATGGAGATTGAAGAATAACTCATTTTAGGTCTCCCATTTATTACAAGATTCAAGGGAGGCTCTATTGCTTGTATAGAGACTTTCGTAGATTGCTGCCAAGAATCTTGACTGGAGATTCTTGGCTCTATGCCTTTCGAAAGCTATCACTCTTCAACGTTTGTTATTACAAAGGAGATCAACTACCACTCAACTAATCACCTCATTCTTTCATCCTATCTCTACTATCGAGCATAAGAAGCATTCTTTTGAAGCTATAGCTATCCATAATGTTAACAACAAATTTCTACACCCTTGTCTACATACGAGAGTGGATTCCATGTCTTCAACAATTTCTTCTTCTTGCATGCAATGGGCCAAGATTCCAATTCTCCCACATCAGGTTTTGTCCACCCCTCATGTACCTTGGACTTGTAGACAAATGCAACTTACTAGTTTCCTATCTTCTTTTATTGATTCCATAGTTATGCATGCTAGAAGAGTCTTGAGGGGCTGAACACCATGTCCTCTTAGGATTATCTGCCTAGGATTCCTTAAGTCTTTACCATGCTCCTCGAAGAATCATTATATCATGCATTGTCCCCTTTGGGATGGCCGGTGATGACGCTGACTTTGCTTCTGTTTTACATCTCACTATAGATAGTGTTGGCTCTTTTCTGTCAATATTTTACCTAATTGTTGGCTTTCTCTTCACCATTACTTTTAGCATGTTAGATTTACCTATTTTGGGTCCAACCCCCAACATTGTAATTTAATGTCATACAATTGTTCCATTTCAATGTAGTTTACCTTAAGTCTCTTTAGTTTAGCTCTTAGTTAAGAAATCTTCAAAAAATCCTTATTGGAGCCGATTTTTCCCGATTCATAGCCTGGTAGATGTTTTGCCAAAAAATTGTGATATGCATGAAAAAAGCTTTTTTTCAATGAAAATTTGCATTTTCTTAGGTTTTTTCAATGAAAAGTTGCCGATTTTTTACCGACATTTTCCCCGATTTTTTCCCGATTCCCAATTTTCCCCGATTCTTTTCCAAGCTGATTTCGATCCGATTCCAATTTTCTCAACTATGGTTTAGCTTATATTCATAGTCTTTTTGGTAACTATAGTGCATTGTAACAACTCTTTTCAACGAATCCTACAGGTCTATTTTTGTCATCAATAGACATTAATAGAATTATCTTATCTTTATTCCTCTTGTTTTTTTCTTTAATTTGACTATTACATGTTCAGGGTTTTTTCTTTCCGAAGTCCGCCCATTGGGGATGTGACGTGATGTTGTTTTGTTCACTCTAAAGTAGTATAAAGTAGTTTGCTCTTGTTCAATTCACTTACTTTGATCCAATTTGTTTTATTTTGTGTACTACAATCCATTGTAATAGTTTATTTTCAACGAGTCCCATTGGCCTACTTTCATCATCCATGGACATTAATAGAATTACCTATCTTTTATTTGCATTAATTGAGTCATGTTTTATAAAAATCACAATTTAACTATTTGACAAACAAATTCTTTGCTCACTTTGCTCAGGTAAGAAGGGCAAGCATAAATGATTATTTGTCATAGCTAATGAGAGAGCTTTCCCTAGCAAATAGAGCTTGTCATAAACCCGTGTTGCTAAGTCATTCATAAAAAAAATACGTTTACAATGCAAAGCTTGTAGCACAATGGTGAGGTTCCCAACAATGAGATAGAATGTCAAGATTTATAAGCCAACAAGTTTGCAGTCAACACATTTGGACAATGTCACATTGATCATTTGCTAGATGGCAATACCCAAGATGACATGCCAGACTTCAGTCTTTAGTCAGTATGACGACATCCTCTAGATGGCATCAGCATGACGACATCAATAGGTTGGCATTAGCATGATGGCATAACGGCATCCACATGATGGAAGGATCCCCAGATGGCATTCTTCCAAACAACTTACCAAACAACATTCTACACGATGGAAACTCTCCAGACAACGATTGCACTTCAACAGGATGACAATTTGGTACGGCGGTTACCTCTAGCAACTGTCATCTACACTCTTGACAACGACTTCTAACTTGCAACGATAATACCTTGACAATGCACAAGTCTAATGATCCAGTATATTGATATCAATACACAGACATCCAACACAGATAGAGAATGGATTTGCATTGATCATAGTTGAGAAAATCACGAAAGAATTGCCTTAATCACGATTCCACGACAATTTTTCCAAATCCCTAGTCAAATCGTCGTGAATTGCTGAGTCAGCGATTCTTTGGCAATTTTTTGAAAAAATTGGAATCACCAAAGAATCGCTAGAATTGCAATTCCATGGTGATTTTTCCAAATGCCAAGTCAAATCGCCAGGTGATTTTTTGCCAATTTTTCAAAAAATTGTCAATGACTCGGCCGCAGCCGCACGTGTAGAGGGTACGGCCGATTTAAGGGGAAACCCATTTTTTCCCTCATTTTTTCTTCTCACCTCTTCCAAACAAAGAAAAAACTCTGCCTACCTACTAGCACCCCCACCCAAACATGCTAGGGCATCCTAGGATCGAGCGATTGTGGTATGAAGGAATACGACAACTAGTAACAACCCCCCACAAGATTCATCCGAGGTAAGAAATTCTTTGAAAACTCTTATTTATTTTTTTTTCTCCTCCGGTTTAGAATCTAGATTAGGGTTGTTTGCAAATTGCCAAATAGTTTTGTGACTAGGGCTGTTTGCAAATAGTGTTTGAACTTTAAAATTTAAAACTTTAAACCCGAAACCCTAGTCTAGGGTTTCGAGTTTAGTTTTTCTTTTTCTTTTTCTCCTTTTAAGTAGATACTAAATTGATATATGCAATCCAAATTATTAGCTATCAATATTTGTTAAACTTTAAATCCTAAACCCTACTCTAGGGTTTCAAGTTTACGGTTTTTTTTCCCTCCTCTTTTTAAGTAAATATTGTTGCCTGACAACTATGTATGCAAGTCCATTTTCAGCTGTTAATGTTTGAAACTTTGACGTTTAAACCCTAAACCTAGTCTGGGATTTTGGCCCTCAAGTTAGGGTTTTCTTTTTTTGCCTTCTATTTTTAAGTAAATATTGCTTCCCGATAACTATATATGCAAGCCCATTTTTCAACTATTAATGTTTGATTAAAATTTGACTAAACCCAAGTCTAGGGTTTTTTTTCCTCCTCTTTTTAAGTAAATATTGTCACCTGATAACTATCTATGCAAGTCCATTTTTCAATTATCAATGTTTCAATTTTAAACCCTAAACCCTAGCCTTTTGGTTTGGGGTTTAGTTTTTTTTTTCAAGTGATTGTTTGTAACTTTGTTGTTACTTGTTTCCATGTGCAGGCATATAAAAAATGAAACCAAAAGATGTAGCATGGGTGTATGGAACGCCAAGGGCAAAGAAAGGGGATGTTACATGCAATTTTTGTAACAACCTCTTCATGGAGGCATTTATCACCTCAAATACCATTTGGCAAAGAGAACTCACAAATATGTAAGATGTGGCTTAAGGTGCCATAAGAAACTAGAAATAAAGTAGAGGCCATGATCGTCGTGTCAAAGGAAAAAAATATTCTCAAAAGAGATGCCATCTCAAGCCCCCCTCTCAAATTCCTCGTATCGGCAGCAGCTTTAGCCGGTTTCAACAAGGGAGTTCAAGTCCATCATGTGCACAAGTTATTAGGAAAAACTTCAGATTTTATACCTGCAAGTAGAAACACAATGACAGAGAACAAAAAACAGCAACACAAGTAACACAGAGAATTTACGTGGAAACCTGCAATGTGCAGGAAAACCACGGGGCAATGGCAACTTCTCCTTTTTATTATTTTCAGCAAAACTTTACATTCACGTTACATCATACATGCAAGGGATCAATTCCCTTTTATAGAGCAGAAAAGGAAGACCCCGAACTGTTCGTTTCCTCTCCCAAAGGAAGCCTCCGAAAACTGTTCGTTTCCACTCCCAAGGAAGGCGTCTGAAACTGTTCGTCTTCCGCATTTAGACGTCTGTCCCAAACGTCTGCTGCCTAGACGTCTGGCACTGTTGCCTAGACGTCTAGCAGCCTAGACGTCTGGCACTGCTGCCTAGACGTCTAGTACTGCTGCCTAGACGTCTAGCAGCAGTCTCTGCTGGCTAAAACACTGCATAGTGACTTCACCTCCTAACATTCTCCCACTTGAAGTCAGTATTCAGGAATTCTTCTGCCAAAGATTTTCATCCAGTGCCAATTGCCCAATGCTGCCCTTGTTACTTTTTCAGCAAGCCCAGAGAAGTTCTGCACCACTCAAACTTCTCTACCTTGACCGGCTTTGTAAGCATATCTGCAGGATTCACTTCAGTGTCGATTTTCTGCAATAGGATCCTACCTTCTTCCACCACATTTCTTATAAAGTGGTACTTGACATCAATGTGTTTCGTGCGATCATGGAATGTTGGATTCTTCACTAGCTGAATAGCACTTTGGCTATCACAATGCAGCGTAATTTTCTCCTGCATTACCTTGAAGTCACCCAACAATCGCTCTAGCCAAATTGCCTCTTTGCTGGCATGAGTCGCTGCAATATATTCCTCTTCAGTGGTTGATAAAGCCACAACAGATTGCAACTTAGAAGCCCAACTCACCGCTCCACCAACAAGAGTGAAGGTATATCCTGTAGTGGACTTTCTCCCATCTCTATCTCCACCATAATCAGAATCCACAAAACCTTTAACTTGCAAATCTGCCGATCCAAAGTAAATGGCAACATCTGAAGTGGCTCTTAAATATCTAAATATCCACTTCACCGCATTCCAATGCTCCTTACCAGGATTTGCCATGTACCGGCTGACTACTCCCACTGCTTGGGCAATATCCGGTCTGGTGCTCACCATGGCATACATGAGGCTTCCTACTGCTGATGAATACGGTACACGAGACATGCTTGTCTTCTCTGCTTCTGTTCTAGGACACTGGTTGGAAGACAATTTTAAGTGTGAAAGAAGTGGGGTACTAACTGGTTTTGCATTCTGCATATTGAAGCGCTGCAGAATCTTTTCCACATATGACTTTTGACTTAACCAGATCTTTCTTCCTTTTCTGTCCCTGTGTATCTTCATCCCTAAAATTTGGTTTGCTGCTCCTAAATCCTTCATTTCAAATGTCCTAGCCAACTGAGCCTTAAGTTCAATGATTTTCTTCATGTTGGGGCCTGCAACCAGCATATCATCAACATACAACAACAAAATAATAAAACTGCCATCATCAAACCTCTTATAGTATCCACAATGGTCAGCTTCACTCCTGCTGAAACCTTGGCTCTTCATGAAGGTGTCAAATTTCCTGTACCACATCCTTGGCGCTTGTTTCAACCCGTACAGTGATTTCTTCAGTCTGCAAACCAAATGCTCTTTGCCTCTTTCTTCATAGCCCTCAGGCTGATCCATATAAATCTCTTCCTCGAGATCACCATGCAAGAAAGCAGTCTTTACATCAAGCTGCTCCAGTTCTAAATCCTGTGCAGCTACAAGTGCAAGTAGAACTCTAATAGTAGTCATCTTCACAATTGGAGAGAAAATTTCATTAAAGTCAATACCTGACTTTTGCACATAGCCTTTTGCCACCAAGCGAGCTTTATAGCGTTCCAACAACCCATCGTTGTTCTTCTTCACTTTGTACACCCACTTGTTTCCAACAATCTTTCTTCCAGGTGGGAGATCCACAAGTTCCCACGTTTTATTCTTGCGAAGTGCCTCGATTTCCTCCTCCATGGATTTCCTCCACTTTTCTGCATTCTCAGACTCTCTAGCTTCTTGAAATGAACTAGGTTCACCATCATCAGTTAACAAAGCAAAAGAGGACTGATAAACATGAGAATACCTTTCCGGACACTTTTGTGGACGTGTAGATCTTCTAACCCAATGATCTGTTGATTGTGGCTCTTGGTCTTGTGACCGTTGTGGCTGCTCTACTTGTTGTTCTACTTGTTCTGCATGCTGATCAAAAACTTCAGCATGCTGATTTTCATATTCATCTTCATTCATTTCTACTTCAACTGGTACAACATTAGGAGTTTGTTGTACCTCCTTCCTTTGCATGGATTTTTCATCAACAATAACATCCCGGCTAATAATTACCTTGTGGGCAGTAGGATCCCACAGTCTATACCCCTTCACTGTATCTCCATAGCCGAGAAAAACACATTTGCTTGACTTTGGGTCAAGTTTGGACCTTTTTTCTTTGGGTACATGGGCAAACGCATCACAGCCAAAGGTACGCAAATGAGAGTAATCAATTGGCTTACAACACCAAACCTCCTCCGGAATCTGTCCATCCAACGCAGTTGTAGGTGACCTATTGATAAGGTAAACAACTGTATTAACAGCCTCTGCCCAGAACTTTTTCTCCAACATGGCTGCGCTGAGCATGCTTCTTGCACGTTCCATGATTGTGCGATTCATCCGCTCAGCCACACCATTTTGCTGTGGAGTATATGGTACTGTCTTCTGGTGCTTAATACCTTCCTGCATACAAAATTTATCAAATTCCTTGGAGCAATATTCACCCCCATTATCTGACCTGAGACATAAAATCGACTTGCCCAAACTCTTCTCTACCCGTGCTTTGAACTCTTTAAATTTCTGCAAAGCTTCCGACTTCTTCTTCAGAAAATAAACCCACACTCTCCTAGAATAATCATCTATAAAAGTCAGAAAATAGATGGCACCATTTAAGGACTGAGTGGGGACTGGTCCAAATATATCCGAATGTATAAGTTGCAGAAAATCAGAACTCTTACCAGGACTTGCAGTAAACCGAACCCTCTTTTGTTTACCAAAAATACAGTGCTCACATAAGTCTAAATTACAAGACTTAATCCCAGAAAGCATACCTCTATCATGCAGAATTTTCAGACCTTTTTCACTCATATGGCCTAGGCGTTGATGCCATAGCATTACTGCATCCTGAACAAAAGTTGTTGTTGCTGCATGGTTTGTCACCGTATCACCGCATAAACGATATAGGGTCCCATAAGATTCTCCCTTTGCTACTACAAGAGCTCCTCTGGTAATTTTGCAGTAGTTGTTACCGAAAGTGACAAAATACCCTAGCTTATCCATCATCTTGATTGAGAGCAAATTCTTCCGCAAATCGGGCACATGTCGTACATCACATAACATCCTTTCTCTACCATCGTCCAACCTGATCCTTATATCCCCTCTTCCCACAATTTCTAAAGGGTGATCATCACCCAAATAGACCTTTCCACCACAATATGGTTGATATTTGTCAAACCAGTCTCTGTGGGGAGACATGTGGAAAGATGCACCTGAGTCCAAAACCCAGGTATATAAAACAGATCTGTTGTTACTGATACATAAGGCTTCACATGTTGTCGTCTCTCCTGAATCTGTTGTACTGGCCTCAATTGATGGCTGATTTTGCTTTTCACCATTCTTTAATTGCCAACAATCCTTCTTTGAGTGCCCTGGCTTCCCACAATGCCAACACTTCCCTTTCTGCTTATGTCCTTTAGACTTAGATCTGGACTGTTTTCTACCTTGTTTACTCCTCTCGAAAGATCGACCTCTCACAGATAGGGCTTCATTGGTTGAGGGTTCCAGAGACGTTTTTCGCCTCAACTCTTCTGCCAACAAAGCGGCTACCACATCATCAAATTTTAGAGTTCCTGATGATGCATTACCGATGGTCATCACCATATGATCCCAGGTGTCCGGGAGGGAACAAAGTAGGGTGATAGCTCTATCCTCATCCTCCATCTTCACATTAACTGAAACCAGTTTACTGATAAGAGTATTAAACTCATTCAAATGATCTACCACGGATGAACTTTCCTTCATCCTCAAGCTATAAAGCTGCTTTTTCAGAAAAACCTTATTTGTTGTTGATTTTGTCTCATACAACTTTTCAAGCTTTTGCCAAAGGGCTTCCGCGGTCTTCTCTTCAGCTACATTGAACAAGACAGAGTCTGCTAGGCAGAGACGGATTGTAGAAACCGCCTTCTTGTCAAGCGTTGCCCACTCCTCATCTTTCATGCTGCTCGGTTTACTCGCGACCCCTTTCAAGGCTTGAGCTTGGTCATTCTGAACCAACAAATCCTCCACCTTCATCTTCCATAGAGCGAAGTTCCTGCCATCAAATTTCTCAATCTCGAACTTGGTTACACCTCCTGTCATTGTTGCAGCTCCCACTCGCACAAAACCTTGAGCTCTGATACCAGATGTTAGGAAAAACTTCAGATTTTATACCTGCAAGTAGAAACACAATGACAGAGAACAAAAAACAGCAACACAAGTAACACAAAGAATTTACGTGGAAACCTGCAATGTGCAGGAAAACCACGGGGCAATGGCAACTTCTCCTTTTTATTATTTTCAGCAAAACTTTACATTCACATTACATCATATGCAAGGGATCAATTCCCTTTTATAGAGCAGAAAAGGAAGACCCTGAACTGTTCGTTTCCTCTCCCAAAGGAAGCCTCCAAAAACTGTTCGTTTCCACTCCCAAGGAAGGCGTCTGAAACTGTTCGTCTTCCGCATTTAGACGTCTGTCCCAGACGTCTGCTGCCTAGACGTCTACTACCTAGACGTCTAGCACTGCTGCCTAGACGTCTAGCACTGCTGCCTAGACGTCTGGCACTGCTGCCTAGACGTCTGGCACTGCTGCCTAGACATCTAGCAACCTAGACGTTTGTTGCCTAGACGTCTAGTACTACTGCCTACATGTATGACACTGCTGCCTAGACATCTAGCAGCCTAGACGTCTAGTACTGCTGCCTAGACATCTAGCAACAGTCTCTGCTAGCTAAAACACTACATAGTGACTTCACCTCCTAACACAAGCAGCTAGTGGGACGAGAGTGTCCCATTTTGTAGACTATTCCATGCCAAGGGCACAACCCATGCTTGAGGGTATGGCCGCGTGGAACCAAGAGAAGCACAATGCAGCGAGGACAACCATTGCCACTTTTTGGTTATATTTTTGACAATCCCTTCAATGTGGCAAGGTCTCCATACTGGCGGCGCATGATAGATTTTTTTGCAAGTTGTGATGCAGGATTGAAGACACTGACTTATGATGACCTTAGGGGCCCTCTCCTTCGACAATCTGTGGACAACATTCAGGTTGTGGCATTGTGCTTGACTAAATATATATATATATATATATATATATATATATATATATATATATATATATATGATAATATCAATATGCAATGTGCATGACTAATTTTTTTTTATACTTCAAGTTGTGCTTGAAGACTAGCGTAGGATGTGGAGGAACAAGGGTTGCACTATAATGTCTAATGGCTAGACAGATGGGAGGGGAAGAACCCTGATTAATTTTTTGGTTGCCTCTATAGGAGGAACTGCATTCTTCAAGTTAGTAGATGCATTGACACATGTAAAGAGTGTCGAAATGCTTATAGAGTTGTTGGAGGAGGTTGTGTTGGAGGTTGGGGAGGAGAATGTTGTCCAAATCATAACGGACAATGCAGAAGCATTTAAGGGAGTCAAGAGGATTTTGGAGGAGAGATTCCCCACTATTTTTTGGACCCCATGTGCAACCCATTGTCTCAATTTGCTTCTCGAGGACATTGGGAAATTACCTTGGGCAGCAGAGGTTGTAAGGAAAGCTAAGGTGGCAAAGGTTGTAAGGAAGGCTAAGGCTATCACAAAATTCATTTACAACCATACATAGGTCCTTAGCCTCATGAGGCGATTTACTAATGGAAGGGAGATAGTGCGGCCTCGCATTACATGCTTCGTCACAAACTTTGTGGCATTGTAGAGCATTTATAATGCAAAAGGGTCACTGAAACAAGTGTTTGTGAGTGATGATTGGAATTCTAAAGCAACTGCAAGATAATGAACGCCACTTAAGGGGCATAATGTCTATACTTACGTGTTTGAGGAGGACTTCTGGATGGCCATAAGAGACTATGCTTATTAATTTATTTTATTTTATTTGTCGTAAAATATTTTTCTTTAAATTATTTTTTCTTTTCTTTTTTTTCAGGTCTCAATGCCTTTGGTGAAGGTTCTTCATCTTGTTGATGGAGAACAATTTCCAATGGGATTTGTATATGAGGCTATGGCTAGGGCAAAGGAGGCAATTGCTGCACTTTATGGATATGCCCGCACCAAATATAATGTCATTTGGACTATCATTGAACCGACGGACATCACACATTCATAGCCTTCTTCATGCTATGGGTTACTATTTGAACCCCAAACTTGTTTATTATGCTACATTTTGTGTTGATTATGAGGTGAAGCTTGGCCTTCAAGATTGCATTGACCGCGTGTTCTTAGCTAGTAAACAATTGTGCAATAAAACGCGTGTAGAGATACAAGATTATAAGGAATGTCATGGCCACCAATTCCCATCTGAGCAATGCAAGAGTGTAATTGAGACATTGAGGCCAGGTAACTCTCATCGAATTATTATTTATTATCTTTTAATTTTGTTTTAAACTTATAAAAATAATATCAATTTACTATTTTATTGTTACATGTGAAATATATATTTTTTTCTAGATTTATGGTGGGATGACTTTGGTGATTTTACGCCCAATTTGCAACAAATGGCTGTTAGAATCTTATCTCAACCATGTAGCTCTTCAGGCTGTGAGCGCAAATGAGTATGTTTGAGCACATACACTCCAAGAAGCGCAACAGACTTACACAAGAAAAGTTAAATGATCTTTCGTTTGTGCATTACAACCTTTGTCTCCACCAAAGAACTTTTGAAAAAACAAGTACTAAGCCCATTGACCTAAGTGACATTGATCACAGATGCAGTGCAAGAGTAGCAGGAACAAGAAGAGCCTCTATTCACCATGGATGATTTACAAAATTTTGAAGACCTCGCGGAGGAGATAGCAGTCAAGGACCAACAAGAGGCACTAGCACAAGAAGCGACAACTACAAGAACACATCAACAAAGAGAGACTAGGTCTTCTGTTAGGGCAACGACAAAGGAATTGGAAGACATTAGATAGTGGGCCTATTGAGGCATTTTGACACATTTTGTAATTTGTACTTTTTCATATTATAAGCAATACAAGATGTGTTTTGTCACTTTCATGTGTAGTTAAAGCTTGAGCCTTGTATGATGTCCTAACATGAATTACTGCTTTTATTGCAATATTTGATTTGCATAATGTTAATTCATTGTGTGTAATGTCCAACCCCTTTTTTTTGCAATGTTTTGGATTTTGTGTGGTATTCTAATTTTTATTTTTATTTTTTCTAAGTATGAAATATGCAGAAAATGCATAAACAACAAACTTTGGAAAGCTATAATTTACAAATTACTTAGCCAATCAACATGAAATTTGCCAAGATAATACATACATATAACTACGAACCCTTTAAAGAAAATGATCAAAAATTAAAATACCCAAATTTTATTGTAATCTGGAATTTTTTCAGTCTAATGTCTTATCGGCAGGTACAGAAATCAAACTTCTAATCATAAACTTCAAACTATGGACTTCTCCACCCAAGTGATGCTTGCACAATACAAACCAAGCTAGGCGACTTCAACCAAGGTAGAAAGATCATCAAAGATGAAGAGTTTTGCTCAATCCAATCTCCACGCCCCTTTATGTTGTACAGCCTGTGCTGGAACTGTACGGCCAACAAAAGAAGATTTCAAAATGCCATGAAACTGTCCACAAACCCTTGAAATCTAGTTGTTGGGGTTTATTGATGAATTTTGACCAATAACATGCTCAAACCCTTGTCCAAACTGCAAATCCTACCTTGAAACTAGAGCCAAATGGTATGGCCCCATGCTAGAGAATGGAGAATGAAATAAATTATTATGACCAATAAATCTACAAAATACCTTCACCAATCTCACTGAAAATCAACAACCACAATGATGCACAATGCACTCTCTGAGATGAGAATGCCCAAAATCACCCTGAGAGTGTCTTTCAACTCCGAAGATGATGTTCCTGAAGGTGGTTTCCGTCACCTACAAGCAAAATCTGCAAAGAGAACCCTCTGCAAATCCTTCTTCTCTCCAAACAAGAATACTCAAATGCCAAAGATATCAAAATGAAGCACAAGTTACATCTTTTATCCTTCCTCAAACAGGTCGGCCTCATTAGGGATGAATTACATTTCATTTGCTTTGAATTTCATTAGCAATAACCCCCATAAGGGGTCGTACCACTTAGGCTAGGAAAAAGGTACAACTTAAAGTTGTAATATATCATTAATTTATCATCCCAATAAGTCCCTTATAACTCCTAAATATAAATTATAATGCCCACCTTATAAAATGCACTTAATAAATAATATATTAATTAAATAAACTTCGGGCATTAAAATAATATCACTCCATAGGCCGAACCCAAGAAGTAATAGCAGAAATGGATACCCTTTTCGTTGAAGTGCTCACCCATAACATCCGTTTTCCAAGAAACCGCTCCTGATTGACTTACTAAAAATAGTAAGCCCCTTGAATTACTGCTAGAAACGGTCCTATAAGCTGACAACTGGAAATGCAAAACGTCTAACAGTAACATCTCATCACCTGGTGGTCCCAAAACACACGACATTGCCTACAAAACCCCATGAATAGGCAAGTCCACTCTGCACTCTGAAGCTGACTAAGATGGGTACATTACATTGTAATATGCATGAAAAAAAACTTATTTTCAATGAAAATTTGCATTTTCTTCCTTTTTTTTGCTGATTCTTTTCCCAATTGTTTTGCCGATTCTTGATTTTTTTCGAGTAAATCATTTTCCGATTCCATGGCGATTCCGATTCTCTCAACTATGGCATTGATAATTTGCCTGTATGACATTTATAGATTAAAGCATTTGTATGCAGATTCACAATATGCTTTGTACTTGCACATTTTCTCTCGTACACATTTATGGTAATGGTCTTGTCCTATGTTGGTATTCAACAATGAAGAGGGGGTTCCTTTTATAACGCAGTCCTAGCCATTGTTGGCAACAACTTCCAAGACAAATGGTGCATAAGTAACTCCCTCTTTCTACGTACATAAGACAAATTTGCAAATTTACATTATACTCAAATATTAACTCATGGCGGCTATTATAGATCATTTGCATTTCAATTACATTTACATTTCATTAGAATTTGACCAACCATTTTATTTCATTACACTTAGACCAAAACATAGTTTGTATTGCACTTAAACACTTTCGCAAACAATATTACTTTTGTTTTTGCTTATGTCCAAAATTAGTGTCTACATTTGTCCTCCCCTTTGATTTGGTTGACGTCCTCGTCAACACCCATCTCTACTCAGGTGGACTTGGACCTTGTTTTTGAGGTCTTGGAACAAGTACTCCCCCATCTCCGCAATTTGCAGCTTCAATGCCTCTTTCTCATCCTTGAGTCTCTTGGCATAATTGAGATACATGGCCCATTCCAGACCATAGTGGTTGGCCTTTTGTTCCATTGCTACTAACTTAGTCAAGAACTACTCCCTTTTTGCAAAGGCTTCATTTGCATTTCTCCATGCCATTTTTGCAAGCTACTCGTCTCTTTCGAGAATCAACTGGTCTTTGTGCTCCAACTCCTTTGTATTAGATTCCACTAGCTGCTCTCTAATTGAGCACTCGGATTTCAATTGTGCAATCATTGCATCCTCTTCCTTTTGCCTTAGTTTTCTCTTCAACTTCCTTAGTCTTCTCCTCAACCTCCTATCTCGGTTTGGCTAGTTTTGTTGCGGCCTCCTCAATCACCTACCAAAGTTTGGCTTCTATTACCTGCAACTGGTTAGCCTTTTCTTCACCTGCATTGTGAATCTTTTCAATGCCTATGGCTAACCACCACACTAAGTATGCCAAAAAGTTAATCTTGGCATATGTCTATACTAACTCTGGTGCCAATTCAACATACTTGACAACTATTTCATTTTGTGGGCAAAGGCTACTGCTTCTTCCATTTATATAGATACAGGCTGGTCTTTTGTACAGTGTTTTGGTTCCCTCTGGCAGTTCTTGCATAATGACCATGGTTCTAATACTGCCAGTCTCCAACTCCCATGGTTGTGTCTGATGGGTGCTGGCAAATCTCATCATCCATTCCTCATCATGGATCCAGTTTACCAGCTTGCTTAGCTCATTCTCTGTCATCAGCTACCATTTCCTTCACTGTCCAAACACAAACTACTTGGAATTCTAATCTCAATCTGTTGATAACTCGGGATAATCTCTACAAACAAGTATGCACCTGTGCATCAATGTGATCACCCAGTTCTGGTGGTTGCCTAAAGTTTGGCACTTCTATCAGAACATGATCACTCAGATCTGTATTCGTGTCATCATCTATGGTTTTTGCTACCACATGTTCTCCTCCTTGTCCTGACAAATCGATAAATTTCTTAGCCGCCTTGCCTTCTTTTACGAGTTGTTCTGTAGTATCAGCCAATTGCTTCATCTTTTGGCTGCATCCACCTTTCTTTAGCAATATGTATTTAATTGCAAGCTCACGATCATCAAAAGTTTGTTTCTAGTTTTGTTGGCACTGCATCCTCTTTTTCCAGCTCTTTCCCTCTTTCTTGTATTAATTCTAGTTCTAGTGCCTCAATTGGAACTGTCTTTTCCTTGCCCATTCTTCCTCTATAGTGGATGTAATTTCAAGTTGCACCTCCTGTAATGGAGGTGATGTGCTTGGATAAAATTGCTGCTAAGTTTCTACAAAGTTTCTACAAGAAACTTAGGTGATCCAACTTGCACTTCTCCCATCGCATCCATTGCTTCCTGGATATCGTTATCCATAGGCACAATCTCCAAGAACTCCTGTTCCTGTTGTTCTTGTTGAGACTCCTTCTCAGTCAATTGTTGTCCAACATTAGCTCTTTCCCCAGCCTCTTGATACATTGCTTCTTGTTGTTGTACTTTCTCCACAGTCTGTTACAATCTACCACCCACATCATTTGTGGCTTGTTGTGGGGGTTTTTTTTGAGGTTGCTCTTCAACGTCCAACCTCCTAAGCCTTTTCTCCTTTTGAGTTGAATTTGGCCTCAAAAGTGGTGTGTTTTCCTCCAAATATTCACTAGGTAGATTATCTAGCAAATTCTTTTTCTTCAGTATCTTCTTTGTTCTTGATGTTTTTACTGGAGTGCCTCCCTTCATATGTAGCTTTACATTCATCCACCTTAAAATCATTGGTGCTAGTTTCAGTAAATCATCTCCACGAGGATCCAAATTTGGGATGTGCACCTTTTCCTGCATCATGGCATTCATCAGTAGGCCAATGGCATGGAATTCCATTGAGAAGTTCTTCATGTTCAGCATAAATAAATTCTTGGTAAGAGAGGTAGGATGCCCAATCATAGGCTATACCAGTTGCTACCCCTTGCATGTAAGGTTTGAGCCATATGGGTATCTTTGAAGCTATTTGTTCTCCAAAGAGTCTTGCCATTATAACATTCATGATGCATTGCAGCTCCTCATTCCTTAACTACTACTGCTTGGCTCCTTAGCTGCCATGTGACATCAATTTCTGCACTTCATGTGGCGTGAGATCCGTAGCTTCATGGATCATTTGTCTACATTGGTTGGAATCTACCGAGTCTTTTACCACCAGTATTCCTTGATTCGGCAACTTGAAAGTCTTGAAGTTGTCGGCTGAAAATACAACAATCAGCTCTCAATCACTCACTCTCATTGTAGGCAACCTCTCAAAAAAAAAAGAAATAAAGTATATAAATTGTGAATTTTTCACAAGTAAAACGATCTGCTCATATTTAAAATATGATCTTTTTTTTAATTGAGTTACCACCATTTTAACTCTTATTAGCCAGTGATATGAACCAATCCTTGTCAAGGTATTAAGTTTAGAACAAGTCGCTTCATCTAGCCAATGATCCGAGAGTATGCATCTGTCTAATTTTTCTGCTATTAGGTTTTGGCCTCTCCTATTATTGGTCCATGTATAGTTGTTTTCTTCAAAATCAACCTCCCATAGATTATTGTTTTGAATAAAAGCTAAGAAATATCTCATACTTTGGGTTAATTTCCTAATTTCCCCAAATTTTTCATCCAACTTGGTTATGGCATTAAAATCTCCTATGATCATAAATCGGGTTTCTTGGTCTTTACTTTTCATAAAGGCTTCAATCCCACTCCAAACTTCTAATCTACCTTATTGAGTTGTAGGTCCATAGACATTGATAAGGATGAAACGAATATCTGCAAAGTAGCATGTGACTAAGGAGGCTCTCCAATGCCTAGTTTTATGAATAGTTACACAGGAGGTTCTAATAGTATTCCAACAAGTTAGAATTCCCCCTACCACTCCTTCAGAATCCATAGCATCCCATTCACATCTTGCCCATACTGCTTTCATAGTTGGAAACTTCTTTTGTCATTTTCGTGTCCTGGATACAAAGAATATCAAGCGTATTACTCAAACAGAGGTCCTTGATACACCTCTGCTTTGAGAGGGCATTAGCACCCCTTATATTCCATGAGATGATAATCATGTCTCATTAGGGGCTACTGGCCCCACCTGCAAATTACCAATATCATTTTGTTGTTTGGTAAAGAGAACTTCAACCAACTTAGTTTGTGTTCCTTTCTCTATGTTTGCTCTTGCTTCCCTAGATATCACTTGATAATTTGAGGGTTTTCCTCTTTTTGCCTTGTCTGTATCAGGAGTAGGTCTTATTATTATATTCCTCAATATTTTCTCACAAATTTCTTTTTCATCAGATTTATCTTCTCCTAGCTCTATTACAAAAGCTTTTGACTTGTCCTACTCATTTTCTAGTATTTCCTTATTAATGGTAGAGGTATTAACATCTAACACAACATTTTATTTACCAATTTTTTTTCTCCTGAATGGTGCATGGTACTTCAAGAGAGTCTTCAAAATTTGATGAGACACATTCCTTAGGTTCATCGAGAATGTTCGTCCCTAAATTAGGATCATACTAAATAGACAATTCCTTGTTAATATGTTGAACTTGTTGTATTGTGTCCTCTAAGCTTTTATCTACTTTTTCTTCATACGCTAAAGCCTCAAAAGAGTTGGTAAGGAGAGGCATCAAAATTATTTATTATAAAAAGACTATGAGATTTATTAATTTAAAAATAAAATTAAATATCTATCACTATCAATAGAACTAATGATATTTTTATACAATATTGATGGTAACGAGAGACATCAAAATTTTCCAATAATTTAGAATCATAGAATCAACTTTAGAAGGAGCCATTTTCCTCAATATTTATCAAAACTCTTAATAAGTACTCCTTTTGTAGTACTCGTAGTAAGAAATCAAATGGTGTAATTGGTTTGTAAATGTGACCAGGTTGTAACAAGATATGACTTCTAGCACAAAGTGACATTTGTCTCATAAGATCTGCTCCTAAATTATTATCATATATCCTTAGTTTATTATTTGCAGAGACTCTATATAAGAACCAAGATAGTCTACTATCTGGTCCAAGGGGTGATGAAAAATTGGCCATGATAGTGGGGCTCACTCCACAACATGGCACAACTAGCATTGGTACCTATTGTTTACAAGGTGCGCCAAGTCCACAACTTCCTACTCCCTAAGTAGATGTGATGTAAATGATTCTGCATCGGTAGGTCTAGACAATTGTATGTACTTTGTTTTCTAGTTCTGAACATTTAGCACACATTTTGATTGTTAAGACAAAGTTCTAAACTTGGCTTGGATGATCTTTCTTTGCAGAGATGCCATTTTAGACATCAGCTCTAGCATCTAAGATCGTTCATTGACATCAAGGAGAAATAGTCCCTTTTGCACTACACTGCAAATGTGAAAACTGTATTTGTAAGTTCTTCAAGGAGAACCATTTTCCCTTATGATTGGCCCTGCCTTCACAAGCTTGACCAATGCTACTACTTGTGTCCTAGTTTATAAAAAATTTGAATGTACAATGCATCCTCTGTAATAAGAGTTTGAAGATCTAGAAGTCTATTTCTATAGGAAACCCTAGCTGCTTTGTAGATTGCTTCATGAGTAGTAGATGATAAAGGCAGAGAAGCACAACATTGAAGATTGAGTCTAATCTCTAAAGCAACTTCTAGCTGCTCTATAGATTTATCCATGAGTGACAAGGGTATAGAAGATCAACATGGAACATTGGGTGCAAACCTAGGGATGTGTAGAGGTCAAAATTGCACACTTTTCCTTGATGTTTTTCTAATACTTTGTAAGGCCAGTATCTCAATGGTCTTAGTTTCTTGGAAAAGCTGAAAATCATTCCTACGGTGTAACTAAACTTGGTTTCCACTCGGAACTAAAAAATTCTGTGCTCACCATGTCACGCCTCTGCTTTGGTTATGACCTTCTTTAGCATCTCTTGCATTTGCTTCTTAATAGCTTAAATTCTATGCATGAACTTTCCATACTTCTCTACCCGCTACTAAGAAAATGCGGAAGTGGTTGCTATTTCCAAAGGATTGACCAAATTAGTTGATAGCAATGGCTACAGTCCATAGTAAAATTCCAACCGAATTTGATTGTAACAATATTGGATGTAAAGCATACATTCATCCCATGTCCACTAACGATGATAGTCATATTGATAAATTCTTTGGTTGTTGGTTCCCTCATTTCTTCACCGCTTAGAACATTTTTAGGCCCTGCAGTTTTTGCCTTTTTCTGGGTCCATCCCATGATGCTAAGATCTGGTGTTGTATGGTAATTTTACTCTAGTTTGATTTATCTTGTTAGTTTTTTTCTTTTATTTTTTGGCATTGTAACAGATTATTTCCAGTGGGCCCCATTAGCCAATTTTGGCCATCCCTGAACATTAATAGAATTATCTTATGTCTGCCTATGTATGTGTTGTCACATTTTGCACGGGGTGCAATGTCTTCGGTATTGTAACAGTGCTGCTCTTCTTTTCCCTCTTCCTCTATTTTCCTCCCTTCTTCTCTCCCTCTCCTTTTCTTTCCCACATTCTTTTTCTTCCCCCCTTTTCTCGGAGTTCCCCAGTTGATTTTTCAACTTTCCAGAAGGTTACCTGAAAAATGGCTAAGTGTGAATGCGAAGTTCGCACTTCGCCCAGTCTGGGTGCGAAGTTCGCACTTCGCCCAGTTTTGGTGCGAAGTGCGCACTTCGCCCAGTTTTGGTGCGAAGTCTGACTTCGCCCCAGTTTCTGGGCGCACCTTGCAACTGGCAGCCTGGCAGGCTGACAGAAAATGACAAAGTGCCGGAGCAAAGTCCGTACGGCGGCAGACACCAGTTTCCACCTGTGCGCAGCCCGACTTCGCAGCGAAGTCGGAGTGCGCCCTTGACAGGTGCGCAGTAGGGAAACAAACTCAGAAAAACATCTAAGGCATGAAGGCCTTCCCGACTGCACTGCGTTCTGCCCGCGCATCCCGAGGTGCTCCGATCCCAAGCGAAGATGGATAGACTGCCCTCCAAGGCAGACACGTGTCAAACAGCATCACCCATCATCTGACAAGTGTCCAGCCTCGGGATTTGAGCCGAGACGTGCCGAGCAAAAGGACGAGCATGGGCTGCACTGCCTGTGCCAGTAGCCTCATTCAAAGCTGATCTGAGGTTCTACCTGCTCCAGCTACCCGCATCACTGCCAGATTGAAGTTCTGCCCAACACACCGCCACGTAGCCGTCCAGCTTCCAGGAAGACCATGCTGCGGGTACAGTCCGGTCCGACAAAAGGTCAGCATTTGCAGCTCTTTCGCCGCTTTTGTCACCTTATGTTTGATCGGGACCTTGTGCCCATTAATGTAATCTGGGGGGACTCGGGCTATAAAAGCCCACCATGAATTCATTGTAAGGGTGGATGGGGAATGTCTCGTTAGGGAACCAATGTAACCGTGCTTCGCTTATAAATATAATTTGTATGCCCGGTTCTCGTTCTCGTCGTTTCGTTTTTTATGCCGCCTTTCTTTATATTCATGCCTTAGGCTAACCTCGTCACGGCTCGTTGATTCATTTCAGCATTTGGTGAGCAGGTGCCTCTAGCATTGCTTGTTTAAAGCACCCTCTGTACTTCATTAATTAAAAGGATACATAGAATAGATGTAGTAGCAGTTTCATCAGTTGTGTGTTAAGTTGCTGGTCCGTATCTGGTGATTGGTGCGCTGCCGTACTGTTAGTTCCTTGTAGGGAATGTCTGTTAGGGAGCCATTGAAGCCGTGCGGTTAAATTCTCTACACGACACATATACCTGGCTCTGATATCTCTATGATTGCTTTCTACCCATGTTAGTGTCCGTAGGTGGTGATTGACGTGTTGCCGTATTGTTAGTTCCTTGTAGGGAATGTCTGTTAGGGAGCCGTTGTAGCCGTGCGTACACCGCTTGGGTATCGGAAGTATACGTTAGATTTTGCGCTTCTCGTCGTGCTTTATATTTATAATGCAGTAAGTATTGGTGATTGCTGGTTGCCGTACTGTTAGTTCCCCCCCACCAACCTCCAAGTATATTTGTATATTCTTTCTGTACATTTATCTCTTTCCTGTACTCTTAGCTTAAATCGGAAAACCCCCCAAAAGGAGCCGGCCTTCTCCGGAGATTGGCTCGGAAGGCATCTCTTCCTTCCGGCCTTTCATGCTGGTGGGCGAATTTGGGCGCATTAACCCAAAATCCTTTCCTCATGGCAGATTCGTAACCAACAGCTCTCGCACGCCCGGTGGGACCCTGGTCCCACGTTTGAAGAGAGATTTTCTCGATCGCCTCCACCCGGCGCCGATAGGTGGTTCCCGAGCACTCGGTGAGACAAGGAAGTTTCTCACCCTCGACAGAATTGAAGCACCGGTGTTCGCTTCATTGCTGTTCCAAATCTGAACACCTGGCGACTCCGCACGAACAAATCCTCTGAGTCCGAAAGACCGGTCCCAGCACCTTCATGCACACAAGAAGGTGGCAAGCAAGGGATCCAAGAAGCCCGCCTGAGTTCTACGAACTGGATATCAACGCTCGAGGCGAGATTCCCAGGCTGTCGACCCGCGAGCTCGTGTCGACGAAGCCGAGGCTGAGATACAAGAAGAAGCCGAAGCTGAAATCGGAGGAGCCGAGTACGAAATAGAAGAGGCCGAGGAAGAAGAAGATCCTGCATCCTCGGAAAGTACCGACACCGAGTACACAACCGACGGCGGAGAAGAAGAAGAAGAAGAAGAAATGGCTGCTCAACAGCCGAATGACGATGACCTCTTCCCGGCGGTGGACTCTACGGGGCCCTTGGCCCCGGTCGGACAGCAAGCTGTGCCCCCCGCCGCTTTAAAGTCTATTCCCACATACGACGGCTACGGTAAGACGGCGTACGAGCACATCCAGGACATCCTTGCCCTGGCCGCATTGCATACTATCACCGATGAAAGTGTGAAGACCCGTCTGCTGGCCCTTTCCCTGAGGGGAAAGCTTCTCTACCGGTGGAGATCGCTGCCAGAGGGATCCATCACAGGGTGGCCCCGCCTTGCCGTAAGGCTCGTAAAAGGATGCAACGAGTCCGCTGACCCTACTTCTCTACCGCATCGGCTCCAAGCTATCCGGAGACATCCTCAAGAGGAGGTGTCCGATTTTAACATCAGGTTTGCGAGATCCCGGAAACGGGTACCTCGCGAACTTCGGCCTTCAACCGGCATGGCTGCTCACTACTATCTGAGATCCTTCAACTCAGACATATGCCTGTCGCTGAAGATCGCCGTAATTGACGAGTTTCCTGCGCTGTACGAAGCTGCCCAGCAAGCTGAAGCTGACATTATCTCCATCGGCAGGCTTCCGTCCAGGGTGCAGGAACCCATTCATCCCGACTTCCCCAGATCACAGTATCCTCCCGCTTCTGGTGGTGCGCCGTCCACATCAGGGCAGCAACCCCACCAGCAGTGGAATCCGGCGCCGGTCGTAACTCCTTACGGCCCGCCTCAGTTACATTACCCTCATCCGCCGCCTCCCGCTCCGCATTTTCCAGCACTTCCTGCTCCCCCACAGTACGCATCTTATTCTAACCCTCCTCCATTGGCCGCATTGCCTCCACCGGCACAATTGCCGCCACCTGACAGCAGCATCCAGAACACGATTCTACAGGAGGTGCGGGCTTTGGCCTCCGGATACCATGCCATGTCCAATGACATGACCGCTATGAAGAAGAAGCAGGCCCAGATGGACCTTGCTCCTAGGAGGCCGTATGCGCCACCCGCACTGACAAAAGACAAAGCCCCGGAACATCAGCCGCAGAGGCGTCCGCCTCCGAGAAATGCTGCTATAGAAGACCCGCCTGGTCCTCCCGACCAGGTTAACTGGTGCACTACGTGCAATGACCCGCATTCGGAGGAAGACTGCACTTTGCACCAGCACTACATCCAGACATTGGCCGGCAGCGCTATAGAAGACGATGAGCTGTACATGATCTTGGACGGCGAGGCCAACTTTGCCCTCCCAGAAGAGAATCTAGCGCCACCCGCCAAGGAAGAAAAGAAAGCCGCGGATGCGGCCAAGCCTTTGCAAGTCTACGCAAGAAGAGAAAAACCGCAGCCCGGTGGGCTGCCGCCATACAAGCGGCTGTGGCCTTACACAGCCCAGGAGAAGGCATCCAAAGATAAAGCTCCAGCCAAGCCTTCTCCGGCAAAGGCTGCCGCTGTTCCAGCCAAACCTCCAGCAAAGGCCCCAACTCCGGCTAAGGCTCCCGTACTCTCAGCCTCCAACTGAAACCAAAGAACAAGCCCAGGAGAAGTCAAGTACCCGTCTCCGACCAAGAGACAACGAGTTGAGGCCACCCAACAAGCATCGGACGAAGTATGAGCCGGCAAAACAAGCGAAGGAGCTAGTACCTCGGGCTACAGAGATTGTAGACGAGTTGAAAAGAACTCCTGCTAGAATCAGCATGTACGATGCTCTTCTGCTCCCAGTGCCGTAGATCTGTTGCAAGAATCACTGAAGAACATGAAGAGCGGCAGACAGATGCAGCCCGCTGTCCTGGTTCAACCTTTGACAGTCTCCGCCACTGGGAAGAACAGACCGCCACCCTTTTATCTGTCTTTACGGATGCAAGGGCACATAGTTCACAACTGCATGGTGGATTCTGGTGCTTCCTCGACTGTGATGCCGAAGGCCGTCCGCGATGAGATCGGGATGGAATACACACGGAGCAGCCAAGGCGTGCCGCAATTAGACGGCACCCCCGTTAAGACAGCTTGGTGTCATAAAGGACATCCCTATCCGGCCGCACAAAGCTCTCGACATCGTAGTCATCCAAGAGGTCGTGATTGTTGACCCGGAGCCTTACTTCGGCATGTGTCTCTCTCGGGAGTTCACCGCGGGTTGGGCGGGTACCTGTCTCTAGACTACTCACACATGGAAGTGCCCTTCAAAGGAAGGAGACTGAGAATTTTTAATGAGAAGCCTTCCCCCTTCCTAGTAGACAAGATACCCGGAGGAGAGATGGACTGCATGGTCCAGTTGTCAGAGGAAGAACTGGTGACAGTGGAGCTGACCGAGCAAGCCTTCGAAGTGCTGCAGCTTGAAGATGAGTTCTCGTTGCGGGATTTTAATGCCGTAATCGGGACAGAGCAGGGTTGTTACTCCATTGTACAGTCCGAGAGGCTTGACGTGTCAGCTGCGAAAGAAGTGGGACCCGCACCCGAAGAGCTGTGGAAGCTTTTCTTTGACGGCGCGCGATGCAAGAATGGCGCCGGTGCAGGGGTACTTCTGGTTTCTCCAACTGGAATCCAGAAGGACTATGCCTACAGGCTGGCCTGGAGCTGCACTAACAACTCGGCGGAATACGAAGCCCTATGCTTGGGTTTGCGAAAGGCGGAGAGGCTCGGAATCAAACACCTGCAGATCTTCGGAGATTCGTAGCCGGTGTGTCACCAAGTTACGGAGAAATGCGCATCCAAACAGCATTTTCTTAGAGCGTACCGCAACCGGGTGTGGGACCCGATGGAGTCATTCGACTCGTTGAATGTCAAAGCAATATCGCGTGAGAAAAACAAGCACGCCGATATTCCGCGTCTCGTTGGAGCCGTGCACGTTCCGGCCGAAGACGTTGTCCGTAGACCGAAGCCGGTTCGTACTATCTACAGTGCCTTCCGTGCTCGATAAGGACACCCACCGGCGAGTGTTCGGCTGTGACGAGGAGATCGTCACATTCCCCGGTTAACGAAGTGTGTGTAATCGAAGGTAGAGACCCCGATGACGAGCAATATGAGGGGTTGATACAGCTTACGGAATAATCATGTCCCAAAAGGACTCGATTACGTTAGAGAGTCTCTTTGATCAAAATGATAGAGCAATATCTCACAGAATCAAAGTAGACCCGAGGCAGTATGCTGACTTGGAACTTGAACCTGGTAAAACTATCAAGGTCGAAACAGACTGCACGTCGGAGGAACTTGGGCAGATCAGATCACTGTGCCAGGAGTTCCCCCGACATCGTGGCCTCGGTGCTACGAGGATTTGAGGGGGTATGACAGAACCGTCATCCAAAGATACCATTGAGCTAGAGGATGGCGCCAAGCCGTTCCGACGTAAGCGTAGGGCCGTGAATCCAAAGATTGAGGCCATGATGAAGACCGAGCTCTTGAAGATGCTGGAGGCCAAGATCATCTACCCCATCAAACATTCATCCTGGGTCGCGAATTTGGTGCCCGTGAGGAAAAAGAATGGCGACATTCGTCTCTGTGTCGACTTCAGAAACCTAAATCAGGCTTCCCTCCGGGACCACTATCCGCTTCCCCAAATCGACCAGATTCTACATATCGTTGCTGGAGCCCAGAGATTTTCACTTTTAGATGGATTTTCCGGCTACAACCAGATTTGGGTCAAAGACGAAGACCAGGGATAAGACGGCGTTTACCACGAAGTGGGGGACGTTCGCCTATCGCCGCATGCCGTTTGGCTTATCCAATGCCGGTGCCACGTTCCAAAGGGCCATGGACTTGGCCTTCCGAGAGCTGCTCAATAAGATTATTGTCATCTACCTCGATGACATGACCGTTTTCTCTCACCAACGAGGAGATCATGTTTCGCACCTACGGCAAATATTTGAGAGTTGTCGAGAATTCGGCATTTCTATAAACCCGAAGAAGTCTGTCTTCGCGGTAAAGGAAGGAAAGTTGCTGGGACATGTCATCTCCGAGGAAGGCCTCGCCATTGACCCTGACAGAGCAGAAGCCCTCGTTCGCTTGCCAGCCCCCATTGATAAAAAAGGGCTGCAGTCCTTCTTCGGTCAGATTAACTTCGTGCGGAAGTTCATTCCCGACTTCGCACAGGTGATCAAGCCTATGGCCGAGCTACTGAAGAAAGATACACCTTACGAATGGACTGATGAGAGAGAGCAAGCCTTCGAGGAAATCAAGGCTCGAATTGCGCAAGCTCCGGTATTGACAAACCCGGACTACTCCAAGGACTTCATCCTGTATGCAGTGGGAGAACCCGAAAGTTACGCCGCAGTCCTGACTCGTAAGGGAGACGATGGTGAGGAGCGCCCCATAGCGTTCCCCGAGCCAAGTGATTCTCGCCGCATGAAGAAAAGTACAATTTTATAGAGCGGCAGGTTCATGCCGTCATGAAGTCCCTTCGAAAGTTCGTGCATTTTGTCTCCCGTAGCAAGACCACTCGTCTTTGTGATTCACCCGGATGTTCGAAGCTTCATCTTGCAAGGAGAACCGGGTCACAAGAGAGCGGGATGGATTGCCAAGATCCAGGAGTTTGACATTGAAGTGCGGCCCACCAAGCTTATCAAAGGCCGAGCCTTGTGTCAGGAATTGGCCCGAAGCGCTGTAGCCGGCATCTCCGCCCGTAAGTGGGAGGACACAGCGACACGCATCTACCTAGCCGACTCCTTATCAGAAGGGGAGTGATTGGACAGATGAACTGGTGAGATTCTTCTGCACCGGAAGATGTCCCGATCACCTGAACGCCTCACAACGAAGGAGATTTCGGCTAGGTGCACTTAGGTACACTCTTCGCCCCGAGGGGCTTTACTTCAAAAACATCGACGGCATCCTGTTGCGGTGCGTCAGAAAATCAGACCAGCCTAGGGTCCTCGGAGATTTCCATTCCGGGATGCCTGGGGGTCACCATTCTTCAAGGCCAACGGCCTTAAAAATAATAAGGGCCGGGTACTATTGGCCCACTCTGTTTGCAGACGCGCATGCGGTCTGCTCAAAATGTGATCAATGCCAGAGGTTTGCTGGCCGAAACGTAAAAGCACCCCCGCCCCTTCAACCGATTCAAGGCCGAGACTCCGTTCCAACAATGGGGTCTAGACTTCATTGGGGTGATTTCTCCTAACTCCTCCGCCGGACACAAGTTTATTCTCACAGCTACTGACTATTTTACACGGTGGACGGAGGCAATCCCGACCAAGAACGCAGACCAAGAGACGGTCATCAGGTTCATTGAGAGCCTGATTACCCGCTTCGGGGTTCCAGAGTCGATTGTGACCGACAACGGTCCGGGATTTGTAGGCGCTGTACTCACGGAGTACACTCGGCGTACTTGGCATCTATCACAAGATGTCTTCTAATTACTACCCGCAGGGGAATGGCCTTGCCGAGTCTACTAACAAGAACCTCCTGAAAATCATCCGGAGGACCATTGACAGAAACAAGCGGACTTGGCACTTGCTCCTGAACCGGGCACTGTGGGCGGACAGAGTTGCATTTAAGAAATCCCTCAGAACGTCCCCCTACGCGCTCGTCTACGGCAAAGAGGCTGTCATGCCATCACACATTGAGATCCCTGCCCTGTGGATGATTGACGAAGACAGGAGCAGCGGAGACCCGGTGGACGACAGACTCATGCCAACTCCTGCAGTTGGAAGAAGACAGAGAAAGTGCATACCAGGCCTTCACTGATCATATTGCTGCAACTCAAGGCTGGTTTGCAAAAGGCACTACAGCCCGAGTTTTCGAAATCGGGGACCTAGTGCTGAAGTGGGACTCATATAAAGCAAAGCCGGGTAATCACGGGAAGTTTGATGCTCTCTGGGAGGGCCCTTATCAGATTGCCCGGGTGAACCAGTTCAATGCCTACGTACTGCGGGATATGGAGGGTCAGCTCCTACCTATCCCTGTCAACGGGTTCCACTTAAAAATTTACCGTCGCTGAAGGTGCCCGAGTGGCCCTTCCTTGTAAAAAATTTCCCTTATGCTTTTTCATTTCCCAACATGTACAGTTTCCGTTTTCAGCTTTTAATCTTATTTTTTTATTTGAGCTTAACTGCGGCACGGGAGAGAAAGACAGACTTCGCAGCGAAGTCCGTCGGCGCCCCTCAGGAAGGGCGAAGTTCGGCTGTGCAAAAGAGGAAGCAAACAAAGAAAGAAGAAAAAAGGAAAAAGGAAAAAATTTGGCTAAGTGTTGGCCGAAGTCCGACTTCGCAGCGAAGTCGGGCTTCGGGCCAGCCAAGTGCGAAGCTTGTTCAAAGGAAAAGGACTGCAAAGCAAAGAAGGACGGACTGCGCCCAACCTTGGGCGAAGTCCGACTTCGCACGCGAAGTCCGACTTCGGCCGGCTAGCGTGCGAAGTCCGAACTTCGCACGACCTCCGCGCGAAGTGCAAACTTCGCGCGAAGTTCGCACTTCGCCCGAACTTCGGGCGAAGTCCGACTCATTTCAAATGTGCAAGTTGCGCAGTTCGGACAGTCAAAGGAAACAGAGCAGTTCAACGCGCACTTCGCGCCAAGTTCGAACTTCGCCCGAAATTGGCGAAGTCCGACTCGCGGCGAGTCGGGTCGCGCCCAACTTTGGGCGAAGCCCGACTGCGCCTCGTTTTCTGGGCCAGTTTGGGCAAAAGTTAAAAAATGAATAAAATATTCAAAAAAGGTCCCAAGCTGGGCCCAAGGCGCGTTGCGACCGTTCCAAAGTGGGTTTCCGCACCAATGATTCTTTCTTGAGCAAAGGTGCCCTGATTTCGGCCGTGACGTCAGCCATGGCGCAGCGTCCAAGACAGAGTTAATGATTGCACGTTCCTCAACGAAAGTGCAAGCAAAAGAACATGGCACGTCTGCCGGAGTGCACTTTTTCCAAACATTCTCCTGCGCAGCCATCTAAGAACCTTAACTCAGCCGACCTACCCCCTCCTGCGCGGCATTTATGGCGCTGTCTTTATCTAGAAAAGGGGGTCAGATGTTTTCAAACATTCCAGAATGCACAGATTATTCCTCGGACGGTGCTAATTATTCCTGTGACAGCGAAATCTGCTGCAGACGACCTGAACCTGTAATTATTGCTGATTCGGAGAGATGGACCGAGGAAAGATGCCAGTGTCAGCACAGTCCAGCGGAAGTGGCGAACCAAAGGATTTACCGCGGCCGGGCGTTTTGAAGCGAAACCCCGCCAGAAAGAAAGTCAAAGTCCCGGACGAAAAAGGTACAGCGTGGGCAAGCCCCACCACCTCCGTTGAACTACTTAGCGGGATACAAGGACGGCTCATTTTCTATGAGCTTGACGAAGCTGCGGGCAAATGTGGAGAGCTGGGCCGACAAAGTTTCGCCCTCCCACCATTTCGGAGCGGCGTACAAATCCAATCTGTTCAAATTCTTGTGCCCTCCCGTCCACCAATGCCCGGAATCGGTAGACCTAATTGTCGACACTACGGACTCGCTTACTCCGGCAAATTTGCAGCTCCAGCGGTAAACCCTTGTTCACACTACGCAGGAGACTCGTCCGACCGCCTTTCGCCCTGTGGTTGGAGTATGACTCCAAGACCATCCTCGTAAAGATAAATTTGGGCGAGCAGCGGGACGCTTCGCGAATACAAAAAGGATGAGGGATTTCCTCAATTCGTAGCCGAACGCCCCGCTTGCAACCGGACAAAGGCCAATCGGCCCCATGCCCTTGGCACAATTTCGTAGCAAGTACTTGTATACCATTTTGGCATCAATTCTTGGTCGCGACTCGATGAGTCGGGTACAACCTGCATCAGCCTAGCGCCGTGCAATGTCTCCTATGCGGAGAATCCTACGAACCGGCAAAGACAGAGAAGCGGAAAACGTCCCATCTTTTTCGACTGGGCAGACTGGCTGGCATACGCCATCCACTCCAGCCTGGTCAAAATTCAGAAGAAGCAGTCCACCGATTTTCGGTTTAGTTCTGTTCTAGCCTGGCTTTGTTTGTACCATTTGCACCCCCGAATGCCGATCCCAAACCTGAAGAAGGTCAACGAGAGGGGAGAGCCACAGCCCGTCTATAACTGGACGGATGACTTATACCGGAAAGGGTCCTACTACAAGTTCAACTTCAACTTTCTGGGATTCGTCATGTCAGTCTTCAGCGAAAGTGAAATTCCCCGTCCCCCGAGAGAAATGACGAGCGCTTTGATAAATCAGTAGCTCGGGGACGTTTTCAGACTGACGCAAGGGATTGTGGTCGAATCTACGGATTCAAGGGCAAACCCCATTTGCTGCCCTACTGGTGCTCGGAGCATCTGTTCGGGATGGAGGTTGCCCGACAAATGGACTATGTTGAAGAGGAGTTCGGCCTAGGAAAGAAGAGAGGACAGATTTTTCAATACCCTCTTTCCTGGGCAAACGTTGAGATTTTTGAGGTAGGACAAGCATGTCTACCTTGAGCAGGAGTTTTCCCGGATTGGCCTGGTTCTGTTGCCGCAACGCTGGAAGTATGACCCGTATGGAATAAGGGGAAAGTTCGCACATCTCGCCCCCGGCGGATATAACTGAAGATAAATGCGACGTGGTCCATGTGGACCTTGACCGGGAAATTGAATTGATGGAAGCTTCTCCTCCCTGGCAGGATTTTTACTGCGAGGAGGCGACATATGACCCCAAGAGAAACCCGGACCACCAGTTCTCATCTCCAGGGTTCAGAAAATTCCTATCCAAGATAGCAGGCCTTAATTGGTCTAAAGAAAAGATCACTGAATGCTGGAAGATGAGATGCCGCACGCAGCACGACAAATCCACGAGAAGAAATCTGGCCGTAGATGACGACTTTTCGGTTCTCTATGACCAGCATCATGACAGCTGGCGGCCGTTCGCATATCAAGGTTACGTTCCCCGAGGTCCCTTTGAAGACTATAAAGGAGGGTCTTCCTCCCAACAGTTGTACACTTCGGCAATCGCCGCCGTGGGCCCAGCAGACGTCCAGGTCGATCCAATGCAGCCCGTGGCTTCCAAGACGGCGCCTGAGAAGGCGAAAGAATTAGTCAAGGCAACGCCCGAGGCAATCCCTCAGGCACGAAAAGCGCCAGCGCCGTCAGAGGGCAGACCGGTTGCGGCAGACCTTCTGCAAGTCAAACCCCGGTACAAGTTTACCGTGGGAGCATCAGCGCCTGCTGCACCTGCTTCATCTCCTTCCCCTGATCCGACCGTTATTCCAGAAGAGAAGAAACGGAAGAGAGTTGAGAAAATCAGGCGACCTAGCCTGATAGTGCAGCAGCCAGTCGCAGAGCCGCAGCCGCGTCCTGCCGCCGCAGAGACAGTTCCTCTGGGCAGTCCCAAGCCAGCCGCCGAAATCAGAAGCACAGACATCCATCCGGCATCGGCTCAGGCGGAGCCCGCAGGTACGTTTGCTGCCCCCGTCTCTTTGGTCTCACCCAGTCCTACTCCCACTCCGTCTCCCGCTCAATCCGAGCAAGTTATGACCGCATCCCCCTCCCCGTCTCCGCGCCCTTCTAGCGGCCCCCATTCTTTTGATCAGTTTGCTCATAACCCTAACGTTTCTCTTTCTCGAGCACAACTCCAAACCCTTCGCCTGAGGTTAGTGCTGAGACCGCCCGTTCACCGTCACATCCACCTTCTCAGCCGCTTCAAACCCTCACAGTGTCAGCCGCTCCCATCTCTATTTCCCGGTCGCCCCCACAAGCGGCCGATTCTTCCAAGGTCCGTCCGGTTCCTCCCCGATCCCATTCCCGCAGGAGAGACGTCTCGGCAGTAACCCTAGGGTCGGGGGAACCAGATTTCATGGACGACCTCCGTAATACGTACGACTTGCCCCCGGCAACGAGAGCTGTAGAGTATTCTGTCTCTTTCCTCCAGAACCTGAAACGGAGGAGACCTGAAGAGATAGCCGCCCCGGTAAAACGCGCAAAGTACAATTTCGAGAGGAGAGTGATTACAACAGAGAAAATAATCCCAAAAGTAAAGAAGCCTCTCCGGGAAATGACCAGGGCGGACTACGAGCTCCAGACAAAGGAGAAGAGCTTTGACGACATTAACAAGCAATATCAGATTCAGTCGATTATGCGCAAAGTCGATGATCTCTTTGTCAAAAGTCTGGAGGAGCAGGAAGAACTTTTCGGGTTGCAGGATAAAACAAGGCAGCTTGAAGAGGACCTGTCTAGGTCCACTGAGCAACTGGAAGCGGCGCGGCAAGAAATAGATGAACTCAAAGCCCAGCTGGCCGCTTCTCAGCTACAAGCCGCAACCGAAAAGCAAGCAGCCTCGGAGCAGATTTCTCAGCTCCAAGAGTCTTTGAAGCAGGCGCAGTCGCAACTTGCAGAGAGAGCATCTCAAGCGACGGTCTTTTCAAAGACAAAGGTTAAGGAGATGCGGGCTGGTTTGCTGCGGGAATGCAAGCCCCACACCTATAAGGCGATGGCAGTTTCGGATTTCGCATCCAGAATTCAAGAAGTTTCTGCCCAGGGAAAGCCTGTGGTAGAGGAGGCCGAACGTCAGGCGAAGCAATGGCTGGACCTGGCGGTTAATCTTCAGGAGCGCGAGCGCAACGGCCTCCAATTTTCTCCCGTGTCCTCATTCGCTGCAGAATGGGCAGGTGCAAGGGTGACCTTGCACAAATATTTCAAAAAAGTTGAAGAGGTGAGAGTTGCCAGACGAATGCTTGATGCATTCGGACATGAAAGAGATATCTGTCTGGCCCCCTTTCACGCTCTTTCTGAACTAGGGTGCCCAGGTTTTGTTGAGAATGGCGAGCTTCTCACCCTAGATCGGGTGAAAAGGAATTGGCAGTCCTTTGAAGCAGATACAGCTGAAATTGATAGCTGGACTGAGCCAATTCAAGACAATCAGGTCACTCAGATGGTGTCCAAATATTCCAAGATCAGCTCCTACTTCCAGGAGTTAGAAAAAAGATACCTCACCATCGACCTGCACGCGGTCGCTGCTTTCCACGCAGCATTAGAAGATGTAGCTGACCGCCGGCCATTTGAAGCAGAAGCTTGGCGCCCAGCCCAGGCCGCATACACTCGCATCTGCGAGGTAGAGGCAAGAGATGGAGAGCTTTCGGAAGGTAACTCTGAGGAGGCAACTGACAAAGATGAATCTGAAGAACAGTTGCCGCAAGGAGAACAGCTAGAGCAGCAAAAGGCAAGGGAGGCAAGTTCCTCTGCACCCAAAGGATGAAGGCATGGATTCTTTGCGCCGAGGCGAGCTCGACACCCCGCGAGCCGCCGTAAATGTTGTCACATTTTGCACGGGGTGCAATGTCTTCGGTATTGTAATGTTGCTGCTCTTCTTTTCCCTCTTCCTCTATTTTCCTCCCTTCTTCTCTCCCTCTCCTTTTCTTTCCCACATTCTCTTTCTTCCCCCTTTTTCTCGGAGTTCCCAGCTTGATTTTTCAACTTTCCAGCAGGTTACCTGAAAAATGGCTAAGTGTGAATGCGAAGTTCGCACTTCGCCCATTCTGGGTGCGAAGTTCGCACTTCGCCCATTCTGGGTGCGAAGTTCGCACTTCGCCCAGTTTTGGTGCGAAGTGCGCACTTCGCCCAGTTTTGGTGCGAAGTCCGACTTCGCCCGGCTTCGGGCGCACCTTGCAACCGGCAGCCGGGCAGTCGACGTAAAATGACAAAGTGCCGGAGCAAAGTCCGTACGGCGGCAGACACCGCTTCCACCGTGCGCAGCCCGACTTCGCAGCTGAAGTCGGAGTGCGCCTTGACAGAGCGCAGTAGGGAAACAAACTCAGAAAAACATCTAAGGCATGAAGGCCTTCCCGACTGCACTGCGTTCTGCCCGCGCATCCCGAGGTGCTCCGATCCCAAGCGAAGATGGACAGACTGCCCTCCAAGGCAGACACGTGTCAAACAACATCACCCATCATCTGACAAGTGTCCAGCTTCGGGATTTGAGCCGAGACGTGCCGAGCAAAAGGACGAGCATGGGCTGCACTGCCCGTGCCAGTAGCCTCATTCAAAGCCGATCTGAGGTTCTACCTGCTCCAGCTACCCGCATCACCGCGCATTGAAGTTCTCGCCCAACACACCGCCACGTAGCTGTCCAGCTTCCAGGAGGACCATGCTGCGGGTACAGTCCGGTCCGACAAAAGGTCAGCATTTGCAGCTCTTTCGCCGCTTTTGTCAGCTTATGTTTGACTGGGACCTTGTGCCCATTAATGTAACGGGGGGAACTCGGGCTATAAAAGCCCACCATGAATTCATTGTAAGGGTGGATGGGGAATGTCTGTTAGGGAACCAATGTAACCGTGCTTCTGCTTATAAATATAATTTGTATGCCTGGTTCTGTTCTGCTGCTTCTGTTTTTTATGCTGCCTTTCTTTATATTCATGCCTTAGGCTAACCTGTCACGGCTCGTTGATTCATTTCAGCATTTGGTGAGCAGGTGCCTCTAGCATTGCTTGTTTAAAGCACCCTCTGTACTTCATTAATTAAAAGGATACATAGAATAGATGTAGTAGCAGTTTCATCAGTTGTGTGTTAAGTTGCTGGTCCGTATCTTGTGATTGGTGCGCTGCCGTACTGTTAGTTCCTTGTAGGGAATGTCTGTTAGGGAGCCATTGAAGTTGTGCGGTTAAATTCTCTACACGACACATATACCTGGCTCTGATATCTCTATGATTGCTTTCTACCCATGTTAGTGTCCGTAGGTGGTGATTGACGTGTTGCCGTATTGTTAGTTCCTTGTAGGGAATGTCTGTTAGGGAGCCGTTGTAGCCGTGCGTACACTGCTTGGGTATCGGAAGTATACGTTAGATTTTGCAGCTTCTCGATCGTGCTTTATATTTATAATGCAGTAAGTATTGGTGATTGCTGGTTGCCGTACTGTTAGTTCCCCCCCACCAACCTCCAAGTATATTTGTATATTCTTTCTGTACATTTATCTCTTTCCTGTACTCTTAGCTTAAATCAGAAAACCCCCCAAAAGGAGCCGGCCTTCTCCGGAGATTGGCTCGGAAGGCATCTCTTCCTTCCGGCCTTTCATGCTGGTGGGCGAATCTGGGCGCATTAACCCAAAATCCTTTCCTCATGGCAGATTCGTAACCAACAGTATGTTTGTATGGAAAGTTGTTGACATCTCCAATTTGGTGTCCATGACAACAAATTTTGTGAGAAAGTACTGACCAGCCTAGTCTCTGACAATGATTGTAGAAGATTGCATTGTCAAACTGCATCCAAACATGTTAAAGGAATATATACGCAAACTGTTATGTTGTAGCAGTTTAAACATATGGAACCATGAGTTATATTGTAGAAAACTTGTCAAAATCAAGCTTATGCTTGCTTTCTTGAAATCCATAAAGCAAATCCATAAATACAAATTCCCATAGAACATAGACAGCCAGTAAATAAGTGTACAGCCCCTATTTTCTATTGGGTAGTTTTGCTATGAAACAAGACATGACCAAATGTAATTCTAAATGTACCAGACATACAAAATGCCAATAAAAATATTTTTGCAGAATTGTTGGGTATAAATGCTTTACTGTAAAGATCAGACCTCAAATAAAGATCAACATAGATCTTGTCAGATTGGAGTTGTGGGTGCTAATAATCTGGAGCAAAGGGGTCTTCCTTGTATTGCTCTAACTAGGATCTGGTTTCATAACCTTTAGTGCTTAAATCACTGAGGTAGTGGTGCTACTAGTGGTCTGGTTTAAAAATGTATACTTGCATTTTCCTTGCCTCTTCCTGTGCTTGATAACAACATGGAACTGCTGCAAGAAATCTATCCATTTAAGCTATCAGAAAGGCTTGTGATTTAAATAGATCATTGTATCTTTTTTCCAAGATATAATGCTTCTAGTGTTCAACTTAGAGCACTATAAATATCTGAAAGATTACACTGCTTATGTTATTTTTACAAGCTTTACACAAAGTAATGAAGATGACAAATTGTTGCATTAAGTGAATTGGACCTTAAGCTTCAGTCTTTAGCTCTTACCATCTTGTTTTGGAACTTGAGATGCGAGCTTTTCCATTATAATAGTTTCTTTGTATTTTTTTTTACTGTTGACTTGACTCATTATCAGGAATGCAATCAAATCGCTACGAAATGTACTTTCATGACACCATAATCAGAATAAAAAGGCTGAAGTGAATTTTAGAAATCAAGATTTGGATAGTGTCCAATACTCTTGGTGACGTTGATTAGTTTTGTGGTCCTTCTCTTTTGTAATGGGTCTGTCCTAAACTTGAAGTCTTAGTATGATAGATTGTTGTGGATGCCAGTTGCGATCCTCGTTTAATCTCTTGACCTACATGATTTTTTAGGCCCCTTAGAAGGCATATTTGTATCTTTAATACAGTATTATTAAAGAAAAAAATAAAAATAAAAAACAATATTTGGACTAGTCTGTTTCTACTCTGTCAATTCTAAGGAAGTTGTAAAACTGAAGAGTTGCATGTGGTCTTAAACACTTACAGTGAACCTCCTCCTGCTGGTCCTATGGTTTTGAAAAGAGACATTCCAGTCATGGCAAGCCCATTTGCTGCTCCTCTTTGATTTTGAGGCTGTCAAAAATATTCAAGTGATAAATTCAAACTCAGAAGGTAGAAAGAATGCATTTGATATCAATTAGGTGTTTTATAAATTAAGTAGGGGTTTTATAAACTAAGCCACACCATATGAAATTGTTCCATCATATACATGTTGTTGCAAATAAGCCAATTTTGAATATGTCATAGAAAGAGATGGAACATACCACAGAGTTATTCAGCAGAAGGAACATTCCTGTAACAATTGTCACCTGTTCAGAGGACGTGACTGATAGTTAGTAGTGCAGTAACCCTAGTTGAATACCTACAACCCAAAAGTAACATTATTCAACAAAAACAATAAAATCAACATATTGATATAATAGTTAACTTTTCTTGACAATGAAAAAGGAGAACTGGTGATAAATCAAACTATTGCAAATTTAAAGTGCCTTTTAACATATATGTGAGCGAGCTGTGATCTGAAATTTGAATCTCTTTTTTTATTACTGTAGACATTTTACTTCTAAGTAAATTCCATATAATTCCTCAGATGACATCATTTTAAAGGATAAATTGGATAGTCAACCATCATATGACTTGGAACAAACTTTGCTTTTAAAACAAGAAATATCTGATTAAAGGTATCTGAGTAATAGGATATCTGTGTCATTGAGCCCATCTTGGATATTCAGCTGCATATCCTCACCCAGATGATTCACATTTCATTTGAGACTCTGTTTGTTCCCATTGTTTAGAGCATTTATAATCAAAGAAAATAACTAGCATTTGTAATTGTTGCTTGTATTTGAGACTCTGTTTGTTCCCATTATTTTTGAAAGTTGAGCTCAACAACACAGGACAAATAATGTTAGACCAAGAAGGTTTGCAGTAAAACAATTATATTTCACTTGCATACTGTTGGCCACGGATCCGCCACTTGGGAAGGACTTGGTGTGTCAATGTGCCCTAGACCCGCAGACCAACATTGAAAGGCCGGGAGGAAGGGATGCCCCCCGTGCCGATCTCCGGAGAAGGCCGGCTCCTTTTCTAACCTACTTGGGGGGTTTGGATAAGGGTGCAGGAAAAAATTAAAAAAAAAGGGGGTAAAGGGAACTGGAAAGAGATTGAAAAAAGATAAGGGAACAGGAAAGAGATGTAAATATCATGCGTTTCGGGTGGGGGGAGAACAAACAGCACGATCGCAAATTTGCATCCGAACCAACAACAATTAAAACAAAGCATGTAACAGAAACTGCAGCTGCTATTCTACCCTATGTATCCTTCTGTTTAGTATTCCAAATCCAAATAATCACCAATGCCCAAATCCAGAATTCAGAATTCAGACAGATAGAAATATAAATGGACATGAAGCAGAAATACTAGCGGAAGGCAGCATAAAAGGTGACTGCGATTCTATCCTATGTATCCTCTATCTATGCATTCCAGGAATACTTAATCATCAAATACCGGAGTCCAGAGTTCAGTACAACAGTAAGCAATGAAATAAGAAACATGAGGCAGAAATGACAAGGAGAGGCAGCATACAAGACAGAGACAAGAAGCAGAGCCAAGGATGCTTTGAATTAATTAGAAGGTGGTCCGTCACAGCAAAGTCCTCTAGCAATATGTCCCCACCCTTTTACAATGATGTGGTGTGGCCATTTATAGCGCAGTTTCCCCCCAATTACAATCCTGGGCACGAAATCCCAGAGTTGACAAAAGCGATGAAAGAGCTGCTGATGTTGACTCCTACAGACAGGGGTTGTACTGGCAACAAGGTCCTCCTGAAGACTTGGCAGTGCGGTTGATGAAACTTTGAGTTAGCATGAATGCGGGTAGCTGTGGTAGATGGAACTTGGCGTCAGCTTAAATGAGGGCAGCTGGAAGAGGTGGTTTTGGCCCATGCTTGTCCTTTTTCCCGTCACATCTCGGCTCGGATCCCGAGGCTGGACACTTGTCAACTTCTGACGGGGGGCACATCTGCCTTGAAAGGCAGTCTCTCTCTTGTGTCCTACTTTGCCTGGAAAAGGAGCGCAACCGGGTAGCACAAGCGGGGAACAATGAAGTTGGGGAGGCCTCCGTGCCTTAGTCTGTTTTTGGGCTGCTTGGAAGATATTGCCCAACTGCACACAAGCTAGAGGGCGCAGCCCAACTTCGCTGCGAAGTCGGGTTGCGCACTCCAACACTTAGCCAATTTGGCAGCTGTTCAGACTGCGCACAGGAATCAGGGCACAACCCGACTTCGCTGCGAAGTCGGGTTGCGCTCTGGCACTTAGTCAATTTTCATGATCCACTACTTCCCCGGTGCGCGCAGGAAAGAGAGCGCACCCCGACTTCGCAGCGAAGTTGGGTTGCGCTCTCATACTTAGCGAAATTTTTGTTCAGCTCTCCGCACTTCGGCTCCCCAAGTGCGCACAAAATTAAGGGCGCAACCCGACTTCGCTGCAAAGTCGGGTTGCGCACCCAACACTTAGAAAATTTTGGGCCTTTGTATGAGCGCAGTTGGGAGGATGAGCGCAGTCGGGAGGATGAGCGTAGTCAGGCGGGGCCCAACACTTAGTCAATTTTTTGGCCCAAAATTGAGCTTCCTAGTCCTGCTTCCCGGGGCCATAACTTTTGATCCGCTGACCCGATCGCCTATTATAATATATCGTTGGAAAGCTAGCGAAAAGATCTGCAATGATAAAATATCCAAAGATTATTTCATCCATCTTATCGCCCCCGTTTATGGCCCACGAAAACCTGAACACCTCCGCATGCTCTTTGCCGTTTTAAAGCTCCATACTTAGGCCAAAGTTTATCAAAAAAATTTAATGTGGCAAAAATGCCAACACATACTTTGCAAGTAAAGTTTGAAATAGTGCTTATGTTTAAATTATTACTTGAACCAACCTTTTCTATTATGTTTTAACTATTACTTGAACCAACTTTGAGACTGATTCCTAAATCCTGTCTTTTGATTATGTTGAAAAATAAATGTAGATAAGATCATCTTGATGATTACCACTCTTTCACTATTATACACAAGATTCTAAAGATTGTTTCTTGGAGAATGTAGTTCTGTGAATACTTCAAGTCAATCTAACTGTAACTTCTTTCAACAGGGCATGCAAAAATTGAGGAGCTTGTGGTTGCAACTCTGAAGCTCTAATTGTTCAACACTGTCATATTTTGATAAAGTGATTATTGAAAGTCACATTTTATGAAGATTAAGAAATAAAGTTTGAGTTTGCTAAGGAAGATGTGTAGAAATTAAATTTAACATACTTAAACACAATTCCATTTCCACTTAAATAAACCTACAGATCTACCTAGCAATTAGCAATGACAATACATACAAGAAACATACAATAGCAATAACAGATGATAAATGAATATGAGCAGATCTTGTATTAACAATAGTCTGTACAGTTAACTACGTATAGCATTCACCTTACATATACAATACCCAACGTACCCGGTCCACCTCTCCTTCCATGCCAAACACCAGCCAACCACCTTACAACATCCACATTCTTCGGCCAGCCACATACTTCAGCCCTTACATTCTCCAATTGAATGAGGGAAGGGTCTTATTTATATAACTAAAAAGTAGTTGCATCCTCCAACTACCCAACACCTCATCATTTTCCTAAATTACATTTGACATGCATTTGACTCACATTTACATTTCATTTCATGAGTCACTTTATGACTTGTCCATACATAACTTAACATTACACATTATCATATGAAATATTACATTATGACTTTATAACATTATTAATTTACGCACATTTCATCAAACACTTTGTATACGAACTACAAAATAACACAAAATAGCAAACTTATTCACTAATTACGCAGACATCAATTTGCCTGCCTACAAGATGCATGGACAAAGCCAGAACTATCCTTTTTTGGATTAAGGTTAAACAAATATTCAAATGGGAAAAATTAGTAGACAATATTGAAGAAATGGAATTTGAAATACAACATTCTATTGGTATAACAGAAATAGAGAGTAAAATACTTACAGAAAGAATATTTTTTAATAAAGATGCACAATTAATCACCAGCCATAGCAAAACACCAGATAACATTGCTATAAATGGGTACATTGTCAACACTGGTATGGTCAACACCTGCACTTCAATGCACATTAAGTCATTCTCTTGTAGCATATTCTGTAAATCAAAATCTCTCTATCAATGGATGGACTTGTTACTTTTTGGATGCTACTAAAATAAACTTATATGCACTTAGGGGAAAAAGGAAGCAAATCATACTGATCCAACGCGAGTTACAATAATAGCTCCAAAAAGATTTGCCATTGGTGGGAAGATAAGAGTTTGGAATATTAATAGCCCACAACCTTCACAAAGCAGTAAACGATAAGAGTAGTCAAAAAAGTTAACATTTATCTACAGTAGACAGAATCTAGTAATTCAGAACTTCAAAACTTTAATTTACAAATCAAAAAGACAAAATATGAATTTCAAAACTTTTCCTTTTATTAAATCTCATATATTTGATTCCACACATTCTTTTAAAAGAAGATCCATTCCCAGTTCCGATTGAGTGCATTTAATTTCTAAGAGCAATCTCAAAATAATTCTGAAGAAACTCAAGAAAGACCACTGTTGCAAGCACTCGCAGTAGCAAAACTTGAAATGCTCTAGAAAGACCAGACCTGGAATATAATGATGTCAAGAGAAACACCTACATGTAGTATGGCATCAGGTTTCACATCAAACAATAACAAAAAGTAGGAGCCACCAACAAGCTATTCTTCCAAACAACGTGCTCCAAGATGAATTCTTTTGGAGTTAAGAACAAACATCTCTTCAAGTACAAATTAGTATGCAACTCTCAATATTATTGAAATATCAGCATCAAGGGTTGAACATTGCACTTCAGCAACATATAAATGGTCCAATCATCTAAATACTCTTGAAGTCAGTCACAAAGCAATTCATTGAAAACTTTGACTACCATTGTACCAAAAGTGACCTTGTTCAATCATGAAGGTGATCTTGGATTTATTTCCTTTGGCAATCTACACTTCATGGTACCCAATCCTTATCGTAGTGCAATCCCCCCAAGGAGTTCCTTGGTGAATTAGGTGGGAAGGAGATTTATAACACAGGCCATATTTACACCTTGTTAATCAACACATCCAATTCCATCCATCTATATGGAAATTACAATGGGACTATCCCATTCTAACTCCATAAAAGGCGATATCACTTTAGACAAGCATTTTGTCAATCTTATTTTTCACCTTTGCTCCAAAGTTGGAGTTCTTAAGTTATGGTCATTTCCTTATCAAGTTGGCATTTGGTTGTAGCTTGATATGTATTTCAGTTGGCTATGGGAGCAACCCGTTCATCTCCTCATAGACTTGTTGGTTACGAATCTGCCATGAGGAAAGGATTTTGTGTGAATGCGCCCAGATTCGCCCACCAGCTAGAAAGGCCGGAAGGAAGAGATGCCTTCCGGGCCAATCTCCGGAGAAGGCCGGCTCCTTTGGGGGGTTTTATGGTTTAAGCTAAGAGTGCAGGAAAGAGATAAAGGAACGAAAAGAATTTACAAATGTGATTGGAGTTGGGTGGGGGGGAACTAACAGTATGGCAACACATCAATCACCATTACTTACTGCATCATAAATACAAAGCATGACCAGGAACTGCAAAACCTAAGTATACTTTCTGTATTAAGCAGTGTACGCACAGCTACAATGGTCCCCTAGCAAACATTCTCCCTACAAGGAGAACTAACAACACGGCAATGCATCAATCACCACTACGGACAACAACATAAACAGAAAGTAACCAAGAGATATCAGAGCCAGGTATATGTGTTATGCAGAGAATTTATACGCACAGCTACAATGGTCCCCTAGCAAACATTCTCCCTACAAGGAGAACTAACAGCACGGCAACGCATCAATCACCACTACGGGCAGCAACGTAACACACAACTGATGGAACCGCTACCACATCTATTCTATGTATCCTCTAATCTATGAAGTTCAAAAGTGCTTGGCCACCAAATGCCGAAATGAATCAACAAGCCATGACACAAGCAATGCTTTAGGTATATCTGACCACCAAATGCTGAAACGAATCAACGAGCAGTGACACAGGGAAACGTAAAACATACATGTAAATGAGAGGCAGCATAAAAATAAAAGCAGCAGAACAGAACCAGGCATACAATTTATATTTATAAGCAGAAGCACGGTTACAATGGTTCCCTAACAGACATTCCCCTTCCACCACCTTACAATGAAAACATGGTGGGATTTTATAGACCAAGTCCCTCCCGTTACATTAATGGGCACAAAGTCCCAGTCAAACACTAGCTGACAAAAGCGGCGAAGGAGCTGCAAATGCTGACCTTTGTCGGACCGGACTGTACCCGCAACATGGTCTTCCTGGAAGCTGGACAGCTACGTGGCAGCGTGTTGTGTAGAACTTCTTCTCGGCAGGAATGCGGGCAGCTGGAGCAGGTAGAACCTCCAATCAGCTCTAAATGAGGCCACTGGCATAGATAATGCAACCCATGCTCGTCCTTTTGCTTGGCACGTCTTGGCTCAAATCCCGAAGCTGGACACTTGTCAGATGATGGATGATGCTGTTTGACACGTGTCTGCCTTGAAAGGCAGTTTATCCAACTTCGCCTGGGATCAGAGTGCCATCGGGTTGCGCAGGCAGAAAACAGCACAGCCGGGAAGGCCTTCATGCCTTGGGTGAATTTCCGAGTTTGTTTCCCTACTGCGCACCTGTCAAGGGCGCACTCCGACTTCGCTGCGAAGTCGGACTGCGCACAGGTGAAAGCTGGTTTCTGCCGCCGTACGGACTTCGCTCCAGCACTTAGTCATTTTTCTGCCAGCCTGCCAGCCTGCTACAAGGTGCGCCCAAAAAGAGGGGCGAAGTCGGACTTCGCACCAAAACTGGGCGAAGTGCGGACTTCGCACCAAAACTGGGCGAAGTGCGAACTTCGCACCAAAACTTAGCCATTTTCCAGGGCAACTGCTGTCAAATTTGAGATCCAACTGAGGGGCTCCAAGAAAGGGGGGGAAAAAGAGAATGTAGGAAAGAGAGAGAAAGGGAGAGAAGAAGAAAGGAAAATAGAGGAAGAGGGAAAAGGAAGAGCAACACTGCTACAAAATTGAAAACATTGCACCCCGTGCAAAATGTGGCAACATTTCTGGTGGCTCGTGCGATGTCGAGCTCGCCTCGGTGCAAAGAATCCATGCCTTCATCCATTGGGTGCAGAGGAACTTGCTTCCCCTGCCTTTTGCTGCTCTAGCTGTTCTCCTCGCGGCAACTGTTCTTCAGATTCACCTTCGTCAGTTGCCTCCTCAGAACCATCTTCCGAAGGCTCTCCAGCTTTTGCTTCTGCCTCGCAGATGCGGTTGTATGCGGCCTGGGCTTGGCCCCAGGCTTCTGCTTCAAATGGCCGGCGGTCAGCAACTTCTTCTAATGCTGCATGGAAAGCAGCGACCGCGTGCAGGTCAATGGTGAGGTATCTTTTTCCTAGCTCCTGGAAGTAGGAGTTGATCTTGCAGCATTTGGACACCATCTGGGTGACCTGACTTTCCTGAATTGGCTCAGTCCAGCCATCAATCTCAACTGTATCAGCCTCAAAGGACCGCCAATTCTTTTTCACCTGTTCAAGGGTGAGGAACTCACCATTCTCAACAAAGCCCGGGCACCCTAGTTCGGAAAGAGCGTGAAAGGGAGCCATACAAATGTCTCTTTCATGTTCAAATGCGTCCAGCATTCGTCTGGCAACCCTCACCTCTTCTACTTTCTTAAAATATTTATGCAAGGTTACCCTTGCATCTACCCATTCTGCAGCGAATGAGGACATGGGGGAGAATTGGAGGCCATCGCACTCGCGCTCCTGAAGATTTATTGCCAGGTCCAGCCATTGCTTCGCCTGGCGTTCGGCCTCCTCTACCACAGGCTTTCCCTGGGCAGAAACTTCTTGAATTCTGGATGCGAAATCCAGAACTGACATAGCCTTATACGTGTGGGGCTTGCATCCCCGCAGCAGATCAGCCCGCATCCCCTTAACTTTGCTCTTCGAAAAGACCGTCGCTTGAGATGCTTTCTCTGCAGATTGCGATTGCGCCTGTTTCAAAGACTCCTGGAGCTGAGAAATCTGCTCCAAGGCTGCCTGCTTTTCCGTTGCGGCCTCTTGTCGAGAAGCGGCCAGCCGGGCTTTTAATTCATCTATTTCTCGTCGTGCCGCTTCCACTGCTCGGTGGACCCGGACAGTCCTCTTCAAGCTGTCTTGTCTTGTCCTGCAACCCGAAAAGCTCTTCCTGTTCCTCCAGACTCTTGACAAGGAGATTATCCGCTTTACGAATGATTCCCTGAATCTCGTATCGCTTGTCGATATCGTCAAAGCTCTTCTCCTTTGTTTGGAGCTCGTAGTCCGCCCTGGTCATTTCCCAGAGAGGCTTCTTCACTTTTGGGATTATCTTCTCTGTTGTAAGCACTCTCCTCTCGAAGTTAAACTTGGTGCGCTTTACCGGGGCAGCTATCTCTTCAGGTCTCCTCCGCTTCAGGTTTTGGAGGAAAGAGATAGGGTATTCTACATCTCTCGTTGCCAGAGGTCGTCCATGAAGTCTGGTTCCCCCAACCTAGGGTTCTGCTGAGACGTCTCTCCTGCGGGAATGGAATCGGGAGGAACCGGACGGACTTTGGAAGGATCGGCCGCTTCTGAGGGCGACCGGGAAGTGGAGATGGGAGCGGCTGATGCTGAAAGGGTTTCAAGCGGCTGAGGCGGTGGATGTAACGGTGAATGCACGGCTTCAGCACTAACCTCAGGCGAAGGGTTTGGGGTTTGACTCAGAGATAGGGAAACGTTGGGGTTCTGAGCAAACTGGTCGAAAGAATGGGGGCCGCTAGAAGGATGTGGAGACGGGGAGGAAGATGCGGCCACGGCTCGCTCGGATTGAGTGGGAGATGGAGTAGGAGTAGGGCTAGATGAGACCAGAGAGAGTGGGGTAGCAAACGTACCTGCGGGCTCCGCCTGAGCCGATGCTGGATAGATGTCTGCGATTCTAGTTCCGGCGGCTGGCTCGAGACTGCCCAGAGAAACAATCTCTGGAGCGGTTGAACGTGGCTGCGGCTCTGCGACTGGCTGCTGCATTGTCAGACTAGGTCGCCTGATCTTTTCAACTCTCTTTCTCTTCTCTTCTGGAACAATGGTCGGGTCGGGGGAAGGAGATGAAGCAGGTGCAGCAAGCGCTGATGTTCCCACGGTGAACTTGTACCGAGGTTTGACTTGTAGAAGGTCTGCCGCAACCGGTCTGCTCTCTGGTGGTGCTGGCGCCTTTTGTGCCTGAAGGGTCACCTCAGGCGTTGACTTGACTGGTTTCTGCGCCTTTTCAGGCACCACCTTGGAAGCAACAGGATGCATTGGGTCAACTTGGATGTCTGCTAGGCCCGCGCTGGCAGTTGCCGAAGTGTACAACAGTTGGGAGGAAGACCCTCCTTTATAACCCTCAAAGGGACCTCGGGGAACGTAATCTTGATATGCGAATGGCCGCCAGCTGTCATGGTGCTGGTCATATAGGGCCGAAAAGTCGTCATCAACGGCCAGATTTCTCCCGGTGGATTTGTCGTGCTGCGTGCGGCACCTCATCTTCCAAAGATTCAATAATATTTTCTTTTGGCTAGTTAAGGCCTGCTATCTTGGAGATGAATTTTTTAAACCCTGGAGAAGAGAACTTGTGGTGCGGGTTTCGCTTGGGGTCATATGCTACCTCCTCGCAGTAAAAATCCTGCCACGGAGGCGAACCTTCCATCAAGTCAATTTCCCAGTCAAGGTCAACATGGACCACATAGCATCTGTCTTCAATTATATCCGCCCGGGGGCAGAGATGCGTGAACTTTCCCCTTATCCCGTACGGGTCGTACTTCCAGCGCTGCGGCAGCAGAATCAGCCCAATGTCAAAAAGCTCCCGCTCGAGGTAGACATGCTGTCCTACCTCGGAAATCTCAACGTTCGCCCAGGAAAGAGGATATTGAAAGATCTGACCCCTTTTCTTTCCCAGGCCGAACTCCTCAACGTAATCCATCTGACGGGCAACCTCCATCCCAAACTGATGATCCGTGCACCAGTAGGGCAGCAGATGAGGTTTTCCCTTGAATCCGTAGATTCTGACCACAATCCCCTGCATCAGTCTAAAGACGTCCCCGAGCTTCTGATTCAGCAAAAAGTTCGTCATTTCCTGCGGGGGGCGAGGGATCTCGCCATCGCTGAAGACTGACATGACCAATCCCAGAAAGTTGAAGTTAAACTTGTAGTAAGACCCTTTCCGGTATAGGTCATCCGTCCAGTCATAGACGGGCTGTGGCTCTCCCCTCTCATTGACCTTCTTCAGGTTCGGGATCGGCATCCGGGAGTGCAAATGATACAAACAAAGCCAAGCCAAAAAGGAACTGAACCGAAATTCGGTGGACTGCTTCTTCTGGAGCTTCACCAGGCTGGAGTGGATGGCGTATGCAAGCCAATCCGCCCAGTCGAAAAAGATGGGGCGTTTTCCACTTCTCTGCGCTGCTGGTTCGTAGGATTCTCCACACAGGAGACATTTTGCAGCCGCTTAGCTGGTACGGTCGTACTCAGCTCATCGTAGTCGCAGCCGAGGACATACGCCAGAATGGTGTATAAGTATTTGCTCTGAAACCTTGCCAAGGGCATGGGGCCGGTTGGCCACTGTCCAGCTGCAAGCGGGGCGTTCAGCTCTGAATTGAGGAAATCCCTCATCCTTTTTGTGTGTATGAAGCGTCCCGCTTGCTCGCCCAAATTTATCTTTCTGACGATTGTGCTGGAGTCATACTCCAACCCTGGGGCGAAAGCTGGCTGGACAGTCTCCTTGCGCAGCACGAACAAGGGTTTACCGCTGGAGCTGCAAATTTGCCGGGTAGCTGGTCTGTAATGTCTGACAATCAGGTCTACCAGCTCCGGGCATTGATGGACAGGAGGGCACAAGAACCGAAAAAGGTTTGACTTGTACGCCGCCCCGAAATGATGAGAGGGCGAAACCTTGTCAGCCCAACTCTCCACATTTGTCCGCAGCTTAGTCAGGCTCATAGAAAACGAGCCGTCCTTGTATCCCGCCAGGTAATTTACCGGAGGTGGTGGGGCTTGCCCATGCTATACTTTCTTTGGCCGGGACTTTGACTTTCGCTCCGGCGGTGTTTCACTTCTAAAAACACCTGGCCGCGGTAAATCCTCGGGTTCGCACCCTTCGCTGGATTGCGCTGGCATTGGCATCTTTCCTTTGTCCATCTCTCCGAAACAGCAATAATTACGAATTCAGGGCGTCTGTAGCAGATTTCGCAGTCACAGGAATAATCTGCGCAGTTTGGCATGTCTGGATGCATCTGACCCCCTTTTCTAGATAATGACAGCGTCATTAATGTCGCGCAGGAGGGGGTAGGTCGGCTGGCAAGTGAAGGAGTTATGTTTCTTGGGTGGCTGCGCAGGAGAATGTTTTGAAAAAGGTATCCCGGCTGCCGTGCCATGCTTTTTTGATTGCACTTTCATTGAGGACTGTGCAATCATTAAATTTATCCTGAACGTCGCGCCATGGCTGACGTCACTGCCGCAATCTGGGCACACTGCTCAAGAAAAAACCCCTTGGTGCGGAAACCCATCTCAAAACGGTCGCAATGCGCCTTGGGCCCAGCTTGGAGCTTTTAGAATATTTTATTCATTTTTTTTTTAAAACAACTGTCCAAGCTGGCCCAGAAAACAAGGCGCAATCAGACTTCACCCAAAGTTGGGTGCGATCCGACATCGCCAGCGCAGTCGGACTTCGCCCAAAAATCGGGCACAGTGCGAACTGCGACTTGCATTGAGACTGTTTCTCTTTTCTTTTCTTACCGCGCCCAAGGATTGAGCGCAGTCCGGCCCTTTGCAAACTTTGGAAGAAAGGCGAGCACTTAGAATTTTACTGCTTCTTGGGACCGGGTGCACGAGCTGCGCTAAAAAAAAAAGGAGAGCGTTCGGACTTCGCCTGAAGTTCGGGCGAAGTTCGAACTTCGCGCGAAGTTTGCACTTCGCACGCGAGTTGCGCGCAGTTCATACTTCGCACGCAAGCCGACCGAAGTCGGACTTCGCTCAAAACTGAGCGCAGTCCGATCACTTGTGCCCTTGCAGCTTTTCTCCCTTCAAACTTCGCTCTTTTGCTGGCACGCAGCCCGACTTCGCTGCGAAGTCGGGCTACGGCCAACACTTAGACGTTTTTTGCTTTCTTCTTCACTCAAGCAGCCCCTTCACGAACTTCGCCCCTTCTGAGGGGCGACAACAGACTTCGCTGCGAAGTCTGTATTCTCTCCCATGTCGCAGTTCGGCTCAAACAAAATAAAAAACTGAAAGCTGGAAACTGTACATGCTGGAAAACAAAAATGCATAAGGGAAATTTTTACAAAGAAGGGCCACTCGGGCACCTTCAGCAGCGGTAAATTTTTAAGTGGAACCCGTTAACAGGGATAGGTAGGAGCTGACCCTCCATATCCCGAAGTACATAGGCATTGAACTGGTTCACCCGGCAATCTGATATGGGCCCTCCCAGAGAGCATCAAACTTCCCGTGATTGCCCGGCTTCGCCTTATATGAGTCCCACTTCAGCACCAGGTCCTCGATTTTAAAAACTCGGGTAGTGGTGCCTTTTGCAAACCAGCCTTGAGTGGCTGCAATATGATCAGTGAAGGCCTGGTATGCTTTTTCTCTGTCTTCTTCCAACTGCAGGAGTTGGCACAGTCTGTCGTCCACCGGGTCTCCACTGCTCCTGTCTTCGTCCAACATCCATAGGGCAGGGATTTCAATGTGGGATGGCATGACAGCCTCTTTGCCATAGACGAGCGCATAGGGGGACGTTCTGATGGATTTCTTGAATGAAACTCTTCCGCCCACGCGCCCGGTTCAGGAGTAAATGCCAAGTCCGCTTGTTTCTCACAATGGTCCTCCGGATGATTTTCAGGAGGTTCTTGTTAGTAGACTCGGCAAGGCCATTCCCCTGCGGGTAGTAATTAGAAGACATCTTGTGATAGATGCCAAGTTTACCAGTGTACACCGTGAGTACAGCACCTACGAATCCCGGACCATTGTCTATCACAATTGACTCTGGAACCCCGAAGCGAGTAATCAGACTCTCAATGAACCTGATGATCGTTTCTTGGTCTGCGTTCTTGGTCGGGATTGCCTCTGCCCACCGTGTGAAGTAATCGGTGGCTGTAAGAATAAACTTGTGTCCGGCAAAGGAACTAGGCGAAATCACCCCAATGAAGTCTAGACCCCATTGCTGGAACGGAGTCTCGGCCTGAATCGGTTGAAGGGGCAGGGGTGCTTTTCTATTTTTGCCAGCAAACCTCTGGCATTGATCACACTTGGAACAGACCGCATAAGCGTCTGTAAATAGAGTGGGCCAATAGTACCCAACTCTAATTATTTTTAAGGCCGTAGGCCTTGCAGAATGATGACCCCCAGGAATCCCGGAATGAAAATCTCCGAGGACCCTAGGCTGGTCTGATTTTCTGACGCACCGCAACAGGATGTCGTCGATGTTTTTGAAGTAAAGCCCCTCGAGGCGAAGAGTGTACTTAAGTGCACCTAGCCGAAATCTCCTTCGTTGTGAGGCGTTTAGGCGATCTGGACATCTTCCGGTGCAAAAATATCTCACCAGTTCATCCGTCCAATCACTCCCCTCCGATAAGGAGTTGGCTAGGTAGACGCGTGTCGCTGTGTCCTCCCACTTACAGGGGGAGATGTCGGCTACAGCGCTTCGGGCCAATTCCTGACACAAGGCTCGACCCCTGATAAGCTTGGTGGGCCGCACTTCGATGTCGAACTCCTAGATTTTTGCAATCCATCCTGCTCTCTTGTGACCCGATTCTCCTTGTATGATGAAGCTTGAACGTCCGGGTGAATCACAAAGACAGTCGTTTTGCTCTGGGAGACAAAATGCCTGAACTTTCGGAGGGATTTCATAACAGCGTGAACTCGCCGCTCTATAAAGTTGTACTTTTCCTCATGCGGCTGAATAACTTGGCTCAGGAACGCTATGGGGCGCTCCTCGCCATCGTCTCCCATCTGAGTTAGGACTGCAGCGTAACTTTCGGGTTCTCCCACTGCATAAAGGATGAAGTCCTTGGAGTAGTCCAAGTTTGTCAACACCAAAGCTTGCGCAATTCGAGCCTTGATTTCCTCGAAGGCTTGCTCTCTCTCATCAGTCCATTCGTAAATTGTATCTTTTTTCAGCAGTTCGGCCATAGGCTTGATCACCTGTGCGAAGTCCGGAATGAACTTCCGCACAAAGTTAATCTGACCAAAGAAGGACTGCAGCCTTTTTTTATCGATGGGGGTTGGCAAGCGAAGGAGGGCTTCTGCTCTGTCAGGGTCAATGGCGAGGCCTTCCTCGGAGATGACATGTCCCAGCAGCTTTCCTTCTTTTACCGCGAAGACAGACTTCTTCGGGTTTATAGAAATGCCGAATTCCCGACACCTCTCAAATATTTGCCGCAGGTGGGAAACATGATCCCCTCTTTGGTGAGAGAAAACAGTCATGTCATCAAGGTAGATAACAATGATCTTATTGAGCAGCTCTCGGAAGGCCAGGTCCATGGCCCTTTGGAATGTGGCACCAGCATTGGATAAGCCAAAAGGCATGCGCTGATAGGCGAACGTCCCCCACTTGGTGGTGAACGCCGTCTTATGCTGGTCCTCATCTTTGACCCAAATCTGGTTGTAGTCGGAAAATCCATCTAAAAGTGAGAATCTCTGGGCTCCAAAGAACGATGTGTAGAATCTGGTCGATTTGGGGAAGCGGATAGTGGTCCCTGAGGGAAGCCTGATTCAGGTTTCTGAAGTCGACACAGAGACGAATGTCACCATTCTTTTTCCTCACGGGCACCAAATTCGCAACCCAAGATGAATGTTTGATGGGGTAGATGATTTTGGCCTCCAACATCTTCAAAAGCTCGGCTTTCATCATGGCCTCAATCTTCGGATTTACGGCCCTCTGCTTCTGTCGGAATGGCTTGGCGCCATCCTCTAGCTCAATGGTATGCTGGATGACATTTCTGTCATACCCCCTCAAATCCTCGTAGCACCAGGCCACGATGTCGGGGAACTCTTGGCACAGTGATCTGATCTGCTCAAGTTCTTCCGAGGTGCAGTCTGTTCCGACCTTGATAGTTTTACCAGGTTCGAGTTCCAGGTCGGCATACTGCTTCGGGTCTACTTTGATCCTGTGAGATATTGCTCTGTCATTCTGATCAAACAGACTCTCCAATGTAATCAGTCCTTTTGGGACATGATTATTTTTTAACTGTATCAACCCCTCATATTGCTCGTCATCAGGGTCTCTACCTTCGATTGAACCAACTTCGTTAACCAAAAATGTGACGATCTCCTCGTCATAACTGAACACCTGCCAGTGGGTGTCCTTATCAGGCATAGAAGGCCTGTAAATAGTACGAACCGGCTTCGGTTTCTGGACAACGTCATCAGCCGAAACATACCTGGCTCCAACAGACGCCAGAATGTCAGCGTGTTTGTTTTTCTCACACGATATCGCCTTGACATTCAACGAGTCGAACGACTCCATCAGGTCCCACACCCGGTTGCGGTACGCCCTAAGATAGTGTTGTTTGGAGGTGCACTTGTTCGTAACCTGGTGACACACCAGCTCTGAATCTCCAAAGATCTGCAGGTGTTTAATCCCTAGCCTCTCCGCCTTTCGCAAACCCAATCACAGGGCTTCGCTTCGTACTCTGCCGAGTTGTTAGTGCAGCTCTAGGCCAACCTGTAGGTATAGTCCTTCTGGATTCCGGTCGGAGAAACCAGAAGCACCCCTGCACCGGTGCCATTTTTGCATCGTGCGCTGTCAAAGAAAAGCTTCCACAGCTTCTCAGGTGTAGGTCCTACTTCCTTTGTAGGTCCACTGGCATAGATAGTGCAACCCATGCTCATCCTTTTGCTCGGCACGTCTTGGCTCAAATCCCGAAGCTGGACACTTGTCAGATGATGGATGATGCTATTTGACACGTGTCTGCCTTGAAAGGCAGTTTATCCAACTTCGCCTGGGATCAGAGCGCCATCGGGTTGCACAGGCAGAAAACAGCGCAATCGAGAAGGCCTTCATGCCTTGGGTGTATTTCCGAGTTTTTTTCCCTACTGCGCACCTGTCAAGGGCGCACTCCGACTTCGCTGCGAAGTCGGATTGCGCATGGTGAAAGCTGGTTTCTGCCGCCGTACGGACTTCGCTCCAAAGACTTAGTCATTTTTCTGCCAACCTGCTACAAGGTGCGCCCAGAAAGAGGGGCGAAGTCGAACTTCGCACCAAAACTGGGCGAAGTGCGAACTTCGCACCAAAACTGGGCGAAGTACGAACTGCACACCAACACCTAGCCATTTTCCAGGGCAACTGCTGTCACAAATTTGAGATCCAACTGAGGGGCTCCAAGAAAGGGGGGGAAAAAGAGAATGTAGGAAAGAGAGAGAAAGGGAGAGAAGAAGAAAGGAAAATAGAGGAAGAGGGAAAAGGAAGAGCAGCACTGCTACAAAATTGAAAACATTGCACCCCGTGCAAAATGTGGCAACAAGACCCTAGAGAATAGATCCTAGAAATCCTTAAATACATCATGATCTTGGTTAATCTTTCATTTGTTAGATAAGCAGGCTATAGTTGTGACCTTTGGAGCTTCTTCCTTGTAGATTTCATCTATTTCATTCCACAAGATTAGGAATAGAGGGTCTTTCTTTCATTGGCATGCGTCTCCTCAAACATCCTTCCTTCCTTGTCTCAATATTGAATTTCCTACGCTCATCTTCCAAGTTACCATCCTGCTTAGCTTTCCCTACTTTGCAAAATTGCTTGCTTGTATATCTCAACTTCGGTTTGTAAGATCAACAAATGGTGTCTTGCTAGTCGTCCACCAATCCTCTAGCTCATGTAGTCTCACAAATAGCAAAGATAGAGTGGGGGTGCAAGCCTTTGTCCCGGGCTATGCTTTCACCACTCCAAAGGTGTAGTTGTATCTCCTCTTGGCCCATTTTTCTACCTTTGCACCCTCGAAGAATATCTTCTAGTAAATATTTTGTAGTGCCTAAAATACAATCTCATTTGGGTCCAAAATAAAAATGGGTGATAAAATTCAACTTTCAATGCTTCCCATGAGATGGTGGCCTTTCTATTCTCCTCTTGCACATACCACTTTTCAGGATAATAATCTAACATCTAGCAAGACTTGTTTGCCCACGAGGTCATAGGAACATCTTTTTCTATCCACCTTTGCTCTAAGAATTTGGCATGTTCAAAAGAGTTAGTCTTCCCTATGTAAACAACAAATCAAGGCTTACGATTGTCTTTGCTAAAGTGAGAGAGCAAGGCACTCTATGTTTGTGTCCAAGAGTCCCAAATACCCTCATGCATGACTCTCCACCTTTCTACAAATGACCATCAAAGTGGATGCTAGGCCACTCTAGTCACTTCTCATCATTCGACAATGCCTCATCTATCCCCACCAAATACACCTTAACATCTTCTACCCTTACAAATTGAAGGAGCCTTTTGCAATCATCCTTTTCTATTCCCACACCTTGGATTTTGTTCATGTGAACTCTTCAACCTTTATTTTGAATCTCAATTCCATCAAGATGCACTCTTACTTGCAATCAGGTCTTCTCCTACAACTTGATTTGTATCATCCAATGTTTTAATCTCTCCTTCAATACATTTTGTCATCCATACAACTCTGTCAACAGCTAACTACCACCTCCATCCATTCTCCACTTCTAGTCTGTCCCTCCAACTAGACTCTCTAGCTAGTTGGCGACCCTCCCTTCTATGCTCAAGGACTTACTCCATTAAGTTGTCTCAATCAATGTTCTTGTTAACGAGTAGAGTTGTGATCAAAACCATCAAAAGGACCATAAACTCTCGTTGTGGATTATGAAGAAATTTAGTGATTGATTTTCTACACAAGAATATGTGTTAACTATGAACCAAATGGTGTGGCTATGAATTGCACCATGAAAAAAAAAAAATCAACCACATGTGTTCACAATTTGTTTAATGTCTTCAATCACTCCAAATTTTGCAAGGTCCAAGCAAACTTTGTTATGAGTCATATCTTCAATCTGCATGGATAACAAGCCAACTTGATAATTTTTCATGAAAAATACACTATTATAAGCTCATGTAGTTGTAGGGCTCATACATGCACTCTTGAATGCCTTCACTATTAATCAAATCTCCTTTGTGTATACTAGAAAACTATTTTAGCTGTCACTAAAATCTCCTTTCTGTACCTTGTCAATCTACTTGCCACTCCATTCGTCATACTAATTGCAACCAAGTCTCAATAATGGAATCAAAGAAGTAGGATCTTGTAAATTGCCTCCTTGTAAACAACAAGAAATCTTTATGCAATCAAAATTTGCCATCCCCCAAGGGAAGTCTGTCCCACAGTCAACAAGCCCCTAACCTGGTAGGTCAATGTGGAATTAGTTTGCTAAATTTTGTAGTCACAATTGTAATATGCTCAAAGAAAAGATGCATAGATTCATTTAATCTAACAGCCTGGGTGGATCGTGGCCCTTTCGTCGCATCAACCCAAAGGCCGAGTGCCCCCAAGCAACCCAGTGGGCGAATATATCTATAGTCACCGGAAGTCAATCGACCTAGAAAGAAGTAAATTCATTCACACAATCATTGAACATTGTAAATAGACAACAAGGCCACCATTCCATTCATTATCTTTACCATTTACACAATATAGTTGCCACACGTAAATCTATTGAACATTTGCTACCACTATAATTCTTTATTGCTTCAATACCACTAGGTCACCGTCTTGATGGGGTATTATATCATTATACTATCAAAAAACTCCCTCTACTAAAAATAACTAACCCTTACAACTCAAATCCTAAAATTGATGCATGAATGTTAGTCATTTTCCTGTCTACGTGGAACCCCCAAAGATATGATTTGATCAATACCTAGGTTGCATGTATCCAGTCTTGATTGCAAAATTTATAATTTAGTCGCAGCCAACATAAGAAGTAGACATCCAATACAAGTACAATTGTCTGTGACTTTGGTCAATTAAGTGGTGTAGTTTTGGTTATGCCTAGTACCAAAAGTGATAGTTACCTCTTACAAGTGTACCAAAACACATGCTTATGAAAGACTCCACATATGCATTCAAAACGAATGCACATAAGAATCATATGTGCAGTATGAGTCATCAATTCGAGTTTGCATTTAGAATCTACAATGTCTCTTGACCACTTTCCAAAACAATAAAACTGAGTATTGAAGGTTCACTATTGAATGAAATATTCTAGACTTATGTCAACTATTCAAAATTGGTCAAACCTTCATTTGGCTTATAAAAGTCACAGATTGCTAGTGTTCTTTGAATACTTTCACTTACTGAAAAACATTCGATGGTTTTGGAAAATTGTGTTCCAAAAAGGTGTTTGGTTATAATCTAAAATTCTAAATCAAGACTATATGCTCAATTGAGATCAAGTAAATAGAAGCACTAGAATGAGAGTCTTATTTGATTTGCAAAGAAATTAGTATAATACCTGTGATTGCCAAAGCTACTCCGACATCACTAGTAGTTAAAGCCAGTCCTCCATATTCCCTAGGGCTTACGGCCCAAAGAGAAAATATCTGAATATGTAAAAATTATTCAAATTAGTAGGATTTTGTAGTATTTCAAGTTTCAAGACTTTGAAAGAAAATGGTAACTACTTGTACATATGACAATTGTACCTCTGAATATGCCATGTCATGAAGAGAAAAAACACAATATATAATGATTGAAGCCATTGCTGGCCAATTCCTAAAGAGTGACTTCTTATCCGTCCGTTGCCTTTCATTAGCTCCTTCTTTCACATGTTCTTGAACAGGCTTACCTCTTGGACCAACCTCTGCATCATCATCTTCTTCCTCATCATCTTCCAAATGGTGTTTATGAAGTGTTTCCTGCATAAATATGTTGTTTCTAACTTTTCTTTTCTGATGGAACATAAACTTATATTTTCTATTCTTATAAAGTGTACAAGTTCCTCAAAAGCTATGAACATAATATTTATACACAACATTTTAAAAGGTGTGTGTGCATGCACCCACCACCCCAAAACCCAACACACACATATATAGACATACATATTTAATAAATCATAAGAAACTAAATGTTTCAGCAGCAACCAAGATTTTAATAGATTTCTGTGACACTTGAAGCACTGATTTCCATCACAACATGGGCAAAACATATACTTGAATTAATAAGAATTTAAGTTGAATTCTACTTGCATCAGTATGTTAGTGGCATCATCGTTACCAGGTTGAGGTGGTTCGGTTCAAACAGAAAAAACTTGGAGGCTTGGATTTTTTTAAAAGGTTTGGTTCAGTTTGAAAAAATAAATTATTTATATATATATATATATATAAAATAAATTATTTTTATATATATGAAAAATATAGAAAAATACAGAAATTTTCATCTTTCATAGTTTCAAAATTCAATGCAATCGAGATGCAAGTCCAAGGGAGATGTAGATATTTCAAAAGTTCAAATGGGTAATGATTCACACCCCCTTAGCCTCTAGTGAATGTCAACAACTAGCAAATTTGCAATGGTTGTCAAATACTTCTGAACTGAAACTTTCTTTGACTAGAAGTCCATGGCAATGGGAGCAGTTGAACATAATGTAGGAATTATTTTTTTATTGATGGCTGAAAAAAGGTTTGGGCCAAACTGAACCGTTGGATTGGACTAGGTTCGGTCAAACCTAGCATGTATGAGTAGCATGGAGAAGAAATGCTGTCACTAACTTATAATGTTTGCAAAGGATAATCCAAAAGATTTATATTGAATTTGAATATAAGAGAGTTTGGGCAATTGGTGGAGAGTGAGGCATTTCATATCCTAGACCAAGGTTTCAATCCCATGGCTAAGTTTTAACATTTTAGTGTTGATCTTTGTCTTGACAAAATTCAAATTTTAGGAGGCAATTGGCCAAGTGAAATTTTATTTCTTAATGAAAATGATGTCAAGGAGCTGATTAGAAACATAGAAGTTTGAAGAAGGTAATGAAGTATATTTGATAGAAAAGGAAATAAAGATTATCTTTGATAAAAAGTTGGATATGGTTTAATTGACCTAACAAAAAATATAATATTTTGTTATTTTGATGGGAGTGGACCCCAATAGAAGCCACACATTGCTTATTAAAAAATAAAAGAAAAAATGAATCTAAGAGAAAAAAGAGTGAGCCAATGTAGTGGACCTTAGCTATAAATGGACATTTATAGGCTAAATTGATGGGTTGCATTTCCTCTAGGTGGTTTATGATAGATATTGAAACCTTGAGGTAGATCTTGCCTTCTAATTTAGTACTTGGGTTGAGTAGAATGAATAATAAACTATGCCTGATCTAGTTGATAGTGACAAAAGGAGTCAAACTTCCAAAATCCCTCTTGGCTTTTTGACTTTCATCCATTAAACTAGCTTTTAAGGTTAGAGAACGGGAAATGATTAGATTGAACAATAAGCTTTTATTTCTTGATGCTTCAGCAATGTCCATAAAATGTTGCATGAAACTGGGAAATGGGTATGGTTTCTGAAACAGAAATCACTTTAAAAAACATAAGCCCCCAAACCCCTCAGAAATCCAGAAATGGTAAGAGAAATAGCTAATTTAAGACCTTGAAAATATATAGAAAAAATAAATGCAATCTTCTTCTATTGGTTCCATGGCAAACTAGTCTAGGAGAGTCTTGAGGGGTCGAACACTATGTAACTATCATGCATTTGTATATAGCTTAAGATTGTAACATAGATAAGATAAGTTAATTCTTTTAATGTCCATAGTTTGCCAAAGTAGGCCAATGGGACTCATTGAAAAGTGTTGTTACAAATCACAATGCATTGTAGTAACCACAAAGTACTACGAAAATAAGGTAAACTAGAGTAAAGAATCTAGACTAAACTACTCTAAAGGGGAACAACTATATGGCATTAAAGTAAAGCCTCGAGGGTTACCCAAAATGGATAAACCAAAACATGCTAAAGAAGTGATTAAGAGAGATCTTGAAGTTGAGGTACAAAAGAGATAGAAAGGAGCTCCAATGGATCCAAACGCCAATATTATTCTGCAGTAGGATGTAAAGCAAAAGCACAATTGTTGTCATCACCAACTATGCCAAAAGGGCCAACATAGGATCTAATGATGATTCGAGGACTAAGAGAGCCAACTATTAATTGAGATCAAGGATAATCCTAGGAGGACATGCATTTTGATCCCTCAAGACTCTTCTAGCATCCATGGTTGTGGAACCAATAGAAGAGGACAAGAAACTAGTAAGTTGCACCTATCTGCAACTCGGTATGTGAGGGGTGGCAAAAACCTGACGCTGAAGAACTGTTGTACCGTGTGGTGAGTATTCCAACATTTGGAGGAACAATTTGATATGACAGATTCAATGGTCAACCAAGACTGCAATCATCAATCTCCTCCACTTGTACGACATCTCACTTCTACAACTTACTTGTACAGGTGACTTGTACGACAACTTGCTTCCACTTGTATGACAATGACTTGAACAACACTCCACTTGAACGACATTCACTTGTACGACACTCCTTGTCGATACTCTTCGTACAATACTTCTAGACTGCAACTACTACTTCAATCCTATACATAAAACTTGGAAATAACACCTACAGATCTACCTTGCTACAGCAATGACATCATACACAATATACACAATCACATAGATGAAGGATGAAATGGATAGTATTGCATTCACTCCTACCTGTATGACACTTGCATTACATATTCGTCTGCAATGGGCTATGATAGATACACGGTACCCGCTCAAATGAATGGGGGATCCTATTTATCCTTGAGGGCTGGTAGTTAACAACAACTACCACCCGAACACATCATCTAACTACCCTTTGTTTGCACATACTTAATCACATGCATTTTTCCGTACATTACAAACTTTAAATTATCAAATGCTTACGTCATCATCCTTGACGTCAAACATTACAAAATTGCATTTCAATTATATTTTCATTTACATTTGTATGTATTGTACTTATTTGATTTTCTACACTTTATTTATTTGACGATAATCAAAACTAGCTCCTACATCTGCCTTCCTCTTTAAATTGGTCGACGTCCTCATCGACAATTGCCTTTGCTCTTGGGGATTCCGGTTCTGCTAAGGTTGAGGCATGGGAATAGGTACACCTTCGAGCTCTTGGATGTGCATCTTCAAGGCCTTGGTTTCTCCTTTCAATTTTTTTGCATAGGCTTAGTATCAAGCCCATTGTAAGCCATAATGATTTGACTTTTGCTTGAACTTTTCCAGCCTACCCTTTAACTTGGCCTCTCTTTTTGCAGCTTCAGCCTTGTCTTCCTTCCTAGTTGCTTCAATGACTTTCTTAACTGCTTCCGCTTCCCTTCTTGTTGGAATTGCTACTTGTTCATCTCTTTCTACTATCAGTTGATCTTGGTGAGTAACTTCATGGTTCTTAGCTTCCAACAACTACTCTCTCACCGCACACTCAGACTTCAACTATCTAATCAACTGATTGTGATCCTCCTACGCCTTCTTCTTTTCCACTACCTCCTTCCTTAACTTTGCTAGTTTTGCTTCAACATCCTCCTACACCTATTAAAGTCTTGCTTCCACCCTTTGAATCTAATTAGCTAACTCTTCCTCATTCAACTTTTGATTGCAAACCGTCTACTAAAACTTTTCCAACCCTATAGCTAACCACTGAATCAAATATGCCAAAAAATTCATCCTAGCATATGCCTTCACCAATTCAGGTGCAATTTTGACATACTTAGCACCTAACTCCTCTCTAGGATGGGCTACCAAACAATTTTCATTTACATACATACGCACTGGTTGTCGATAGAGTACTTGAGTTCCCTTTGGCGGGTTCTTCACTCCCAGCATTGACACTGCTGGTCTCTAGCTCTCATGGTTGTGTCTAATGAATCTCGGCAAGCTTCTTCATCTACTCATCATCGCAAGCCCAATGCACCAGCTTGCCCAATTCATTCTCCACCTTCAACTGCCACAGTCGCCAGTCTCCTACACAACCAACTCTGAACTTAGTACGCACTCTCTCCAATACTCCAGTCAACTTGTCAAAGAATGTATCAACCTGCTCATTTATCTTCTCTCCTAGAATTGGTGGTCTTGTCAAATTTGGCACTTCAAAGATGAAATGCTCACCAATCCACTCTGCTAGTTCCATATTGACATTGTCTCTGATGGTAGTTTCTTCCTTGTCCTCCCCACCATGACTTGTTAGGTTGATTGGGCGTTTAGCTGCCTTACCCTACTGCATTTAGTCTGCATCATTAGTCCTCCCAACTTTTGCCACTATCTCTTGTCTTCTTTTCAATTCTTCCCCCAACGACTAACTACTTTCACCTCTCCACCAAACTTTGAAATTTGATGCATCCTGTTTACCCTTATTCCTCCTTTCCTCCAACACAAGTGCACTCGGTGCCGTGTCCTATACTATAGATTTGATTTCAATATAAGCTTCTACATCCAATGGAGGTGATCCACAAGTATCTGTCTGTTGCACAAACTGCATGGGTGTAGCCTCAAAACTATTAGGTGAGTTGACATTCTCCACATCAAAATCTCCTCTCTCCATCAATTATGATGCCCAACACTGCATCCACTGCAGTATGAACCTCTTCATCCACATCTACAACAATTACGGGTTCCTATGCCTACTTTTCCATAGTCCTCTCTTCGGGTTGTTACGCTCTCCTCTCCTCTACCTATAACCCTGGACACATAATCTAACTACCCACCATTTGTACGTACATAATCAAATGCATTTTGTCGTACATTACAAACTTTAAATTATCAAATGCTTACATCATCATCCTTGACGTCAAACATTACAAAATTGCATTTTGACCACCTACAACTATAGTCTTGTCCTGTTGTAAACAAGAAGAAATAATTGAATCCCTAGTAGCCACTCGTGTATGTAGAGAAGGGCAAAGAAATATATCATTAATATTTTGGATAGTTGTAGCTTCTAATGAGCACTTATTACTCTTGATTGCAAAGATAGGGTGCAAGAATAAGGCGATTAGTCAAGTCGTATTCTATCTTCCATGTAATAGCTGACACCAAAGAGTCATAGCTTCCATGAGGTAAAAACACAAGCATCTTTGGTTAGGATAACTAAAAAAAGTAGCAAGTGATCCACTTGACTCTATACAGGTAATAGTACCTCACTTGAATCTCATAATAAATAGGATACCTGAAGATGAAATGTTCTTCAATATCCACCTCCCAAATAGAGCAAAGATGACATACCCTATCATCTCGAGGAATATGGTGGTTTGTCTCCACCTGCAACTCGTGTGAGCATGCTCTAAGTTGACCAAGAGGAATCCTAAGGTTGTGTGTCCATTGTTGCTCGACATAATCAACACGAGTAATAATGTCATTCTTAATCCTCATGAAATCCTTATCGTAGAAAGGCCAACTTAGAACGAAGAAGCTAAGATGGAGCAACCCAAGTGATCTAAATATATTGTCAATAAACATCATCTTTGACTACTTGATTAGTGTATATGTTGTTGTGTTGATGTTCTCGTTGCAAATGATGTATCGTGCATTCCACTTCTAGTAATACCAATTTTATTATATGATATACTCTAAGTTGACCAAGAGGAATCCTAAGGTTGTGTGTCCATTGTTGCTCAAAATAATTAGGACGAGTAATAATGCCATTCTTAATCCTCATGAAATGCTTATTGTAGAAGGCCAACTTAGGACTAAGAGGCTGAGATGGAGTGACCCGAGTGATCTAAATATATTGTCAATAAACATCATCTTTAATTGCTTGATTAGTGTATATGTTGTTGTGTTGATATTCTAGATGCAAATGATGTATTGTGCATTCCACTTCTACTAATACCAATTTTATTATATGATATTTACTTTGCACATATGTGATGGATTGTTATTGTTAATGTTGCATTGTTGACTTTGATATTTCCATGCGATGTGCATAAGACTTTTGATTGTTAGAAAAAATGATCTTCACAATTGTTTATCATAATTTTGTTGTAAATGATTTCATCTAGGGTGTATCAATCAAAGGACTAAGGTAATATTTACTACCCTATACACCATAGATGTCGTGGTCCTATTTCCCTACAGAATAGACATGGGTCTCTTAGGAGCTTTAGAAATAGATGATAGGGGAGGGACTCCTTGAGATTTACTTCACCATAATTTATGATCTTGGTGACCCCCCAAGGCATACATGGAACTATTAATATGTACATACAAAATGTAGGTGTGGGCCCTTTTTGAGATTTAGTTTGCCATAGATTTGTGGTATCGGTGACTATAGGACAAGTAGGGATCTATTAGTATGTGGGTACAAGAGAGAGGTTTGTGCCCTACTTGATATTTAGTTTGTCATATATTTGCAATCCTGGTGGCCCCCAAGGAAAGAATGGTTTATTAGTATGTGGATATAGCAGGCAGGTGTGGGCACTCTCTAAGATTTAGTTCACCATAGATCTGTGGTCCTAGTGCCCCATTGAACAAACATGGGTCTACTAGTAGTGTATGGATATAGGTGGTGGATACTTGCCTTCTTGAGCCTTTACCACCATTCTGGTATCCCGTAGGATCGATGTAATGATATGGAGGATGGGACCTCCGTGATGTTTTCTTGATGATATTTAATACATTCCATGGGCATGTCGATGTTGATCTTGACATTTGATGATATGGATATCGATGGCTATGATGATATGGATGTCATCAATGATATAATGCCACCTCAGACAAAGGTAAGAACCCTAGATACACTCAAAGTTGTCAATTCGTTTGATTGCAAGTGGTTGACTAGGGAACCCATCCCAAGACATGAAAAGGGACAGGGTTAGCCCGATGAACAGGTGGTTAGTCATCCGCTGAATGTGTCTCATTTATTGCTTGTATTGGATTTGTAGGAAAACAATTTATGTTATTTGGCTTTTAATAGTCATAGTGTCAAAAGGTAGTGTCCAGGAGAGCACAACATCTTTGTATCAAATTCTAGGATCTTACACTCGAACCTAGCATGCTTTGCTTTAGAATTTAGAAGTAAAATTTTATGTAAACAAGTTAAAATTTCAGTTCATTTTGACTTTATTTAACCATTTTATAATAAAAATACTAAAAATAGTGATTTTTGTGTATAACATTCGTCTTGATGAATTTTAATTTGATAGTTTAACCACATATAGTCCTCAATATGGTTTTTATTTGAATCATCAACAAATATTACCATATGAGAAATTTATAGCCAAAATACAATCATTAACTCGGTAAAAATCTGTTCTGTCCCACTACATGTTTGAAGGGTCAAACAATGGATTTTAATCTGAAATTTACAATGATGTAATGGATAGATCCACAACTTTTCACATCAATGTGATTTAAAACAATGAAATTAAATCGTCTACAAGCCTCCTCTATCAAAGTTGTCCTGATCAAAATGGTTAAGAATGAACATGCCATGACCATTGCAAGTTTGAAAAATATTTGTCAAATACATAAAAACCCATGAATTGTAAGAAAGCTAGATATCACATGAAGGGATGCTGATTGTTGTATCAGATAATACATTTGAGTGGATGACTTGGCATAGAAGGACTGATGCATTTGAATATGATGGAAGAAACAAACATCTTTGTATACTGTTATGTGAGTTGACAAAAGAGGATCAAGAAGAGTAGAGATTGGCATGGAGATCTCTTGTCTACTAGAACTTCTTATATTTCTTCCTTAAGCATGTATGCCTCCATGCCTTTCACCCCTATGAACAAATGAGTTGAAATGAAGAAAGGAAACTTCCATGAATACACTCATCATGGAATTGAGGGTTTCAAAACAATGGTCTCATTCAATAAGGAGATTGATTTCAACTAAAAGATGGAGGATGAGCCCTACTTCTGGAAAAAAGTAGTCACTTCTAATAACTTTTAGTTTTGATGTTGATTTTATAAGATTCTTTCCATACGAGAAGAAATGAGAACAAATATAATAAGAAGACTGGACTTTATGATGAGCTATCAGTATGAATCCAATAAAACTACTTTTGAGCAACTTAACAGGCAGGGCACACATCTCCAATTGTTCAACTTTTGAGCAAGCACTAAGAAACTACTGAACTACATGAATGTCAGCAACAATGCTGCCAAGTTATTTGGAAGTCAAAAAAACTTTGTAAACAAAATATGTTGGGTGGGCTAGTGATTCATCATGGCTTGGAAGTGTAATCATGTTTGCAAAATATTGGAATCTCAGATTCAAATTTTCCTTTTCATGGAAAAGAACAACCAGTTATCCTCTGACGATATTTGGCTGTTAGAGCTTTCTTGTCTTAGTTCTCGGAATTTTTTATGATCTTTATTGCAACACTTGCTTGGAAAAGAGTCATGCTTACTGAATCTTGGGTGATAATGGATATCTACAAAAGATCCTTGCATTTTTTCCATCTCACTGCCATATTCTTCTTATGGAAGTTGTTGAGCAGTGTTCCATGAAGATACTTCTACAATCAACTTGTAAAAATTGAAGCTTTTTAGACAAGAAATAGCTCTTTTAGTCAAAGCACAATTGAGATGGATAGATATGGATATTAACATTTTGCCCATGGGAGCAAAGGTCCAAGTGCTTTCTTTACATGAATAGCTCACAAGCGACTTTCCATGTAATGTTGATGAACATTTGACGTAAATATTTTTTAATCCAGTGTAGTAATATAAGATGCATTTCTCCCAAAAATAAAGGGGAAAGAACATTATTTTTTTATCCCTGAAACCGTAAGAAACTCCATTTCCATTTCTTTTTCCATCTCCAATTTCCAGTAACATAGTCACAAAGGCTACAAATGAGGAAAACGATTTCATAATGGCAACAAAAGAGAAAAGATATAATGAAGCAGCTGCCCTAACATGCCCTCATATCACAAAATACAAGTGTGCTCTTTTGGTAGGCCATCGTAGGGGTCAACAGCTCCAAATTCAGCAGATTCATAGACAACCTTTGTGTAAGTCTCCTGCGATGTGCCTTCATGTGCTTTCCCTAATATTTTACCATCCCTATAGTTTTACAAAACTCACAACAAGGCTGAAAATAGAAGTCAATGTATGAATGTAGCTTTTCAGGATCTAACAAGGATAAAAAGATCCTAGTAAGACAAGCTTCTGAGCAGGTGAAAAGTTTATGTGATGTTCTAGTGCATTCGTCTTGGCAGTGTTGCTATTATGACATCAGGCACAATAATTCAAGTCTTGACTGCTAATAAATCTAGCCAACGTCACATGTTATATCTACAACAAAGGCAATTTTAACACCCTTGTCAGTCATCATCTTCTTCTTTTTTTTTTAAATACAGCATAACCCACAACTTTGCACAATAACTGAGAAAATGCACTATACTTCTTCCCAGCCCCGACAATTATGTATGCCTGACAGATGTATACCACTAATCCCTTTTAAGATACATAAACTATATATCTAAGTCAAGGAACTTCTAATTTGCATGCCACAATCTCCTTAAAATCATGAATACGTGGAACTGTCACATTTAAATCTAAAAGAAGTCAAAAGGAAAGGTAAAATTTATATCTTCAATGAAAACCAAGTCAAATGAACTTACTGGAAGCCAGAATGTAGACACAAAAACTATGACTGCTATGGCCGTGTTACAAAGACATGGTAAAAGATACGGGAACCTGCACATTTCAGGGCACATGCATTAACAAGATAATACATACAATATTGATATATAGTATAACCATTTCAAATAATCAACATAATTAATTGAAGATCTTTTTTTTCCCTTATTTATTTTTTATTTTTTCTCTTAAGGGAACTATTACCTTCCAAATAAAGAGTCCTTTGAGAATATATTTGGATATTTGTCTGCTGGCTGTCCCCAATAACAGAAGAATAACCACGTGTAATTAACATTAACATGTAAATTCCGCAAAAAAATGAAGTATGAAAATTTTTAAAAGACAGATTCAACAACAAAGCAAAGGATATGACAAACTTTGAGCCAAACTCTGTCATGAGTGTATATTGGACTAAAACATTATCCACCATGACTGCATAATATGAATGAATCCCAAGTTTAAGCAGGTATTGTATATAGTTGAATCAGAAATTTTAAATTGTAAAGATGCCAACTACAAGAAACCATGTTACTTCTGTTGTCATATATTCTTTGGCAATAGTAAACATTAGACTCAAAGATAAATAAGATTTTCAAGTGCCCTGCAGATGGATGTTACAAGAACAATTTTAGAATCATATCATAAGTTTAGTTGTAGGAAGCATATGAAATGCAACAAGTAAAAAAAAACGTTACACAGAGGCATATAAAAGTTTAAGAATCTCTAGTATTCTTTAGAAATGAGCATACCAAAGCTGCATGATAGCCATAATTCCCTAAGGTGTACTTAAGGGTAACTTCTCAAATGATTAAGGGTCTTTGAGGCCAATAAAAAATGGAGAAGGTGACAAGGAGACACCACTATCTGGTGAATTTATTTATTTAAAAAAAAACTTTGGCATTTCTCGAGTTCCTTCTGTTGCTAAATGATCTTCATGATGTTTAACAGTAACATGATAGACCTCTTCATATCATGCTAAAAAGAGAGAGATTTGGATCATTGTATGATCAAAAGCATATATTCAAATCCAAAAAAAGATGATTTCAATCTTCCAAGGAGAGTTTAAAACTTCAACTTTATCAAAATGAAAATAGAATGCGTAATTGCCTAATACTACAATCAAGAAGGTTCAACCTCTTTGAATATGTATATCTAAATCACATTTTGTAGAAGGTATGCTAACAATTTATATCTATGCCAGCAATTTAATAATATATATGGAATTACTATCAGTTGGCAATGCATATGCAATTCTATCTGTGCACTGTTGTTTGTAAAGTATTAGTAATAAATTGACAGGAAAGATGCTCTCATCAGGCTGTGGTTTAGTGTTCAGTTAGAGCACTTGTGCAAATGAATTAGGTTAAAACCCCAACAGGAAACAGGACATGCTCATGTTGCACATGCTGCTTTTCAGACAACAAAAAAGGCTCGGTGATCTTCACAGTCCACATCATGTGGTGATTGAAGGAAGCCCCACTCTTGAAAATGAGTCCAAATTTTGTTTGTTTGTTTTTTAAATGGCATCCAACATTTGGTTTGTCGCAAAGTACAACTTAATAGCTCCATTCACAGTACAATTTGTTCTTGCACGGTCATGGATGAACCCAATAGTTTGGGACAGTGGAAACACCTATTTAAATAAAAATAAAAAATAAAAAAAATGACTATCTAGATCAGTAACTAATTCAAGCTTTACGAAGAAGCACAACTTGAGATACCTGAGCAAGGAAACCTCCGAGTGCTGGACCAATGATCAAACCTATTCCCCACATTGTACCTACCTGAAAAACAAGTCAACATAAATGTTACCATATCGTATACATTAGGTTTCTTTGACACCACATGAGGATATTGCTATAAACTATTATGCAAATAAACAATATCAAAACAAAAATCAATCAACATGTTAAGATCATGTTTATGGTCCAAAATGATGATATTGGGCAAGATTGATACAATTGATAGACCCAAAGCTTGGTGCTCATCTCTGCAAATTTCTGAAGAATATGCCTGCAGAAAAAGCAGTAAAATGTTAACTACCAATATGAAAGAGATGTTTTAGAAAAGTTAAGCAAAATTTATCTGCTTACTAAGAAGATGGACACTGAACCTATCTTCTTGTATGCTTGCAAGATCGGTTACTAAATAGAACACAAAAACATTGATATGTCATTTGTTCATCAATCTTTGCTTTCTTTAAAAAATATTTTTGGATGTAACAAGGTTTCATATAAACTCAATCCCACAATTCAAAAGTCATGTTTATGACAACAAGCTCAGCAATCCAAAGACAAACCCACCTTTACTGGGCCAAGTAGGCCATTGAAGCTTCCAAGTAGAAATCTCGTTGAAATAGCCATCCAAAAATTAACACTCATTCCAAAAAGTGTATTGAATACTACTCTGCAAAATTAAACATACACGATAACAGAAGCATGAAAAAAAAATTCAGTTGGAAGAATATTTTATCTTCAAATACCAATTTTCCCTTTGAGCAATGAATTACAGGATCATATAAAAATGGCATGAGCTCAAACAATTAAAAATGTGGACTTCCAAGGTGGAGACCCATGTTCATATCTTGCCAAGCAATATATGCACAATTGCCAAAGTGTTATTGTATTAATGCCACTATGTGGTTTGTTGAAATACCGGCTTAACACGGTCATGATGTAATACAGACAGGGACCCTTTCAATTCCCTATAATCAGGTAAGAAAATGAAATACAAGATCATGCATGCTATATCAGATACTAAAGAGGCTTTACACTGATGCAAGACCAATGAGTATAACAGGTTTTCTTCCATATTTGTCTGCTGCCATCCCCCAAAGAACAGAAGTCAAAAATCGCCCAAACATGAAGGATGATCCTGGACAACAAAAATTAAATAATTGAAGCACATAAATGATTTGAATCAAAATTGGATCATTACAATGACATGTCAATTTTAACAAAGGAAAACATGCCAGTTCATAGAGAACTAACCTATATAGCCTGCATAGTATCCAATATCCTGTGTCTTTCCAATATGAAAATCCCTAACCTGTAAAGCATATGTTATTTGGAATGAGAATAAAAACACAGTATTCTGGCAATAAATATCTAGAACTATGCTTGGTGAATCACAACAGATACAATAAAATTTTAAATTTTATCTCATATGCCATAGCCTCTTGAACAATTTTCTATGTAGCTGCTCTGAGTAACTTCCCCCTGCCCTCTCCTGCCCCCTTCCTGCTATATTTCTTTTTTCCAAGTTTGGATAGCAAAAGGATTTGCTGTGCTTCATTATTTCAAGGCAAGCCAGGGACTGAACTCAACTATTTGAAGTAGGGAGTAGCTGATGAGTAAAGCAAATGACTTGTTACATTTGCAACATATTTGACAAAGGTGTAGATACAGAAGAAATTTTAACATTTCCGAAATTTTTGTCACTGGTGGTAGTTGAAATTGCTTTTGCATATGCATTACAACTCCGTAAACCATTTCTTATCCCCAGACCCTTAGAACTCCATTTCTAGACTCTAACCATTTCCATTTCATTTCAAATTTTCTATGTTTGGTAACATTGTACTATCTTTTTCTCTCAATAGTCTTTTCAACTGTACGTTAAGGAAGAAAGTCTAAGGTGCTTCTTACAAAAATGGGCAGAGGAGACATCACGTTAGAGAAACCTTTATAGGGAGGGGTTCGACACTAACACATACTTCAGCCTCAACTCACATAAAAAGAGGGTTAGCTTCATGTTGGCCATGAAGGCACCTATGAAAATAAAAGTTGGTCTGTCAATACGGATGCATGGTAGAATGCCAATAATGATCCCACTCTGGTAGATGGGTGGGATAGTCCTTCATGTTCAAATTGGGAACTACGGGAATACTTCTCAAGTTGTTTTTCATGGAGTTCCTTCAGATGCTATATACTGAAACTGTTGTTGATTATGTTATGAATGCTCTTTGCAACACCGTTCCTTCGTGTGTTAGCGGCTGATTCTGTTCATGCCAGCTTGTGTGGGTAAGGTAGTAACAATTCTTCTAATTTACAAAGCTGTGATTCGGGTGCATTGAATCCTGCAACTTTAAGAAGACTTCTGTTTTTGGTCTTGATGATTTCTTTGCCATTAAGTTTCATGCTGCTAAAATCTCTAGCAGAGCCGGTCAAAAATAATGGAAGGCCTTCTACTATTTCAAAGTCAATTCTGAAAAGGATGCTGCTGATATGGAGAACTTGCAATTATTAAAAGAAAATGATACAGAAATCATTCCCACCATTGATCCGGGACATTCTATGGTTTGTCAGTAGAAGGTTTTTTTTGACGGCTTTTGTAGTTTTAGCCAGTAGAAGCGTTTTTTTGTTTTAGGGCTTTTCTAGCTCTGAAAAATAACGCATGAATGTAGATGCAACAAATTCTTATTAACGGAAGGGGTATAGTTTTCTCATATATATATTTAGTGTTTTAGAAGAAAATTGTTTTCTATTTTTATCTTTTGAACCTGACCCTGAGGAACGTGCAGAACACCAAAAGTAAAGACCACAGAGATGGTTTTCCGATATGTAATTAATATTATATAATTGCAATCCTTGGGTTGATTCAGTTGTCGAAAAATTTTACGGTGAAAACCCTTCCCTTGCATAAATGCTGTAATGTTTGGTATGTTAACGTTCATTCCTATTGACATTTGTCACGATCCAGAAGGTTTGACACATCTAAAGTCACAATTGTGTGCCACGTATTCAACAAGGATTAGATAGAAAAACTGTTCTGTGCGTCCCTGGTCACCAGCAACAGATGAGATTCGAGATAGTATGGATTGAGAGGGAAGAATCATCGATCCTTAGAAAAAAGACGACAATAGAATTATTTTGTGCAGAAAAGAAAGCCGACATTTCTGAAATGCTCATCCATTCCCAAGCTCCGAAAAGTCCCCGAGATTTTAAGCCGGGATGGGACAAACTTGAACAAATTCCCAATGGTCTAAATGTCGAGAATATTAACTGTCAGGGTCGGAGAGGTTTTCAGGGCTGGCCTAATCTACATTTCCGAGGATGTACAGGTGGCAAAGCTTTTCTATTCCCTGTATCGATATCTAATGATTCTCGGAGAGGTTTGGCCTAATCTACATTTGATGTACAGGTGGCAAAGCTGTTCTATTAGGTGTATCGATATCTAATGACGCGCTATCACTGAATTGGTTAAATCTAGATAATTCAAAACTTAAATTTTTTATAATATTATATTTAAATCAAATTATAATTTAAATATTTATATTAAAAAGCTTTAATCAAAACATCAAATTTATAATTAAAATATTTATAATTTTTTAAAAATTTATTAAAAACACCCATCCCGAATAAACACATATCCAAAAACCGAATAAACTACTCATCTCTCCCACTGGGATTACTCTCTTTTTAGTATTCGTTCAATTTTTGTATGTCCGAGCATTTACTATTTACTAAATCTAAATATTCTACGTCTTCGCACTTGCCAAGCCACTGATGTAGAGGAGAACAATAAATACCACTAATGTAAAAAGGAACAGTGAAATTCAAAAGATTAATCTAAAATTTGTGGAACAACCATTAAAATCTGCATTGAACCAAACTACTTACCATGAAATAGAGAAACGGGAACAGTGAAGATATAGGCAAAGCTGAAACACAAGAAACAGACAAATGTCAGCATCAGACGCATTAATGTTTCGAATGACAGTGCTCTAATCGAAACCAACTATATTTAAACATTTGTCATTACATATCAATTTCTAAGGAACGCTAGAGGAATCTGTTTCTCATACGACGAAAGCGCCTTTAGCAGCGTCACTCCAAAGCGTCAATTAAAATAATAAATAATAATAATAAAATAAAATAAAATAGTTAATAATAGTAATAATAAAAAGAAGAAGTCGGCATTTCCAAAAAAAAACAATGCCGTCGAAAATGTGAGCTTCCTTTCGCCGCCGCCCGGTGCCGTGTCTTACACGCAACATGCAGAGACAACTCAATTCTCACAAAGATCGGTTTCAGATCTCACATTTTCTAAGTTTAACTCAACTACCCAAAGGTCGGTTTCGGATTTCAATATTTTCCGAGTTTAACTCAAATATCTTTAGCTACGGCCCTGTTTGTACGCATTCACAAAACTTTGCAGAAAACCGTTAGTATTTATCACCCATTACCAAAACACCCCGAAGCTGCGTTCGAATATGGTCACGCTAAAGCTTACATGAACAGAACCGTCAAAATGCAGACACAAACCACTAAATTGCAACACAGAAAAGGAACTACCCAAATCAGATATAATTTTAGGAAAATAAAGGGAACAAAATAATGAAATAAGATACATATTGTTATTATTATTAGTAGAAGTATTATTACAATTGGCGAGCACGACCAATGCGAGCAGCAAGAATTCTTTGACAGGGTAACCCTTCTGCCTTTGTTTGCGCAGTTCTACCTTGCAGCCGGGACAGTTCTCATAGTACTTCACGGCCTTCCTTAACAACGGTTCCGACTGCTCTCTACTCCTGTCCATCTTTTTCTTCGGCTCCAACAATCCAATCACAATATATAGCAGCTGAAACTCAGCTTTCTTTCAACTTTTTTTCCCGGTGGAAAATTTAGCTCTCCAATATTTGAGCCAGAGCGATCAATAGATTGATGTTTCAGCTTTCTTTCAACTTTTTTTCCCGCTAGAAAATTTAGCTCTCCAATATTTGAGCCAGAGCGATCAATCTTAGAGCGATCAAAAGATTGATGGCAAAGTGCTGCACATCACGTTTCTCTTAAGGGTTTATGAAAAAAATCGGGGCGAGAGTCAGTCGAGGGTGAAAGCGAAAAAATTACTCGAGTCTCGCCGCCTCCTTTCCACGTCGGCAGTGCCTCTTACGAAAGCGCTAGCCGCCGATCATAGACAGCAATGTATGTGGTGTGTATTTTATGTAGCGAATATTTAAATACCTGTTTTTCCGTAATAAGATGCTACACAGTCAGCACCAGACAATGTATCGAATAAGCACCACATGAAAGGTTTATCGTAGTTATATAATACCTGATCACTAAATCTTTTGTTTCATGCGATGGGTCCGTTGGCAGGGATGCCGCATTTTGTTTTGTGTTATTAACCGTTTTGGGCCCAAGCAGGGTGAAAAATAATAATCCCTTCACATGACTCCTTAATTTCGTGGTCTGTAAAGGCTGCTGGTTGGTAAAAGGACGATGGTTATTGACAACAAAACGACAGAGTCCAGGTTAAAATTCTACGTCAGCAGTGACGCCTTCTAACTTAAACAATGTCTAATTTCAGTTTAGCATTCTTTGAAGTTCGATGAAAATTGAGTTTGATTAAACCACGTTCAATATAAATGGACGCGTGCATGCTTGAATGAGTTTCATCTTTCCTCTTGTCGGATTCGAGACGTGCCTGGGTCCGACGAATACGATGCTATGGTCTATCAGAAATGACAAGTCAAAGTCTGGATTTTCTTTAGAAAGATTTAAGTTTACATTGTCTCGTTAATTGTAACCCGATGTGAGATGGGGACCACTAGACGCACAGGGTTCACACCGTCTTCGTAAGTCTAGTTCAACACGTGGTATGAAGGAAGACCGTCAGACAAGCAGGAAACATATCGCCATCATCAGTCAAGTGCAACACACAAAGGATTTTTTGTTACCCAATATTGATAAATGTTAAAGGAGATTGAAACTCTTGATAATGAACTTTGTATTCATCATAATCTTCTCATTTTTATTTATTATTTTGTTAAGATTTCTTAATAAAAGATTTAATTTTTTTTTTTAAATTATGTGTGGTTTTTTTATTAGTAGTAGTTTTGGTTTGTCTTTCTATATATGATTGTTGTCAAAAATTTTCAAATTGTTACATTTTCAAATTGTCTTTCTTAGTACTCTTGGCTTTCCCCTGTTGTGTCTATGGTTGAGAAGCTTAATTCTAGGTGAGAAGCTTAATTCTAGGTGGGATGTAGTATCTCTTCAGTCTAGATGGAGTCTCAGATTTAATACTCTGGATAAAGTATCTTGAACCTAAGCAAGCCTTTTTTGCTTGGAGTTTATTGTTTCAAGGGTTTCCTATTGGTCAGCGACTTAGATATTTGGATGTGAATGATATTTCTTGCAGATCTTGTAGAGCAGAGGAGGATGTGCATCATCTGTTTTGGTCTTGTGTGAGAGCTCAAGAGGCTTGGTAGTGGATTTCTTTTTTTTCAGACCATTTATGACAGGTCCCTGTTCTTGGGTGAATATTTTGTTAGGGGATCCACTTCAGTTTTCTGATAAGCTTGTTCCTGTGTGGCATATCTTTAGAGTGGGGATTCTTTTCCATTTGTGAAAAACTCACAACAGAGTGATTTTTAGCCAACAAGAGTCTTCTACTTTTTCTCTTGCTAATAAGTATCAGGTTTTCTATGATTGTTGGTTGCAGATTTCAGTGCAAGCAGAAAAAGTAAATATAGAGCTTCATCACTTATGGGACCTTATTGATCATTGAGGTAATGCTCCTTGTGCAGTGAATCATGTTCCTCCAACCCTCACACAACAATGATGCATAGTCTATTAGTTGTTTTTTTAGGTAGTTCTCTGTTTGGTTTTCTTGTGAACTTCTGTAAGTTATTTTGGTAGCTCTGCTAGCTATTTAGCACACAGTTAGTGTGTTGGTTGTGTGCTCGGGGTGTACTAATTCCACCCACCTTTTTTTGTATGATTAAGCCATTTTAATATAATGTTTTTTCATCAAAAAATTGTCACATTTTCACAATAACTTGATATATTTTTTATTAAGAGATAAAATCTCATTTATCCAATCACTTTTTAAAATTTAAATTTTGGTAAAAAGAAAATTGACATTTCAAATGATTAAAATATTTACTACCCAGTTTCCATATAGTTGTCTAAACAACCTTTCAATTCTCTAATACATTTTTTTAGAGGTCTTATTTATGCCCATAATATTTCAAGATGTCATTTTTATCATCACTTTTTATTTATGGCTTAGCCTCACTTCTAGTTAACACTAGAGACATTTGTATTTGTTTTTCCATATCAATATTTTTTTTGTCATCAATATCTTTTTTATCATCAAAATCAATATTTTTTACTTTATTTTTGCTTCATGGGTCTTCCTCCAATTTTTTATTGACACCGATACTTTCATAGTCATCAATTTCTTCAATTCTATTTATAATAAAACTAATCATCTATAAGTTTGTTTTGTTTTGAAAGATTCGAAGTGTATGGAATAACCTCAAAAGCACTTTCTTTTTTATGTTGTCTTAAAAACCCTAATGTACAAGAATGCACCTCTATAGCAATTACCTTCTTATGCTGCCCTAAAAAACCTAAATTGCTATGGATTTCCTCCATCCTCGTTTTCTTATTATGTTGTTCTTGAAATACTAAAGTGTAAGGGATAACCTCTATACTACTTCATTTCTATTTCCACAAGACCATTCTATACTACTTGATAAAAATGAAGATATTTTATGTGAATAAACTTGACCTTTTTTATCGTCTTTAAAATTTTCCTCCACATCTTCCTTTGCATCTTTAATTCCTTCTAAATTTGAACTCACATTGTGCTTTCTCACTCCTTGTATCCTCCTTTATTTCTTCTTTCTTTGCCTCTTTGTTTGGATTGGAATGCCCTTGATTTAATCTAGCTTCTATTATAGTGTGATTTCCTTCCCCACTTCTATTTGATCCAATTTTAAGTCTTAAAAAATCTGCCAATATTCATGGAACTTACATATTAAACCTCTAATTTTAAGGGACATTATATCAATGCTTAAACATCTCATCATTAATAATCACTTTTGACATAACATTTGTTCATTGGATCAAACTTGCCATATATTCGCTCTTTCTTGTATCTCCAACTTGGGCATTTATACTTCTAGGTAGGGCATCTTGACTTTCTATTAGGGTTTTCAAATATGACTTTCCTTCCATGCTACTTATTGGGACTTGTTCCTTGCTCTTGATTTTGGTCTTAACATAATTAAATTTTAAATAATATTACATGTAAAATACAAATTTTCAGGGTATGAATTTTTTTATAACTTTTAAGGGATAAATTTGATTTTTATTCAAAGTCTTTTATCTAAAACAAAATAAAATAAAATAAACTCAACATACTAGTCAATAAGAGTTAAAATGATGGTAAGTGAAATCAAAAAATAAATTTATTTTAAATTTGAGCATGTGTTGGAAGACCATCCTCAATTTGTTGATATGATAGTGCAAATATTGAATTCTTCAAGAAATAGTCGGTTGTATACACTTCCAAAAAAAAATAATTCAATGACATATAGATTAAAAGAATTGAACAAAAATACTTTTGGAAACATTTTTTGAGAAGAAAGAACTAAAAGACAAACTTTCAAATTTCTAAAAAGGTGAACATAATAATCCAAGCTCGAAAGAAAGGGAATTGCTTAGTGCATATCAAAATATTTTGAGTGAGGAAAATAAATTTTGGAGATTGAAATCGAGACAAACTTGGTTAAAAAGAAAAGAAAAAAAAGATAGTTTTTTTCATAGGATGGCAATAGTACAAATATTAGCATCTAGAATTAGTAGAACTAAATCAATAGAAGGGGTTTGGTTGAAGACCAAAGTGAAATAAAAGAGGCATGTTTTTTTTACCAAAATATTCTAGGATCATAAAAGTTTGAATTTCTTAATGGTAAACTATTACAAGAAGTACCTTTAGTTATAACAGATGACGATAATAGCAAAATGATAGTGTCTATCACTCTAGAAGTCTAAGAGAGAGGGGCATCAACAACCTGATTTTTTCGGAACCCCGCTATGCAATGGCATTCGTTTAGTTCTTTTCTCTTTTGATGAGGATAACTCCCCAAGTTTATATGGGCTCTCTACAACATTCTATCAACATAAATGGGATATAGTGAAGGATTATTTATTGGTGATAGTGAAATAGTCTAAGGTGAAACAATACATACCTTATAAAATAAATGCAACATATCTTACCCTGATTCCGAAAAAGAAGGATGTAGAATTATTTGATTCATTTAGGGCCATAAGCCTATGTAATATGGCTTATAAGATAATATTCAAAGTAATAAAAATTTGATTAATAACACTAATAGAAAAAATTATTTCAAAAGAGCAAGGAGTATTTTTGAAAGGACGATAGATTTTGGATGGGATCATAGTAGCTCATGAAGTTATGCACTCAACAACTTCAAGAAAATAGAGAGCAATGATCTTAAAACTTGATTTGAATAACTCTTGTGATAGGGTTAAATGAGATTTTCTTTTTGCAATATTAGAATAGTTTGGATTTGGGAATAAATGGGTTAGATAGATTAAAGCTTGTGTCTTTATAGTACCATATTCAGTGTTAGTCAATGGGTTAGTAACAAAATATTTTGAGGCCAGAGAGGTCTTAGATAAGGAGATCCTTTGTTACCATATTTTTTCATTATTATGGTAGAGGTATTGGGTAGGAACTTGAAGAAGTCTAAAAAAATATGGGCTAATAAGTGGACTTAAGGCCAGTAATAACATCGACAACATCACCAATCAGTAGTTCGTAGATGATACAACCCTTTTTAGGAGGGCAAGGATAAATGAGGCCAAAACTTTGAATAACTTATTAAAGGAATATGAAAGAGTTTCAGGGTAGAAAGTTAATAGGACAAAATCTAAAATTTTCTTCCTAAACACTCAAGCTAGAATCAAAGCAAGGATTTGTAGGTTACTTCAAATGGAGGAGGAAATTTTGCTAGCTAATTATCTAGTGATGCCTTATTTGAGGGGAGAACAAGGATATAATTGTGGAATACAATTATAAATAAAGTTCAAAATACATTACCAACATGGAAAGGTAAATGGTTATCACTATCAAGAAGAGTGCAACTAATTATATCAATATTACAAGAGATTCCAACATATTATATGTCCTTGAGTACTATGTAAAATTGCTAGACAAAAGTTTAATCTATGTGATTATTTTTATGGTCAAAATTACATGATAAAATGAAATTTCCTTTGGTAAAATGGAGCAAGGTGTGTGGTGATAAAACTATGGGAGTGCTTGGTTTAAGAGTTCTTATAGATGCAAACATAGCTCCTAGGGGAAAAGTAATTTGGAGATTGTACAAAGAGAGTTGAATAAAATGAGCAAGAATTTTTCTAAGTATATTGAGCCCAATGACCCGAGCTTAATTTTACTGCATTCTCACTACCATATAGTTTTGCACTTTGGAACAATTTAAAAAAAATAATTTATTTAGTGATTAAAAGTCTACGATGGGTGGTAGGATCTAGAGAAAAAAATATATTTGGATGGATAATTGGTGTGATAAAAAACTACTCAATCTAGATCTAATTTTGAAACCATTGATGAGATTACTTCAAGATAAATATGGTGATAGAGTTTTAAATATTATGTGCAAGGTTCATGAAGGAAGATACAAATGGAAATAATATTTTTTTATAAGAATACAAGACATTGATTTTAGGAGGCAATTGAGCAAAAATATAACAATGATTATTCTAAGGGAAGCCAAGGATAATGATTTAAAAATGTCCAGGGACAATGGATTCTTTATTGTGTAAATAAGTAGGAAAGAGAAAAGATTGAAAAATAAGAAGCAATATTTAATCTAAAAATGGGATTACAAAGGAGGCAATCTCTAAGGAGAGATGTTTGCTAGCTCCCATAGTCTTTGAGAAGATATGTCTACTAAAACCCCAAATACAACTATGTAATACCACCATGCAACCATGTCATATCCTAAACCTCAACAACACTACCTTCTTAAATGAATTACAAGGTGGTTATGATGGTTTAAATTTTGAGATGGATTGTGACCTAGGATGTAGGGTGCATAAAGTTTGTTGTTGCTACCAGATATTTTATGGTTTGTATCCATTCTATAATCTATACTAGATGGTATATACCTGTTTCACAATATACACTTCATGGTCTGTACCTATTATGTAATCTGCTCTTTATGGTCTATACCCATGATGTAATTTGCACTCTATGATGTGCACATATTTTACCATCTACATATGTTTTTTGTACTCATTGGAGATCCATAGTTTGTCTATCGAAATCCATAGTTCATCTATGGGAGACCCATATTATGATTGTTGAAATCCATAGTCCATCTATCAAAATCAATTAATATGCTTGGAATGGTTGACCCCTCTTGAGAAGCAATGGTCTCGATTTCATCAAGTTTTTAAATAAAGTGTGGAAGCTCATTTTAAAATGGTGGTAAGTGAAATCAGAAAACAATCTTATTTTAAATATGAGCATATGTAGGAAGACCATCCTTAATTTGTTGATATGATAGCACAAACGTTGAATTCTTCAAGAAACAATGGGTTGTATACACTTTCAAAATAAATTAATTTAATGACATCTAGATTAAAATAATGGAACAAAAACACATTTCGAAATATTTTTTGAGAAGAAAGAACTAAAAGATAAACTTTCAAAATTCCAAAAAGGTGAACTTAATAATCCAAGCTCGAAGGAAAGGAAATTTCTTAGTGAATATCATAATAATTTGAGTGAGAAAGATAAATTTTGGAGATTAAAATCAAGATAAACTTGGTTAAAAAGAAATAGCAGAGTTTTTTCATAGGATGGCAATATTACAAAGATTAACATCTAGAATTAGTAGAATTAAATCAATAGAAGGAGTTTGGTTGAAGACCAGAGTGAAATAAAAGAGACATGTTTTTTTACCAAAATATTCTAGGATCATAGTGTTGTGGTTAATCCACAACACACCCCAAGATTGGGGACCCACCTTGTTGCAGGTTTTCAGAGAAAATCTCACTGACCCAGATGCCAAAAATGAAGAAAAGGGGGCAAAATGTGCAAGTGTAGAAAGTGTCGCGAAATCGCGACATGTCGCGAAATCGCGACATGTCACACCGTCGCCGCTGAAAAAAGAAAAGTGTCACGATATCGCGACATGTCGTTCCGACGCAGAGAAAATGGTCGCGATATCGCGACATGTGGCTCCGACGCAAAGAAAATGGTCGCGATTTCGCGACGTGTTTTGCCAAATTGTACGGCCGAAGAAAATGGTCGCGATTTCGCGACGTGTTTTGCCAAATTGTACGGCCGAAGAAAATGGTCGCGATTTCGTGACGTGTTTTGCCAAATTGTACGGCCGAAGAAAATGGTCACGATTTCGCGACGTGTTTTGGCAAATTGTACGGTCGATGAAAATGGTCACGATTTCGCGACGTGTTTTGGCAAATTGTACGGACGAAGAAAATGGTCACGATTTCACGACGTGTTTTGCCAAATTGTATGGCCGAAGAAAATGGTCACGATTTCACGACGTGTTTTGGCAAAGTGTACGAAACAGAGAAGATGTAGCGAAATCATGATAGAAATGAAGACCATGCCCGAAGCAGAGAAATGGTAGCGATATCGCGACGGGTTTTGGCAAATTGTACAGAAAGCAAAAATGGTAGCGATATCACGACGGGGTTACAGCCAAAGCGTACGGAGAGCGAAGGCGTCGCGATATCGCGACATGTCGCGATTTCGTGACATGTCACGATTTCGCTGCGAAAGCAAAGAAGCAAGGCCGCGGGCTATTTTTGGTCGAGATCGTCGGGGACCGTTACGAAAATGCAGGAAACGCTGGACACGTGGCAGAAAGGTATGAGAATCAGAGTAACGCTTCATATCGACAGTTACTGGTCGTAGAGGTCAAGCGTTACAAATGCATGCGAAGGGTTAGAACATCAAAAGGCGAGAAATTGAAACGAAGAGTCCTGGACATTGAAACGAAGCGTCACAGGGGAACCAAGAGCCGAGGCAGAAGGTTTAAAAGCCGAATCGAGTTATGGATACGGGGTGGAGATTGTAACAAAAAGCATTATTTGTTGAAATAAAGGAGTTATTTGGTAAAAGCGACTTTTGTGTGTAAAATCAAAAGGAGATCGAAGCTAAGACTACTGTTTTATTGTCAATCTTTCCTTTGCATCATTTTCTCTTGTATCTATTCGTTTACGCCATGAGATGGGTTACGATAGGTGAATGATAGAATGATGCAGTTATATTCTTTCCTTAGAGTCTTGCATCTGATCTGATTGGATTGTGTGTTAGTGCAGATCTGCTCGGTCGGGTTGTTTTAGAACTTCATCTCTTAACTTGGGGTTTTGCAGGGAGGAGATTGCTAACCAGATTAACATCCTTCTTTGGTTTTCCAGCTAATTCTCATAAAGAACATTTTGTTAGTTTAATTTTGTTTTTCACATTTGTTTAACCTCATATTTCCTTAAAGACTAACGTTAAAATAGCAGAATAATTAAAACAAAGATAAAATGAACCAATTGACATTAGAATAAACCATTAATGTTAGAACATTAAAAGGATTTTTTGTTGCATGATTGGTTATTTAAACAAATTAGGGTTACAAAGTTTGCTGTGAATCAACAAAGGCCCCTTGTTAACAGTTACTTGCAGGATCTGAGTTACTCTGGGATATTTTTGTTTATGTGCATTAAGTTGAAATTGGTTTTATGCATATAGAGATCTGTTCCACAAGAAACTTGGAGAAATAAAAAAAATATAATAACTTATTTCTTTGCAAGAAAGAGTCTTCTGGTTTGAGACTCCAGTTGCGTGTTCATTATTTGTAATGTGACAAATATACACTCAACATTTTGGCGCTAGAAGGAGGGCCTTCTTTATTGCTTTGTGATTTTTAATTTGTTCTAACAATTAACGTGGGTAGTTTTGTTTCCACTTATTGTGCTTGCAGGTATAACATTTAGATACTGTATTTTGCAGGAAGTTGAGAGAAGTCTTTTGAGTTCTAGAATTTCCAAGCTGGCCCAACCTGAGTACATTGCTACTAGGTCTAAAACCACAGGGGAAACTATCTTCCAAAGCCTTTCTCCCACTGCTAGGAGGCCGAAAAACAAAACATTAGAGATCGAAATACCACCCAGTATACTTGAGTTAGGGATTTCTTTAGACTCAAGTACATCTAGCGGGCCTGAACCCTTAAGTTCAAGTGCGACAGTAACACCAGTTGTATCTGTCTCCACAGTTCCAGGCATTCCAATTGTTCCCACAGGGTTAACACCTTTGAATAACATGGCCCAACAACAACAACAACAACAACAGTAGCCACCTGCCCTCTGGTATGGTGCTCAAAGTTCCCCTTTAGATATTCCCGGGGCAGTCCACGACTTGCCTAGAAACATTGAAAGGGGATTACCCAAATTCATTCACGATGGTCCCACAACAGCAGAAGATCATGTCCAAATCTACAAATATTACATGTTTAGGCAAGGGGTTACTCACGAGGATGTTGCTTGCCGAGTTTTCCCTGCTAGTCTAGACCCCACGGCCAATGAATGGTATCGAAATCTGCCAGCAGGGTCCATCACTTCATGGGCCCAATTAGAAACCGCCTTCATAAGCCAATTCAGAATGTTAGTGGATCCCTCCATAATCTACAATTTGTTCGTATCATGCAAAAGATTACCCAATGAACCCATACGAACATTCAATCAGAGGTTCCAAAAACTATACACGAATGTGACTCGTCACTTTGCGATAGATCCTGCGGTCGCCTTGCAATTATATTTCGGAGCCTTAGATCCTTTAACGTCTTTGTTGACTAGAAGGAACCCTCAGGTTACGACGCTTCCTTTGGCCTATGCAGAAACAATGACTCTCGAACAACAGATGAACCTGCCAGGGGCAGGATTGTCTCAATTGACTGGGATGGGACAATATGGTCCATACAGTCAATTTGCCATGATGAACCAGTTAATGGCACCACAGGTCCCTATGATGAATAATTTTCAAACACCCGCTCAAGTGGCACCATTTCAAAGTTATCCGAATGCCTCAGTCCAAACGCAGGGATTAATTCAAAATAGCCCGATGGGTTTGCTTGGGTTCGGCATGGGCAATAATTTGTTGACCATGCCGGGGTTTGCTCCCATTAGCACGCCAAGCCCAATGACTTATCCAACAGTTACTCCCATTCAAAGTGTGAATCCAGGGTGGAATCCACCTGCCCAGACCCAAGCTATTCAAAATATGAATCCAGGATGGAATCCTCCTGCCCAGACCCAAGCCATTGTACCTATTCCAGAGGTGGCTAATGCAACAAACACAACTGGACTCGGCATTACAGTGCCCCAACCACAAGGGTCTGAATCCGCCATAGAAAACATGAAGGAAACCTTGGCCAAAGTTTTGGTCACGGTGGGAAATGTCAATAAAAAAGTGGACCAAGCCATGGGTCACAACCGGCCTCATAATCATAGAGGAAAAGGAACATACAACACGCAGCCGAATAATGGGCGAGTACCCAACCCCGTAGCCAATCAGGCAGATGTCTCGAAAGATTTTGGAGAAACGGGACCTTGTGATAACGATTGTATGCACTGTGGCCACGGGAAGCATGAGTCTATATTGATTGAGGTTATACATTCCCAAGAAAGTGAAGAAGAGGAGGATGTAGAATTTTTTGGAAGCGAAGATGAAGAAGCCTTGGAAGTTCATGCCAACAAACGTTTTGGGAAAGGAAATCACAAGTATTACACTAGGAGTTCTAAGGAGCCCAAAACTTCCTCTACTCCTCCAAGCAACCAATTACTCCCTCCTGATTTCAAAGGAGATGTCAATCCCCCTCCTCCATCCAAAGTGGAAAAGTCTAAGATGGGGCAAGATATGTCAAATTCAGAAAAACCCACTTATGACTTGGTGGAAGACATGAAGAAAACTAAGGCCAATGTCTCGATGTATGACATGTCCCGATTATTAGGCCAAGAAGTAAGTTCACCAAAGAGATTAAATCCAGCTGCCCAAGTTCATGAAGCCAAAAGTGCTGAGTCCCGAATGGTTTTACAAAAAGAAAAATGAGATATACCTCCTTTTTTGATAACCATTAGAATTGCAGGTAAAAACTTGCACAATTGTTTAATAGACTCAGGGGCCTCGGCTACCATCATGCCCCTAGAAATCTATAAAAAATTGGGACTTACACCAAAGCCTTCTAGAAGCAGGGTGGTGCAGCTGGATAGATCAACCATGGAGGCAGTGGGAGAATTGGGTGATGTGCTTATTCAAGTCAATTCAGAACCTAGGGTTCAACAACAGCATAGACATATTGGTGCTCGACATTCCTATCAAATATGGCATGGTTTTGGGAAGAGATTGGAGTAAAAACCTAAACGGTTACATTGTGACAGATTCTTCACATATGTGGTTGCCTTGGAGGGGAGTGGCCAATCAAATTCGGATTGATAGTGAACCCAGGCTCAAAGAGATGATCACAGATTACAACAAACCGAATGAGATCCAGTACATTGAAGCGGAGTTGGGAGCATATTGTTTGGACATAGAAACACTTGAAAATACCCAAGATGAAAGGATTGGGTGCAACGTTACTGAAGGACATCAGGACATTTGGACTTTAAGATTTGATGGATCCAAGTCCAGGCAAGGAGCAGGAGCCGGTATTGAATTATCATGTTCGGACAGAGAGCCTACGTTCGCCGCATATAGACTACAGTTCCCTGCCACCAACAATATGGCAGAATATGAGGCCTTGATTCTCGGACTACAATTGGCCCTTCGAAAGAAAATTAAATATATCAAGGTTCTTGGTGATTCGGAACTGGTGGTAAAGCAAGTCAAGGGACAATACGTATGTAAGGATAGGCGGCTCAGACTTTATCGAACTAGGGTTAGAGATTTGATAGACGAGTTTCATGCTTTTAACATATCTCTGATTTCTAGAAAAGGCAATCGTCTAGCAGACTCCCTAGCCGTAGCTGCGAGTATGTTGAAGCCAGTGGACCATAAGAAATGCAAGAAGTTCTCCATAGAGCTGGTCCCTTGTCCCTCGATACCAGATAATGTCACGAATTTCCAAGTGTTTGATAGTGACAGGCACATATTCCATTTTGTCACCAATTCTGGTATATTTGAAAAGCAGGTTATAGATGAGGACGAAAGGGACCTAGAGGAGGCAGTTTTGGACGAAAAAGTTACTGGAAATAAGATGCCAGATGAGATGGCTTCATTAGAAAAAACTTTCGATATTGGATACCAACCAAGAGAGGGTAAAAAGGTTCCACCCCCCAGAGAGGCCTGTGATTTAGTTAACATTGGAAGTGCAGAAAATCCTCGAGAAGTATTCATAGCAAAAGCATGTACCAAGCAGGAGAAGGATTCCATCGCCAATGCATTAAAAGAATACATAGACTGCATAGCCTGGAGTTATAAGGAGTTGAAAACCTATGATCAGAATGTCATAATGCACACGATTCCATTGAAGCCAGATTCCAAACCCTTCAGGCAAAGGCAAAGGCGAGTTAATCCATTATTAGAACCCTTGATAGAGAAAGAGGTGAAGCGACTGTTAGAAGCTAAGATCATCTTTCCTGTTAGGCATTCCACATGGGTTGCTAACCTAGTCCCCGTGAGAAAAAAGAGTGGAGAAATAAGGTTATGTATCGATTTTAGAAATCTTAATAAAGCCTCACAAAAGGACAACTACCCGTTACCCACCATTGATGAAATACTCCAAAAGGTAAACGGGTCGGAGATGATGTCATTCCTGGATGGCTATTCGGGATATAATCAGGTCCTTATCCATCCTAGTGATAGGATGAAAATTGCTTTTACCACAAAGTGGGGCACCTTTGCATACAGGAGAATGCCCTTTGGACTATTGAACGCAGGTGCCACTTTCCAGCGAGCTATGGACTTTGCTTTTAAAGGGCTCATAGGTAAGTGCATCATTGTCTATGTCGATGACATTCCTGTCTTTTCTAAGAACAGGGAAAACCACGTCAGGGATCTTAAGAAAGTTTTTCAAAGATGCAGGGAACACGGTATTTCTCTCAACCCAAAGAAATGCATTTTTGGGGTAACGAAAGGAAAGATGTTGGGGCATATAATATCTAAGGATGGAATTTCCATTGACCCTGAGAGAATAGAGGCCATACAGCAGATTCCTTGTCCCAATAGCAAGAAGGGGTTGAGATCATTTTTCGGGAAGATCAATTTTGTCAAAAAATTTATTGCAGATTTTGCAGAAATAGCAAAACCTTTGAACGACATGTTAAAGAAAGAGGTCCAGATCAAGTGGACAAATGAAAATATAGATGCTTTTAAAAATATCAAGGACGCGATTTCTAAAGCCCCGGTTTTAGTGAGTCCCGATTATACGAAGCCTTTCTATATCTACACATTTGCTTCAGATCACTCCTTTGCGAGTGTTTTAACTCAGAAGAGTGAAGGCAGCATTGAAAATCCCATTGCCTTCCTGAGTAGTCCTCTCAAAGATGCAAAACTGAGATACTCTATCTTGGACAAGCAAATGTATGCTCTGGTTAAGACTGTAAAAAAATTCAGGCATTACATAGTCCACAGTAGGGTCTTTGCTATCGTCCCAGATCCTGCAGTCAAAGCCATGTTCATACAGAATGAATTAGGTGAAAGACGTGGTAAGTGGGTTTCAACTTTGCAGGAGTTTGATCTTGAGATTCAGTCGATGAAGATAGTTCAGGGACAAGGGTTGGTTAAGGCAATAGCAAAACAGGATCTTGCAATGTCATGTCAACATTATGAAGTCGCAGATATAACCAAAGATGAGTGGTATACAGACGTGGTGTATTATCTACTAAATGGTAAATGTCCACCGCATTTGAATCCTACTCAACGAAGAGCCTTGCGCTTGAAGTCTGTTAATTTCTTAATTAGATCTGGCACATTATACAAGAAAAACCATGAAGGTATTTACCTTCGTTGTGTTGATCAGAAAGAAGCAGTGCAAATCCTCGAGGAATTTCATGGTAAACATGGGACAGGGCATGGGTCCGCTAATGCCACGGCCCATCAAATCCTCAGAGCCGGTTATTATTGGCCTCGACTGTTCAAAGATGCCCATACTCATGTGAGGTCATGTCATACATGTCAAACTGCAGCCAATAGAGATAGGAACGCTTCCATGCCTTTACAATCCGTAATCGAGTCTAGACCTTTTGCGCAATGGGGCTTGGATTTTGTTGGGATTATCAGTCCCAATTCATCTGATTCCCACAAATACATTCTGACGGCTACGGATTATTGCACAAGGTGGACCGAAGCTATCCCCACAAAGAATGCTACTTCGGAGGTTGTTATTAAATTTTTAGAGGATAACATTGTCACTCGGTTCGGGATGCCTAACTCCATTGTAAGTGATAATGGCTCCAGCTTTTTCCTCTCTAGAGTTTGCTAATTGGGCATTTGATAACAACGTGAGTTTAAAATTCTCTTCCAATTATTACCCGCAAGGTAACGGATTGGCCGAATCATCTAACAAGAATCTGTTAAATGTCATAAAAAAATTGTTGGAAAGAAATCCGCGGGACTGGCACAACAAGCTTAAGTTGGCCCTTTGGGCTGACAGAATCAGAGTCAAAGAAGCAATAGGGACATCTCCTTACCATCTGGTTTATGGACAAGATCCCATTTTTCCTACAAATCTCAGATTACAAACGCTGCATTTCATGAAAGATTATTTCGGAACTAATGATAAACTTGAGTCTAGACTAACACAATTAATGCATCTGGATGAAAAAAGGGATGAAGCTATGCTTCATTTTAGTAAACACCAGGATGTAGTAAAGATATGGTTTGACAAAAAGTCTAGAGCCAAGGCATTTAAAATATCGGATCTAGTGTTGTTATGGGACAAAAGACATGAGAAGAAAGGGGAGCATAATAAGTTTGACTACCTTTGGTTGGGTCCCTACCAAGTTTCAGAAGTCCTAGGGGAAAACAGTTTTAGACTAAGAACCTTGGATGGAAAGGATTTGGCATTACCTATCAATGGGTTGCACTTGAAACACTACTTCCAGGCTTGAGGCAGCTGGGTTTGTATTATATGTAATTATGCCATGCTTTGTTTCTTTTGTGTGCAGATTTGATACTTAAGTGTGTGTTCTTGACATGTCTAGTTTTGTATTAATGTTGTGCTTTGTTTCTTTTGTGTGCAGATTTGATATTTAAGTTGTGTGTTTTGACATGTTCAGGTTTTTGTATTAATGTTGTGCTTTGTTTTGTGTGTGCAGGTTGGACATTTAGGTGGTGTGTTTATTTGACATTTTTTCATTGTCTTATATATAAATAAAAAAAAAAAAAAAGGGAATAAAAGTTTGAAATGTTAAACACATGCCTAGGATTGGGAGAATATGAAGCATTGGAATTATATTGTAAAAGCTCCACATGTAATACAAACAGTTAATTAATATCGCTTGAGGCTTGTGATGCATGAAGTAGTCAGTTTTACAAATTATGGTAATACTTCATTTGCAATTCAAAGGGCAATGCATTCATAGTACATCTCACTTTGCATATTCATGCCATCCTAGTTACATATGCATTTCAGATACAAATCATTAAAGTGTGTTAAATCCTCTTAGGGTTATACTATAACATAAATAAAGAAAAATCCTAAGGTTGGAAACTGAGCCCAAAGGTATCTAGAACCAAGCACAGTTTGTACACATTAAAAAGGATCTTGGGCAAAATGATCAAAACCTTGCTTGGAGGAAGAGGGTCAAGCGAAAAGGAATATTTCATGTCTATCCTATTATGCAACATGATCCTTAAAATAGTGGTTTTCACCACTTCCATTAAGCTTAAAGCCTAAAATCATAGTAGTAAGGATAGGGTTAAGTCCTCATCGAACTTAGGTTGAGGATCCAACTCCCCAAAGCTTTGATTTGACCTACATGGAGTAGTAAGGATAGGGCATAATTCTCATCTCGCCTAGGTTGAGAATCTGATTCCCCAAAGCTCCTATGTCTCATATCAAGATAAAACTTGGATTGGAAGGATCGTACTACTTGTCCTCTGCAAGGGATGGGTAGTCATCCCCAAGGTCTAAGTAATAAAAATAATATTCTTCATTTTCATCTAAGACTTGGGTTGGAAGGATCGTACTACATGTCCCTGGCAAGGATGGGTAGTCATCCCTAAGATCCAAGAAGTAAAATTAACTTTTTCCCATCTCATCTTTATATTGGATTGAAAGGATCGTACTACTTGTCCTCTCGCAAAGGATGGGTAGTCATCCCCAAGGTCCAAAGAAATGAAGTTAAGTCATGGATTATGGGGTTAGGTATGCCCATGCATGACAACATGTCTTGTCTAAAAAACAAGACCACTGACTGTTCAAAGGGTTAGACTAGCATGACCATTTCTTCCATAATTGGTTAGGTCATTTTGCTCAAAGTGAGGTAATGAATTCCAAATCCGAGTAGTAAGAATAGGGTTAAACTCCCATCTAGATTAAGTTGGGAGTCCGATTTCCCAAAGCTCTGATTTCACTTTCACTTACACATGGGTTCAAGATAATAGTGACTCATAACCAACTTTGGGATCTAATAAAACAATTCATTATACACATGGTTGATCCTAAGAGGGTTTGACAATCTTGAATATTTGTATATGATGTTAGAAGGTCTATGCATTTGTAGAAGCAAATCTCTAAGCATATTCATTAGGTTTCACAAATCATTTACAATCTCACACATGCATGCATGTAAAGCTGACAATGGAATGTTGATCAAGTCCAAGCGATAGGGAATGAAAACAAATAGCACACACCGAGCTAATACTAATGATTCTGATGTTTCATGTACTTCTGATCTGTTGGTATTTGTTTATCTTTTATGTGCTAACGCCTGTATCTAAGCTCATATATTTCAGGTTGGGTTCTCACAAAATGCTCTGGAGCATTTGACAACAGAGTCGCCATTTGTTGTGGTTAATCCACAACACACCCCAAGATTGGGGACCCACCTTGTTGCAGGTTTTTAGAGAAAATCTCACTGACCTAGATGCCAAAAATGAAGAAAAGGGGGCAAAATGTGCAAGTGTAGAAAGTGTCACGAAATCGCGACATGTCGCAAAATCGCGACATGTCACACCATCGCCGCTGAAAAAAGAAAAGTGTCACGATATCGCGACATGTCGCTCCGACGCAGAGAAAATGGTCATGATATCGCGACATGTCGTTTCGACGCAGATAAAATGGTCGCGATATCGCGACATGTCGCTCCGACACGAAGAAAATGGTCGCGATTTCGCGACGTGTTTTGCCAAAGTGTACGGCTGATGAAAATGGTCACGATTTCGCGACGTGTTTTGCCAAAGTGTACGGACGAAGAAAATGGTCGTGATTTCGCGACGTGTTTTGCCAAAGTGTACGGATGAAGAAAATGGTCGCGATTTTGCGACGTGTTTTGGCAAAGTGTACGGATGAAGAAAATGGTCGCGATTTCGCGACGTGTTTTGGCAAAGTGTACGGATGATGAAAATGGTCGCGATTTCGCGACGTGTTTTGACAAAGTGTACGACGAAGAAAATGGTCACGATTTCGTGACGTGTTTTGCAAAGTGTACGAAATAGAGAAGATGTAGCGAAATCATGACGAAATGAAGACCATGCCCGAAGCGAGAAAGTAGGATGAGGAGTAAAAGCAAAAATGGTAGCGATATCGCGACGGGGTGCGGTGAGATGGCCCGATGGGTAAAATGGTCACGATTTCACGATGGGGTTACAGCCGAAGCGTACGGAGAACGAAGAGGCGTCGCGATATCGCGACATGTCACGATTTCGCTGCGAAAGCAAAGAAGCAAGGCCGCGGGCTATTTTTAGTCGAGATCGTCGGGGACCGTTACGAAAATGCAGGAAACGCTGGACACGTGGCAGAAAGGTATGAGAATCAGAGTAACGCTTCATATCGACAGTTACTGGCCGCAGAGGTCAAGCGTTACAAATGCATGCGAAGGGTTAGAACATCAAAAGGCGGGAAATTGAAACGAAGAGTCCTGGACATTGAAACGAAGCGTCGCAGGGGAACCAAGAGCCGAGGCAGAAGGTTTAAAAGCCGAATCGAGTTATGGATACGGGGCTGGAGATTGTAACAAAAAGCATTATTTGTTGAAATAAAGGAGTTATTTGGTAAAAGCGACTTTTGTGTGTAAAATCAAAAGGAGATCGAAGCTAAGACTACTGTTTTATTGTCAATCTTTCCTTTGCATCATTTTCTCTTGTATCTATTCGTTTACGCCATGAGATGGGTTACGATAGGTGAATGACAGAATGATGCAGTTATATTCTTTCCTTAGAGTCTTGCATCTGATCTGATTGGATTGTGTGTTAGTGCAGATCTGCTCGGTCGGGTTGTTTTAGAACTTCATCTCTTAACTTGGGGTTTTGCAGGGAGGAGATTGCTAACCAGATTAACATCCTTCTTTGGTTTTCCAGCTGATTTTTATAAGAATCTTTTGTTAGGGTTTAATTCTATTTTTCACATTTGTTTAATCTCATATTAAAGACTAACGTTAAAATAACAGAATGATTAAACAAAGATAAAATGAACCAATTAACATTAGAATAAACCATTAATGTTAGAACATTAAAAGGATTTTTGTTGCATGATTGGTTATTTTAACAAATTAGGGTTACAAAGTTTGTTGTGAATCAACAAAGGCCCCTTGTTAATAGTTACTTGCAGGATCTGAGTTACTCTGGGATATATTTGTTTATGTGCATTAAGTTGAAATTGGTTTTATGCACATAGAGATCTGTTCCACAAGAAGCTTGGAGAAATAAAAAAATAATAATAACTTATTTCTTTGCAAGAAAGAGTCTTCTGGTTTGAGACTCCAGTTGCGTGTTCATTATTTGTAATGTGACAAATATACACTCAACACATAGGAGTTTGAAGTTCTTAATGGTAAACAACTACAAGAAGTACATTTAGTTATAATAAATGAAGAAAATAGTAAAATTATTGTGCCTATCATTCTAGAAGTTCATTTAGCTCTTTTATTTTTTGATAAATATAAATCACTAGGTTCATATGGGATCTTTACAACATTCTATCAACATAAATGGGATATAGAAGGATTCTTTATTGGTGGTAGTGAAATAGTCTAGGTTGAAACAACACATACCTTATAAAATAAATGTAACATATCTTACCCTGATTCCAAAAAATAAGGATGTAGAATTGTTTGATTCATTTAGGCCCATAAGCCTATGTAATATGACATATAAGATAATCTTCAAAGTGATGGAAAATTGGTTAAGACCACTATTAGAAAAAAATATTTCAAAATAGCAAGGAGGATTTGTGAAATGAAGATAGATTATGGATGGGATCATAGTAGCTCATGAAGTTATGCACTCAGCAACTTCAAGAAAAGAGAGAGCAATGATATTAAAACTTGATATGAATAATTCATATGATAGGACTAAATGGGATTCTATTTTTGCAATATTAAAAAAGTTTGGATTTGGGAAGAAATGGATCATATAGATTAAAGCTTGTATCTCTATAGTACCATATTCAGTTTTCGTCAATGGTTTAGTAACAAAATATTTTAAATCCAAGAGATGTCTTAGACAGGGATATCCTCTATCACCATCTCTATTCATTATTATGGCAGAGATATTGGGTAGGAACTTGAAGAAGGCTAACAAATATGGGCTAATAAGTGGACTTAAGGCTAGTAATAACATCGACAACATCATCGATCAACAATTTATAGATGATACAATCATTTTTGGGAGGGCAAGGATAAACGAGGCCAAAGATTTGAATAAATTATTAAAGGAATGTGAAAGAGTGTCGGGGTAGAAAGTTAATAGGACAAAATCTAAAATTTACTTCCTAAACACTCCAGCTAGAATCAAAGCAAGGATATGTAGGTTACTTCAAATGGAGGAGAAAATTTTTCTAGCTACTTATCTAGTGATACCCTTACTTGAGGAGAGAATGAGGATAGAATTGTGGAATACAATTATAAATAAATTTCAAAATACACTACCAAAATGGAAAGGTAAATAGTTATCATTATTAAGAAGAGTGCAACTAATTATATCAAATTTACAGGAGATTCCAACATATTATATGTCTTTGTGTACTATGCAAAAATTGATAGACAAAAGTTTAATCTATATTGTGTGGTCACTTTTATGGTTAAAATTACATGATAAAATGAAATTTCCTTTGGTAAAATGGAGCAAGGTGTGTGGTGATAATTAAAACTATGGGAGGGATCGATTTAATATTTCTTACAGATGCAAACTTAGCTCTTAGGGGAAATGTAATTTAGAGATTGTACAAAGAGAATCAAAGATAATGAGCAATAATTCTTCTAAGTATATTGATCCCAATGATCTGAGCTTCATATTTATTGCATTCTCACTACCATCTAGTTTTGCACTTTGGAACAATTTAAAAAATTAAGTGATCTAGTGATTAAAAGTCTATGATGGGTGGTGGGAGCTAGAGAAAATTATATATATGGATGGATAATTAGTGTGATAAAAAAATACTCAATATAGATCTAATTTTAAAACCATTTATGAGATTACTTCAATATAAATATGGTGATAGAGCTTCAAACATTATGTGCAAGGTTCAAGAAGGAATATACAAATGGAAATAATATTTTTTTTATAAGAATACAAGACATTGATTTTAGGAGGCAATTGAGCAAAAATATAACAATGATTTTCTAAGGAAAGTCAAGGATAATGATTCAAAAATATCCAAGGACAATGGATTCTATGTTGTATAAATATAGAAACAAGAAAGATAAAAGATTGAAAAAGAAGAAGCAATATTTAATCTAAAAATGATATTACAAAGGAGGCAATATCTGAAGAGATATGTTTGCCATATCCCATAGTCTTTGAGAAGAGATATTTGCTAAAACACCAAATACCACTATGCAATATCACTATGCAACCATGTTATGTCCCAAACCTAAACACCACTACCTTCTTAAATGAATTACAGGGTGGTTATGACGGTTTGAATTCTGAGATGTCTTGTGACGTAGGATGCAAGGTGCAAAAAATCGGTTGTTGCTACCATACATTATGTGGTATGTATCCATTTTTTAATATAAACTAGATGGTCTACATTTCATGGTTTGTACCTATTCTATAATCCACACTTTATGGTATATACCCATTATGTAATTTGCACTCTATAGTCTGCACCTATTTTACAATTTGCATTATGTTGTTTGTACTCATTGGAGATCCATCATTTATTTTTTAAAATCCATAGTTTATCTATGGGAGACCCACATTTATTTTTTTGAAATTCATATTCCATCTATTAGAATCAAGTAATCCACTTAGAATGGTTGACCCCCTTGAGAAGCAATGGTCCCCATTGCATCAAGTTTGAAATCAAGTGTGGAAGCTCCTTTTTTATTTGGGTCTTTGTGAACCACTTGGCTTGGTGACTAAATTGACTTGCTTAGACTACTCTATAGAGCTATGTGGATTGTCTCTTGGTGGTTTTAGTCCATGTGTCAACTATTTGATCCTCTTCTACCTATGCAAGACCTTAAGGATTGAGCTCCTCAATCACAAATTTCTCTTCTACTATGGTAGTGTTTAGTAAAGATAGGTAATATGGTTTTAGAAGCTCAACATTGAAAATAGGATGCAAACCAAGGTAAGGTGGTAGATCTAGCTTGAAGGTATTCTCTCCCACTTGCTTGGTGATGGTATAAGGTCCATAGCATAGGGGTTTGATTTTTCTATGTGGACTTGCAAGATGCTCTTTTTGTAATCTCAACCAAATCTTATCTTCCACTTTGAAAGAGTGTGGGGTGCAATTTTGGTTATGATTTTGCTTGTACTTTGTGTTCATTTGGTCTAGAAGGTCATGAATTTGTTGTTGTATATGTTGAATATACTTGACAAACTTCACTACCTTTCTTCTTTCTTTTTTCCTATATGATGTGAAGTTCATATGTGAGATTTGAGGATCCATATCCATGGATGATAAAGGTTGAAAACCAAAACACACATAAAAGAGGTTGTGTTTGGTAGAGTTATGCACAACCCTATTATACCCATGTTAGATGTATGGTAGGTTCTTGTACCATGTTTGAGGATATTTTGAATTGTACGTAAATAATATATGCATGGTGAGTTTGAGGATGAAATGTTTTGGATCAAGTGAGCTTTGTGTCCATCATCTCCCATAGAGTGTTCCAAAAGATACTTAAAAACATGTTGTCCCTATCTAAGATAATGGATTTTGGTAGACCAAAATGAAACCATACATAGCTAAAATACAATTTTAAAATTTCTTTAGTTGTAACATTCTTCTTGCAAGTAATCATGATAGTCATTTTGGAAAAGTGATCAACCACCACAAAAACACAATCATTTGCTTGTGGTCTTTTTTAATCAATTCTTAAATCTGCATTTTGATTTCATAATTTTCAAGAATTGATCTGCAATAAATAGGGGTATTACATAAAGGAGAATCAAGATTCAAATTGATAGAAATTTTTACCTCAAAATTGAGTGGTACTATGGTAGGTGATTTGGATATATCCACATATTCTATTATGATGTGGTCCAGTTATCATTATTTTTGTGATGACTATGTAGTCATGGTAGTAGCAATAATCTCTTGGTTGATTGAGTTATGATCATTAAGAGAACAAACTATTTTTTAAATCATTCTTTTGCATTGCTTAGCATTGATGAGGAAGATACAAGTGGAAGGAGTTACCTCTAGTATCATGTATTGCTAGTCCCCAATGGTGATGATGACTATAAGGGATCTTGACTCATAAATTCCATGTCTCTGCCACATGTATGGATGGCCAAGGAGCACAACATAAACATCTAGTGGAACCACATCATATATTAATTCATATCTAAATGGTTTGATGACATAAGAGAGAAGAAATTTTTGAGTGACATGGATATCTCTCCCTTGACTCAACCATTCAATATTATATGGTTATGGGTGAGGCTTAACAGACATATTTAGAGCCCTCATAGTATCAATTAAGATCAAGTTATTTTGACTCTCACTATCAACAATGAAATGTAATGACTTATCATTTACCCAAAGTTATGAGTGGAATAATCATTACTCCTCAGGTAGACCCTCTACTTTATTTTGTGTAGTAGAGGTAGCAATAGTCACATGTGGTTCAGCCTCTATGATCAACTTGGATTTATCCTCGGTCGAGGATGTGTTGGTGTTGTGTATATAGAGGATTTTGTCTTAGCAAATAAAGACTAAATTGCTTGACACTCTTCTCTAGAATGTTGGTTGCTCTTATTGTAGTCACACAATTTCCCAGTCTTGTTCTTCTAGGGATTGTTTTCTTGTCTCTTTATTCTACTTTCAATTTTGATTTTATTTTTGACATCCTTTGTCTTGTTTCTTTTGGAAATCACCTTTTCCTTTCTTAGGTTTATCCTTGGTATTTTGGTTCTTGTTATTTTAACCTTCTCCTTTCTTGTTTTTGTATTTGTACTTTTGCTCAATCTTAATGGCAAATTTATACGCTTCACCCAAGGTCTTGAAATTAAAGAAGTCCATGTCCTCTCTTATGTACAAATGTAGTCACTATGATACTTGAAAACTTGATACACATCAATGTCTTGGATTTCAAGTTTTGTAGACAATAAATGAAAAGCATTATTATATTCTTGAACAAATTGTTCTTTACCTTGATGCGGTTATTTCCATAGCATGTATAAATCTTCATAGATGCCTAATGGGTAGTAATCATTCTTTACTACTTCCACGAACTCATCCCATATAGGATCTTTTGCATCTTCTTGGTTTTGCTTCTATGCTTTCCACAAATTCTAGACTAGTATTGAAGCTTTTAGAAGGGCAAAAGTGCTCTTCTCTTTATCAAAGAAGAATTGACAAAACATTATGCAAATAGTTGATCCATCCAATTCTCAATTGCTTTAGCATTGATTCTTCCTTCAAAGATAGGAATATCAAAGTTAACCTAAAATTTGAATGGTATTCAAGCATTGATTGGTTATGCCATAATGCTGGTAGATGGTAGCCACTAAAGAATCTGGGCAAATTGATCTAGCATATGATTTTTCTATCTTTCAAGGGCTTCATCCACCATTTTTTTGAAAGGATTTTCTATCTTAGTGTTGTTTGTCATCCGAGATCATTTGAAATGAGTAAGTAGGTAATCAAAGGGGTTGCACACCTAGCATCCAAGCTTCTACTAGCTTGATATTGTCTTTGGCATAATAAACCTACAAACATATTGTTCTAATACCACTGATCCAAAAATTTCTAGGGACAATGGATTCTTTTTTGTGTAAAAATAAAATCAAAAAAGAGAAAATATTTCAAAATAAGAAGTAATATTTTATTAATCTAAAAATGGGATTACAAAGGAGGTAATCTCTAAGGAGATATGCTTTCCATATCCCACAACCTCTATGAAGAGATGTCTTCTAAAACACGAAATGCCACTATGCAATACCACCATGCAACCATGTCATGTCCCAAATCTCAACTCCACTATCTTTTTAAATGATTTACAGGGTGATTAGGATGGTTTGGATTTCAATATGGCAGTTATGACAGTTTAAATTTTGAGATGATAGTTATGATGGTTTGACTTCTATGTCATTGTATGTAGGGTGTAGAAAATTTGTTGTTGCTACCAGGTATTTACATGGTCCATGTCCATTTTGTAACTCATACCTATTTTACAATCCACTCTCTATAATATGTACTTTTTCTATAATATGTACTCTATGGTATGTACCCATTTCATCATATGCACTCTATGGTTCACACCTATTTTGTAATTTTCATTCTACGGTCTATACTTGTTGGAGATCCAAATTTTATCTATTAGAATCCATAGTCCATCTATTAGAGACCCATAGTCCATCTGTCAGAGACCCATAGTTTTTTTGTCAAAATCCATAGTTTATCTATTGGAATCATGTAATCTACATGGATTAGATAATCTCGTTTGGGAGTTGAATAACTCAAGAGAATTTATAACAAGAAGTGGATATAATGTAAAGCACCAATAAAATAGGCATGCAAAAAGAATTTAAAGAGATATTTGGGATAGCTTGAGCATTCCTAAAGTCAAAATGTTTGTTTGGCTAGTGGGTTATAGAGGAATTATATCCTGGAATAACATTATGAAAAGAGGTTTTCATGGTCCTGAATAATGTGTTTTATGTAAAAATGAGAAGAGTAAAGACCATCTCTTGGGACAGTGCTCAATAGTCTGGAAACTATGACAATGGATTCTTAATATGTTTGGTAAATGCATGGTGATGAATGGTAGAATTGAAGAATGGCTAAAGCAATGACATAGAAATTTTAAAAGTAAGTCTTTACAGATAATTTAGGATATATCAAAACATACAATACTTTAGACTATATGGTTGTAAAGGAATAGAAGAATATTTAAAGGAAAGAAAATAAATTTAGAGGTAATGAAAGGAAGATTTGTTTAGCCATACAACCCTATAAACTCACCCAATCCCTAATATTTAAGCAGGGAGACTTGATAGATGGAGTCAAGTCATTAAATGGAATCATGATGTTGAGTATAGGAGAAACAAAAATAAGGAAAAGAATATAAAGTGGAAATCACCAAAAGTGGAGTTGGTCAAATTGAATTTTGTTTGAGAATATAAAGGGAATTGATGGGGATCTACAAATAGCTCACAACAGATTCATAATTTTCATTGAACAGTTGGAAATAATTTACAGTACTAGCAGCAGTCTGCCATTTAAAAACTCCTTCATCTTGAAAGATAGTTTATTTTCTTTTCTCTTACAACATCTTCCTCCTAGGAAGAAAAATAGTCTAAACTGGTCCAGAATCGCCCTCTTGCCTTCACGACTGCAACTATGGCTCAGCAGTTCTCCGACCCTTGTGCATGCCTTCGCTCGCCCTTTTAAAATCTTTGGCATGACTCTTCGTTTCCCTTTTTTGACCCTTCATTTCATTTCCCGTGCCTCTTCGTTGTCTTCGCCTTCGAACGCCTTTCTTTCCGATCCTTGATCTTCGTCTGCTTTCACTGCACCTCGATGCCACGTGCTTTTAGTGCTGCCACTGTAGGCTCTATCCACCTATCAACCATTGATGACGTTCGGTATACCACCGCTCGGTAGATTCCTCTATAACGGCCCTTGTAACCGCCTACACTTTCTTTTCTTTTGTTGGTCGCAAAAATGTGACATGTCGCGATATCGCGACACTTTCGGCTTCCCTGTCTTCCAGCCTTCTTCGAGTCACTAAAATGCGACATGTCACGATATCGTGACACTTTTGGCTTCCCTACCTTCCTACCCTCTTTGAGTCACGAAAATACGACATGTCGCGATATCGCGACACTTTTGGCTTCCCTGCCTTCCTGCCCTCTTCGAGTCACAAAAATGCGACATGTCACGATATCGCGACACCTTTTCTCCCTTGCGCCTTCTCTCGTCCTTGGGTCACGAAAATGCGACATGTCGCGATATCGTGACACCTTTTCTCCCTTGCGCCTTCTCTCATCCTTGGGTCACGAAAATGTGACATGTCATGACACCTTTTCTCCCTTGTGCCTTCTCTCATCCTTGGGTCACGAAAATGCGACATGTCGCGATATCGCGACACTTTTTCTCCCTTGCGCCTTCTCTCGTCCTTGGGTCGCGAAAATGTGACATGTCATGATATCGTGACACTTTTTCTCCTTTGCGCTTTCTCTTGTCCTTGGGTCACGAAAATGCGACATGTCGCGATATCGCGACATCTTTCCCTTTCGGCTCTTCTTTCTCCTTTTTGGTCACGAAATCATGACATGTCGTGATATCACGACATCTTTCCTTTCTGCCTTCTCCTCGCCTCTAGGGTCACGAAATCGTGACATGTCACGATTTCGCGATAGTTTCCTTCCTTGCTTCCTTTCTGCTTCTTCGGTCGTGATTTCGTGACATGTCGCGATATCGTGACAGTTTCCTTCCTTGCTTCCTTTCTGCTTCTTCGGTCGCGATTTCGTGACATGTCACGAAATCGTGACATTTTCCTTCCTTGCTTCCTTTCTGCTTCTTCGGTCGCGATTTCATGACATGTCATGAAATCGTGACATTTTCTCCTCTGCGCCTTTCCTGTCTTCTTTCGGTCGCGATTTCGTGACATGTCACGAAATCATGACATTTTTGCTCCATGCCTTCTCTCTCCTTCTTGAGTCATGAAAATGCGACATGTCATGATATCGCGACACTTTTCTCTATCGCGATATCATGACATCAAGGCAAACACTTAGAAATTTTTTTGTCGATGCAAGATTGCTCTGCTGCCACCGGATGCTCCTGCATCAGACACCCGGGGTGGATTGAGAAGTGTCCTTTACTTCTGTACTGTTGGAGGAAGACCCAAGTGGTCGACCTCTATTTTGGACAACCAAGTTGCATCTTCAATAGGTCTGCCCTTCCATTTGACCAGATATTCAGAATACTGCCTATTCTTGGTACTTCTGCCTACTCGAGTGTCTAGTATTTCCTCGATCTCGTCTGCTACTGAAGTAGATGTTGGAATACTCCATAATTCTGTACTTGGTGTCTCGCTACTGCCTCCTTCATGATACTCTACCAAATCTACAATGTTAAAAATAGGTGATATGTTAAGGCCACTTGGCAATTCCACTTCATACGCATTGCCTGAATCCCATTTTCCCATAATTTGACATGGTCCAAACTTCTTCATCTTCAGCTTGTTATAGGTTTTAGCAAGAAACCTCTCTTTTCTCAAATGAACCATGACTTCATCACCCACTGCGAATTCCTTGAACCGTCGCTTCTGGTCTGCCTTTGTCTTATATTGGTTGTTCATGTTAGTAATGTGCTTCTTCACTTCTTCATGCACACTCTTCAGATGCTCTACAAAGTCCTCAGCCTCGACACTGCACTTTTCCCCTGTATCCATCTTCCTCAACTCAAAAGCACTCCTTGGACTGCTCCCATATATTATCTGGAATGGAGATTTGTTAGTACTCCTGTTGACAGAATTGTTGTATGCAAATTTTGCCTATGGCAAAACCAAATCCCATCCCGTGGGCTTATCTCCTATCAAGCATCTCAATAGATTTCCCAGACTTCTATTCACCACCTCCGTTTGGCCATCAGTCTGTGGGTGGTATGCAAAACTAAATTTCAAATCTTTCTTCAATTTCTTCCACAAGGTCCTCCAGAAATGCCCAACAAACTTGGTATCTCTGTCAAAAATGATACTCTTTGGTAGACCATGAAGTTGTACCACCTCTTTGAAAAATAAACCTACAACGTGAACTGCGTCACTAGTTTTCTGGCAGGGGATAAAATGTGCCATCTTCGAAAACCTGTCAACCACCACAAATATGGAATCATTTCCCCACCGTGTCCTTGGTAGACCAAGAATGAAATCCATACTGACGTCCTCCCATGGTCTCTCTGGTACAGGTAATGGCTGATATAATCCAGTGTTCTGGCTCACACCTTTCGCCATCTGGCATACTCTACAACTTTGTACAAACCTCTTCACATCTTGTTGTAGTTGCGGCCAATAGTAGTTCTCACTAACTAGGGCAATGGTCTTGTCCCGACCAAAATGTCCAGCCAGCCCTCCACTGTGTTTCTCCTTGACTAGATTTTCCCTCATTGAACTCCTTGGAATGCATAATTGACTTCCTCTAAACAACATTCCATCTTGGATCAGAAAATCCAACCACTTGGTCCTATCCAAAGTGACAGGTGCCAAGCAAGCCTTCCAGGCTTCTACAAAATTAGGATCTTCAGGGTACAAACCCTTCAGTTCATCAAATCCTACCACTTCCACCTTCATTTCTGTCAACAAACACTGCCTTCTACTTAAGGCATCTGCAACTCTGTTTGACCTTCCGCTCCTGTGCTTCAACACAAAGGTATAACTCTGTAGAAACTCAACCCATTTCAGGTGCCTCTGATTTAGTTTCCCTTGGCTATTAATATACTGCAAGGCCTGATGATCAGTATATAGAACAAACTCTTTTGGCAACAAGTAATGTCGCCACTTCTTTAGAGCCTGAACTATAGCATAAAACTCTTGATCATAAACTGAATACTTCTTCCTAGCATCATTGAGTTTCTCACTAAAGTAAGCAACAGGTTTACCTTCTTGACTCAAAACAACTCCTATGGCACTACCACTAGCATCACAATCTACCTGAAATACCTTATTAAAATCTAGAAGTGCCAAAATAGGTTGCTCTGTAACCTTCTTCTTCATCATATCAAAACTCTTATCTGCTCCTAAGGTCCACTTGAATTCTTTCTTATTCCCTCTCATTGTTTCTGTAAGGGGTGCACAAATACTGCTAAAATTTCTAATGAATTTCCTGTAAAAACTTGCTAGACCATGGAATGATCTTACCTCAGTCGTGCTTCTCGGAGTAGGCCATTCAATGATAGCTCTCACCTTTTCTAGGTCCATTTTTAGACCTTCGGCTGAGATGACAAATCCTAGGTACACTAACTCTTTCTTCATGAAATTACACTTCTTCAGATTTATTAACAACTGCTCCTCCCATAGCTTCTCAAAAACCCTTTTGACCTACATCAGATGCTCTTCCAGGGTTCTGCTAAATATTAAAATATCATCCAAATAGACAATGATGAATTTGCCTAAAAATTCTTTCAATACCTCATTCATCAACCACATGAATGTGCTTGGTGCATTGGTTAGCCCAAATGGCATGACCAACCATTCATACAAACCTTCTCTGGTCTTGAAGGTTGTCTTCCATTCATCTCCTTCTCTGACATGAATCTGATGATAACCACTCTTCAGATCAATCTTTGTGAAGTACTTGGCTCCACTCAAACAGTCCATAATGTCATCCATCCTTGGCAATGGAAATCTGTACTTTATGGTGATCTTGTTAATGGCTCGAGAGTCTGTACACATTCTCCACTCTCCATATTTCTTTGGTGCTAGTACTGTAGGTACTGCACATGGACTCAAGCTCTCCCGAATCAGTCCCTTTTTTAGCAACTCTTGGACTTGCCTGTTCAGCTCTTCAGTTTTTGTAGGAGTCATTCTATGTGCTACCTTATTGGGTAAACTAGATCCTGGTACCAAATCTATATGGTGACTGATCTTCCTCACTGGTGGTAAACCCTCAGGCACATTATCAGATACAATGTCTAGAAATTCTTCTAACAGTCCTAAGACTTCTACAGGGGTATCCTTGCATTCTTCCTTCCTAACTCTAGGAATTAATGCATAGCACATGTGCTCATGCTTTAAACTATCCAAAAATCTTCCCCCTTCAACTAAACAGATTCTAGCACTGCTACATACCTTTTCGCCCACCTCCTTCAAGGGCTTCAACTTATGGCGCACTCCATCCTTCGTCATTGAGTAAGTGTTGGCATGACCATCATGCACTACACACCGATCAAACTGCCATGGCCTTCCCAACAACAAATGGCAAGCATCCATAGGTAGGATGTCACACAGGACCTCATCACAGTACTTCCCAATATTAAATTTCATCGAGCATTGCTCACTGACCAAAGCCCTATGGTCCTTCTATAACCACGCAATCCGATATGGATGCGGGTGTGCCCTTCTCTTTAACTGTAACTTGGTAACCATTTCTTTTGAGACCAAGTTATCAGTACTACCATTATCTATAATGATGTTATAGACCTTACCCGAACTTCTACACCTTGTGCAAAATAGGCTCCTTCTCTGGTCTGATCCTTTCTCCTCATTCAACAGGGTCCTCCTTGTAACCATAACTTCTCCTCCCTCTACCTCCTCAGAATGTTCTGATTCAACACCTTCATCGGCTACAACAGCTCTGGTAGGACCCTCAGGTCTCTTATTCATCCCTTCTCGGTGTTGTGGACACTCGTATGCTCGATGTCCTTCTTCGCCACAGTGGAAACAGGTTCCACGAAATCCTCCCCTTCCAAATCCACGTCCAGATCTACCTCTCCCCCTTGGGTAACCATTGTTCTGATTACGGGGTTGGTAGGTGTTCCCCTCTTCCCGATCCTGGGTATTACTAGTTTCACTAGCCTTCTTCCGATCCTTATATTTTTCTCCACTGGTCCTTCCACCAGTTCTTCCCCCATGACCTCTTCCTCTTTGCTTACCCTCAAACCGTCTGTTCGAGCTTCTCTTCGACTTTGAGGGCAAACTGGTAAGCATCCTCGATGGTGCTCATCCTAATCAGACTCAACTCTTCTTGAATACTGGTTCTCAACCCATTGATGTAACGGGCCACCTTCTCCCTGTTAGCCTCTACATGGCCAGTTCCGATTGAGATCCGGTAGAACTCCTCTGTATATTCTTTGATAGATCTATTTGACTGTCTCAAACTCTGTATTTTTCTCAATAGGTCCAATTCGTAATCTACAGGAATAAACTGTCTCTTCAACTTCTCTACCATTCGATCCCATCTGGTTATCTTTTCCTTTCCTCCTCTATTTCTTTCTAGCTGCACTTCTTTCCACCATATGCAAGCATGACCTTTCAACTTTGTTTTTGCAAACTTGATCCTATCTGGATCTACAACCTCCTCATACTCAAAATATTCCTCCATATCATTGATCCAATCAATTAACTCCTCTGAATTGAGACTCCTAGAATACGTGGAGACATCAAACTTTGTCTTCTTCCCGATTCGAGATATAGCCTTGATTAATCTGGCTTCTGCAGGATCCGTTGCTTCTTCTACAACCGATGGTTCATCAACCTCCCAAGCTTCATCTTCACTATGGTCCTCTCTTCTTGGTTCAACCCCTCTTCGCAACTCCTCTTGCAGAGCTTGCACTTGCCTTTGCAAAGCTCTAAAATCTTCTTCGAGTACCACATTCCTTCCACCACCATGGTTTCTTCGTGGAGGCATTCTTCCTTACTCTCTTCTCACAACCCTTCCACAGATCCTGGTGCAAACTGCCTCACTTTCGGTGATCTGCTCACACACTCAGGAACTCCCACTCTGATACCACTTGATGGGGATCTACAAATAGCTCACAACAGATTCATAATTTTCATTGAATAGTTGGAAATAATTTACAGTACTAGCAGTAGTCTGCCATTTAAAACTCCTTCATCTTGAAAGATAGTTTATTTTCTTTTCTCTTACAACATCTTTCACCCAGGAAGAAAAATAGTCTAAACTGGTCCAGAATCGCCCTCTTGCCTTCACGACTACAACTATGGCTCAGCAGTTCTCCGACCCTTGTGCATGCCTTCGCTCACCCTTTTAAAATCTCTGGCATGACTCTTCATTTCATTTCTTGTGCCTCTTCGTTGTCTTCGCCTTCGAACGCCTTTCTTTCCGATCCTTGATCTTTGTCTGCTTTCACTGCACCTCGGTGCCACGTGCTTTTAGTGCTGCCACTATAGGCTCTGTCCACCTGTCAACCATTGATGACGTTCGGTATACCACCGCTCGGTAGATTCCTCTGTAACGGCCCTTGTAACCGCCTTTCTTTTCTTTCGTTGGTCGTGAAAATGCGACATGTCGCGATATCGCGACACTTTCGGCTTCCCTGTCTTCCAGCCTTCTTCGAGTCATAAAAATGCGACATGTCACGATATCGTGACACTTTCGGCTTCCCTGCCTTCCTGCCCTCTTCGAGTCACGAAAATGCGACATGTCACGATATCGCGACACTTTCGGCTTCCCTGCCTTCCTGCCCTCTTCGAGTCGTGAAAATGTGACATGTCGCGATATCGCGACACCTTTTCTCCCTTGCACCTTCTCTCGTCCTTGGGTCGCAAAAATGCGACATGTCACGATATCGCGACACCTTTTCTCCCTTGCACCTTCTCTCGTCCTTGGGTCACGAAAATGTGACATGTCGCGATATCGCGACACCTTTTCTCCCTTGCGCCTTCTCTCGTCCTTGGGTCACGAAAATGCGACATGTCACGATATCGTGACACTTTTTCTCCCTTGCGCCTTCTCTCGTCCTTGGGTCGCGAAAATGCGACATGTCGCGATATCGTGACACTTTTTCTCCTTTGCGCTTTCTCTTGTCCTTGGGTCACGAAAATGCGACATGTCGCGATATCGCGACATCTTTCCCTTTCGGCTCTTCTTTCTCCTTTTTGGTCGTGAAATCGTGACATGTCGCGATATCGCGACATCTTTCCTTTCTGCCTTCTCCTCGCCTCTAGGGTCACGAAATCGTGACATGTCACGATTTCGTGACAGTTTCCTTCCTTGCTTCCTTTCTGCTTCTTCGGTCACGATTTCGCGACAGTTTCATTCCTTGCTTCCTTTCTGCCTCTTCGGTCGTGATTTCGTGACAGTTTCCTTCCTTGCTTCCTTTTTGCTTCTTCGGTCTGATTTCACGACATTTTCCTTCCTTGCTTCCTTTCTGCTTCTTCGATCGTGATTTCGTGACATGTCATGAAATCGTGACATTTTCTCCTCTGTGCCTTTCTTGTCTTCTTTGGGTCGCGATTTCGTGACATGTCACGAAATCGTGACATTTTTGCTCCACGCCTTCTCTCTCCTTCTTGAGTCACGAAAACGTGACATGTCACGATATCGCGACACTTTTCTCTATCGCGATATCGCGACATCAAGGCAAACACTTAGAAATTTTTTTTGTCGATGCAAGATTGCTCTGCTGCCACCGGATGCTCCTGCATCAGAAATATAGGACCAACAAGAGGAGGAGGAATAATAACAAATAATAGGAGAAATATTTTGTCTTATTAATCTTTTAATTGTGGTTTGAATACAAATAATGAAGTTGAATCTTGGGAAGATTTGGAGGGTTAAAATATGTAGATAAATTAAATGGAACATAGTATGGATGGAAGGTGATTCACCAATAGTAATAAATACAATTTTTAGGAAAGCAAAGTCTTCATGGAACATACAAGAGATCATTGTGAAAATACAAGACCTTGTTATAGAGTTTGAAGAAATCATATTTACACATACGTTAAGGAAAGGAAACAAATGTGCATACAGGCTAGTAAATAGAGGGGTTTTAATTGAGGATCATGAATTTAAATTCTCTTTTCCATGGTTAGAGGAAGTAGTATGCTTAGCTAAATTTGACAAAAAAATATTGACTACCTAAATCAAATAATGATTAAGATTTACTTTAATGTTTTCCATTGGTAGTATTTGCTTTATTTTATAATATTAATGTGTTTTTATATAAACTATTTATTACAATTTTGTTAGTTTTTGATGATACGAGAGTAATCAATCACAAGATCTAAGCTATGCTAAGATGAGCAATAATGGATTTTTTGTACAATACTAAAATATACTATAATTGGAAATGATAAGAAATATTACAATGTAGTATAATGGAGGAAATGGACACTCCAATAAAAAATGCTTATAGTACTACATTGTACACCATCACAAATCTATATCTATTACACTACTACAATAACTGCTGCTATATCATCTCTATATCTAACACACACTATGAGATCCTTTATATAGGAAGATGGATTCTTTGGCAAATACTCTATATTAATGTACAAGTGGAAACCTTGCATATTTACAACTTGCACATTGACCCTTGTGCATTTATTACTTCTTCATCAAGCAACTACTTTACTTTACTCTCAAGTAACTTTCTACTCTAGTTATGTACCAAGGGTGGTACATTTACATGACCCAAATAATGTAATATACTCTAACACCCTCCTGTATTACATTATTTTGGTATTGAAGACTTTAGTCTTCAATATGGATCTTTCATATGGTATTGGAATTGGTATCCTTCTTCATCGCTTACTATAATTTGATCAAGTAAGCAATTAGTATCTTCATACAAGATAAAGAAAGATGTAGTTTAGGGTTCTTCTAACTGTTCAAGTTGAATATATCCATCAGGTTCTTATTTGTTTGTATCTTCATTTTTTTGTTCTCTCCTAGTGTGTATTTTCTCTCTTCCTCCTTCTTCTCCTATGATTATACATTGATGCTAGTGGAATATTTGTTTCATGATTAGTTAGTCTATCATCACAATAATATTGATTTGTGTTGCTAGTTTGCTTCATGTGTTGAGCAAGTACAAAAATAATTAATGATAAATAAATCATCAAACATTCCTTTGATGTGAATATAACTATTTTCTATGTATTCCACCATGCTCTGAAGAGAGTTTCATGAAGATAACTGATTAATGTTGTAAAGCTACCTTCTTTTGCTTCTTTAAGAAATAAGGATAATCTCTCTTTATCACTATTTGATAGATTCTCATATCCTTCAAGAGTATCTATTAGGTTTTTGGAGTATAATTTCACTTCATGAAATAGTTCCTTATTATTAAAAGCATTTCTTAGTATTTCATCCATAATATTGAGATCAACCAGTATAGTTTTTCTAGCTCTTAGATCCTTTGTAGTGGTATACCTTATGACTCCCTAGTGATTTAAGTTTAGGCTAGAAAACTTTGATATATAGTATTATTTTTGCTTCTCTAGTATTTGAATTTGTAGAATACTATATCTATCTTGAGTATATGATCCAATTTGATAAAACCTTTAGGTTTTATAGAATTCCTTATATCTCCCTAGTTGTTGGATTATGCTATAAGTGCTTTTGGAAGTGGTAGTTCAATATTGAGTTGATTTTGTAATGTTTTATAAGAAACTTGTATTTACCCTTATTTATATTATTGAACTTATACACTTATCAGTTTTGAAGTTCCTTAAGGTTGGATTCCTTCTATCCCTCTAATTAGTTCCAAATCTATATGGTGCTTTAATGCACTTCTTTCTCCTACCTTCAATAATTTGATTTTTAATTTTCTAATTCCAAAATATTATAATTTTATGTAGCATGCCTTATAACTCCCTATTTTTAGAATATTAGAAAATAATAGCAATAATAGTATTTGCAAATTAATATTTCAAATTCCTAAGGTTGTCAACCTTATATCTCCTACCTTATTATTTGCAAATATCAAGCAATTTCAATTATTAGAATTGCTTTCTTATCTTCTATGGGTGCTAATAATTATTTTCCAAACACCTTATAGCTCCTACTTTAGAGGAAAATAATTATAATATGTTGTAGAGTGTTGAGTGGTATTTTCACCCAGTTGTGAAAACACACTCTTCGATAGGATTTGGGTTCTAAATCCTCTGCTTGCAAAGAAATTAAACAAGTAACTTCTCCAAGGTTCCTGCTATGTTAGCATTTTACATCTGTGTATTAGTAATCTCAAACAAAGATATTCAATTTAAATGCTTGGAACACCTTAGTGATTGCAAGTAACTGTTAACAAGGGGCACTGTGGTTTATTTCACCATGAAACTTTAGTGATTGTTCATTGAACCCGAATAAAGCAAATATGATTTGGTCCCTTTATGACCATGCTGCAACTTCAAAATGAAATTTGATGAAATGCCATAAATGATGGAATTATTTTGGATTTTGAAGTTTTTTAATTTTTTATTTTAATGTCTGCAAATTAAAATAAAATAACAGTTTCTGGAAAAAGAATGCAGAAAAATGAAAATAAAATGCAGAAAACAAACTGAAAATAAAAAGGGGGCATTTAGTATGATGCTATCATGTTTCGGAAAAATTGAAGATGTGAGGTTTCCATGCATGCAACCTAACCTATTGGACCTACAGAACATGCACAATCCCCATAGACTAAGTGCTGGTTCCTAGGATACGGAATAAAATTCAGATTTCAAACATTCGCCTAATGTAACCCACGAAGTGGCATCAACATTATCTATAAATCTGAAATCTAAAAAATGAGAAAGCATGCATAGAAGATCTCCTTCTTTCTTGCCCACAAAATGCAAATTTTTGAACAATTCTGCATTAAAAATATGTCATGTTACAATAGCAGAATCTCTGGTTTTTCTCAAAACTAGCAAAAGGGGAAGAAAAACACTCCACAACAGGCCCAGAACGGCTAATCACCCTCAACTCTGCAACCCTGCTCGCAGTGGTTTTCGACCCCCGTACCAATCTATGCCTCTGCGTTTTATACTTGCTGGCAAATTGCTTCTCCTTCCATGATGGTTCACTTCGTTTCCCAGATTGCATCGTTTTGTATTCCCCTTCTCATCGTTATCTTTGACTTTCTGTTCGATGTCTTAAATGTTTAATCTTCTCCGTGAACTGTAACGCTTTTGTCGCCCTTACACTTTTATGCCACATGTTTCATGCTTCTTTGCATGTTTTGTAACTGCCCCTTGTAAATCATGACCAAAAATAGCATGTCGCGATATCACGATGCTTTTCTAACTGCAGCTCTGTTCCTCTACCTGCACTGCGAAAACAAGACATGTCACGAAATCGTGACGTTTTTCGGCCAACAGCCTTATCCGCCACCATGCATAGTGAAAATGAGACATGTTGCAAAATCATGACATTTTCCTGTATGCAGCCTTGTTCATCCTCATGCATCACGAAAATGATACATGTCGCGATATCACGACATTTTTCTGCTATCGGGTCGTGCAAATGCAACTTGTCGTGAAATCGCGATGCTTTTCTGCTTCGGGCCATGCAGGTGCAACCTGTCACGAAATCACAACGTTTTTCTCTATCGTTGGGCTTTGTTGCACTTAGCCACAAAAACGCGACATGTCACGAAATCGTGACGCTTTTCCCTTTCAGGCTATCTTGCTGCAACTTATCGTGAAATCGTGACGTTTTTTCTCTTTCAAGCCTTGACGATGCAACCTGTTGCGAAATCGTGACATTTTTCTCTTTCGGGTCTCGAGGATGCCACCTATCGTGAAATCATGACGCCTTTTCATTTTGCTGTGTTTTGCTATTCCTGGCCACGAAAACGCGACATGTCGTGAAATCATGACACTTTTTTCATTTGGCATCATCTCGCTGTTTCCTATAGCGAAATCGCAACGCTTTCTCTTTCCGTACCACTTGGCTGCTTTCTGTCGCAAAATCATGACATATTTCATCTTTGTACTGTCCAACTGCTTCTTGTCGCAAAATCGCGATGCTTTTCTCTTTCGTACCATCTGGCTGCTTTCTGTCGTGAAATCGTGACATCTTTCATCTTTGTACTATCCAGCTGCTTTTTGTCGTGAAATCACAACGCTTTTCTCTTCCGTACCATCTGGCTGCTTTCTGTCGTGAAATCACAACATCTTTCATATTTGTACCGTCCAGCTACTTTTTGTCACGAAATCGCGACATCTTTCATCTTTGTACTATCCAATTGCTTTTTGTTGTGAAATCACGACGCTTTTCTCTTCCATACCATCTGGCTTTTTGGAGCCACGAAAATGCGACATGTCACGAAATCATGACATATTTTCCTTTTGTACCATTTTGCTGCTTAGAGCCACAAAAACGTGACCTGTCGCGATATCACGACGTTTTCTCTTGATGATGCCTTCTGCTGCTATAAGCCACGAAAACGTGACATGTCACAAAATCGTGACAGTTTTTCGTTCAACTACACTTTGCTTGTCTGAGCTACGATAGAGCAACACGTCGCGAAATCGTGACAACTTTTCATTTTTGGGCAGCGACAGAGCAACACGTCGCGAAATCGTGACAACTTTCATTTTTGGGCAACGACAGCGCAACATGTCGCGAAATCGTGACAACTTTCATTTTTTAGCAGCGACAACACAACACGTCGCGAAATCGCGACACTTCTTTTTCTTGTTGCTTTTTTCCTTGATTTTTAGCATCTAGGCCACTGAGGTCTTCTTTGAAAGCATGCAAAAAAGGTGGGTCCCCAATTTTGGGGTGTGTTGTGGATCAGCCACAACAAATGGCGACTCTGCTGTCAAATGCTCCTGAGCATTTTGGTGAGAACCCAACCTGGAAGTATACAAACTCGAAAACATGCGTTAGCACATAAGAAACATAAACAAATGCCCATAGATCAAAAATACATGAATCATCAGAATCATTAAGTATCAGCTCGGTGTGTGCAATGTGTTTCATTCCCTATCGTTTGAAATTGATCAACATTCCATCGTCAATTTTACATGAATGCATATGTGAGATTGTGAATGATTTGTGTAACCTGATAACTATGCTTAGAGATTTTGCTCTTGTAAAGGCCTAAACTTTCTAGTATCATACACAAACATTCAAGATTATCAAACCCTCTTAGGATCAACTATATGTATAATGAATTGCTTTATTAGATCCCAAAGTTGGTTATGAGTCCCTACTATCTTGAACCCATGTGCAAGTGAAAGTGAAATCAGAGCTTTGGGGAATCAGACTCCCAACCTAATCGAGATGGGAGTTTAACCCTATCCTTACTACTCCGATTTGGAATTCATTACCTCACTTTGAGCAAAATAATTTAACCAATTATGGAAGAAATGGTCATGCTAGTCTAACCCTTTGAACAATCAGTGGTCTTGTTTTTTAGACAAGACATGCTGCCATGCATGGGCATACTTAACCCCATAATCCATGACTTGGCTTCATTTCTTTGGACCTTGGGGATGACTACCCATCCTTTGCGGAGGACAAGTAGTACGATCCTTCCAATCCAATATAAAGATGAGATGGGAAAAATTAATTTTTTACTTCTTGGACCTTGGGGATGACTACCCATCCTTGCTAGGGACATGTAGTACGATCCTTCCAATCCAAGCTTTAGATGAAAATGGAGAATATTAATTTTATTGCTTGGACCTTGGGGATGACTACCCATCCTTTGCAGAGGACAAGTAGTACGATCCTTCCAATCCAAGATTTATCATGAAATGAGACATAGGAGCTTTGGGGAATCAGATTCTCAACCTAGGCGAGATGAGAATTATGCCCTATCCTTACTACTCCATGTAGGTCAAATCAAAGCTTTGGGGAGTTGGATCCTCAACCTAAGTTCGATGAGGATTTAACCCTATCCTTACTACTCTGATTTTAGGCTTTAAGCTTTATGGAAGTGGTCAAAACCACTGTTTTAAGGATCATGTTGCATAATAGGATAGACATGAAATACTTCTTTCGCCTGACCTTTTCTTCCAAGCAAGGTTTTGATCATTTTGCTCAAGATCCTTTTTAGTGTGTATAAAATGTGCTTGGTTCTAGATATCATGAGACTTAGTTCCCAACCTTAGGATTTTCTTCTTATTTATGTTATAGCATAACCCTAAGAGGATTTGACACACTTTAATGATTTGTATTTGAAATGCATATGCAACTAAGATGGCATGTATATGCAAAGTGAGATGTAATATGAATGCATTGTCTTTTGAATTGCAGATGAAATATTGCCATATAAAACTGACTACTTCATGCATCACAAGTTTCAAACGATACTATTTAAATGTTTGTGTTACTTGTGGAGCTTCTACAACACAATTCCAATGTTTCATATTCTCCTGATCTAGAACATAAGTTAGCATCTCAAAAATTTTCTTTTTTCTTTTTTTTTATATAAAAACAAACTAAACATGTCAAATGAAATCAAACACACGACTTAAATCCAAACCCAAATAGCAATCCCAAAAAATGAAACTTGAAAACACAAACCAAAACCAAAAATTAAAAACTATATACAAATGTACAATATAGTACAAGATGATGCAAAGCTTGGACTATCACTTTCTTGGATCCCAAACATGATTAGAACAATTCAAAAAACATATGACACAATACACATGCCAAATTTTGTAGGAATCCAACAATAATAAGATCAAACCAAGCAATGCAACAAATTTCAACTTGCCATGCTCACCATACCAATTTGATTTAGTTCTATTACCAACATCATAGGTGAGATTCAAATCAAATTGATTAGACAATGGTTGGTATTCAATTTTATCTTGTCTATTCTTTAAAGTGCAAGTTTCATCATTCCATTCATGATTTAGAAGTAGGCTTTCCTTTTCAAATGTGAGATGTTGCAAACAAGAGCCTATTTCTAAAAGTCTTGAATTCAAATCATTTTCCAGGATTTTAAAGCAATCAAAATCATTCAAAACTTGACAAGCATCAACAAAATTTGGCATTTCCTCATTAATGATGTTAGCATCCAAAGGGACATCATGTAACCTATCACTTGAAATTTTTGTAGCTACTACCAAAGGTAGAGATTTCACCTTGTCATCCCTACTCAACCCATCATGGTTAGAATTTACCACAACTTGATGAGTGTTAGTAGCTTTTTCTTTTTCTTCATTGTCTTCTTCATCATCCAACACCTGTTCAAAAACACCAAAGTTAGGCACCCAATCAAACATGCGTCCATCTTTTTCAAAACAAGAGCCTAGTTTTTCAAGATATGTGTCGCGTGACACCTTTCCATGATCAATGGCTTGAGTTGCCTCAAAATCCATATTTTCATTAGGATCATCAATAGTATCAAACCCACACCACTTAGGTTTTGTAATTTCATCATTTTGAGATGGCATAGACATTGTAGAAACAATAGGTGGATCAAGATTTTTGATTTCTTGCCCCTCAAGGGGAAAAAAACAATTGATTCTCCTTCTTCATCCATGGTAGTAGAATCATTATCCTTCTCCAACCTTTGATGAGATTCCAACCCTTCTTCCAAAACATTCTCGGATTGTATAGGACTTGTAATATCCTCATATGAAAGGGCAATTGTATTATCCCGCATATCAATAGGCACACAAATTTCATCAGAAGGTTTGGAGTGAGCATACTCTTCCCAAGAATCATAATGATCATCTTTCAAAATCAAATTGTGATGCTCAACTATTTCTTCATCATATTTTAATTCATCAACATGTTTCTCATCAAATTTATCTTCTCCTTCCTTAGATGGTTCAATTACTTCCAAAATTGGGTTATTGCTTGTATTCAAATTGATAAGGTTATCATAATCCACATGTGTAACCCATGATTCACGTTTAACATAATTTGGAAGGTGTGAATTTTTTGGGCCATTACTTTCAACAATGTCATCCAATGTGTCATCCGAATCGGATTCATCCTCATAGAATTCATCTTTTGGTGAGTCAAGGGTTTCCAATCTATCACATGTTTCCATACTAGTTGGATCTAGTACTCCTCCCTTGCCTAAAATCATATTCTTATGAAAATCATTGAAATTGATTTTAGAAACATCTTTTGAATCAAGATGAGTATTTTGAAGTTGATTCATACTTAAGAAAGATGGTTGATCTTGCATAGTAGGTTGAGGATTTTGAAATTGATTGAAGCTTGGGAATGATTGTTGATTCTGAAATTGATTCACACTTGAACTTGGTTGAGGTGGATAAATCATTGGGTGGGTAAGGGAGGTATTAAATGATTGAAGATTATATGATCCAAAACCCACACCATAATTTTGACAACTCAATTGTTGCTCAATTGCCATTGCTTGAGTATAGGCTTGTGACAAAGATGTGATTTGAGGCATCCCTCGCAAATATGTGGAGATGAGTGGGTCAAGAGCATTGATGTATATTTGGAGAGCCACTTCTTCTTGAAGAACATAAAATGTCACTAATTGAGTATATAATCCAAAGAACCTTTCAGAAAATGACTTCACATTTTCACTTGGTTCTTTTCTAATATAGACCAACTGATTGTACATGAGGATTGGGTCAACTCGCTTTTTGTTGAATTGATTAAGAAATGTTGCCTCTAGTTGAGCCCAAGAAGTGATAGACCCTAAAGGCAGACTTGTAAACCAATCATATGCCACTTTGTCCAAGGTGTAAGGGAACATTTTACAAACAACATCATCATACCAAATTGTTAAGTGATTCACAACAAATTTGAATGCTTGAATGTGTTCTTCTACAGTATTTGTCCCATTAGACAAAAATTGAGGAAGACATCTCTCAAAACCAACGGGAAAATAATGTTGAACTCCTGGTATATTCAATGGGCTACCTGTCATCCAAGGTGTAAACATAGCCATTAGTGAATCTTAAAGAATATAACTTTAATACCCAAAAAATTCTTTTTATTTATTTATTTATTATTTATTTTTATTTTATTTTTTAAATCAAATCAAATCACATTATTCTTGTATGAACAATCAAAGCGTTAGGAAAGTGCATAGCAATTCATGTCCTCCTTTTAACAGTACAGAGTTGTATTGTTAAAAGAGAGCTAAAAATAATAACCAATAGGGCATGAAATATTCAAAATTTAAATCCCTATAGCATTTAAATCACACTGAAATAAACCCATTCAAGCCCTCCTTCTAGCGCCAATCTGTTGAGTGGTATTTTCACCCGATTGTGAAAACACACTCTCCGATAGGATTTGGGTTCTAAATCCTCTGCTTGCAAAGAAATTAAACAAGTAACTTCTCCAAGGTTCCTGCTATGTTAGCATTTTGCATCTGTGTATTAATGATCTCAAATGAAGATATTCAATTAAAATGCTTGGAACACCTTAGTGGTTGCAAGTAACTAAAAACAAGGGGCACTGTGGTTTATTTCACTATGAAACTTTAATGATTGTTCATTGAACCCGAATAAAGCAAATGTGATTTGGTCCTTAAATAACCATGCTGTAACTTCAAAATGAAATTTAATGAAATGCCATAAAATGAAGGAATTATTTATGGATTTTGAAGTTTTTTAATTTTTTATTTTAATTTCATGCAAATTGAAAAATAAAATTGGAACTTCTGGAAAAAGAATGCAGAAAAATGAAAATAAAATGCAGAAAAAAACTGAAAATAAAAAAAAAGAAAGGGCATTCAGTATGATGCTATCCTGTTCTGGAAAAACCGAAGATGTGAGGTTTCCATGCATGCAACCTAACCTATTGGACCCGCAAACACGCACAATCCCCATAAGCTAAGTGCTTGATTCATAGGGTATTGAAATAAAATTCAAATTTCGAACATTCGCCTAATGCAACCCACAAAAGTGGCATCTAACATTATCTATAAATCCGAAATCTAAAAAATGGAAAGAAAAGCATGCATAGAAGATCTCCTTCTTTCTTGCCCACAAGATGCAAATTTTTGAACACTCCCGCATTAAAAATATTTCATGTTACAATAGCAAAATCTCTGGTTTTTCTCAAAACCGGCAAAAGGGGAAGAAAAACACTCCACAGCTGGCCTAGAACAGCTAATCACCCTCAACTCTGCAACCCTGCTTGCAACGGTTTTCGACCCCCATACCAATCTGTGCCTCTACGTTTTATACTTGATGGCAAATTGCTTCTCCTTCCATGATGGTTCGCTTCATTTCCCAGATTGCATCGTTTGGTATTCCCCGTCTCATCGTTATCTTTGACTTTTTGTTCGATGTCTTAAACGTTTAATCTTCTCCGTGAACTGTAACGCTTCTGTCGCCCTTACACTTTTATGCCACGTGTTCCGTGCTTCTCTGCATGTTCTGTAACTGTCCCCTGTAAATCGTGACCAAAAATAGCATGTCGCGATATTGTGACGCTTTTCTAACTACAGCTTTGTTCCTCTACCTACACTGCAAAAACAAGACATGTCGCGAAATCATGACATTTTTCGGCCAACAGCCTTGTCCGCCACCATGCACAGCGAAAATGAGACATGTCACGAAATCATGACATTTTCCTGCATGCAGCCTTTTTCGTCCTCATGCATCGCGAAAATGATACATGTCGTGATATCATGACATTTTTCTGTTATCGGGCCGTGCAAATGCAACCTGTCGCAAAATCGTGATGCTTTTCTGCTTTGGGCCATGCAGGTGCAACTTGTCATGAAATCATGACGTTTTTCTCTATCGCTGGGCTTTGTTGCACTTAGCCACGAAAACGTGACATGTCACGAAATCGCGACACTTTTTTCATTTGGCATCATCTCGTTGTTTCCTGTCGCGAAATCGCGACACTTTCTCTTTTTGTACCATATGGCTACTTCTTGTCACGAAATCGCGACATCTTTCATCTTTGTACTGTCCAACTACTTTTTGTTGTAAAATCATGACATCTTTCATCTTTGTACTATCCAGCTGCTTTCTGTCACAAAATCACGACGCTTTTCTCTTCCGTACCATCTGGCTGTTTGGAGCCGCGAAAACATGACATGTCGCGAAATCGCGACATATTTTCCTTTCATACAATTTTGCTGCTTGGAGCCACGAAAACACGACCTATCGTGATATCGTGACGTTTTCTCTTGATGATGCCTTCTACTGCTATCAGCCACAAAAACGTGACATGTCGTGAAATCATGACACTTTTTCGTTCAACTGCACTTTACTTGTCTGAGCCGCGATAGAGCAACACGTCGCGAAATCGCAACAACTTTTCATTTATGGGCAGCGATAGCGCAACACGTCATGAAATCATGACAACTTTCATTTTTGGGCAACGACAGCGCAACACATCACGAAATCGTGACAACTTTCATTTTTTAGCAGCGACAACGCAACACGTCGCGAAATCGTGACACTTCTTTTTCTTGTTGTATTTCCTTGATTTTAGCATCTGGGTCACTGAGATCTTCTTTGAAAGCATGCAAAAAAGGTGGGTCCCCAATTTTGGGGTGTGTTGTGGATCAACCACAACATAGAGTATTATCTTGATTCGATGTATGTAGGGTAGGCAAATTTTATGGCGATAAGGGTTGTAGACTTGATGTGGAAAATGAGTATTTAATGCTCTCTTCCTCTTCCTTGACCATCATTGAGTTATGATAGTTTGACCTCTGCTTTAGTTGTTGTGTTGTGCTCAATTTTATCTCCTTCAACAACACTGGTATTTACTCGTAGATTTGAGCATTTAATTCTCTTCTTCAATGCTGGTATATGGCAGTATTTTACTACCTTGTCTACCTCCAAAATAACATGCTCTTATTACATGCTCCTCACTATGTACTTGAACATTGCTCTTCATTGTTCAATGCTTTCAATGATGCTTCATTGTAGGGTGTGCAGTTAAGTAGCTTCAAGCTCCTTTGAGAGACTCCCACATGGCTCAATCTTTAGAGTAATGCACATGGTTACTTGGAGTAATTCTAACACTCCATGAGGTTAGCTTCAATGTTCTTTTAGGAACTAGTAATGCCTCTCTTACCTGTGTTAAGAAAAATGAATTTGTAACCTCCAAATGATTAATCCAATGCTCAAGGAGTGAGCTTTTCTTTTTTCTGAGTTGTTGGTGAGAAATAAGTGCTTTGTTAGGTGTGACAAGTGGTGATCTTTAGTGGTGCATGTGTTCTCATTCAATGTTCAATATAGAAATCTATGCTAACATATATCAAATTGTTATCTTGTCCTCAATGCTTTCTTCTAAAAAAGATTCTTCCACGACATTGGCTTTGGTTCAATGGTGGCTCTACGTGCTTAAAATGCGATGGCTAGTGTTGGCCTTGGATGGTTGTTTCTTTATGACCCTTTCTTTCTTGTTGTATTGAGTTATCCTTTGATGTTGCTAAACTGTAATGATGATAGCTTTTCTTGGATGGTTTGCTCTTACATAGACCTTCATTGGGATCTCCTCCTAACATGAATATGAGCTCATTTTATTGGCTTTGATACTGCAAGTACACTACTACTCGATCTCATGATTGATGAGGGTTTCTTTAGAACCTTTGATGTGAGCTTCTTGCTCTCTTCTATCCTTCTCAAATAGGACTCTTCTATCACCTGTTATGTGATGATGATCAGTGATGATGATTGTGCCTTTAAGATACTCAAATTATGTCCTCTTGATTCGTAGGACAAGGGATTATGGTGCTAAAAACTAATTTAAACAAGTTTACAAAAGTTAGAATAGATTACCTTAATTTTTGCACCCTTATCTAAGATATCCAAGTCCCTTTTTGTATGCTTTCTATCTGCTGCTTTTTTATGCTTATTTCTTTGAACTAATATTTCTAGGTGAAGGATGATTTGATGTTGTCTTCTTTGTTGGAAAAATCTCTCCTTTTATTGGCTAAGTTGGTAATGAATCCAAGCTAACAACCATGTAGATAGTGTACTTTTGAAAGAGTAATTTTTGCACTAAGTTGCACTTTTATTAATACCCTTATTACACTTTGAATATGAGACTCTCCAAGTCTCGATTTGTAACTTCTTTTAATGCAATTAATGGTGGATTTCTTCTCCACTCGTAGGAATATTGATTTTCTTGGTGGCTAATTTTGGCCACAATATATTGCAGATTTTTTTCATCTAACAGTGTATTTAGACACTTTGATATTTGCAGATCTTGTGCTCTTTTGGTTTTCAACTCAAGCTAATAACAAATGCATTTAATAATATTTAAGAGAAAATGAGTTAACCAATATAGAATAGTGCAATAGTAGACTTACCTTATCACTCCATTAATGCACTAATATATTTTAAAAGAATGCACTTAATAATCTTTGCAATTTTTGAAGTAAGAATAATACCTCTTAAATAATTATTTATTTAAAAGTAATCTAAAAATTCCACTACAATCAATGTCGTAGGACGTAGTCTTTTCTTAGATAGGCAATAGGCAGATGATAATTTTATTTTTATCAAAATATATCCAACTCCTATTTTATTGGGCAAGTGATAACCTTAAAAGTAATTTCCTTTAGCACACCTTAAGACTATATAGTGCAAACTTCTTTTTGTAACTTTTGAATTCTAATAATGGTGCTTTAATAGAACTGGATAATAACCCTAATCAAAGTTCAACTAATGAACTTATTTGCATCCAAGTTTCTTACCTTTATTGATCTATAGATGGAAAATTATGAGGTGATTCGATTCACCTTATTGTTGCCTTGACACTGGATGTATTTGTGGCTTTTATTGCTTGTTTAAAATAACTCTTCTATCTTAATTAATTTGTAGCTCTCTAATGCTTCTGAATTGCTTCTTGATTCTAAACTGGATGAAATAATTAACCTTCAGAATGACCTCTACAACTCTGAAGTTTTACACCTAGTACTACTATCCTAATTGTTTCCATTTTTGGAAGAAAATCTATCTTCTGTAATGTGCCTTCTTAGCTCTAAAAGGTAATCTCCAAATCTCTTGGATTTTTTGGGCTTCTTTTGTCTATGTTATTCTTCAATGTCTTTATTGAATTTTGACTTCAAATAGGGTCCTATTTTCAAGATTTTGATAGTCTTGAGGTCTTCACGAATGTTCCTCAGAATTTGGCAAACTGCTTGCCAAATATTTCTCCTTTGGGCTTGTTGGATGGTGATAATTATCCCAAATCTTCTACTATCATGAGCTTCTCCTTGGAGATGAATTTCTCCAATGATTTCTTCTAGGAACTCCTTTAATGGCTTCAAAAAACTCTGCAATAAGTTCTCCAAGCCTTCTTGTTTTTCCTTGAGACCTCTCCAAGGTCTTATATCTTGCAGATACTCTGGTCTTTTTTATGAGACATTTTATTCAACCTTTTACTGTGAAAGTGTTTGTGATGGGATCACTTTCTTGGATCTTTGGATTATGTTTCTTCTAAAGTTAGGTACCCGAATTTGCTCATCCTTCTTTAATATTCCTTCTTCTAGAAGTTATTCAATGAGACTTTCTATGAGTCTCTTTAGTTTCTTCTAGAATAGATCTTCAATCTACTATTTCCAATGGGGTCTTTTCTCAAACCTTTTCAACTTTACTAGTTACTCTTGAAACTAGTGGTATGAGTTTTGTAAACAATAGTTCTAAGGAAGACAGGTCGTAAGAACTGACTGATAATAATGTCCTAAAATTTTAATTATATATAACAATTTTGGAATGTTATTTTGCTATGTTGATGTTGTAAAATCCAATCAATAAAAATGGCTTGATTACATAGAAAATGCACTAGAAGATAGAACAACCTTCATTGTTTTAAGAGGTTGATTAGTCAAACATCTGGGTCAGATGTCTGGTTAAGTTAGATGTCTAATAGGTTGCAATTAGGCATCTAAAGCAATTAGTTAAGGGGAAATAGTTGGATAGTTGGAGCAAGTAGTTACAATAACTACTTTGCCCTCCTATATATACCCTCATTCATTTTGTATGCAATCAACATCTACTTGTTCATAATGCCAAGACTGTGGTGTGAATTACTTGTTCTGTGTGTGATGTTGTGAAGTTATCAGACATGTTGTAGGTTGTGATGTAGGATTGCATTAACTAGTTGTGTTGCAGGATTGCCTTGACTGGTTCTGTTGTAGGTTGTGTTCATTATAGAAGATAGGATAATATTTTCTTGTGATTGTAGGTGCAGAAGACTAGAGCAGGAAACACTTATACATCTAGCCTTACCATCTGATCTATTTGTTAGATGAACAATCTATCCATATAGCTGATGAGCTAAAATACCTAGATGTCTAGATCCTAAAACCAAACATCTGACCCCTAATCTGTCTATCCTTGCATCTCAAACATCTAATCCTTGAAGCTTGACATCTGACCTAACATCTACCCTAGCCGAATGATGTGTGGATGAAGTTGACCTTATATGTCTACCTTGAAAGTCCTTGACGTCTAAGTCCTAGATGTGTAAACCAGACATCTAGCCATTGACATCTAATTATGCACTCAAAATTTTGATCCTTATGATGTCTAAAACCAATACATTATTGAATGCATTGTATATGATTAATTGCTAGTTCATCCTGGTCATCATCATTCCCTTATCTCGGGAATGTACTCACCCTTGTCTACATTTGGCATCGTTGCCTAAATTAAACTTAGAATCAAGAGATGCAAGTGATAGGAACAAAATGTGAACGACTGATTTTAGGTTACAAGGAAGGAGTCAAATACCAGTAAGAAGAAGTGCACAACTAGTGAAATTAAGAACACAAGATTCAACAGAAGTCTCTCATACAAAAGTGGAGAGAGTATGGAATCCTAAGGAAGAAGGAAATCCAAGTATTGAAACACTATTGGTGACTACAAAAAACAATGAGCAAATAGCTAAGGAAGAGCCCACAATTGAAGAGGGGATGACAACACTAAAACAAAAAGGAATGAATTGGCTAGACGATATAGAGGAAGAAAGACATGTATTATGAAAACCATGCGTAGGTTCATAGGGAGGAAGATCATAACCACATATTGTTTATATGCAAAGGAGATCGTGAAGTAGAGATAATTTGGAGTTGGGAAGAATTTTTATCTTTTAAGCAGGGACAACACAAGTATATAATCAATCTAAAATTTCAAACAATGAATCAAGATATAACAACTTCAGATGATTTAGAACCTTCTTCATCCGATGGCAAAATAGGATATGAACCATATGAGGAAGGTGTGTTGCACCTATAAGACTGCATGAAATATGATTATGACCAAGACAAAGTTCTACTTCATTGGTAGTTGGAAAATTATGAGATATTTTCTCCCCAATATTTTTGTATTGATGCAAAAAATGAGATTCAAAAGGATGAGAAACAGGAACCCAAAAAGGAAGCTAGAAATTAAATACAGACAACGAAAAAGAAAGATAAGGAGAGGGAGAAGTAGACATTTTCCAAGAACTTTACAGAATATATGATGGGAGACACAGTTATTGAAGATAAGACAACTCATCCCATCGATGTATCGAAAGTAATAAATGGTCTTGAATCTATCAAATATGAAGGACCCAAAATGATTCAGGTGAACTTGGGAGAAAAATATGAAGAAAGGATGATCAAATGTGGAGATGATTGGGATCCAGTACTGAAAGTAGCAATATTCAAAATATTTCTGGAATATAAGGATATTTTTGCTTGGACATACAAGGATTTGAAGGGAGTTCCACCAGAACTCTACATACACAAGATTCCTCTTATTGAAGGTGCACAATTGGTAAGAAGGCAACCATACAAAATGAATTCCAAGTATGTAGCATGGTTGAATGCCAAAATAGAGAAAATGATGGATGCAGGTATTATCTTCAATGTTACGACAAGCGAGTGGGATTCACCCATTGTGATTACCTTACAACGAGAAGTAGATAAAATATGAATCTGTGTTGATTTCAGAAGTTTAAATGCCATAACCATAAAGGATACCTTCCCAATCCCCTTCATAGACTTCATATTAGAAGAAATAGCAGGACATGAGATATATTCATTTTTGGATGGATTCTCAAGATACAACCATATTAGCATAGCAGAGGAAGATAATCTGAAGACCACATTTATTGTATAAAATGGGATATACACTTATAACCGCATGTCATTTGGATTGTGTAATGCACCAAATAATTTCCAAAGGATCATCTTATACATCTTTGACAAGATGTCCACAAGGAACTTCAAAACCTTCTTAGATGATTGGTCACTGTATGGTAGGACACGAGCATTTAAAGGCCTTAGAAGAATGCATGGGATTGTGCAAGAAAGTTAAAATATCTTTTAATCTACGTAAATGCATCTTATTGATACCATATGGGAAGCTACTGGGGCACATTGTATGCCAAGAGGGTTTGAAACCCGACCCAAATAAGATTCGGGTGATATTGCTAATGGAGGAGCCACATGATGTGAACTCGGTTAAAATTTTTTTAGGGACAGTCGTATATTATAGAATATTTATCTGAAACTATGCACTTACATCTCATCCACTAGACGCTCTCACACACAAGGGTGTTTTGTTTAAATGGATAGAGGAATACCATAGGGGAACTTGGTAAAAGCACCTATCCTAATTTAACTTGATTGGAAAAAGGAATTCCATGTGCATGTTGATGCCTCAAACTATGCCATTGGATGTGCATTAGCTCCAAAAGGTCAATTTGGGCTAGATCAATCCATATACTTTGCAAGTTGGCTACTGTAACGAGCCAAGAAAAACTACAACATAAAAGAGTGAGAAGAATTGGGAATGGTGTATGTAGTAGAAAAATACAAGCACTATTTTTTGGCTAACCCATTTGCTTTTTATGTGGATCATCAGGATTTGTTGTATTTGATCAGCAAACCAACGATCTATGGATGAGTGATTTGATGGCTCATCACCCTGTAGGAGTTCATATTTAGGGTGGTAGTAAGACTAGGAAATAAACATGTAATAGCGAATCAACTATCAAAGATTCACTCAAGAGAAACTATAGAGGGAAGAATACCAGATGAATTCCTTGATGCTCAGTTATTCAAGATTAGTGTAATACTAGCATGGTACAAGCACATAGGGTAATACCTATCTACAAGAGAGCTACCAAAGGATATGAAAACAACTAAATGAAGAAGGGTGATTATGAAATCAACACCCTTCACATTGATCATAGGTTTTCTATACAAGATGGGGGAGGACCACATTTTGAGAAGATGCATAATGGAAGATGAAGTACAGTAGACCCTGAAGGAGAGACATGAGGGGTTTGCAGGAGGACACATGAGATCAAATGTGATAGCTAGAAAAGTGTTGTTGGTAGGTCTATGGTGGCCCACCCTCTTTCACAATGCAAAAAATTCTATTACAACATGTGATACGTGTCAAAGAATGAGAAAATCATTGAAACGAAACTTCATGCCACTGCATCCATCATAGCCTCAAGAACTCTTCGAGATATGGGGGTTGGATTTTGTAGGTCCATTGAAGACAAGTCAAATAAGAAAGTATAGATATATCATAGTTGCCACTGAGTATATTACGAAATAGGGAGAAGTAAGAGCCTTACCAAATAACTCTGTAAGAAGCATGACTCACTTTTTGTATGAACAAGTAATTACAAGGTTTGAGATACCTCTACAATTGATAAGTGACAAAGGAGACCATTTTATGAATGTAATTATTCATAATATAATGAAATAATTTAGGATTTTCATTCTTTGTCGAGTACATATTATCCTAGAGCAAATGGGCAAGGGAAAGCAACAAATAAATTCCTAGTTTCAATCATGTACAAGACATGCATCGTGGAAGGAGATGACTAAGAGGAATGATTACCAAAAATATTATGGGCATACAAAACCACCTTCAAGCCCACCATGAATCATACACCTTTTCAATTGATGTACAGATAAGAAGCAGTAGTACCAGTTGAGTTCCTTGTACCACATTTAAGGGTGGTAGTCGACAATCGGTTGGATGATGAAGAGAGCATTAAATAACGACTGACAATATTAGTACAGTTGGATGAAAAAGGGTAATGGCATAATGGGCAATGGATATTGCATAAAAAAGAAGGAAATTTTGGCATGACAAGCATCTCTGAAAGATGGATCTCAAAGCTGGTGAACTAGTTCTCAAGTACAATGGTAAAAGAGAACTCAAGCCAGGGAAAGTAAAAACTCTATGGCTTGGACCCTTTGAGGTGGAGGAAGTAGTCAAGAACAGGGTAGTGAAACTAAGAAATTTTGATGGAACACTATGCCCTAATGTAATAAATGGTTCTAAATTGAAAGTGTACAAGCCACATGCTCAAGTAAACATGATCAACTTGGAGCAATTAGGGGAAACATCCAAAATAAGAATAGAAGAATCAAGTCCAAACATACAATCCTATGAGAATGATGAGTAGAGTAGTTTTGTTCGAGAGGATGAGACCCATAACTTGGATTTGCTATTTGGAATCGAAGGAGAGCCAATAATTAAACAAAGAGAGTTATAACCTTAGTAAGAGAAGCAATGATGGTTGCAACTACATGTTCAATTCCCAAATAACAATAAATAAGATTGACTTCGAGCTCTGACGAAGGTCGCTCTATAAGAAGTAGTGAACGTAGAAGAGTATGAACGATAAGAAGATAAAATTCTACAACAAATATGGTTGGAGACACGAATATTGCAAGAAGAATATGAAACCTTGAGGTGATATAATATCCAACTATGAGAACAAGTGATTCAGATTTTGGACACACCAATGCAATGAATGAACAAAGGACATGAAGCACTCTAAGTTGAATGGGCTGAGCTAGAACAAGGAGAACTAAGAGGGAGTGCAACATGTAATTCTTTGGAAAGCAGTCTATTTTACTTAGCAAACAAAGGGTCGAGAGACCTGGGAATAGAAATCCAATTTGAAGAAAAAAGGGGAAAATAAATAGCAACTGATGCACACTCTAAGAGTTCATCATAAACCACATTAAGGATCATGATTAGTTTATAAGATTCCTCAATCTCAGATTTAGCGCCAGTTGCGAACCATCAAGAAATAAGAGAATCACTAGAAAGGCCTAGGGTATGGGAAACAGGACAAAGTTTGACTACCAATCACAAAATGAGTAGAGAAAATATGGCAATAATCATATGGAGGTATGTTAGAATAACAACAAAAAACCCAAAAATAGAAGGTTGGCTAGACAAATCAAATAGTGATGAAAATCAACCACATAATCCCAACATACCTCAAGCAAACCCTAGGAGAAACCCACAAAACCTGGATCATAATCAATAGATAAGGGTTTGATTCAAGGGAGTAGTCCAAATAATGGATCACAAGGATTCTTTAGAAGAAGAGATTTTGAGAGGGAATAATTTTGAGACAAGTATAGATGAAGCACTAGGAATATCAATACCACGTCACTACATAACCTCATATGATACAACTATGCAACATCCAAAAGAATGCCAAGCAACATCCATGTATCGATTGGTTGCAATAGACCTAATTCGACATAGGAGAGAAGTTAGAAGATTAGAACAAAGGGTTCACAAAACCTCCAGTTGGCCCATGATCCTAGTAGAGGAAGGAAACGATTTGAGTACATATTCAACTTTTGTGGATCAGTACCAATTGGCCTTAACTCAATGCACACCTTAGTGCACACCTCCAATTGGCCTTCATCACCTAGTAAGATGGTGATGAAGGATAATAACTGCTAACAAAATATTGTGAATCCTATAACAACTGACACCTAAAAACTAGAGACAAGCAGAATGGAGCTCTCGAGAAAAATTCATATATGAAGCCCGAAATAGAGGTCTTTTATCGAATCCTGGTGGTTCGTCAAAACTAATAGGTGACCAAGACTTACCCGACAAAGGGAGGATTGTGGTTAACCTCCATCCCAATAGTTAGAGAGGGAGAAATTCACCTTTGGGTACCTCTAGGTTGACTAGTCCACTGGCCAAGTTACAAGGCCCATCTATAGATATAGTCTCAGTTAACTCATCACTACATGCTTTGGAGGATAGAACAATAGGTCCACCTCAGCAAGCTTGTAGGAATTGAATATTTCATTAGGAATGACTAAGGGATCAACCAAATCTTGGGCAGTTGGGAGTAAGGCAACCCAACACTAGGGAGATTCGATCAAAAAGAGGTCGAGGTGCGATAACTAGATCCGCAGGAGAAGAGGAACCTGGAATAAAAATTTTAATCTAGAACAAAAGGATCAAGAAATGGTGATTGCATAGAATTATGGAGCCTAAGGAAGAGGTCAAAGATCAATCTGATCCTATCAAAATAGGATACAGTGAAGACAACAACAACCCAATTATAATGTACTTGATAAATCGAAACATGAAGGGGAGATGTTTCACTACTTAGATGACTGCATAATCATTCAATGATATGTTGGAAGTACAGAATGAATTCCATGGGAGGAGGAGCCTATCTGTCCAGAGAATGAACATATGCTTAGAGGATGTAGTTGAAAACCTAGATCAAAATAATGATAGTCTATAAGAAAGGGAAGTCTGCCTAGTAGAGGAATGGATGGAACGAACACGTCTAGCAGCTAAGAGAATCCAACATGATCCTAATAGTAGCAAACGATGAAAAGATAATCACCAGAATTGTGAGCCAGTAACCTGACATCAACTAAAAGAAGAAGAACGACCAAACTAGAGTATTGTGCCAAGAAACACCATAAGTTGTTAGTAGCAATCGTGACCATAAAATCCCTAGATATGAAATAATCATTGAAGATGTCAGTCGACAGAGGAAACAAAAATTTGCGATGATGATGAATTTAGCAGCTTTAGAAGTAGTAGTCATCATCAAAATAATAACACATTAGATACATTAGAGATACATATTGGCTTGACCATGTGTTTTACCTATCGACATTGAGAAAAAGTGCAAGGCGAAAAGAAATTAAAAAATAATAATAAAAATAAAAAAAAAAAGAAAAAAAAAGACAAAAAAAAAATAAAAAGGCAAAAAGTAAAAAAGAAAAAAAGCAAGTAAGACAAAAGGTAAAAGATAAAATAAAACCCTAGACATCTCATCTGAACGACATGGTGTGCATGCAAACAAATGGTTGTTAGGTGGTGGTTGGGAAAAGATTCCATGAGTGGTAGAGAAACTATAAAAGGAGAAGGATGGATGAGAATTGTACAAAATGTTTTATTTGTGTAGGAGATAAAGAGAAGCGAAGGGAAGCACCGAATCAAAGACTAGAGCGGAGAAAAATTCATCGCACACCAAATTTCTAAGTCAAGACAGAGGGAATACACCATACATTGAAGAAAGACGTAGTTGTCATTGACTTTGTGAAGAAAAATAAAATTTTCTATGCAAGTGCAAGAACATATCTTTAAACTAATTTATTACAAGCAGTTAGTGCATCTAAGGAAGGCATCTAGGAGAAAACAAGCAGATGTCTGATGGGCAATGGATGTCTAGCTAGGAGAAGCCAACGTCTGATGGTTGGTGGATTTCTAGAAAGAGAATTTGATGTCTAACGATAGGTTGATGTCTAGTAAGAGGAGCCAACGTATGATGGTAGGTTGATGTATACTAGAAGGAGCTGACATCTAACAAAAGGATTGACATCTACTAGGAGGATCTAACATCTGACAAAAGGGTTGACGTCTATTAGGAGGAGCCAATGTATGACAAAAGGATTGAGTCTATCTAGGCAATGCATATAGGCCTAACATCTAGCTGAGGGACACAAAAAATTGATGTCTAGGAAGAGACATTTGACTTCCAAGAGCATTAGGTTCTGTTTAAAGCAGAGAAATAAAGTAGAACTTGTGAGGCAAAATGGAAAACCAAAAATTTGGTAAGGTTTCAATCCGGTTAGAACCTAAACTCGAATCAGTAATAGCCAAAAGACTACGACATCAATAGGAGCATGAGATGCATGGACGTATTGAAAGTCCAGAGAAAGGATAGGTTTGAAGTTAATGAAATGTAGTTGATATTGCCACTCACAAAAATAGGGAAGCCTAGCAAAGTACCAAAGCACCAATTCTAGTTTATGAGATTAACTGGACATGCTCAATAGGTGATTATTACCGTCAAAGGTGGGCAAAGGCACCAGCAGACAATTCAACTAGAGCAAAGATCAAATAAGTAGGAGTGCAATTCATTTTTCAAGCTCCTAACTTTGAGAAGGATTTTTTCAAAGAGTATTTGTTGTAGATGTTGGAAACATATGATGAAGGGAGGAGCATCAACCTAGTGCAAGTGGAAGATTCCACTTTGGTTGTTGATTTCTCTCCCACAACACATATTTGGACTTCCCAGGTGGGGTAAACCAATGGTCATTGAAAGAGTGGATCCAAAGAAAATGCTAGAATTAATTATGAGTGTCACAACTCTAAATAAGGAAGAGGTGGATGTTATGTTAAATATTCATGGCGGAAGAGGAATCAAACAGAAGTAGCTGCAGAACAAAAAAATTGAAGTTATAATGAATATTATCATGGCTAGATTGTTAAGGGAGTAGCATAGTTCAAATCTCCCTATTTGGATAATTCCATACTTACAAGGGATGGAGTAGGGAATAGCCTATGACTGGGCAACATACTTATTGCTTCGTATTCAGACTTTTCTGATGTGAAAAATGAAGAACTTCTCTATGGAATTTCATGCCATTGGTTTACTTTTAGATTCAACCACTAGGGAAGGAATCCAGATCCTAGACTTTGATCCTCCAAATAAGTTATCGAATATAGCACCCTCCATATATCGGTGGAAGGATGCTCAACCAGTAAAGAAGCTAATACCAGTAAAGAAGGCTCGAGTGAAACACATATCACATAAGCTGCACTAGAAGGAACTAGTGGCTACTTTAGAAGGGGAAGATACTATGCTAGCACAAGTCGAGAAAAAGGAATTCATAAAACAGAAGGTTATTCAATCACCCAAAGAGCCCAGACGAAAGAAAAAGAAAGGGCAATTTGATGAACCATCCCCAAAATTCTCCCAAGAAGAATTACAAAAAATAACCTAGAACTTGGAGTAGCTCATGCCTGGGAGTAGCAGCTAATAGGACATAGAGAGGAAGTATATTTTTCTATTCCCTTAGTTCTCCATAACCAGACAGTCGGATCCAACATGGTTGTACAGATTGGACCCAATGATTATTTGGTGAAGGCTGAATTTTGGACTCGTACAGGTTCACCCTAACTAATTGGGGAATATTTGGTGAGACTAACCACATTAGTGGTAACCTTGATCACATTATCACTTGAAGAGATGTTTGTCCCAGTAGAAGTTCAGGTATCAACCAACACAAGTAATCCAGGAGTAAGTACCAACCCCATGGTAGAGGAGGCCATACCACCCCTAGACACGGGAAATCCAATACCTAAGGTATAAAATCCCATTATTACAAAATAGGTAGATGTATTGAGTAAAATTGATACCCCACAGGTGAAGGGGAACAACCCCAAAAAATAACAGATTCTCAACAGTTGGAGCAGGAAGGCCAGAGCAGCTAGGTTCCAATGCAGTCTAGAGTAGCTGAAGAGAAGGTGGATAAGCCAACTGTTGATCTCTTAGAGAAAAGTAATGAGGTAGCACAGGAGGAGAAACAAAAGGATACATGGTCCAAAGACTTTCTTGTACAAGTGCCCAACTTTATGGATCCATCATATTCTATGGATCAACAAGAAGTAACTTATTTTACAAAATTAGGGGAAATCATGGATAGTTTACGCTTGTATTTTGATATTGCATATATGGGCCAATGGAAGAAGTGGCAAGGAATGATAGAGGATGAACTAGATCGATTGGTCAAGTGGTTTGCACAAGGTCCTTGGAGTAAAGACATTTCCAACATATACATGGCTGAGTCTTGGTCACTGCCCACTACCCATTTGACAACTATGGAGGGAATTGAGTGATTGCCTTAAAATACACCAAGCCTCTATCTGGAGATAACATAGGTGTACATATATGGCTACAAAATTAATCCTCCTCAGTATCCTATGGAGCAAGGCTCACAAGTGGATTTAGTTCTAGAATTACTATTGATATATACTCAACTAAACTTTCTTGCACATTTGTTGAGTTTGCTAGGAGAAGGGATTAAGCGTTTGCATTCAGTAAAGCAGGCAGTTCAGAGTGAATTATAAGCTATCAATGAATCCTTTGAGAAAAATGGATCAAATCTTAGAGAAAGGAATGACATAGATGGATGAACTCAAGAAACATATTCAAGGACTGATGTAGAATTTACAAAACCTGACCACCCAACTGGAGGAAAAAGACCAACAAATTTATTAGTTGGAAGTTGACGTATCATAGCTTAAAAGTACTAAGGAACTATTAATTAAATATATAGAAGCATTTGCATCTCAAAGGAGTCAAAAGGAACACATTTGGAAATAGGAAAAAGAGAGTTGGCAATAATAACAAACAACCTTGAAGCAAGAACTACAATAAGCACAACAACGGGAGGTAGCCCTACAACAACAGTTAGCACAGAAAGCTACTCCCTCTTCATAAATATCAGAACAATTCATGAGAGATATTTTCCTAAAAAAGGAGGCTAACCTGTTAACCAATCTCAAGCAAACTAAAAACTATGCTAATCCTTTGGGAGTGGAATGGGCCAAACATTTCAACTATTCTAAGTGGCTCAAGGAGGAACGCGAGAGCATGCAGGCTTAGCTATAGGAGTACAATAAAGTATTTTAAGTTGCAAATCCATAAAATACAGTGCCCATAGATGATGGAAATCCTTAAACTGAATGAAGAATGTCGCTAAGGACATCGACTTCTTCAAAGGGGAGGATAGATGTAGACAACGGTTCTAAGTAAGACATATCATAAGAACTGACTGATAATAATGTCCTACAATTTTGATTGTAAAATATATTTTTTGAATGTTATTTTGCTATGTTGATGTTGTAAGATCAACCAATCAATAAAAATGGCTTGATTATGTAGAAAATAAACTAGAAGACAAAACATTCATTTTTTGTTAAGAGGTTGATTATTCAGACATCTGGTTAAGTTAGACGTCTAAAATGTTACAATTTGGCATCTAAAGCAAGTAGTTAAGGGGACACAATTGGATAGTTGGAGCAAGTAGTTGTAATAACTAGTTTGCCCTGCTATATATACCTCCCATTAATTTTGTATGAAATCAGTATCTACTTGTTCCTAATGCCAAGAATGTGGTGTGAATTACTTTTTCTGCTTGTGATGTAAATTTTTCAAATGTATTGTAGGTTGTGTTGCAGGATTGCATTAATTGGTTGTGTTGCAGGATTTCCTTGACTGGTTGTGTTGCAGGTTGTGTTCATCATAGAAGATATGATCAAATTTCCTTATGATTGTAGGTGTAGAATACTAGAGCATGAAACCCTTAGATATCTAGCCTTATCGTCTGACCTATCCGTCAGACGACCAGTCTATTTGTCTAGCCGACGAGCCAAACTACCTAGATGTCTAGATCCTAAAACTAGACATCTGACCCCTAAGTCATATAGCCCTACATCTCAGATGTCTAATCCTTGAAACTTGACATATAACCTAATATCTACCCTAAATGACTGATGTGTGTATGAATTTAACCTTAGATGTCTACATTAGAAGTTTACCTTGAACGTCCTCGACGTCTAAGTCCCAAACAGCTAGCCCTTGATGTCTAATTGTGCACTCAGACGTATGATCCTTCTAACGTCTAAAACTAATACATTGTAGAATAAATTGCATATGATTAACTGTTAGTTCATCCTAGTTATCATCATTCCCTCATACCAAGAATTTACTCACCCTTGTCTACAAGTTTTATGTTGAATCCTAGTCTTCATAGTCTTGTGGAAAGACTCTACCTAATCTACAATTTTTAATCTTCCATGGAGATCACTAATCTCCTATCTTTCTATTTCTCGTGAACTTTTATTTGGAGTCTTAAGGCTTTTGTGGTCTTTTCTTCTAGATCAAGGCTTATATGGCCTTTTCTTATGGATCAAGGCTTCTAGGCCTTTTCATCTAGATCAAGGATTCTATGGCCTTTCTCTTCTGCAATGTGCAAGTCTGCAACAAGGTATTAGTAAGATGATTCTAAATCTTGTCAATAATGAATCTTCACTAGTTTATTTGTCAATATAGTGGAACGAATGCTGAGTCCTAGTCTTCACGATATTTTCTACAACTCTATGGAAAAACTCTATCCAAATGCAATCTCAAATATTTTGGAATTGAGATTTGCTTGTCCCCTCTTGTGACTCTCCCTATTCATATTGACCTATCATAGCTTTGATACCACTGTTAGCTTTTGATGATATGGTAGTAATAAATCACAAGATCTAAGCTATGTTGAGGTGAGCAATAATGGAGTTTTAGTACAATACTAAAATATACTATAACTAGAAATGATAAAAATATTATAATGCAATATAATGGAGGAAATGGACTCTCTAGTAACTGATGCTTATAGTACTACATTGTCCTTCATCACCAATCTACATCTATTGCACTACTACAGTAACTACAACTATCTCAGCTCTATATCTAACACACACTTGACCAATACTCTATCTTAATGTACAAGTGGACACCTTGCACATTTACAACTTGCACATTAACACTTGTGCATATAATACTTCTTCATCAAGTAATTACTTTACTTTACTCTCAAGTAACTTCCTACTCTAGTTATGTACCAAGGGTGGTACATTTACATGACCCAAATGATGTAATATACTTTAACAAAATCTTGTGGTTGAACTTAAGCTTCAGGAAGGAATCTAGCAATCTAGAGATAAAGTGGACTATGATAGCATGAAGTTTTGGAAATATTATTCTACTAATATGCAATGCATAGACAAGAGAGGTGTATTTTGTTATTGTGAAGTTTGTTGTAGGAAAATATTAAGAAGAAGAATGTAGAATTTTGAAATATTTTTATTAATACAAAATATTTAACAAGATATTTAAAATAAAAATCAAGAATTCAATTTTTTTTTATGAAAAATGATGTAGGTATCTAGCTAATTGATATGAGAATTGAATATGATTATAAACTCTCAAGATCTTAGGGAGAGAATTATGATTTATCAAGGGTGGGGGACCTAAGTACAACTCCTTGTAAAATAAAATAAACTTGACAAATATTATAGTAAAAAATAATTTTAAAAACAAATTACAACCATATATGCCTTATATTATCTGCAACATAATACAAATATAATTAAAGAATTATCTAATAAGAATATAGAAAAATTTAACATTGAAAAAATAACCTTATTACAAGAACTTGAAAAAACAATGCTTTTAAAGAATTTAATTAAAGTTTCCAAAAAATATTGATAAATATGTTGAACAATACAATAGAACTATCAAATGATAGATTTATTGATACATATGTTGAACAATCCAACAAAAGTAGAAATTAATATATGTATTGAATCGAATATAGATTTTTTCTATACATATTTGAATTTGCATATATTTTCTATTAACATACTTTACCATTTTTTATATTGAAAATGTCCTTCATATTCACAAGTTGAGGAAATATTTTGTTTTAAGGGCATAAAAATATTGTAGACCTAAAAAATACCCTTGCTAATGATAATTGGTCTTAAAATTTCAATATCTTTGAAATGAGTGGTCATAAAAAATAATCCAAGGAACATTGAAGGAGATTTGTCCATGTGAAGACAACCATCCGAAATAAGGGCAACACTGGGGTAAATCTTTCTTGAAAAAATATCTCATCTTTCAAGATCCATATTTTTGTGTTGTCCAATTTAGATTATTCCTAGACCAATTTGTGTGGAATTTTAAGAGATTTAATGTGAGTGGCTATATGAAGTAATATTAATATTATTGATGGAGATACAACCCTATGAATCTAGCTATCCAACGTAAGGGCAGTGACTACTTTCAAGTCACCAAAAAAAAAATTGTAAATATCTATCAATCACGGTTTGGATGATGGGAGGAGCAATGGAGACCTAGGACATTAGTGAGGAAAGACAATTATTATGGGCATATAATTTTTTCAACTAAGTTTCATTTATCTCTTAATTATATTCAAATTTTTGCATGCAAATTATTGTAGGTATATTTTCAACAGATAAAATTGTTATAGGATATACTAGTAAATTTTAGTAGATAATAAGTTATAGTATCCTTCCCATGGACTAATTTATAGCTAAATACTTAGAATCATCCTTATTAGTAGAGGTTAGAGAGGACCTCATAGAGAAACGAGCCTCTTGTCTCAAAGATAAGGCAATCATTGGTAAATTTAATGGGTCTTGGCCAAGGGCTTTGAATTTGAGAAAATGGATTGATATGAGATGGAAATCTCTAGAAGTGATTCTATTATTTATTACCAAATGTTTTTTCATATCAATTTTCTATTCTAGGGAGGAAAGAAATAGAATCCTGAAAGGGGTCCTTCGTTTATGGGAAGAGTAAGACTCTTTCTATCCTATTGGTATGAAGGCTTTATACTTGAAAACATAATTTTATCACTAGTACCAATTTGAGTCAGGATGTATGGGTTTCTCATTGAATTTTAAGAAATGGATACTTTCAATAAAATAGAAAACACTCTAGGTGAATTCCTTGAGATTTAAAAAACTACAAAATATGGATTCTGAGCTATTTATATCTGGATATTGGTCATGATTGATATAAATAAACCTTTACCATAATCAATCATTCTTAAGTATGGGGGTAAGTTGTGGACCCAAACCATGGATTGTGAAAATATATATTTATATGTAGAATATGTCATGAGGTGGGGCATATTGAGAGACAATTTTCTAAGAATAGTTGGGCACAAAAATATGTAGAAAATTGCAAGAGAAACTTGCTACTACTATGGAAAGGTATATGGTTATCATTAGCAGGAATAGTGTAGCTAATTAAATCAGTCTTATAGGCCATTTAAATATATTATATGTCCTTGTATATTATGCCAAATCAGTAGAAAATATTTAATTTGTATTATATGATTATTTTTTTTGTTAGGATTACATGATAAAATAATTTTTTTTTGTGAAATAAATCAAGGTGTGTGATGATAAAACTAAGAGAGACCTCAGTTTAATAGTTCTTACAAATGCAAACTTAGATCTAAGGGGAAAAGTAATTTGAATATTGTACAAAGAGGTTCAAAGATAATGGGCAAGAATTATTCTAAGTGCGTTGACCTAAGCTTAGCTTTTATGACATTCTCACTACTAGATGGTTTTGCACTATGGAACAATTTAAAAAAAAATAATTGATCTAGTGAATAAAGGTTTACGATGGTGCTGGAAGCTAGAGAAAAATTCTCTTTGGATGGATACTTGGTGTGATAAGAGACCACTTAATTTGGATCCAATTTTGAAACCATGGATGTGATTAATTCAAGATAAGTATGGTGATAGGGTTTCAAACATTATGTATAAGGATCAGGAAAGAATATATAAATGGAAAGAATATTTTTTTATAAGTATACCAGACATTGTTTCTAGGAGGCAGTTGAGAAAAAATATAACAATAATGATTATTTTGAAGGAATTTGAGGATAAGATGATTTGTAAGTTAAATGGCTCAAGATAATACACAACAAGAAGTGGCTATAATGTAAAGCACCAAAAAAGTAGGAATACCACAAGAATATGGAGAGATGTTTGTGATAACTCATGCATTCCAAAAGTCAAAAGGTTTGTATGGCTAGTAATTCATAGGAAAATTGTAACCTTGGATAACCTAATGAAAAGTATTTTTCATGGATCCTCACACCGTGTTCTATTTAAAAGGAGGAGAGTATAGACCCTCTCTTGGAACACTACTCAATAGTCTAGGAACTATGAAAATGGATTCTTAATATATTTGGTAAATGCATGGTGATGAACTACATAATTGAACAATGGTTAGAGCAATGGCAGATCTCTTTTAAAAGTGAGGCATTATAGATAATATAGGATACATTAAAATATACAATATATTGGACTATATAGCTGGAAAGAAACAAAATAATATTTAAAGGAAAGGAAAGGAATTTAGAGGTAATTAATAGGAAGATTTTTTTAGTCATAGAGGAGTCTAAACCACCCCTATCAACTCACATAATCCTTAATCTTGAAGTAGAAAGCCTTGATAGATGAAGTCAAGTCATCAATTGGAATTATGATGGTGGATGCAGGAGAAACAAAAGGAAGGTAAAAATATAAAATGGAAACCACCAAAACAAAAGTTGGTCCAATTGAATTTTGATGGAGCTTCTAAAGGAAATATAGGACTAGGAGGAGGAGGAATAGGGGTGATATTATCACATTACACTTTCAATAGTGGATTTAAGAAAAATAATGAAGTTGAAGATTGGGTAGCTTTATAAGGATTAAAAATATGTAGACAAATAAAATGGAATAGAGTATGGATGAAAGGTGATTCACTAATAGTAATAAATGAAATTTTAAGGAAAACAAAGGCTCCATGGAACATACAAGAGATCATTATGGAAATACAAGACATTGTTACAGAGTTTGAAGAAATTATGTTTACACATAATTTAAGCGAGAGAACAAATGTGCATATAGGCTAGCCAATAGAGGGGTTTTAACAGAGGAAAGTGAAGTTAAATTATTTTTTCTATGGCTAAAAGGAGTAATTTTAGTTGAAGTTGAAAAGAAAAATATAAAATAAGCAAATTTAAAATAATATTCCAGAGGATTACAAATTTTTTCAAGGGATACATTATAGATCAATGCATTAGAGGAAACTAATAGTACATATTTGGTAAAGCAGACTATGAGTTCGTGAAGCAAGTATAAGTTTTGTATGCTAAAGAGAAGATGATATCAGATGGACTTAATGGTTGAATGGATTATTTGAGTTGTTTTTTGTTGGTTGGATTATGGGAGAGAGTATAGATTAAGTCTACTAAACTATTTATTAAAATAATACTATTATGATTTCTTAAATGTCAATACCATATTAATAAGATTTATTTTATAACTCATTAAAATGATAGAATGTTTTTTTAATTGGTTATTTGGGATTAAAATGAATTCCACTTGTGTTATTATTTATTTTATTATACTAGAGGAATCAGTAACTCGTTACAAATTTCTATACCTCTTTGTGGGTTTGAATCCTACTCCTTTCTACCACTATAACATCCAATTGCATTGGGTAAAATTTTTAACATAGCCAACGACACTGGAGTGACACACCTTCTAATACTATGAGTCTTAAGATTACAAATTGTGTGAGCATTTTTACATGAATAGTAGTGACATCATCTGATGGGTTTTGCAAAAATAAGGATCCCAATAAAGCCATTGTATCTACAAAATGATTGGAGGACCGAGGGATAGCCTCGATGTCATACCATTCAAACCTTATAAGTAACTTATCCACGATGGTCTTGTATGATTTCAAGATTAAGCATTTACATTAGTTGATTTCTTTTACTTTATTAACTATGATCAAGGAGTTGCCAAATATTTTGAGTCTCTTGACATTCATAGCAAGAGCTATTTGAAGACCCAAGAGAAGGAATTTGAATTCAACATTGTTATTAGTGTAGGGTAAATCGATTTTGAATGAAAGGGGAATAGAAACCCCTTGCAATGTTAAAAACATGATACCTACACCACCCCTTGCTCATATTTTGAACCATAAAAGAACAACATGAGATCTTATTTGTGCTCTAGTTCTTTTGAGCTAGACAATGCAAAGATTACATCATTAGGTATCTCAATTGTTATTGGCTTATCGTCATGAAGCGACACTTCTGCTAGCTGTTCTACAATGACCTGACCTTTAATAGAATTTTATCCAATGAATTCTAGGTCAAACTCCATGAATAACATGATCCACTTTGCAGTGTGACTATTATGAAAAGTACGAGTCATCATGTATCGCAAAGGGCTCTTTTTAGATATGATGTATGTTGTCTAATTTATCATGTAATGACGAAGCTTTTTGGTGGTGAAGACCACCACTAAGCAGAGTTTCTCGATGTAAGCATACTTTATTTTGTATGAGACCACGGTGTGATTAGTATAGTAGATAGCCTGTTCTTTATTTACCTTGTTCTTTGGGGTAAATATGGTCCTTAAGACAAAATCAGTGGTTGAGATGTATAAGATAAAAGGTGCACCAGGTCTCAACGAAGACAATACTAGCATGTATTGTTTGATATATTGGAAAACTACTTGGAAATATTCATTCCAATGAAAGGTCATTTGATGGTTCATCGTGCAACTATCAAACAAGTATAGGCCATTTAATCATCTTCTCCAAAAGCTACGAAGCTGCTTGAGGTTTGTGGGGGAGGTATACTTGTGATTGCTTCAACCTTTTGAGGGTCAACTTTGATGCCCTACTTAGACACAATGAAACCTATAAGTTTTCTAGGTGTCACTCCAAAAATATAATTTTTAGGGTTCAGGCATATATTATGCTTGATGAGATCAAAGATCTTTTTGAGAACACTAATATGGTCTTGATGTAATAAATATTTAACCACAAGATCATCAACATAATTCTTGACAATTTTATGCATGTAGTTGTGAAAGAAATACATCATTTACCATTGATAGGTAGCACCCACGTTATTTAATCCAAAGGGTATGACCTTATAGCAAAAGGTCCCCATGGCATAATAAAGGCTATTTTGGCCTGATCTTCAGGATTGACTCAGATTTGATTGTATCCAAATAAGCCATCCATGAGAGAGAGCATTTCATGGCATGTAGCTACATCTACCAATGTGTTGATGTTTGAGAGAAAAATTCATCCTTAGGGCTCGCTTTATTAAGATCACAAAAATTTATGCATATGCACACCCCCCATTCGATTTTTGAACAAGAACCATATTCGACACCTAGTCAAGGTAGTCAATGGGCTAGATGAATCTTGCATTCAAAATTTTTTATAATTCATATTTTATCATAATAGCAATTATTGGATGCATCTTGCAGATTTTTTGCTTTACTGGTTTAATTACTGGATTTAGTGTCAAGTTGTGGACAACTAGATTTGGATCTAGACTAGGCATATCTTTGTATGACCACACAAAAAAATTTCTATACTTATTTAGAAGAGTAAAGAATGTGTCTCGTTCTTCTGTTGAGAGACCCTTCCCCAACCTAAGAATCTGGGGATGTTCAAGATTATTGCTAATGTCAATATCAACCGTCTCTTCTATAAGTATATGGGATCCCTCTTTCAATTGATGGGGAGTAGGGATCAACTGTATGTCATCAATTGGATTGAATGAGTTAGGCACATCATTAGGCTCAATATCAGATTGTAAGACATCTAAATGAGGATGCAATGAGAGATGGAATGGTTGTATCATCTGCTTAGAAGGGATAAACTCGAATGACAATAGTGAAAGGATGGTGCGATCGAAATCAATAGCCTCGAGATTGAGAGGTAATAATTTGGAAGGGTCACTAGGATAATGGGAGTGGTGAGATCAACAAAGATCATATTTATGGTTGGTGGATGACCTCCATTATTAAGTTGGGAACTATGATCAAATATGGATGGATAAAAATGTACAAGGGGTGGTTGAGGTGGAATGGGAATGATGGGATGCGACCTATGGGGAACTGGGACAACTAGATCTTTAGGCAGAAGAAGTTGGCACCAGAGAGATAATGGTAATCTCGATAAGTTTCAAAGATATAATTCATTGAGATCTACAAGAGGCTCAATGGGACAAGACTCTTATTTTGATCTAAACGAAGCAATGGATAAGGTCTCCCAATTGTCTTTTGAACCCCAATCATGTTTTGGCTTTTGATTATCTTCTAACTCCTATTCTAATAATTCATCACCACTAATAGATAAAGTAGTAATATGTAGATAATTGCTAACCAAATGAGCATTACCAGGATCGACATACTCGTTTCCATCGATATCTACCCCCAAGCCTAAGTTAAAGAATTATAGGGAATAAAAAAAAATCTCATTAGGTATGCGTATATCGTATCCTAAGCCTAATTCATTTTTTGGTAGCTGGTAGTGTGGTTCTAAAGGAGTCCAGGGGCCTTGATCGTATCACCCCAAGCCATTTCCATGCCAATGATGGTGATGAAAATATCGCATCACAAAGGATGAATTTAAAAGATAATCAATATTTTTCTAAATGACTCTTCATCCTCTAGCATAGGTAGTGTGCCTATGGCAATATCAATACCGCCATAGAAAAAATTGGTTTGGCTCGGGTAAGAACCAAGAGGGACTATGGTACATATAGGTAATGATGTACTATATGGGAAACCAAAGTCTGTGATTGACTCAAAAAGGGGTGAATGTGATATATTGCACTTGATATTTATCTATGCTCAGATTCATCATGCTACTGGTGACTTGTGGTGAATCTACTGAGGAAGATGATGAAGAAGATGTGGGCTGTGAAGAAAGCAATGCGATGATGGGTGGTTCCTCCTCTATAGGGGAGACATGGGTGAAAGTGGTAGAAATGGTTGAAATTGAAGGTGTGGGATGTGTGTTGGATGGTTGAGATGTGAATGTGTGTGTTGGTAGAGGTGGAGATGAAGGTGGTGTCATAGGTGCCTTCTTTGGATTTCAATATGGAGGATATAATGATGACAAAGGCCTATTTGATAAAACTAATGATGAGGGTTGATATGGAGGTGGTGGAGGTGAAGTGATGGATGATCATGGTGTAAAATTTATGGTTGGTACGGGGCTTTTAGTTTGAATATCCAAATGTGTGGAAGGTAAGGTTAACTCTTGTGGATGAGTAACCATATTGTAATATTTGAAGGGTTCTGGACTTGTAGGGATGTGGTGAACTTGGACTTCATGTATATACTTTATGCACTGATGCAATATAGAAAGCACACATTTCATGTCTTGAATCTAGGGTTTGCTAAGCAATATGTTGTATTGCATGGTGTCTTCCAAGATGTGACACAATACATGAATAATATTTTGTCCAACCTAAATATGAAGGACTATAGTGGAACATAGAGCATCATTGAAAGCTCAAAGGGTGAAACTGGATGATGTGATGGCTAACGATGGAAGGTTGAGATGCTAGTGTAGTGGAGGTGATGATGTTAATCAATGATCCTGTGTTAATCAACATGTTTGAAAGGGACCCTATCCACACTAATGATGATATGCAATGGTGGGTTGGGTACCTCAGTGGGTATCATTTAATTTTAATTATCCTAAAATATAATTGTAGGATATTGATATGTTTGAACATGCCCCACAAAATTGATGAAATAATTTGGGTCTTGTGGCTGCAGTTCAATGGATCTTAAGATCTCCATAAAAGCCTCTCAAAGTGGCTTTGATTGCTGAATCAGCTCATAGATGGAGAGCCTTACTAATGATATTTGTATGCTTTGAATAATTTTGCTCCTTAGAATGAGCACTAAGTGAGGCAGAGTAGGAATAATCATATTTGATATTGTAGTGCCTATGATATTAACATAACATTAGCAGGATCCATAGGTTGTGTGGGTTGCATTGGATATCATCTATTTCTTGTGATAATATTAATAATTCCCACAAAACCTTGGTTAGGTGGGATGATATGCACTTCATTAACCTACTTTGGTTATTCCATTTCGATAGCAAGTATTGAGTTTGCTCCACATTGGGGTAAGGGGTCTTGAAAGACACCTATGTTTTGGTTGTTTAAGGCAAGAGGATTATCAATATGAATATCTTGCCTCTCGATCATATCTTGCATTGTATTCTTGAATACATAGCATAACTGAATTTCATGCCCCTTTTATTGATGATAGTTGTAGTATTGATCCTCCTTGTAAGATTTGAATTTAGGATGAATCAAATCCAATTATCGGATCTTAGGGAGTGTAATAGCTTGCACCTTGCATAAGCGATTGAAGATTAATGCCAAATACTCAAACAATGGTGTATATTGGTGAGGTGGCCAACAAGGTTGAGTTTGGAGTTGTTGTTGTTATGGCATATTGGTTGCTTGAGTATTGTACTACATCGATGGAGGTTGGACCTGATAGTTAGGCAATGACCTGGAGCTCAATTTGAGGTTCCAGGGGAACTTAAGACAACTTGGTTTACGAGAGCCACCTTAGGCTGAGTTTGGCCACTTTTTGAATTTTTATTTGGCCACTCCTTTTTCCAGAGTTTAATTTCTCCTTCATAGACCTTGATGTCCTCTATTACCTTTGCCTAGGCCAAGACCTCCTCAAAAGTCCTAACTGTTTAAGTTGCAATAATAATGAAATTTATTTTGTGCAACTCCGAGTGAACATTTGAGTGACCTCTATTATGGGTATAGTGAAGGAAAATTTTGTTATTACTACTCTCCATTTGTTTCCATAGTCCATGATTGGTTCATCCTCATACTGATGAAAATTACATATATTAGTCATGGTGGCCTTTTTCTTTACACTAAAGGCAAATTGTTCTAGGAAAGCATCTACCAGTTGTTTAAAAGTGAGAATACTATGGTGTGGAAAATGGTTATACCACTCTAAAGCAACTGTTGCAAGTATTATAAGGAATTTTCATAGCATGAGGGGGTCACTGTACTAAATATGGAAGCAGTTGTTCATGAAGCTTGTCACATGCTCCTGTGCATCTTCATCACCCTTGAACTTGTCCAAATTTGGCATTTCAAAGTGTTCAGGATAGGGTGGTGATGGAATTTACGGGTGCAAAGGCTGATTGGTAAGCTACCATAGGGTAGGTTTTTGGTAACCCAAACATGAGGCTTGCTTTTCCAAATATTTTAGATGCTTTTTCAACCATTTTTATGCCTCTGGCGATATGATGGCATCTGCTCACCTTTGGCATATATTAGTTTAAATATTTTTTGTTGATGAGGTGGTTGGGCATTGTTATCAATAGGTATATTGCTATATGCCACCTCGGGGTACGTATCAAGTGGTTCTTGATACTCAAGTTGTTCCTCATAGGCTTCATAATCCTATTGATAGCGGTACGTTTGATAGCATTATAGTAAAATGGGATGATGGTGATAGATGGGTGGTGGTCCAGGATGTTGATGATGGGTTTGATTAAAGCATGGGTGAGGTGGAAGATTATGATTCAGGTGTAGTGGAAGGTTGTGCCATTGTGCTTTATGCCTTGAGTGATGTTATGTTGGTTGCCTTTGTTGCATAGGCATGGGCAACCTTTGATGCATCACCCATTGCAAGTGATGATCCATGTTAATCCTAGGCATCTAATTTTGGTTTGCCAGGTTAGTTGTGTGTGGCCTATTCATGCATGCGTGAGTGGCATGAATAGGTGTGTGTTGCACTTTAGCCCTAGAGATATCAATGACTTGTTTTCTAGGGTCATGAGAGGCCGCATTGACTTGATATTCCTATCAAAATGTGGGTTCTGTATAATCAAGAGGTACCAAAGCACACCATCCTTGACCATACTCCATATCATAAGGTGTAGTAGGAGGATCAATATCACCATCCCTAGGCCCATGAACTATCATGAAAAATACTTGATCTGACATGGTAGCATTGTTATTACCTTAAGCAATGTATGTGTTCCAATTATCGTACTTACGACTCATATAGGGATGATTAGATGGGGTAGTTTGAATATTCCTATATGGTTGTTGGGTACACTCTTGTTCCTGAACTAAGGGAGTCACTAGTCAATATAGGATATGAATACACGATAGGGGTCTCCTAGAAGTTTTATTTCAGTTGTAGTTATCCCTATAAAATGCACGTACGGTATCCTAAACAAGATAATCCATATCCTGATCATATTCAGTACTTGTGGGTGAGTTGTGAGTGTAGGAACCTAGTGTATTGGGGTTCGTGGTGTGATATATGATATTCAAGCCAAGTTGATCACATCACCACTCAAGGATGATGAGGTTCTATGGATTAATCTGGAAATGATCCATGGCTCTAGGTGATGGCTCAATGGTGCAAGCTTGTTAATGGGCCTAGCTATGTGTTACAACCATATACTAGAAAAATGATGCATAAATATTCATGAAAATGCTCTTAAGCACTTTATAAACTATGCAAAAAAAGCAATAAAACAAACAAGAAAACACTCTTTTTGTTTTGATTTTTATGATTTTTCTAATGATGATTTTTTTAATTTTTGATCTATTCCTAGAAAATTGAGGAAAAATGAAATGACTACTATAGAAAGGAATTTTATGTGCAACCTCTATCAAGTAATGTGACACAAACAAAAAAAATGGCTTCCTATAGGTAATGGATGGGTGATAGATGTTGCTATAGAAATAATACCCCCCGAGGATGAAGAACACAAGCTTATACTGAGAGGGGGGGTGAACAATATAAGACCACTTTTTACTTTTCCTTTATACTTCAAAACAGTAAAGCAACATATCCAAAGCAATATCAAAACAATGCACAAGATCATCCACAAAGTGACACAACAATTTCAATGTGGTTCATCCACAAAACTTTTCTCTAAAAGTTATCTCAAAGTTCTTTGGGAAACCTTCCCAATTACAATGTTTATGAGCCTCGGCTCAAAGGAGATACCTTCCCCCAATCTGAATTTATGAGCCTCTGCTCAAAGGAGATACCTTCCCCTACCTCTCGCTCCGGCTGGTGATCCTCTAGAAGACCTCTCGCCTCCGCTGCCCTTAGCAAATGGAACTCTATCCATAGAAGACACCTGTCTTCCCTGCTCCGGCTGGAGACCTCTGTCCTCAACTCTATCACCTCAAAGCTGGTCCTCGAATTTGCACTAAACACAGTCCGTCGGTCTAGCACAAATGTCCTCTTCCTCTATCTTTGATCTGCACCAAACACAGTCCTTCGGTCTGGCACAAATGTCCTCGGGTTCTACTCATAGAACCAATGCACCTCTGTCCTCAAGTTCTCTGATAGAACCAATGCACCTCTGTCCTCAAGTTCTCTGATAGAACTATCAAACTCAGCTTCACAAGTCCTCTGCTAGGACCTGTCCAAATCTGCTCACAAGTCCTCAACAAAACCTGTCCACAACCTGCTCTCAAGTTCATCAAGAAAACTTGCTTTGCATGAACCCACAAAGAGAATTGTTAGAGACCCAATGTGATTCATCAACCTCATAGAAGCATAAAGAGAATTGTTAGAGACTCAATATGTTCTATACTTAACTCCCAATCTCAATCTCAACTCAATCTCAATCTCAACAGAATAAGATAGATGTAGTATGCTTTTCTCAAGAACATGAAACACAACCCAACAATTGCCAACCAAGCAATATCTCATATAACAATGATACTCATGTTCTTTCCAACAACCAATATCTTTTCTCAACCAATTAGGGCTTCAACAACAATGCTCAAAGACAAGGTTTAACCAACATCATTCAACTCAACATTAACCTTGAAGCATTCTACCAATCATCACAAGAAAAGGAAACAAGTAGAAATCCTTTTCCCTCCAAAGATATTTGAACAAAACAGCCACCCACACAATATCACCAAATGCAAAGAATAACTTGTTCAAATCAACTCAATGGAGTAAGCCCAATATCATGAATCAAGTAAAAGCAATAACTTGATCAAACAACCTCTATGGAAGCAACTCAACCATCAACCTCAAAACAACCAACCAAGGGTTTCACCAACTCAAAGCAAGTAGCAAGACTCACAAACATAAACCCTAGTGCACAATGCTTCCACTACCTCAAACCAGAATTATGCATTCACCAAAACTCTCATCAATGATAACAATGCATAAGTAGTCTTCAACAAACCAGAAAATAGGATTTACACCCAACCAAAGGAAACCTTGTTGTATACCTTTTCACTCCAATCTTATTTCAGGAAAACATACACCAATCATACTCATAAGAAGAATGTGCCCATACCTTATTGTAGTGAAGAAACCCCTTTGGAAATCTGCCACAATCACAAAATTCTTTTGCCAATCTTCACAAGGGTTAGTAGATCACAAAATAATCAACATTACTCCACTTTTCAATAATCATCACCAAAGCCTTTAATTGCACAACTTCCTTATCTCTCCTAAAACCACTTGTACCATAAAATAAAATAAATCACAACATTGCATAACCTTATAACTCCCAAAACCACTTATACCATAAAAGTAAAATAAATCACAACATTGCATAACCTTATAACTCCCAAAACTTTATAATAAAGTAATACCCTTATTACTCCTAACTAAACAAAATCCCTTTCTAATTTTCACAAAAATATACTGCCTTATATCTCCCGCTAGAACAACATACATACTCCCGAAACCAAAGCACACTTTAATTTTCCAAAAATAAACCTTATACCTCTTGAAATTTTTAGCACCAACCACGTTCAATAAGAAAAAACAAAAATACTTCCGCCGTTAACATTGTTCTCAGCGAGATTCGAACCGACGACTATTTATTCACAACCCTTACCGTGTGGCCAAGCACCGTCTGGTCCATACGGTGGATGAGATCGAAGGGAGACGTGATCAAATTTGTTCCTTTCTTTTATCTTCCTCAAAGAAAGTGAAACAACTGTATACCACCGCATCACCGAAATAGTTTGTCTTGTTCGATAATGTCCTTTCGACGATGTTTAATTCACTTCGATTAACATTCATTAAAAACTTTGGCACACTGTCAAATATCGCAGCTTCTTTTTCAAAGCTTTCTCCCTTAATTTGGGTGCTCAAAGAAGGTTTGCGCTGCGTCCGTTATCCAGAGTCGAAAGCATACTCCTTGTGGTTTTCGAATGCGTGGGCCCTCAACAAAACATGCTCTCCTTCGCTGGCACAGACGATGCACGAAAATTGATATCGATTCATTCCCTCTTTAATGAATTCCATTGCCACCTTTTATATGCACTAAGATGCATTGATTAACACGTCGGCACTTTTAATTTAATTTAATATTTTAATTTAAATTTTAAATAAATAAAATTTAAACTAAATATTTAAAATTAAATATCTTCATCATCGGGGCACCTTTTTCAATGAAACGAAAAGCCAACTTGGGTTTTAAGAAAAACCCATTTCAAATCTGTTGCCCATGGTTTTAAATAAAACCTTTTATTTTGTCTGCCTTGGTTTTCACAAAAACCTTTCCGCTTCTTGACATCAATGACAACATCAACACTTGAGCAAAGGCAATGTACCCAATGTACCCAAAATTGCCAACAATCTCCCCCTTTGTCATTGATGGCAAACCTTTACTGAAAAACACTTCTTAAGAGCCAAAACTGAAACCCACAATTGAGAATCTACCTTTGAAGTTTTGCTCCCCCTGACTTGAAGCTTTCCTCTTCACTTGAAGCTCTCCCCCTTTGTCATCAATGGCAAAGGGCCACCTTTGGGGCTCGGGACTAAGAATGAGCCTCTTAGCTTAGTCCCTCCCCCACCTCCTGTTGAGGTGATTAATTCTGGGGTGGGAGTAAAACTCCCATTAGGCACTGATCATCATCAGCGTCTATAACTTCCTTGTCGGGCCTTCTCTTGAACTCTTTGTCCATATTCCTGTTCCTGTTTCTGTCACTGTTCCTGTTCTTAGCCATGCCTTGATCCTTGGACCTGTTCATACCACTGTTTCTGTTCCTGTACCTTGGAATTTCAGCTCTACACTGTCTAGCTATGTGACCTTCATTGTTGCACTTGTAACAAGTAACAATGTTATTTCTTTGAGGCATACCTATTCTTTGAATCCATCTGTTCTGATTAAACCTGTTCCTGTTATTTGCCTTGCAATGAACTGCCTTGTGCCCAAACTGATTGCAAGAGTAGCAATACCCATAAAAGAAATCACCACTTCTGAAACTGTTATTTACCTTCTTCACCTGAGCCATGCAATGTACAGCCATGTGACCAAACCTGTGACAAGCAAAACATCCGCCTTGAAACTTTCCTTTATTTGACTTCTTAGGTCCTGAAAACTTCTCCTTCTTCTCATTCTGAATTCTGTTTTCTGTTTCTATGCATCTATCATTCAAGGACTCATGATCTGAAATACTTTCCTCATTAGAACTCTCTTCCTTTTGGAATCTCTTACTAGACTCTCCAACTTGTTTCTTGTGTGGCTTAACAAAACCAAGACCTGTTTTATCTGTTGTCTTTCTTTGACCTTTGATAAGAGATTTAACCTTTTTGGAGCTTTCTTGAAACCTGTATGACTTATCCTTGTACTCTTTATTTTCCTCTTTCAACGAAGCCATTTTCTGTTCTAATTCACTATACTCACGCACCTTAGATTCTAACTCATTCTTGAGTTCTTGTGCCTTAGCCATAGAGACATCAAGACTTTCTATAAGTTCATCTCTCTCCATACAACATTCATCTAACTTATCCTTGAGTCTAGCATTCTTCTTTCTTTCCTTTTTCAAACCACTAAGAGCATTAGTAAGATCACTTTCAAGATCCTCTATTTGATTGCATTTTGAATTATCAAGGCCTTTTTCAAGTTTCTTATCACTAGAGGTGCTACCCTTTTCAAAAACCATACATGCATCTTCCTTATCATTTTCTGAAGCATCCTCATACATACTAGCAACCGAATCATTAATTGTGCAATCATCCTCAAGGTGACCACAATTTCCACATCTAAGACATTTCATGATAATGAATCTATGTTTTGGTTCTTCCTCTTTTTTTGATATGAACAACATCTCATTTTCATTATCACTTGAAGAACTTTCACTATCACTACTAGAACACTTACTTGCTTTGTCTAGGTAGAAGCTCTTCTTGTGTTTGTGAGAATACCTCTTTCCTTGATTGTTGTGCTCATCTTTGTTTTTCCTATGATGCTTGTGCTTTTCGGAATCCTTGCTCTTACAGTCCTGTTTATCTTCATCACTTTCATCCTTGGCAATAGTACAGTTAGTAGCATAATGACCAAACTTTCCACAATTGAAACATCTTACGTTTTTCATATTTTTGTGCTTTCTAGAGAACTTGCCTTTCTTGCTATAATATGCCTCTTCATCACCAGAAGACTCATCACTCTCTTGAAGCTGTTTACCTTTGGAATTCTTGGTAGCCTTGAAAGCTGCCTCCTTCTTGACATCAACCTTCACTTGAGTTCTTAACTCAAATGCTGCAAGTATACTATGGAGCTCATCTTTTTTCAACTTATCCAAATCTTTAGCTTCCTCAATAGCAGAAATCTTTTCACTAAATCTATTAGGAAGAGATCTTAAAATCTTATCACAAACATCATTTTCAGCAAGCTCAAGACCTAAGTCTTTCATGGAGTTAACAACTTCATCCATACGAAGCATGTAGTCACTAATATTTTCATCATCATTCATCTTGAGTTGTTCAAACATACCTTTGAAGTGTCTCAACTTGGCCTTTCCGACATTTGTATCACCTGTATGAACCACCTTCAACCGATTCCACATTTCACTAGTCTGTCTTGCAGTGAATCACTTTGGTGAGATCTCGCTTTCGTAAGCCTTTCAAGATTGCATTCATTGCTTTTGAATTGCTTGTGATGTAGGAGCCTCTCTTCTTTAGTATTAAGACCATGTTCAGGAATAGTGTACTCATCTTCAATTACTTCCCAAACCTCATTCCCAAGTGCCATTAGATGAACCTTCATCCTTGCACTCCAAAGACCAAAATCTGACCCATCAAGAATAGGTGTTGCATTGCCACTTGAATGATCCATTGTGTTCTTTACTAGCTTTTCCTTCAAGTCGTTAAACTTTTCGAAGGCACCCGCTCTGATACCAATTGAAGAACACAAGCTTATACTGAGAGGGGGGTGAACAATATAAGACCACTTTTTACTTTTCCTTTATACTTCAAAATAGTAAAGCAACATATCCAAAGCAATATCAAAACAATGCACAAGATCATTCACAAAGTGACACAACAATTTCAACGTGGTTCATCCACAAAACTTTTCTCTAAAAGTTATCTCAAAGTTCTTTGGGAAACCTTCCCAATTACAATGTTTATGAGCCTCGGCTCAAAGGAGATACCTTCCCCCAATCTGAATTTATGAGCCTCTGCTCAAAGGAGATACCTTCCCCTACCTCTGCTCTAACAGGTGATCCTCTAGAAGACCTCTGCCTCTGCTGCCCTTAGCAAATGGAACTCTATCCATAGAAGACACCTGTCTTCCCTGCTCTGGCTGGAGACCTCTGTCCTCAACTCTATCACCTCAAAGCTGGTCCTCGAATTTGCACTAAACACAGTCCTTCGGTCTAGCACAAATGTCCTCTTCCTCTGTCTTTGATCTGCACCAAACACAGTCCTTCGATCTGGCACAAATGTCCTCGGGTTCTACTCATAGAACCAATGCACCTCTGTCCTCAAGTTCTCTGATAGAACCAATGCACCTCTGTCCTCAAGTTCTCTGATAGAACTATCAAACTCAGCTTCACAAGTCCTCTGCTAGGACCTGTCCAAATCTGCTCACAAGTCCTCAACAGAACCTGTCCACAACCTGCTCACAAGTCCCCAATGGAACCTGTCCAAAACCTGCTCTCAAGTTCATCAAGAAAACTTGCTTTGCATGAACCCACAAAGAGAATTGTTAGAGACCCAATGTGATTCATCAACCTCATAGAAGCATAAAGAGAATTGTTAGAGACTCAATATGTTCTATACTTAACTCCCAATCTCAATCTCAACTCAATCTCAATCTCAACAGAATAAGATAGATGTAGTATGCTTTTCTCAAGAACATGAAACACAACCCAACAATTGCCAACCAAGCAATATCTCATATAACAATGATACTCATGTTCTTTCCAACAACCAATATCTTTTCTCAACCAATTAGGGCTTCAACAACAATGCTCAAAGACAAGGTTTAACCAACATCATTCAACTCAACATTAACCTTGAAGCATTCTACCAATCATCACAAGAAAAGGAAACAAGTAGAAATCCTTTTCCCTCCAAAGATATTTGAACAAAATAGCCACCCACACAATATCACCAAATGCAAAGAATAACTTGTTCAAATCAACTCAATGGAGTAAGCCCAATATCATGAATCAAGTAAAAGCAATAACTTGATCAAACAACCTCTATGGAAGCAACTCAACCATCAACCTCAAAACAACCAACCAAGGGTTTCACCAACTCAAAGCAAGTAGCAAGACTCACAAACATAAACCCTAGTGCACAATGCTTCCACTACCTCAAACCAGAATTATGCATTCACCAAAACTCTCATCAATGATAACAATGCATAAGTAGTCTTCAACAAACCAGAAAATAGGATTTACACCCAACCAAAGGAAACCTTGTTGTATACCTTTTCACTCCAATCTTATTTCAGGAAAACATACACCAATCATACTCATAAGAAGAATGTGCCCATACCTTATTGTAGTGAAGAAACCCCTTTGGAAATCTGCCACAATCACAAAATTCTTTTGCCAATCTTCACAAGGGTTAGTAGATCACAAAATAATCAACATTACTCCACTTTTCAATAATCATCACCAAAGCCTTTAATTGCACAACTTCCTTATCTCTCCTAAAACCACTTGTACCATAAAATAAAATAAATCACAACATTGCATAACCTTATAACTCCCAAAACCACTTATACCATAAAAGTAAAATAAATCACAACATTGCATAACCTTATAACTCCCAAAACTTTATAATAAAGTAATACCCTTATTACTCCTAACTAAACAAAATCCCTTTCTAATTTTCACAAAAATATACTGCCTTATATCTCCCGCTAGAACAACATACATACTCCCGAAACCAAAGCACACTTTAATTTTCAAAAAGGAAACCTTATACCTCTTGAAATTTTTAGCACCAACCACGTTCAATAAGAAAACAAAAATACTTCCACCGTTAACATTGTTCTCAGCGAGATTCGAACCGACGACTATTTATTCACAACCCTTACCATGTGGCCAAGCACCGTCTGGTCCATACGGTGGATGAGATCGAAGGGAGACGTGATCAAATTTGTTCCTTTCTTTTATCTTCCTCAAAGAAAGTGAAACAACTGTATACCACCGCGTCACCGAAATAGTTTGTCTTGTTCGATAATGTCCTTCCGACGATGTTTAATTCACTTCGATTAACATTCATTAAAAACTTTGGCACACTGTCAAATATCGCAGCTTCTTTTTCAAAGCTTTCTCCCTTAATTTGGGTGCTCAAAGAAGGTTTGCGCTGCGTCCGTTATCCAGAGTCGAAAGCATACTCCTTGTGGTTTTCGAATGCGTGGGCCCTCAACAAAACATGCTCTCCTTCGCAGGCGCAGACGATGCATGGAAATTGATATCGATTCATTCCCTCTTTAATGAATTCCATTGCCACCTTTTATATGCACTAAGATGCATTGATTAACACGTCGGCACTTTTAATTTAATTTAATATTTTAATTTAAATTTTAAATAAATAAAATTTAAACTAAATATTTAAAATTAAATATCTTCATCACCGGGGCACCTTTTTCAATGAAACGAAAAGCCAACTTGGGTTTTAAGAAAAACCCATTTCAAATATGTTGCCCATGGTTTTAAATAAAACCTTTTATTTTGTCTGCCTTGGTTTTCACAAAAACCTTTCCGCTTCTTGACATCAATGACAACATCAACACTTGAGCAAAGGCAATGTATCCAATGTACCCAAAATTGCCAATAGAGGAGGGGCCACATTGTCTAAATCTTGCTACTTACCCAATAGGGCTTTTGCTTCACACTTGGGCATGCTTGGATATCAAAGATAGTTGCATTTCATAGATTATTAAACCCTATGGTTAAGGGGCATCTAAACCTAACCTAATTTAGGATGCACCCAAAAGTAGGGGATTCCTTGGTGATGAAGTCCAAGAAACCACTCATAGGGGCTACTATGGTGTGTAGGGGGTGAGCCAGTGGAAGGAGGTGAAATCCAACGCCACTGATCTCGATTAGGGGTTGGTGATGAAGGTCAACCTTACCAACGTTTATGTGATACGTGCATGTGTGAATTATTTTTATTGCAAAAATAAAATAGAGAGCACATGATGATTATAAAAATACAAATCATAAAGTAAAATGCATCTATTTTCTTTAATAATGCTCAAATTTTAATCAATCAACAATGTAGGAGAGAAAACAGTGAAGACAATAGGACCATCATGCTATGATATGGTCACAGATTCGAGACCATATTGTTTTGATATGGCCATGTTATGATAGATTGAAAACCAAAATAACAATGCATGCATGTAATTATGCTATGTATTTTTGTTGCTTTTCTTAGTTTTCCTATCTAAAACATGAAATTAGACTATCCTAAGATGTGAAAGCATAACCTAGAATCCTTTCAAATGATGTAGAACTTGTAGATCCCTGTAGTTTTATCTCTGGTTTAAGGTCATCTTGTTGTCAGATGGTTCTAGAACAGGGGTCATCTCGTTGTGATACGATGGTGACTATGTACTTGCAAACGTAAAAAATAAACAAAAAAATGTCATTTTGACTTATCAAAACAAAAAATAATGACAAAGGGGACCCACTAGGGGTCCCATTGTAATTGCAATTTGAAATATAAAAAAACATGCATCATAAAAATGATAAAAAAATAAAAGAGAAAGCAGATGATAAAATATGATGCAATAAAAGAAAACAAATGGAAACGAATTCGACTATGTTAAAATGATATTGATTTATTTTATAAAGGTATTGCAAAAAATCTCCTTCAAGAATTTCACCGATGATACAATGTTAAAATGAGGACTTTTAAGCCCTTGTTCACCAGAAAGAGCTTTCTCTTAGTGCAATCTAATTTTTTTTTGAGTCCACAAGAATATCTTCAAAAGTGGGTTTTCTTGGGACCATTGAGTATGAGTTAGAATTCGATTCTTTCATGATGCTTGAACCTATGATCTATGTTCAATAAAACAATAGAGGAATTGGTAGCATCTATGGGGCCCACCAAGGTTGGCCCCGTAATTATTAAGAGATAAAACTGAATAAAGTAAGTTCATGCATAAAATCATGAAAGATCCAAGCTAATGCTATGATATAAAGTGCTCAAAATGAAAGATTTACTATTAAAATTAACATGCAAATATAGATCTGAACTAATATGTAAGAAAAACCATGAAACTAATAACTTGATCAAGGTCATATCTTATCAATATGGTCTTACCTACGGGACCATATCAGGAGAGACAATCGCTACCACAGATCTACAAATTTATGGAACCAGGTCGGGGCAAATTTGAGGATGATCCAAATGTGATTTTTATTGATGAATTGGGGGTGATATACAAATGAGTGTGTATATTTGAGTGACCTAAAGCAAAAATATCAATTACTCAAGGATAAGTAAAGTAACTTCAATATTTTCATAACAACAGATCGATATTGTTAGCAGTAAGGAAGCTTTAGCAAGTAAATTATGCAGCACTTCGTTGCTTAGGTGGGAAAATTGTGGATCTTTCTTAGTAGCAGGGGAGTGCCTAGATTTGTAGCCTTGAATATAAGGTACAAAGGGGAAAGTAGGCAACAATGGTAGGTGGATTGGTTTCTAATTACTACCTACAATCTATTAGTAGGTTGCCACCCTTTTACTATTGGTAGGTGATTGTTTGAAAGTGGATAATCCACCTAGAAATGGCTAAAAATAAACCATTGTGCTGACAGGTAGTCATGCTACCAGTTTATTTTTTTGTTTTTGTAGGTGCATGATTATCTTGCATCGAGATGGTCCTCACACTAATACCATATTGGGTCGAGATAACCTTGTTTCCTATGGGGAAAAGTATATTTTTCTTAGGAAGATATCCAAATTAGTCCTAAAATTGCCTAAGATGGATGACATGAAGGAGTATTTTTAGGAGTCTCCATGTGATAACACATTTTAGGTTTCTACAAAAATAGTCTGTTAGTGAATACTTGGTGACATTTGATGAGTTGGGGAGTTCATAATTAGAATATGAGAACAAACAAAAACCAATTGAAAATGATGTGCTAGAATTGGAGTACGTAGAATATGAGTATCACTTAGACATCAAACTTCTCCATTGGTATATGAAAGACTATGAAGTCTCCCATCCAAACTAGATATGTATTCACATAGAAGAAGAAAATCAAAATAAACCAATAAGGAGTAAGGATGAGATCAAAAAACATAGTCAAAATAGTATGTCTACAACTAAGGACAAAGAGAAGTGGATTGTTGTTAAAGAAGAATTAAGCATTAAAATGTTGACTGTGGCACCAAATCAACCTTTGAAACCTCCTAAGGGTATGTTCATCCAAGAATATGGGGAGTCGGGTTAGACTAAGGAGGGAGATGGTGAAAGAGAATACAATGACTTAGAACTTGAAAAAAAACTCGCTTGGATTTTTTAAGGAGAGAATAATGTGCAACCCATAATTGAATAAGAGGAATTGTAGCCTTAACCTATGTAACGTAGAAGAATATGGATGTATGTGATATTTTTAAACATGGAAAGGTAAAATAAGATCATTGAATGGGAAAAATATACAAATAACAGTGATAGATATTGGAAAAGAAGAACCAAAATAACCACCAGAGCATAAACCTTGGAGTGAAGGCATCAATTATAAAGGAATGATTTTGATGGTATCTATTGGATATGCACATCAGAGAATGTGCAAAGAAACATAGCAGTTGTGTGATCAAAATGTAAAATATCACAAAAAAAATGAAGAGCTAAGGAGGTAGTGTGCACAAGAGATATTGAGGCTATAGGATGATATCCAAGCAAGGAGTAGAACTCAAGCAACCAAAGTGGGATGGAGAGACATCCACAAAGTGTCATTGCCAAGCAGAGTGGAAGATGGGAACTTAAATTAGGAATTCAATAGGGTGTCCTTGACAAGTTCAATAAATAATTAGGAATATTTGAAAAGAAAGAGCTCATTTTTATAACTTGGAAGAAGATTTAGGATAAGGACACTAAGAACAAGTTTCTAACCTACAAGCAATGTGGATGAACGATAACAAGCAAACCTAAACCAAAATATCCCTAAGATAGGTAGGTAGATGAATGGGAGGAGGTATAATTTACCACTAAATATAAATGGTTCCTTATGAAGATAAAGTATTTTTTAAGGACTATAACACAACCTAAGTTCTATGTGTAAATCAAGCAATTTCAGTAGTCTAGGAGGACCATCAAGTTCACTGGGTTGTTTAAATATTTTTGGCAAAGGGGGAAAGTTGGTTGGCCTCATTCTTGGTTGTTTAAGGAGAAGGATTTTCCTTTAGACTATCCCTAGGCCATGTTTCCAAAAATTTTATCCATTAGGACCAACCTCTAGCCATTCAAGAACCAACCCAATGACATATAGCCAATAGGGTGGCTTATTAAGACCATCCCCTAGTTATTAGGGAGATAGAAGGAGACCCAAATTATTCTTAGATAGTATAAACTGAGGAAAATACTATCATAAGTTATTGAAGAATGTTTGGAAGGATCAAAAAAATAAAATATGTCTAATTTTAGAAGACCATCATAGAGAAAACAATAATGGAGAAGACAACCAAATAGGGGTAGTGAGCAGTCAAGCCACCTATGCCAGACATAGCACAATAACAAGCCTAGACAATATGTGGATAGGTAATAAGGTATAGAAAATTGCCATACAAAACATCATACAATATAATATTTTACAAGGGTAGGTTTTATGATAGGACATCGTATAAGACATGAATGTATGACAAGATGTCATACAAGACAAGGGTGTATAATAGAATGTTGTACTGTGCAACATCATATGAAAAAATGATATACAAATAAAGGACATATGGCAGAATGCTATATAGTGGAATATTATATGGAATTATATCATACAATACTAAGTCAGATCAAATATAAATGTTGTTAAGAGGAGAATAAGGAATATTCGATGTAGGTAAAATAGACGACTCAATTGTATGTTTAGATCACTATACAAATGACATGGTATGGATGACTTAGCATATAAGAAAGCATGACATATAGTTAAATGAAATGTGGAAAAGTGGTAGCTAGGAGGTTGTTAAGCATTCAAGACAACTATATTCTCCACTATTACCTCCTTGTAAATACATGTTGGGGGGTGGTCATAAGCATTCAAATTCTCAACTTATGAGGAAATGAGAGAAGAAAAAATGGCTACCGTATAGAGAGAAGATATTGTAGAACTATACAAAGATGTCATGAGGAGGAAGCTACAATACCATAAGTGAAAGACACTCATGAGAAGGATGATATTGTATATGGGAGATATAAGCTACTAGAGAAGTTCTTATATGAATGATTGTTGATTTTTTAAAATTATATGGACCATATAGGCTATACGTATTGTTGCATAGAAGTTGCTAAGGAGCACACAGGTTGATTGGAATATACAAAAATTATTGTACAGAGGATTGTGTAGAGTTTGATTGTTGAGGAGGATATATATTAGAGCTAACCACAACATACAATCCATATAGAGAAGGTTGTCTAGTGGGTGATAGTAGTCTAGAAAATGGTAGACTATCCTATTCATAGACTATCCCATTTGTAAACAAGTTGTAGGATAGAAGGTCGAGCAATGCAAGGCATGTGCTAGGAACTAATATAAGGTGAATCATATGATAGAACATCGTACAAAGATGAATATATGGTAAAAATTGTATAGATGAGAACTACACAAAAATTTTGCACAAAAGGGGACTATATGATAAATATTGTACAATAAAGGGAAGCATTTGTCCACTAAAGATCCATACATTCATGAGTTATTGGAATTAAATTGTGATAGAAAGAGTGATTCTAAGAAGACCAAGTATTTTAGAGAGAATCAAATAGGTGAAATAACAAAGGAGGATTCCACCTAAGTCTATGTTGCAAATAGAGTCTTGCTCATGTGGGGAAGGCATCAGATTTGGCTTCAAGAGAGGCCTAGTTAACCATGTACATGAGAGAGAAATGGAACATCATATGAACATAGAGAAATATAGAATAAAACATCATGGAGGAGAGCCAAGATCATGGCCAAGGAATAACACTCTTAAGGAGGGACAGCCATGAAAAATAAACTTCACCCCAAGAGAAGGAGAAAGACAAGGAGAAGGAGAGGATGCAGATCCCCTTGGAGAAATTGACATGGGTAACACTAGTAGAGATCTCTATAGAACATGGTGGCTGAAATATCCAATAGAACACCCATTAAATATTACTTTAAAAAATGGAGTGTAGTTCATTATGTAGGTACCAAGTTTTGATTAAAAAATCAAGTCATACCTATTAGAAATGTTGCAAACATAATATCCTAATCATAATCATTGTAGAGTAATTATTGGTAACACTAAGAGATTCATGTGATATTATCCTAAATAATTTTTTTAAGGACTTTTATATTATTGAATTATGATGTGTTTAGAAGTCTAGAGGTAGCACATATGGTGGCTAGGTTTTGGAATGATTGGATATAGTTTGTGGAAGTAATAGGCCTAGAGGTTGGTAGTAATCAGGTTAAGGCTACTTGTCTTTGAAAGGATTGGTTTTGGCTTGTGCCCATGAAGAGTCGTGTCAAAATAATTGTTTGTACTAAAAAATTACAAATATGCCATTAAGGAGGGAATTTTAGAATTAAATGCTTATGTAATCATACATTTATAATATGGGTAAAATTAAAAGGATGAGGTGTCAATGTGTTGAAGAACATGAGCTTATACTGAGAGGGGGGTGAACAAGTATAAGATAAAATTTTTTACTTTTCAATCCATATGATAACATCAGCAATATTAAAGTAGTAAGCATTCCACAAAACATCACACACATGAGAGACATGATTTAACGTGGTTCACCCAATGTGGGCTACTCCACGGAGAAAATATTCCTTATAAATTTTCTCAATAAATTCTTTTGGGAATCAATTCCCTATTACAATGTTTATGGACCTCTATCCAAAGGAGACACCAATCCCCTTGCTCTAATTTGTGGATCTCTATCCATAGGAGAACTCTTTCTCCTCTACTCTGGTTGGTGCTCTTCTAGAAGACTTTTACCCCCACTACATTGGCTTGTGGATCTCTCTCCACAGAAGACCTTTGTCCTCACTCAAAAGACCTTTGTCCTCACTTCCCTGGCTAATGGATCTCTATCCACTGGAGACTATTGTCCTCTGCTCTGTCACCTCCAAAGCCTGCTCTAAACTCTTCTCAATCTCTATCTCAAATCTGCACTAAACACTATCCTTGGTCTAGCACAAATCTGCTCATAAATCTATCTCTGATCTGGCACAAATCTGCCCTCAAATCTATACCAAACTATGTCCTCAAATCTACCCTCAAGTCCTCTCAAGAACTTGCTCAATCTATTCTCAAGTCTTCACCAAGACTTACCTCAATATTTCTACAAGATTTTACAAAAGCTTGCTCAACTTTTCCTCCAATCCTTCACCAAAACTTACTCAATCTACTCAAACATACTCAAACCAACATTCAAAAGTTTCATTCAATTATTCAACCAATGAAACACAACTTGCTTACAAACCCTAACCAAGTATTTCACCCTTCTTCTAACACAAAGCACAATGTGGGTCTCAAACCCTAACTCAAATAATCCTCAATCTCTAACTCAAATGTTCTCTTAAACATTCACCAATCATGCATATGAAAATTCACTCAAATATTTCCAACAATGCTTATCAAACAATCCTTTTCACTCCACCTTATATTTCACAACATTCAATCCAACAACACTTTAATCAAAATATTATGTGCCCATACCTTTTTGTTTTGATGGAGATATGTCTTCAAAACCTATTTTACTCACAACCAAATCCTTTTGCCAATTCTAGGTTAGATAGCAATAATCTATCTCAAAATCTCCACAAGAATATTTTACCTCAACAAATATTTCACCATACAGTAAATACAATAAAATGTCAAGACACAAATACACCTTATTACTCCTTCCTTAAAAATAAATCTTCAATCAATAGATCATTCACTCACTCAAGCAAAAATAACTATAATGACAATATCCCTATAACTCCTTTTAACTCCAACTCAACATAAAATATTTCAATCCAAATTTCAACCTTCCAAACACTTTAATATTCTAACTCAAAATAAATTTCAAATTACAATAATAAAGTCCTTTGAATACACCTTATACTCTCCAATTATTAACCCAACATACATTCCAAATTACACCAATAAAATTCCTTGCACACACCTTATAATATCCAACATATGACAAAAATAAAAATATTAAATCATACCTTAGCCACTTTAATCAAAAATAATTTTGTGCACCATAAACATCACCATGCACTCCATGCAAATCGAACTCGCTTTCATCGCCTACCTAGCGCCTTAGCCATGGCTAGGCTGCCACTTGGGTTGCGCACCCACATAAACACCACTATACGCTCACCTTGTTTATCTCCTTTGGAGGCACCAAAAATATTCGAAACAAAAACTCTTCCCTCTGCTACCATTAGGAATCGAATGTGGGACCTCTGTTCCGCCAATGCCTTACACTGCCAAGCCTTGCCACTAGGCCACCCGTGTGGTTGGTAATAGGGATGCACACTTTTCTCCTTTTATTCATCCATAGTCCACCTTTAGCTTTTAAAAATTAAAATCTTTGTCTATGCCTTGCTCATGAAAATCACATCGAATTATTTTCTCAACCTTTCGTTTGTAATATCGGAGACTTACCTTATGCCATTAAACATTATGGTATAAATACCATATCCCTTCCTTGCTTCGACGTCAATATGTATAAATATTTAATTTTAATATTTTGCGCCCAACCCTTACTTAGGGTTTATAATAAATTAATGAGTAACCTTAGCCTTTTCTTTTAACCTTAATATTATAATAATAAATATTATAATATTATTTCCTTTGGGCCTAGGTGTTTTCCTTTTTAACCTTAGGCCTTATCTTAACACCTTTAATATTATAATATTATTTCCTTTAGGCCTAGGTATCTCCTTCCTTCAGGGTATTTAGCCAACCTTTTGACCAATCATGTGAAGCTTTAAACCAAATCTCTTGGGCTTAAAATATAAATATTTTAACCCTCCTTTTGTCAATCCCTTGCATTGACTTTTGACATCATTGACACTGACTCTTGACATCAATGACAACACAACTACTCAAAATTTCCAACAATCTCCCCCTTTGTCATTGATGGCAACCCTTTTTTAACCATTCCTTTTTCCTTTTCCAATTCTGCTCCCCTTGAGAAACTGCTCTCCCTGACTGAATGCTCTCCCCTTAACTCAAATCTCTCCCCCTTTGTCATCAATGGCAAAGGGACTCCTTTGGGGCTAAATATAAGACTCTTAGCTCAGCCCCCTCCCCACCTCCTCTCCTTGAGGTGATTAATTTTGGAGTGGGAGTAGAACTACTCCCAATTTTCCTCTAAGATACTCAAAAGTCTCTTTTGGAAGTGGCTTAGTGAAGATATCTACAATCTGCTCCTTTGTAGTAACATATTCCAACTTGACTTGCTTATCTATCACCTGCTCTCTCAAAAAATGATATTTGATTAGAATGTGCTTGGTCCTGGAGTGCATCACCAGATTCTTTGAGATATTTATAGCACTTGTATTATCACACATTATGGGGATAGGGTGATCATGCTTTATCTTGAAGTCCTCTAAAGTTTACTTTATCCATAATACCTATGTACAACAAGCAACTACTGCAATATACTCTACCTCTGTTATGGATAAGGATATTGATGCCTGTTTCTTGCTTAGCCAAGAGACTAAACAATCTCCAAGAAAGAATGCTCCTCCACTTGTGCTTTTTCTATCATCAATGTTGCCAGCCCAATCTGCATCTGTATATGCTATGAGAGTGAAATTGTCGCTTTTGGGGTACCAGAGCCCAAAATCCATAGTCCCTTTTAAATACCTGAGAATCCTTTTTACTGCTACTACATGTGTCTCCTTTGGTGCCGCTTGAAACCTTGCCACTAGTCCCACTACCTGCATTATATCTGGTCTTGTAGTTGTGACATATAGTAAGCTGCCAATCATAGATCTGTACAATTTTTGATTTGCCTCAGGAGATTCATCATATTTACTTAACTTGCATCCTGTAACCATGGGGGTACTTACTGGTTTGCAATCTTCTAACTTGAATTTCTTTAGCATCTCTTTTATATACTTGGTTTGTGAGAGAAATACACCTTTCTCTGATTGTGAAATCTGAAGTCCAAGAAAGAAGGACAACTCACCAAGCATTGACATCTCAAATTCATTTTGCATGCTCTTTGCAAATTTCTGACACATCTTATCATTGTTGCCTCCAAAAATGATATCATCCACATAAACAACCATAATTAGTAAGTCATTTCCTTCATTTTTGATGTATAAGTTACTATCCACTATTCCTTTCCTAAACCCTTATTCCTGAAGGTACTTATCCAATCTTGAATACCAAGCTCTAGGAGCTTGTTTTAGTCCATAAAGTGCCTTCTTCAATCTGCATACATAGTCTGGTTTATCGGTTAGGTTGAATCCCTCAGGTTGCTCAATGTAAACCTCTTCTTCTAGGACACCATTTAGAAAGGCTGATTTAACATCCATCTGATATACTTTGAAATTTTTGAAACTTGAGAAAGCTAAAAATATTCTTATAGCTTCAAGTCATGCAACTGGAGCAAATGTCTCATCAAAATCAATTCCCTCAACTTGTGCATAACCTTTGCATACTAATCTTGCTTTGTTTCTGACTACCTGACCATCTTCATTTAACTTGTTTCTGAAAACCCATTTAGTGCCAATCACATTCTTACCTTTTGGTCGTGGGACAAGTTCCCAAGTCTCACTTTTCTCTATTTGATCTAGTTCCTCATTCATTGCCTTGATCCAAAACTTATCTTCTCTTACCTCATTGAAATATTTTGGCTCAATTTTAGATAGCAAAGAGAAATTTGCATGCTCACTTGTTCCTATTATCCTTCTCCTTGTCTGTCTCTCATTTGGATTTCCAATGATTAGATCTCTTGGATGATTTTTCTGCACATACCTGGATGGAGTTTTGGGTAGTAGTCTTTGTGTTTCTTCTTCTTCTTCTGATTCTTCACCTAACTCTTCTTGACAACTTTCTTCTTCTTGATACACAATTTCTCGAGTTGGTTCTCTTGACCCTATCTTCTCATCAACTGTTACATTTATACTTTCTATAATAGTATGTGTCCTTTTGTTATAGCATCTATAGGCTTTGCTCTTAGTGGAATAGCCAAGAAAAATACCCTCATCACATCTTGAGTCAAACTTACCCAAATTTTTCTCTTCCCATCTTATGTAACATTTGCTTCCAAAATTTTTGAAATACTTTATAGTGGTTGGTCTTCCTTTCCAAAGCTCATATGGAGTTTTGTGATGGTTTACTCTTACTTGAGCTCTATTGATGATATATACTATTGTATGTACTACCTCTTTCCA